>OY856357.1:12916200-14166200 GCA_963693475.1 Ectropis crepuscularia | reverse complement strand
TAATTCAATGTAGGAGCGAACGATGGATTGAATATACTCAGTATTGGAAGCAACTTCAAAGCGGGAAAGGAATGCTCAATATGCTTATAATACTCACACCAAGTAAAGTATTACTTATACTATATTGATACTCGGTTGAGGCAGCGACTCAGAGGCGACATATTTAGACGTGTTATGGAATTTCTTATTGAAGCAATGGCGTTTTTTAAAATAAGCGAAGCTTTATTTTCCGGTAAAAGGTAGCAATGCAAGCAAATCACGTATTTTATTGTGTGCAACGGTTTTCAAATCGGTCCATTCGGCCCAGCGGTCCAGTTTTAGTTCCCACTGTTGAGACTCGAGACCTTATTTAATAGTTTGAGAGTCTTCTTCTTCGTGTCGATAACGTTATTTTGTTATTAAACCTAACTTACTAATCTACAATGTAAAGAATTATAATATTTAAAAATTATTATTATATTTTTTTTTATTTGCTTTTAATATGATTGTGTGGTTTTTTTTTTATATATATATATATATATTTTTTTTTTTTTTTTTTTTTTTTACATTTTTTTTTTTTTGAGTTTGAGAGTAAAAGCCTTAATCCACATCCCGACTGATCACGCTGATCCACGCTGACCCTGACAGGTTGGCGGATGCCATATGTTGTAATGACGTCTTTTTTGGAATTTACCACTATTTGGATAAGACCTTATCCAAATAGCGGTGTTTTTTTATGGTAAAAAGAGACGAGACGAGCAGGACAGGTGTCTGACGGCAAGCTACACGCTACACGCCTGCTCATAACAGTACAGTCTCACGCAGCTATTGGAATACAAAGAAGCCAAATCATAACTTGGCATTGCACTGCCCTCGTCGCACAGAGATCGTATAATATGTTATTACCGAATCTAGTTTACCCCATACCTGCCTACCCCCATATCGGCCCTAAAAACGATTGCTCACTGAGCCTCGGTCATTTCTCTGCGTGGCATCCGGACGTGCTGGTTCTCATTGAGACACTATGTGTCTTAGTTCTACTTGTAATCGAAGTAGCATAATTGTTTTGGATAATCGTGTTCGGTTTAGTAATATTTTTACGTAGATTTGTGTGATCACTATTTTTTTTAAAAGTTAACTAACTTAGGTTCGATATCAATGTTTTATCTCTAAGTATGGCCCTGTATTTTTTCTGGAAACATTGCCCTTCAAACCAGAAGCCAGTGATGTTTACACATAACTGCTTGGCGGTAGAATAAATGGCAAAAGTGTGTTACTACTCCAGGCGGAATCTGAAAAAAGTCATTACCCCTCCCCTCATTGTTAAAGGTAATAAGATAATTAGTTAGGGGCTAGAAAATTATGAGTAAGAAAATCCAGCAATGTTTTTTAATAGTGATGACCAACTAGTAAATCTGTACTTGGATAAATACTAAAAGTATAGACGGAGTTTGAACCTGCTGGTTCACCATGGTGAAACTCAGACGTTCTTGCGACTAGACTACCACAGTTAGACGTCTTCTTCTCTTTCAGGGATACCTACCCCTTTTTATTTCGGGGTGTCTAAACGACCTTTGTTTTCATAGCCTTATTTGAATACTTCAGATAGAAAACGTTTTATTCACAATGTATTTGCGTAATATTTGTTGTGATACTATGAATCAAATTCTATGTTATTTCAAGGAATGGGTATACAGAAGTCTTTGTTGCGGTTAAAAGGAAAACATGTATCATACAGCGAATAATTGAATTTATTGAAGAAAAACGTTTCGAGCTAATGTTATGAAGGGTAATCGAGTTTCTGACTCGGGCGGTTACTTAACCATGAGTGTTTCCACTTTAAGCAATAAGTGCCTAATGTGTGTTGAAAGCAAAGAGGTATTTTTGGTTTTGGAGAATTTACCATAATAAATAAACTCATAACTGTTTTCGCATAATTTTTACTAGCATAACCATATATAGCAGAAAGATAACTTAGCATAATATTTAAACACATAACCATTTATAGCATAAAGATAACTTAGTATAATGTTAAAGGGCATATATTGAGAAAAGCAGACGGCTAAGAAATATGGTCTACTTTTTGACTCCGGGTGGGATCCCCGCCAGAAATTCTACGGTCAGCCTTGACTGTCGCTTCTCCATATTTGTCCTATGCTCCACTACGGAGGTCGCCGACTCGCTTTGCTCGCCACCTCCCGCCTTCGCTTCGCTTGGCCTCGCATGGCTCGCTCCACTCTCCTCCCTTGGGCTTCTGGCTCCCGCATTTTTTATATTCACTCTAGGGGTATTTTTATATTCCCTTCCGTTCTTTATATTCACCAACAGGACTAGGTGGGGTCGGGTGCTACGAGTTGGATCTGGGTCCTATATAACATTATACAATGTACAAATATGTACAACTATATTTAGTAGCACAACAAATAAATAAAAAATCCCTAAATACTATTATGCACCCCGTCAATAGTCGATAGATATACAATACATTGTCAAGGTTAAAACATATTACGCCAAAAAACGATTATGCGAAAGTTACATTATGACACTATACATAAATATTACGCTACATTCATTTTGACAGTATAAATTAGGAAAAAAATGCGTTTTAAATGGCACCCTCACCTTACGGTTTGACCTGTATAGTTCAGGTTTCCATAATTTTGTCGGGATAAAATGTAGTATTTGTGTTATTCCAGACTATTATAACTGTATTTAATATTTTAACCCGATCCGAATAGAAGTTTTGACGTGATTGAGCAACAAACATCCTAACTTTGAGATGTTTCCATAATTTTCTCATAATAAAAAGAAGCCTATCTTTTATTTTATCTTATAGAATCTAGACCATAGTATAATCTAGACTATCATATTCGGTGTGTATTCCAAAATGCTAATACCGCATGCTTGCGTCGCTTAGTATCTGGCAAGACAGCGGTTAAACGCAAACCTACTATAGCGTTAATAAAATCCCACTCATGTATCAATAATACACAGAAGTAGAACAAACGAATTTTCTTTTTTGCTTACAAAATTATTAACATCTGAATTTCGTTTACGTTGTACACTGTTTCGAAACCACCAGCCATAAAAATTTCCAAGTAATTTTTCCGGTTTAAATACAACTTCCAGCGAACCCATTTAATCGGATTTTGTAACACTTAATTGGAGCAAATTGGTTTTGCTGTGATCTCTCAATTTATTGGTTTTAAATTAATTACGTTTAAAGTTACAGTAAGTGCAAGATTTTGAAACAACAAGGGTTGAATTTGGAGATATGTATCTCTAATTTCTACTTCAAATTAATCTAACTTATATCTTACTAATATTCTAGACTAGCTGCGCCCCGTGATTTTACCCGCGTAGTTTCCTTTCCTCTTATTTTTTTGGGATAAAAAGTAGCCTATGGGGTCTTCCAGACTATACTGTATGAAACTGTGTCCCTCTAATCCGTCCGTTCATACGACGCGATTGAGCAACAAACATCCTACCATTCAAACATTGACATTTTAATATTAGTAGGATGTCAACATTTGGATATTTGTTTCTCAAACACGTAGCAACGGCTGAATGGATGGGGATGTAATTTATAACACGGGTAAATTAAAGTTTGGAATAACACATAAGCATAACCTCTTTTAAGCAGGAGAGTAATGTGAACAGCATTAGCGCGGGAAAAACCACGAAACGCTGCAACTTTTTAGTAAATACGAATCTCGCACTTATTACTTTGCGTGTTACCTAGCTGGCTTTGAAAAGCGTATAAATTACAGCGGTCAAATGTTGGGCAGGAAACCTACTAACTCTGAATTTTACTACATAAAGCACGCGATTTCTATAAAAGGTATATAGGTACATTTTAGAAAACACCTAAGTGCGAGTTTAATTTGGGTGGAAACGGTTTCGTAGAAACAGCTCTATATTGTCTATATTCGAGTCTTGCAAGAAGTTTTCTCATATCGGTAGTACAAAACTATGTAACTATTCTTCATATTCATTTTAAATTGCGTTCTTCATTCACTGAAACTAACATTTTAGTTTTCTGTGTGTAAATGAAATGTAAAGTTAATTGATGTAGTAGATTCAGAACGAATTTGCTGTAACAGACTGACAGGCAGACTGGTAAACGAATGAATCTCTAAAGGGTTCGTTTTGTCATACCAGGCGTGCGAAACCCAAAAAGCGTAGCCATTATTATTTTATGACGTTAATTTATCACCATGCTACGCCGCCGTGCCAATTAATTTCAATAAATAAAATTGTAATTGCCAAATATTCCATTACACAGTTTGTACACTTGAAAACTGAGATTGCTGAAAGCTGGAATTACCTTGTTTTGCCATTAACAGCCTGAAAATGTTCATAAATTGTGTTAATTATATAAATAGTAGGTACTTCATAATTTTTCTAATTATAACAACAAAATAAAACAAGCCATAAATTTTAAGTTTAAAATCATGTAATGTGTTTCTTTAATGATAAAAAGTTGATTCTACCTTTTTTAAATAAACATTTTTTAACGAGGTTAGATATATACTGCAGTGATTTAGTTTAAACATCAGAGAAAACATAGGCTAGTTTTATTTAGGAGATAAACAAAATAAGTTACAACTCTATCGCAGAGCAATGAAATAGCGGGGTACAGCTGGCATATAATATGTTTCAAACTAATCAAGAGTTTCAAAGTTCATAATAACCAATTATTTCAAAATTAATGTTTGGATTGAAAGTAATTTCTTTGAAGTGTTTCAATAAAGGCTATAAAGGTGTTGAGGCGTGTCGATAACTTTGACTAATTAATATTTAAACATAATGATTGAAGTTTGTGAAATGTATGTGAGTGAAATAGAAAAGGGACATTGCTGAATAACGCTACTATAATAAAGTGGCCAAGTGCGAGTTGGACTCGCCCATGAAGGGTTCCGTTGCAGCAAGTAACATTATATACATAGTACACATAGTTCTTTGGAAGTGTCTCTCGCGCAAATTATTCAGTGTAGACAAAAATTATATTAGAAACCTCTACATCATTTTTAAAGACCTATCGATAGACACCCCACACGTGTAGGTTTGATGAAAATTTGAGTTTCAGTTCTCAGTATGGGGAGCAACCCAAATTTTTCTTTTTTTTATTTTTTTTTGTAAAAATCTTAATGCGGTTACCAATAAGAATACATCTACTTACCAAGTTTCAACAGTGTAGTTCTCATAGTTTCGGCAAAAAGTGGCTGTGACATACGGACGGACAGACAGACAGACAGACATGACGAATCTATAAGGGTTCCGTTTTTACGTTTTCCGGTACCCTACAAATTACAAACATGACATAAGCAGCCCACTAAATGTTTCCACTGCTGGAACTCGGGGCTTTCGCTCGAAAGGAGAGAGTCAAGGCCATAATCCACCACGCTGGTCCAACGTGGGTTAGTTGACGACACATGACCTCGAAAGATTCTATGTAAGTACATGTTAGTTTCCTTACGATGTTTACCTACACCGTTTTTAAGTTAGCTACATTACACACATGATTTCGAAAAGACAGTGGGTTAGGTTAGTGGGAAACGAAAGCGCGTGGGTTTTGAACCCGGGGGCTCCGGATTGGCCTTCGCCAACCTCACGACTACAACAGCCGTAACTTACAAAAATTACAACTGTCGTAAAATAAAACCAAAAAACATAATACACTTTTCCGAGCTTCCGAAACCTTCGAATTTTACTCCAGGAAAAAACACTGAATCAATGACAAAATATTTACCTATTGAGAAAATAAAATCTTCACCATCAACTGACCTATATTTCTCGCAACATTTCATCGAATAAAGTATCCAGTACAATAAACAATTGAACAAAAGGAACAATTCTGCAATTAGACTTCGTACAGCTTCAGTCACGAAGAAAATTTTTATTTTTCTCTGTTCGTTACCATTTAAGGATCATGCTGTAGTTTTTGATATGATTGCAATTAAGAGCGTTGCTTTCTTGTGCAGTGTTTTTGAATAAAAAAATATGCAAAATGACCGTTTACCATATACCATACGCACTACAGGAAAATACTACGAAATTATTCCACAATATTCTATGAAAAAAGCCCTACAGTGACAGAGGATGGTATGAAAACTATCATAACATATTTGTCAAACTCTGGAAATACATGTAGGATATGTAGCTGATATTAGTGACCTTGTGGATTAGTTGATAGGAAGTCTGCCTATCAAGCTGTAAGTAGAGGGTTTTATTCTCATCCCATATTAGGACATACATATATCTGTGTCATGAATTCAGAATTTATTTCATTTTTCAGAATTTAGAAATTTTTTAGAATTAAGAATTCAATGAATTCATTCAATTCTATATCTGGATGTTTCTATGTATCAAACGTATGTATTTACAATCATAGAAGTTTAATATCAGGTAACTGGTCTTAAAAGTATACAAGCTTTACTTAGTTTGTGACTAAACAAAATAAATAATGTTGTATGACTGTATGAGAAATAACCATACCAATACTATATAGTGATTCAAATAAATATTGAAGAAAAATTCACATTGTGTTAGATTGTTTAAAAAATTGAACGGGTCTACGTGAACGTAACACAATTTATTTCTCCGATAAATTCGTACTTAAGCCTGCGCTAATAAAGGTCACTCAATTCCTTCATGCTTCAACATAGAAACACCGTTAAAAAATTTCGCGAGATAAATTCGTTTACAAGCTTTATCTAGAAATTCGATCATACTGCTAAACTCAATTCATCTACCAAATTAAATGACAGGGCAAACATTTCACAACAAAACGTGTTATTTAAATACAGCCGCGGGCTAAAAATAAGGCAAGGGACAAAACTTCGACGTGAGGCGGCAAATTTTCCTTGTCATATTACCGGCTTTCAACTATGTAGAGTCGCTTTGTACAGGAGTAAGTCAAGCTAACGGAATTTAATATTAGGGAACGTGTAAGATAGGCACGTAAATTGTGAGAAATGTCTTCGTGAAGCGAATAACAGATACCACGTGTCCTATCCAGTTCTCCTTTAGATGTATTAGCAGGATTCAGACATCTCGAACTTTAGTCTAACTTTTGGTACTTAAGTATTTCGAACTTGGTCTTGGAGTTTAATATCAATAAGCGCGCTTCATTGCAGATGGTATGCCGCAATCTTGGTTTACGTTAAGTGAAATTCTAGTCAAGCGTTAATACAGACAGGACATGTCACAAGTAACATTGGATTCATCAACCTGTTATTGATGTAGGTAATACACTTTTAGTAGGTAGGTAAAACAGTTTAATAAGTAACGCTTTTGGGTTGTTTGAAGTTCTGGTGGCCTAATTGCTAGAATGTACGATTCATAAACGTGAGGGGCGTAAGTTGGAATCTAACCTGCGCCTGTGAGCATTTTTTTATAGCATAGAGTGGCAAGACGAGAGAGTCTTGTGCTAGATGGTAAACAACATATCTGCCCATAACAACACAGTGACACGCAGCTATTGGTCTGTGTCTGGGTATGTCTATGTATAATAAGTATGTATTTAAAAACTATATAAGTATTATATCAGCTATCTGGCCTCCATATTACAAACTTCGCTTAGTTTGGGGTCAGATGGTGTTGTGTGTGAATTGTCCACCAATATTTATTTATTGGAACATAAAATACATAAACATGGCTGCGTGTGCGTTTCAGATTGTCCTGTATTTCCCTGTTTTAATACTCGTCTAGTTTAGAAAGTGATACGTCTAGATACACATATTGTATTAACATATTGATACGTAACATGATAATACACGTAACTAGAATACGATGTTGTGCCAATATCGACACTTTCCCGTCAGTTTATTATAATGGAAGTTTGCCGCTATCTGGATGTTACTGGTTGCATGTCAGTGCAAAGGTATATTTAGTTTAAACATTGCAGCATAATAATGGTGAATAGATATGCCAACTTCACGGACTCCACGGTATATGTATTGTACAGTATTTGTAACATTTGGCAGTCAGGAATGTTTACAAACCAAATTACTATTGTTTAAAAATTGTTACGTCTAAACCACAATAATTCAAACGCGTACGTACGTACCTATTAGTTGAGTAAAAAGGTAATTAAATCTCAAATCTCCCAGACCACTACTCAGAGCCCCCACTACCGCAATCCTGAAGTCTGCAATGGCACATAGGCTATTTTTTATTGCGTGAAAATTGTAGGATCGGGAACTACGCTGGTAAAATTCGGAGCACTGCTAGTAATATTTATAAATATGTATATTCTGCTTCCATATTTTTCGTATCCTTATGAAATACGTAAATTAGAGTAGACATCAAATTATAGAGATAACGTTGAAATCATTGGAGCTAAACAAACGTGTGCGGCTAAAGTAAATATTTTGGCTGATAACACAGATCGCATATGTACATACATTTTAAATCATTTCTGAGCATAGGCATCAAAGAATCTTTATAAATATTGTAAATTGTTGAAAAAGTATTTTTTTATAGTGCAGTGTGACGAGACGAGCAGAAAATGTGGCTGACACATGACAACACAGTGACACGCTGCTATTGGAACATGAAGTGTCCAAATCATTACCTAGCACTGTACTGCGCTCGTCACCCAGAGATATAAGATGTTTTATCTCTATGCCCTGGAGTTTCACTGGAAACATTGCCCTTCAAAACTGACCACAGTAATGTAGAATAACTGACAAAGGTTGGGTGGGTACTTCCCCAGAATTTAATTTTGAAAACAATTGCGTGCTATTCTTATGCTCTCCTTAAAGAACAACTTTTTTTTAAATATCACGTGATGAAATTGATTGAAAATTACTCTACTCTACTATAAAATACCTAGGCGGGAAAGCCTATATAGGTTTCGAATTCACACGTAACACAAATTACTCCTAACATCTCCAGGAATCCAATTCTTGATATAGGTGTTTTTTTAGAGTAATAAAACTTTGAAATGGAATAAAACAAGGATAAATTTGGAAAATTCTTTTGAATTAGACTTTATTCGAAAGGTAATCTTTTAGCAATATAAATTTGATTTCTGACTTTGATTTGTCAGTAATCAGGTGTCCATAGCGGTCACCATTGTAACGGTCTGGCCAGTAGCGTTTTAAAAGAAGTACGGACCAATGACTCCACCAGTCCGTAAAGAACACCAAACAGTTCGTTTTTCTGGATGTAACGGTGTCTCAATATACACTTGAAGATAATCTTTACGCCAAGAAACGCTTTACTTTATTGACATAGCCATTAAACCAAAAATGAGCTTCATCGCTAAAGCGTAAAATAGTCGTAATGTGCTATTAGTGTTTCGAACAGAACCATTATTTTAAAAATAAACTGGCACAATTTGGAAGCATTGGTCAGGGGTCAGTCTGTTCATGTTAAAATGCCAAACCAAACTAAACACAAATCACCTAACAGCAAACAAAATGGGCGCCAGGTAAAATAGTGTTGTCTACTTAAAGTTCTATACCTCTAAAAACAGCCTTTACTAGACGGACTACTACATGACACCACCCACCCTCTCATTTGTTAGATTGTAGACAATAATACCACACGCATACTTCCGCTATCTCACAAATTTTAATCCATAGACCCTTATTCATACAACCATTTATTAACACAAACATATTTTGCCATAAACTTAACCACATTCACATACACAGGTTATTACATTCAGGTACACAGCGAGTTGCAGTGGAATTCAATGTAGGTATTCCACGATATAGAACCAACCTAGTATGGAATTCAGAGCTCCCATGTTGAAGTCTTACCTAATTCAAAATCAATACCCACCATCTATCACTAATACAATTTCTACATTTAGGATGTTTTACGTATTTAAATGCAAAAGTTTTGATTTTTTTTCTGTTCGGTCAATAGAATCTTACATGGTATGAGTTCAGACCGGAGTGAGCCAGGTTTATTTATATCTTTTAAAATATAAAATGTTTTAGTACGAAAGGATCAAATATTATTCTACCTACAATGTACACATATCTCCAAATACATACAATTTTATTGCGATATAATAACATGCAAAATTAATTAGTCATATCTAGCGAAGCGCGTTCGTTTCATGACCAGTGGACGATGCAGAATTGAGTAACGTCTACGTTGTCGTGACGTAACGTGGCGTAGCTCAGGCTTCGATTTGTATTTAGATTTAACATATACATATATTGGTCTGTTTTTGGCACGAGTTCAATTACTTGTATCTATTTATTCGCTATTATTATAATAATAAATTTAATCATCAATTATAACATTTATTAACAATCGTGCAAAAAGGTATTCAAATTAACAAAAGAAAAACACAATTAGAAACTAAAACTCTTTCAACTATACTCATTTCATCATCATTCATTCGTTACGGAACGCTAACGCTTGCAGCATTACCCCACTGAAATGCAATGGACAACCTTTGCACAAAATAAAAGCTAGAGCGAGAGTCACCGCCATTTCTACCCATTCCACGTCGTTGTCGTAACTCTAGCTTCTCCACCGCGACAAAATAATAAATGTACTCCATAGACGCATACTTTTGACAATCCTCTTTAACAACAATACTTATTCATTGGTTTATTAGGCCTTTACGTTTATTCAATTTTGGAAACATTTTAATATTATTAACACTGTTTCAATGCGAAACTTCCAAATTTGTTGTTGTTTTAAGCTATCATGGTTATTATCTATCCTAATATTTAATTATTTATTGGATATTAAACCGGATTACACTCAAGAAAATGTAGCGAGAAAATTTCTAGACGATTGTTTGACAAATAGGTACTTGACAGACAATAAGGATGACATTATATCGAAAAGAGATTATCATTTTAAAGTGGCTAGCTATTTAAATCACTAACGAGTTCTTATCATAAGTACCTATACACAGCATATACAGGAGGTAAATTTTTGATTCTTCACGTAATAGGACAGACAGAAGTAGGTCTCCCTCGTGGTCCTACTAGTAGGACAAATTAGTAGGACCACGAAAAAACGGGGATATTAAACGTGATTACAAAATATCGAAACTCGCTTCACCACACATAATTAATTCAAGAATTTATTAATTTCAGACGAGTCTTACGATGTGCTTTATATTCGGAAGGGCGAAAACTGGATTCAACTCAAGTATCATATCAGGGACTTATTTTAAATGTTTGAAAGTAAGGTTAAACAGAAGATAAAGGTCAACACCTACACTCGTTGCTGGAATCTTTAAATAATTGTCTTGGGAGCGAATAATGCCAGCCTATTTCCAATTTTACACAACCTTTCAGGTAGATTTAAATTCTTGGTCCTCTCTAAACGCATAACGTACGCTTGTGGTTTGTACGTCAATTTTTTTTTGTGTAAATTGTTTATTTTAGGCAATATATATTTATTAGAATTGATTCTTGCTTTTGTTCGATGGCTGAATCCAAAATGCTGTTTTTTTTTATTTGTTTACGGAGTCATTAGCTGTTATTGATTCGTGTGATTATTATATTGTGAAATGTATTAACTAACATGAATGCAGGATAAAAATCAAAGAATGTGACGACTATTTCAAACTTGGATTTTTTTGTAACTAAATACTAATATAATATGATTAATGAAATGTGTTTAAAAGATTGTTGGCTTTACTTTGACTATGTTAAGGCACTACGGATTAGTAAAATAAATAATAAATCATTTATTTACCAAAACATGATAAATAGATATGTAGATACCATGTACGAGGTAGTAAGTAGGGAAGTAGAATCTATCTACTACCTGTTAGACTTGGCTGGCACCGACTGGCACGACGGACAGGCGGGCGGACGGACAGACAGACGGACAGCAAAGTCTCAGTAATAGGGTCCCGTTTTTATCCTTTGGGTACAGAACCCTAAAAACATGGTGGTGGAATTGATAACCTTCTCCTTTTTGGAAGACGGTTAAAAATTAAAATCTAGTCTAGCCACCAATCAACTGTTTACTGACAATTGTGTATACCTAAGTCCAAAATGAACCAATCACTATGTCATCCAGGTAAATTTTAGTTGTTCTTTATTCATATTCCGAAAACCACTGCACCGATTTCGATAAAATTTATATGGGACCACCTCTGAACTATGATCTACCAAACAAAATAAAAACCATCGAAATTGATCCACAATTGACAGCGCTATCGCGTAACATACATACCTCCTCCTTTTTGGAAGTCGGTTAAAAAATAATTAAAACTTCATGTTGGTTTCCTACACTAATCTTATTAATTAGGGGATATTTTAAATTTGGTAGCATGGTGTAGATATTACAAGGCAAAGAAATAAAGCATCTTTTATTTCTGGGTGCCGAGCGCAGTGCAGTGCTGGGCAGTGATTTGAAGTCTTCATGTTTATATCCGTGTGACATTATTATTTCTATGACAAGTGCGTTGCTTAACATCAGGTGCGTGTCTTCTTCGTCTCGTCACCCTATCCTACTAATTATAAACGTGTATGTATGGATATTTGTATCTTTGTTACTCAATCACGTCATAACGTATGAACGGATCCAGCTGAAATTTGAAACACAGTTAGATTATAGCTTGGAAGAACACACAATCTACTTTTTATACTCGAAAAACTAAAGCAAACGGTAACTTCGCGTGTAAAACCGCGGGGCGTTGCTAGTATTTCATAAATGATCCATATAGTATTTCATAAATTATCCATATAGTATTTCATAAATTATCCATATAGTATTTCATAAATTGTCCTCTCGATATTTTAGACTATTAAGCGACTCAAGTAATAATACCAATGTACAAATTTAATGTGGTAACACGCTTAAAACGTACATGTATAAAAAAAGGTATGAACATCAAAACGAACTCTTCGTCTCTATATCATTGATGCTACCATCAATTGGACATCAAACGAAGATTGATTATCGCTGAGCCAAAATTTAAAAGCAAGGTTTTTCACTAACGCTGTAAAATGACTGTAACGTAAAATCGTAATTGATCGATAGCATTTCACATTCCCCTGACGGGTATTCAGACATAAGTTGAAAGATAGACCAAATTGTGGATAAAATTTTTAGCGTCAATTCAATAAACTGACGGAATCTTGATTTAGAAATACGAAATAATTGTTGGTCGCAAATAAAATGTCCTAATTTGAAAAGAGAAGTCTAAAAATGTCTATCTAAAATCTTAGGTATTTCGGTCGTTGTGCTTTTTTATTAAGCTTACGGCTGGTCTAGTCAAGGAGAACGGTGACTGCCGATCCGGATTCAAATCCCACGCACACGATGCGAAGTCATGTGTGTATCTTTCGAAGTCATTTATGTCATCCGCCAATCTGCACTAGACCAGCGTGGTGGATTATGGCATTGACTCTCTCCTTGTCTAATCTAATTGTCTTGCCTTGTCTATTCTAATCTTCTAGCCCTTTCTGTGGGTCTTCGTTCTGCGTGGTGGCTGTTGCTCTCTGGAATAAACTTCCGGTCGGCATCAGACGCGCGCAGAGCTTAGAATCTTTCAAGGCTTAGATTAAGAAACACTATCTCTCTGAATTGGTTGATTGGTATATCTTATAGTTTTAATTCTTATTTTCCTGCCTAATACTATTTTTTTATTTGTTTTACTTGCTTCTGTATTGTTTATTTTTATTGGTCATGTTAATTAGTATAATTTTGTATGGTTATTAACAGTATATAAGTATTTATTATAGGTATGTATTTAAGCTGTATATTGTTGTGTAGTATATGTATTGTGTTTATATTTGCAAGTAGCTTAAGTGACGACTTGTTGATTTATGGTCATACTGTTTTTTCTTCCCTATCTTTACTCTACTATTTCTTTGTTTGATTCCTGTTACTAATGATTGCCTGGAAGAAATCGCTATTAGCGATAAGGCCGCCATTTATGGCACTAGTTATAAGTATTTCATGTTTTGTATATTTTGTTTTATTACTGGTGTGCATAATAAAGCATTTCTGTCTATCTGTCTTTGCGAGAGAAGGCCCCGAGTCCCAGCAGTGGGAACATTAAGTGGGCTGCTTTTGCGTGTATGTTTTTTTACGCTAAGACACCTAGATTATATTACAGATAAATTACTGGGCTAAGAGGTAAATCAACTTAGGTATATTTCCGGGTAGTAGACAGTGATTTGGACTCTTCATGTTCAAATAGTTGCGTGTCACTTGACTGTAATGGGCAGGCTTGTTCCTTTCCATTAGGCCCCTGTCTGGCTCGTCGTCTGCATTCCAAAAAAAATCATTAGCTATTCAGCTACTCAGCGAATCGCAACGTGCAACGTATTCCACAGTTGTGGCTAGGGCCCTGATCCTCGACGACCAATAAGTAAAACACAAAAACACTACGTTCATCGCAGTGACAAGTGCAACGTTTTTGCGTTTTTAGAACGCAGATCCTTATTGCAGACATGGAGAAGATACCTAGGGATTAACGGAAGTAACGAGTTAAAACTGCCCGTGGCCTGTGGTGACCTTATTTGTCAGATGATCGTACCGTTAATAATAAAATCAAGCAATTTTTTTTGCAAATTGTGTAGCTTCTATATTATCCGAAGCAACTTCGTTCCTGCCGGCGCTACTACCGCCTAACTAAATCGGCTATGGCTTTGCTAATGCTGTCTCTATCATTTCAAGCGAAAAGGAAAGAGAGAGAAACATCAAAGCTATGACATTTTTCGTTCGGCAGTAGACCCCCTGGTGTCCCATGATACTACATATTTTTCTTATTAGTCGTAGGGAATCACAGCCACCCTAAACATGTTCATCTAAATCATAGATAAGGTAATACAGTCCGCGAGGTATAAGCTGAGCTTTGCATTAGTGTGAGTGATCACATTCATACGCATCTATTACCAAAAGTACAGTCAGACAACAAACTCTTAAACAACAAGCTGACATTAACTATCCAGGATCAATATGGTCATTGCGAAAAGAAGTATCTCTTTTAGGATTCAAATGGTCAAGGACAGAGAATAACAGAAAAAATTTAATGGAAAAGCATGAGATCCGTCACCTACGTATTACTTATTTACTTAAAATTTCCGAATACCGTATTCAGGGCAGGCCTATCGTTTATACCGATGAAACATATATTGACACCACTCCCACTTCATCAAAATCATATTCAGATGGCAGCACTTCTGGTTTGAAGAAACACCTTATTAAGAGAACATGGTCACAGCGTCCTGCGTCTGACTGTACTTTTGGTGATCACTCACACTAATGCAAAGCTCAGCTTATACCTCGCGGACTGTACTATACTACCTAAACGTGTTAGTTCCGTTATTGTTTTCACGTCCACATTCTTTTGTTTTGAGATATGGATCGTTAACGGTAATAAGAGCATAACAACGCACTCGGTGTTATTTACGACTATTCAATGTTCCATGGCCCTCTGCGGGAAAACTGGGCTATCAGTTGCCAAAAGGTTTTTGCAAGTCAGGCAAATTTCTACATATGACTTAACCGCGACTAAGTTATTATATAATTCAGTTTTCTCGCGACCACAGCCGTCGTAACGCGACCAAAACATCGAAAGGTAAATACTATTCCTATTAATTTTGTAAATGTCAATGTTTGGATGTTTGTTGCTCAATCGCATCGACGTATGGACAGATTGGTCTAAAATTTGGAATATTATATTATCTATCTATACTAATATTATAAAGCTGAAGAGTTTGTTTGTATGTTTGTTTGTTTGTTTGTTTGTTTGAACGCAAGGAGCTCTGGAACTACTGGTCGGAATTGAAAGATTCTTTCTTTGTAGGATAGTCCATTTATTATCATTATAATTAGATTATTATAAGATTATTATTTATCGAGGAAGGCTATAGGGTATTTAACATTACGCTACTATCAACAGGAGCCGAGCATGAATGAAAAATGTAACAAAAACGGGGAAAAATATTGCTTTTAGAGAGCTTTCGTTGCGTGACAGCATTTGTCATACGTTAAAGGTTGCGTCATTAGAACCTAAAGTAACCGAATTTGAACAAAATTTGAATTGGTACGACCAATTTTCGATAGATGGCGTAGCAACGCGCGCGCGTTCAACTAGTAATATATATAAAAGCGAAAGGTCACTCATCAAGGAATCTCAGAAACTACAAATGCTAGTAATCTGAAATTTTGCATGGAGGTCCCTTTTAGCACGTAGGCGCTCGCTAAGACGGGGTTTTGCGAAATTCAATCCCTAAGAGGGTTAAACAAGGGATGAACGATTGTTTGAAAATCAGTTCTTTTCAAAGTTATAAAGTGCTTGACACGAAGCATTTAAATGTTTGTTCTATCAATTTTCTAATTTCGAACGGTACGGGGGTGAAATTGAAGTCGAAATGGGAGACGAACATCTCTAACGCTTTCTTAAACAACTGAACCGATTTTGATGAAATTGTTTTATTATAAGCTGTTTTTAGTAACCGTAAATGTGTCTGAGTATAAAAATAGGTACTGCCTGAGTTACCTTAGTATTTATTTCGCGCGGACGAAGTTGCGGGTAACTGCTAGTATAGATTATATTTTGGAAGAACACATAGGCTAGTTTTTATCCCGGGAAAATAACGGCAACGGAAACTACGCAGGTAAAACCGCGTGGCGCTGCGGGTGAATAAAAATTAATTCGCGATTAAGTCCTATGTAACGTAGAGTGTCAAACGAACAGCGGTCACGCGCGTGGACTCTCCTTAACAAGGCCACTGGAAACGGCTTTATCTTAAGTCGAGCTGGGCAGAACGTATCAAATGTAAATTGATCGTAAATTCCTTAAAAAATATATGTTATCTTTTTAATGGAAAGCACCGTCGCTTTAAGCCACTTATAAAAATGACTACCTTGTAAAAATCTCAATTAACACAAAAAGCATTAACTGTAAAGAACGCGAGGAGTTAACGAAGCTCTCCATTGCTCTTGAATTATATATCATAATGAGGTAACCACAAAAAGTTGTAATTCCATTTGTTCTCGCGGCGCTACGAGCTTCGAGGAAAATTTCAAAGATCCTTTTATTATAAAAGACTGTATTATATTCCTTATAAGACGTGACTCAAAGTACGTGATTCTGAAACTTTGAGGCTCATTAACTTACTCGTAATCAAAGTTTAGTCGTCTCTGGGCGTTAAAGTTAAATAAAAAGAAAATAACTTTGATAATATTTCCGAAGATTTTCGCCGGAGACTTATTTCTTGTGACCACAATTTGGGGTTTTTGATTTGTTGCAACTACGTTTTAAAATATTTAGGACTTTTCAAATATTTATAACCTATATTTTTGAAATGCGATTCTTTAGCAGCATTGAGCACTTATTGGTAGAGGAAAATCTTATGGGCTTACGTTAATGACATGCTAATATATTATAGTGACGTAACGCCATAGCGTCGGAGCGATGGCTTTGCGGGACGCGCGTGTTAGACGCTTTTAGATTGCGGGAAATCTTATGATTTCGCGTCATCGACATGTATAAATACAGTATATTTATAATATACAGGTATCGTATTGTGCAACGTTAAAGCTGTTTAGTTCTAAAATTAGTTTAGTTATACAGTAGAACAGTTCGATAAGTTAAAGTACAAGGGAAACACTAAATATTTTAAGTTATAGAGGTTTTAAGTTATCAAGGTTCTGGGCTTTGGGCTCTAATGGGAAGGGAACATATTATTTTTTGAAGTTATAGAGGTTTTTAAGTTACAGAGGTTTGAGTTATCGAGGTTCTACTGTAATTTTAACTCCTAATGACATCCCTGAGACAAGCAATTATTTTTTAAAACGATAATAGGATTGTAGTTAACTGTCATCTCGCCTGATATTAAGCGATGATAGAGTATGTTTACCTAGAAGAAACTGATTCACTCTCTATCAAAACCAGATTGTAACTACAGAAGAAACCCACTGTAAAAGTTATTCTATTGAAAACTGAAACATAAAGGTGCAGGTTCACGCTGAGACAGCGACACGAGACCGCGACAGGCACCTAACATTTTAGCTTTGTATAGGCCCCAGTTCGCGCCGCGACCGTGACACGTGTTTCGCGACACGTGTCTCGGTGTCCCGTCACGTCGCGGTCTTTGGTCTCGGTCTCATGTCGCGGTCGCGGTACGTACGGCCGCGCCGTGCCGCCTTAATGAAAAAGCAAGGGCACGAAAGACATACGAGTAAGCAGACCACTTTTTGTTCCCTTTGCTTGGCTATATGGCCTTTTATCACAAGGAGAAAGTAAAGGCCGTGATATACTAACTTGGCCAAGAGCGGGTTCGCAGATAATGCAGGTCCTCGTAAGATGCCTTTGACATGCTGATTTACTTTGCTTTTCTTCACTGATAAAACTAGTGGTTATATCAATATAGCTAATCCGTATTTGAAAAAACACTAACCGTTGCAAGGGGAATCTAAAGCAACACCATTGGGAAACTTAATATTTTCCCCGCTGGGCAACCACGGTTAATTACTTAAACACACTTGGTCTTTATAAGTTCCTAGCTGAACGCGTGCGCGTTGCTACGCCATCTATCGAAAATCGATCGTACCAATTCAAATTTTGATCAAATTTGGTTACTTTAGGTTCTAATGACGCAACCTTTAAAATTTAACCTATGCTGTCACGCAACGTTCACACATTCTCACACATTTTTCATTCCTGCTCGGCTCCTGTTGATAGTAGCGTGATGTTAAATAACCTATAGCCTTCCTCGATAAATGGACTATCATATAAAGAAAGAATCGTTCAATTCGGACCAGTAGTTCCAGAGATCCTTGCGTTCAAACAAACATACAAACAAACTCGTCAGCTTTATAATATTAGTATAGATTTCGGTGGCACAAATTTGAACATTTCTAAATTGATTTGAACAAGATAAAATAAAAATGCAACTTCTTGGACCGCCCGAGCTTTGGAAATATTTTAGTTACGACGGCTACAATTGCTAAACATCAGAACGATCTTATTTGGAAAATGTATTTTGCAGATGCTGTAAACTTTATAAAAAAAATTTTTGCAAGAATTTTTAAAACGTGCACAATATACCTACTAAAATTTCTGAAACTAACAGGAAGAATCAATTAAAAATAAAATATGTATATAAATAGTAATGCACATATACAACTCAACATATTATGAATATTACTAACGTAGTCGTAACTACATTCTGATGAAACAGAAACAGCAATTTAAACCAATTTTAATTACATTGAAAAGTCTCCATACACAGAAAATTAAAGCAATAAATCATTGGATACAATTATTTTGGTACCAAAAAAGCGGAATTTTCAATCGAAATAGCAGACTATGAACCCATGCGACCTAAATAATTAATTAACCATCCGGTGGGCACCGTAAATCTTCTACGTAAATCAAAGAAGGTGCCACTGTAATTGAGAAAAGTGAGAGCGGTTCAGTGTCGCTACATTTTCCGGATTTTCCTGTTTACTAGTTAATTGGTTTCGCTACCGTAATACAGAAAATTCAAATACATTTAGGTACTTATTACTTTTTATATTAAAAACATAGAAAACTTTCTATTGCATCAAAAACAAACAGACATTTTATAGAAAAACACTTCTGAACTTGCGCCGCAAGCCGCATGTGGCGGCCTTATTTCTGGCCTTTTCCAATCAGTTTAAAATTTTGTAAAAAAATTACAGCATACTATAAATAATCCTATCCTATCCTACTAATATTATAAATTTCAATGTATGGATGTTTGGATGTTTGTTGCTCAATCACGTCCTAACGTATGAACGGATCTGGCTGAAATTCGGAACACAGAGAGATTATAGTCTGGAAGAACACATAGGCTTTATAATACTTTTTATCCCGGAAAAGAAACGGGAACGGGAACTTCGCGGGTAACAACCGCGGGGTGCTGCTAGTAATACATAAATAAAAAAGCTATGTCAGCATAATATGTATTTTGACATAGCTTTTTTATTTAATTTATTATCACATCATGATAAGCCTAAGAATTTGTAAATTATGTTATGCATTGAAGATTAAGAGGCTTTTCTTTTTTTAATTTTAATGTTACAGAGCAGAGATTCTCAAACTATTTGTTCTAGACCACTCTAAAATTTTGGTATCCAATCTAAGTTTTACGTTATTATTTTATCTTGAGTCTGTATCACTCACGGTTGTATCTTTAATATTCCTCTCAAGAAATATTTCATGCCTGCCTTAGCCCGGAAGTAACTCTGAAATTATGTTTGCACGCTTTGTTTCCGGGAAAATTATGAATATTTAATTTCTGTGTGCAAGTAATTTTGTTGTGTAAAACGGAAAGTGTATGTGCAATAATTTTGTGTTACCTTTTTAATTATTCATAGCTCAAAGGTAAGAGTTTCCGTCTTTGAAGCATGTGGTCGTTGATACGATCCTTACCAAAGTTGTGAACCTTACAACATTTTTCCAAGACCTGATTTAATTCGGCAATTTAATTGATTATGAGTATATCAACTAGTGGTATTGATAAGTGGTCGAAATTCGACTATAAAGCAATATTGATCCATTCTCAATTTGGCCGCTGACTTCAACAATAAACAAAATACTATTTATGCGTATCATCGATGATACATTTTTTTGATTATTTTTGATATCTCCAAAATCAATTCGAAATCATTATTAATACGATCTTTTTAAAATTAAAAAAAAACCTGGGAATTACTACCATTAAAAGAAAAATTATCGCATAACATCGCATAACGTACCGACAGAAAAAATCTATAGTCGAATTAAAGCTTCTTTTTTTTTTGGTAGTTATTAAAAAAAGTGGGTCCTCAATTTATCGGAGATAAATAATGGTGAAATTTTGTTGCTGAGGTACAATAAAAGAATTTTTAAGTCATAAGCTATTTATAAATTACAGACATTTGTCAATGCAAATAAAATTTATTTCGTTTCATTTTCTGGAGTTGGTTCTGCGTGACTTTATTTGCATACTTTCCAGACGAGAATTATACGACGCAAACAAAAATTTAATAAGGTCTGGTATTCTGGCGTCTGGAGAAATCGAGTGAAATTAGACAGTGAGTAATGCTGCCGGGTAACTTTGGAACGAACAGATAAGGGAGAATTGCACCACAAAAAATGACGACGAATAAATTTTGTATTTAATAAAAACAAACATCTAAATTTCTCCATTTGACCGAACATAATGGTATTATTTCTTACACATTCGTTTCGTTTCATACATTTCTTAAATGGCGTCATGGCATAGTTGGTTGTGAGCGTGTTTGTTCTCTGAGTTGTAAGTTCAATTTTGACACAGCAAAAACATTAGTGGAATGAATAATGTTTGTTTCATTTCCTGTTGTTTTTTTCTTCAAATCTTTAGTATTTATTATTATGGGCAGAGCTTTTATTAACAAAACTAAAATACAATGAGAACTACACTACGCTACATACCTAACTAACTACTTACACTAAGCACACCTGAATTATCCATAGACCAATGAAGGTGTACAGATAATCAAGATGTTCAAGCCCACTACCAATCGGAAGCGTACCCAACATGGTGGCGGCATTACCACGCTGAATGGCAATGCTTATGCGTTGGGCCAAATAAACGCCAGAATTTTGGTCACGCGTCGCGTCGACCTCGGAAAGGCTTTTGAAGATGAGGTGAGCTCCCGGCCGTGAGTATTTATGAACGTATTAATGATGATAACATACATACCCGTAAAGGTATGTTATTACTTTGTATAGGCAGAGTCCCAATTTACGACCTTAGGCTAGTGATATCGGACGTTATTACTTACTATTAGATAACCACGGATACTGTTGAAGTAAAATACACTAACAGCGCCCCGCAGTCTAACCATCTTAGTTCCGTAACTTTCCTGTAATATATTTTAACATTTAAAACATTAGTAAGATGCTAGAACGAATGCTATCGTTATCGTTAACATCGACTTTACCCTCTTAGAACAAAAAATATACTGAAATATAGCTGAAAACTACAGTGCCAAAGATTCTGTTAAGATTGTTAAAGCTTAAAAGTGGTTTTATACGTCAGATTCGGTTTGAGAAATATTGATCGCTGTTTGCGTACTACTGAGCCGTTTGATCGGTTTTATACCCTGTCTGTTCCCGACATCAATGGCTATGTTCAAACCGTACCTAAAAGAAATTACATTATTTAAGTCCCAGACTTTATATCGGCCACAAAAAATACAAGGTGATAGATAACAAAACGCGGAATTTACGAGTCTGAACAGCTTCGAAATTCAAATTCAGACATAACAAAATGGCGTCAATAAATACTCGTAATATATTTTAGGACTCTTATTTCACTAATCTCGGCATCCAATACCTTGTGGGCACAATTTTGTCTGTTTGAGTTTTTTTTAATGCCGTAAAGCTTAGTGAAAGGCGCCATGGTTTCATAATAGTGAGGTCGTAGAGTCGAATTTAGCTTGTATCTCTGAGTATTTCTCAAAGTGCAGGTCATGGAGGTATTAAAAAAGTCGGACGCAGTCTCGCTATACTCTATAGTCGGCCACATAATATGCACGTGTGCGCTGTCACATGCAGGCTGACACGCACACATACACATATCAGTGGGTCATTACACGCCCAAATTTGTGTGTATGTGTGCGTGCACACGTGCACGCACCGACTTTAGTGACAGTCTTTGTTTTAGCGAGACTACGTCCGACTTTTTTTATACGCCCATGGTGCAGGTGTACAAGTTTGTCATCGCCACTGGTATTGGCAGTGAAAGAAAATAATGACATCTTTGGTCAGCATGTTGAATTATAGCCTTGACTCTCCTTTCGTGAAAGAAAACACCGAGTCATACTGGTGGAAACACAAAAGTGAGCTAATTATGAGTTATTTTGAAATTGGAATTAACACAAAATTCTATGCTGAATTGACTTAAATCAGAAACTTAACAGTTTGTGGTACGCTGACGTAGTATATACTTGATTTTCAGTATCTTAATAAGTAGATTATGTGGTTCCTCCTTATAGGTACCTATGTATATAAATATTTCGATACGTACGTTTTGGATAAAATAGCCACCAAAGTATTCGAGGTGACTTAAGAAGAACAATTAAGCACGCTTTGTAATACACACAATAGGTACGGGTAGGTAAAGCAATTTCTAGGTTAGAAGATGTGCTGAATAGTTAATGTGTTCTGATATGATGTGATCCATTGTGGCACTTGTGGTAAATCATTGACTCGACCTGAATAATATGTAACCTTGAACATCATTTATTCAGAAAGAGGGTTAAATAACACAAACAACAACTTGAATATTCATAAAAACTCAAATAACTCTCATGATGAATTATGATCACGAATAGAGCATTTAGTAGTTTGGTAGAATTCTACCTACCATTTTTTCAGTATTATTACCAATTTTTAAAATAATAGTATTTTGTGAACTATTACCGTATTTTTGATTTAATAAATTAAATTCACTTCACATCTTTTCGCTGTTGATAAAATCTTAATACGTTCTGTATTAAGATTTTGACGCTTTAAGTAATTATTATTTTTTCAAGTTTACACACCTAACTTTTACTTCTCCAAATCATACACAATCTTGTTTACATTGTCTTGATAGTTACAATCTTGGTGTCTTCAAATCGAGAGTGAATCGGTTTCTTCTAGGTAAGCACGCTCCATCGTAGATCGCATCATCGCTTAATATCAGGCGAGGTGGTGGTCGAGTGCGAACCTATGATAGTTAAAAAAAACATAAATAAAAATTACACCGCATTATTTTAAGGAGGAGGTTCTCAATTCGGTTGTATTTTTTGTATAACATAAATATGTATGTTACGCGATAGCTCCGCCAATTGTGAATTAATGGTTTTTGTTTGATAGATCATAATATAGTTCAGGGTCCAATATAAATTTTATCGAAATTGGTGTAGCACATTTGAAATATGAAAAAAAAAACTTTCAATTCACCTAGTTGACTTAGTGATGGATTCTTATGAAATTTGGTCTAGTGTCTGAATTTAATTTTAAATTGAAGTCGTTGTTTGTTTTTTCGTACAAAATAAAATATTTATGCTACTAGGCACATGTTACACCTTGTATGCTATCGTGTTAACTAGAGCCTCGGATGACGCGGACAGTACACAATAAAGGAAATCGAAGCCATCGAGCGTTTTACAGGCCCTAAATTTGTTTTATGACCGGTGCGAAGACGAATGCTAGATTGGAACACGAAACTCAGGCCTAACATTACGTGTCTTAGACAAGCTGTTTACTTGGGCTTTAAATGTTTTAATATTGAAGAGTATGAAAGAAATATAACTGCCAACCATATTAATGTACATTTTAGTATATAAATATACAGGCTGACTGTTTGAACATTTTAGATTTTCAAGGATATGATGAATCATAGTCACATGAAGAGCTTAAAAATATATAATTCTAAAAATACAAATAAATTGTAAAGAAAACCTTCATTACATTAACGTGCGAAGACACGGAAGTTATGGACAACATAGTGCGTATCGCTCGCCAGCTCAGCTGTATATTACTATACAGTATTCTGTAACACGAGCGAACGGCCGCGCGCCGCCGCCGGCCGTGCGCTCTAGCACAGAATAAATAATAGCTAGTATCAGCGAACGGGGTTAACGATCGTAGGTACGTCAAAAGAAGAAGGTACTTTTGGCGCAGGTGTTTAATTTTAGAGATATTAATACGCACCCTGCGCTAGTGACCATTCTTATATTTATTGACGGATAATTGAAGTTAAATTAGTCAAATATTAAGCACCTATTTTTTTTACGTAAATGGAAAGAGAATCGAGTACTGAGCACGCTATATCAATATATCTAAAGTGTTCAGCCCGTATATGCCATCGTAAAATTGCGATCACCGTCACATTATAACATAGGCAATGCATGAGATTTTAAACCACGGTAGATTAGGTTAGTTTGCAACCTAACGGTTTTTTTAATTTCACTGTGAGATATGTAGCATAGAGAGCACACACACTTTTTTATATCTACCGGACTGTGCTCAAAATAATCTCAATATTTTCGCTCGTTAAACCCTGAAGTAAATATCTTTTTTTTTTAATAAAGCGTTATGAGACGAGCAGGACATGTGCCTGATAGTAAGCAACATGCCTGCCACATAACAGCACAGTGACACGCAGCTATTGGAACATGAAGAGTCCAAATCATTACCTAGCACTGCTCTGCGCTCGTCACCCAGAGACCTAAGTTGTTATATCTCTAAGCCCTGTAATTTCACTGGAAACATTGCCCTTCAAACCGGAACACAGTAACGTTTGCACATTACTGCTTGGCGGTAGAATAACTGGCAAAGGTGTGGTACTTCCCCAGGTACTTCTGAAATGCGGTAAATATTTACGTGACTAAAATCATTTTAGTTGGTAGTTAATTCAGTAAAGTTTAACGCCGCTAGGTCTCTTGACGAGCCGGCAATTTATCAAACGTGCCCGTGGTTTGTTAACCTGACCCAGCGGTCTGGAGTCACAACTTAATTAAAAATTCATTCTGTGTGGACCGGATCAACAAAACTGTACTGGAATACGTTCGTATTTACGTGACTGCGTACTCGGACTTCCATGAACCTCTACAGGGGTGAACAAAAAGAGTAAGCGCATAAACTAAATCGCATATTTTTTAATATCCGAAAGTATAATAAAAGTGGCCAAGTGCGAGTGGGACTCCCGCACGAAGGGTTCCGTACCATTAGCAAATAAACGACGAAAACCTATTAAAGTTTCACTAAAATTTTGATTTTAGCTTACGATTTTCACGACGAAGGCGATAGCGCGTTTTAGTGTACTAGGTTACTAGTTTGCTTGGAACGGACTAATCGAGCAAGAAACTGTAAAAAATCAAATTTGTTGTATAGGGAGCCCCCGTTAAATATTTATTTTATTTTATTTTTAGTATTTGTTGTTATAGCGGCAATAGAAAAACATCATCTGTAAAAATTTCAACTGTCTAGCTATAGTGCGCGCAATTTAATTCTGCGCGTAGCAAAATATGGAACTAATTGACGGGCCATCATCTTCTTGTTTACGTCAGGTGACAAGAGTTTGTTTACGTTTGGAGTATTTATTAATTTCTAAAGTAATTAATTGCTTTTATTATGCCGAAAGTGACAAAAAGTGCTGGCCGGTCATGGCTATTGAAAATAAATCGTGGTTGTTGAAGAATAACGAGACAATAACGGGCCAAAAGTGCCATTTTCCAAAAGCAGAGCTATTTGACAGGTATATACAATATTTAGGGATACCATAGCAATCAAATCTCCACCTATTATCGGCATATTTTTAAGCTGAGGCTTTCTTTTTGAGGTTTGATTGTTTTCATTCCCAATATCTATAACCCGTGGGAAAAAAATGTGAGTGCTTAAGACCGAACGTGAAAAACTAGTCATAAATGTTTTTTTTAAATTCTATACAAATCAAAATAGGAAACACAGTGACACATCAGCAGTGAAGAGCAGCTGATTGTATCTTTCTGGCTCGGGTAAACTCGGCGGTCCCACGTTCACCCGATCAAGCCTGTCACCAAACAGCGTCAGCTTCATTTCCCACCTAAGGAAAAATCTGTGGGCGGTGCGCCAAAAGAAATTTCACTTACATTTTTGAAGTAAAAACTTCTTTAGGCGCGCCTAGACAGATTTTTCGTGGGCTGTGAATTGAATTCATTCGTCACGCTCGGGTATGATAAGAAAGCTTCGGGTAAACTCGGGACCATGGCTATTGGCCATCTAGGAATACGTCAGCCAATAGGAAATGCTGAAAGGGCGTGGACAGGCCATCTAGAAACGCATCAGCCAATGGGAAATGCTGACGTATTTCTAGATGGCCATGCCAAGATGGCGAGGCCACGCCCTCCGGTTACACCCGTGTAGTTTCCAAGGTAAGCTATCAAATTCTGAGTTATAAGTTTTCATTTCTATCGGCAGTTCCTATGACTGCCAATTTTTTTTAGCTTGGATTCTCTGTAATCATTTAATTTGTATTAATTACTGTATTTTTTATTATAAGCGTTTCAGAACGTACAGTCACGTGGTAATGGACAATGCATCATACCACTGCACTCAGATAAATAAAGAGGCTACAATGTATTAAATAAAGAGGCACAAAGAAGACCCACAATACTAAGTAGAATGACTGTTAAAAGGACATGGACAAGAAGTTTTGCGGTTACCGCCGTGATCCATTGTGATCTAAACTCTATTGCAAAAATAAAATGATCCTATGGAAGAATGATTGCCCAGAGCATTCATACGCCAAATTTCCAAATAGTGTTATTTATGGTCTCAGTAAAAGATTTACAAGTTTAAATTAAATTCTTGTTATTTCGTTGTTGGTGTAGATTGAAAATGACAGATTTTTTATAATGTAATAAACTAAAATAAAGTTCTCCTGGTGGTAAGAGACTCAGACAGCCATTAACCTGTACCAATGATACTTGGTCATACTAAACCAAACCAGCACTGTAACGGCGTTCATTACTTCGAGACATTCGTTCTAATCTCAGTTGTCCTATAATTTATGTGTAGTTAGTTATATTGCTTTCCTGAAAAATTCCTTCCCGTACCTGTTTAATGTAGTTGAAAGTTCTCAATGAACGGGGAGGGGAACCTATTAGCTTGACCCGGCAACATTAAGTACGCCATCAGTCGCGCGCAGAGTTATACTGCGCGCACTATATCACTGAAGGAACATAATAACAACTGGACCAACAGGACAGACTGCAGTCAGTCTAGGGCGGCACTGGGGGGCCGTAATGCACGGTAAACCCGGCAGCTGCTGAGCCTGAATCGACAACAGTTGCGTCTGGTCACAGGCGCACTGACTGGTCACGGTTTGTACAATAAACACCTATTCACACTAGGTATTACCGACAGTCCTCTTTGCAGAGCATGCCTCGAGGCTGAAGAAACGGCCGCTCACGTGCTGATGGAGTGCACGGGAGTTGCGGTACATCGGGCGAAGTTCCTGGGCATACCGGGGACGCTCCGCGAAGCATGCGGCAACGTGAAGACGCTGCTGGGCTTCCTGCTGGAGCTGGGTTGGCAGGAGTGAAGCCTACTTCCCACACACGCAAGATAGGCGCATCGAGACGTAGAGTTGCGGAAAACAGCCCGCCTACGAATACGAATACTATGTCACTGTTCCTGAAATACAGCCTGGTGACAGACGGACGGACGGACAGCCAACTCTCAGTAATAGGATCCCGTTTTTACCCTTTGGGTAAGGAACTCTAAAAATCGACTACAGTTTAAGATTGAATTCAGACACTCGACTACATTGGATAAGAAGCTATGAATACGTCGTCCAGGTAAATGAAATCAAAAATTAGTTTTTTGTTGATATTTCAAAGACTGCTACACCCATTCCGATAAAATTTAAATGGGACTACGTGTAAAGTATTTTCTACGTAACAAAAAAAAATATCAATATTGAATCACAACGAACGGAGCTATAGCGTAACGTACACACAAAAAACAAAAACCCAAATTAAGAGCTTCCTCCTTTTTGAAGTCAGTTTAGAAAGGGCTATAATTTGCATTAACCCTTCACGCGTGTGACGAAAACTCGCGGAACGGTCCGTACGTCCCGGCTAGATTATTATTACATATTATTATTATATATTAAGTATAATATACCTACATTTATATATTACCAGAAAGCCCTTGAAATGTAGTTTACTATTATATTAAATTCTAACTATTTACAACATTAATTAATCCTGTCACGAAATGCAAAGTTTACATTTTACGCCCGTTGTAAAAAAGTTTTGGATTTCACAGCATTTCAATGTCATTATGCTTTTTCACTAATAAAAGAACACAACACACAAATAATATTAGCTTTAGCACGTTCGCCATAGTTTTTTTAGTAGATTACAATACAATACAAACCGTTTTCACATTTTCTGGTTTATAAAAAAAAAATCTTTGTCGTGGGGCAAAATGGCGTCGGACAATCGCGACAAAAAAATGGCGGAGTAGAATCCGTATTTTTTATTTTTTTAGGCCAAATGAAGCTTTATTTCTATTGTGTTACCGGTAAATTTTACGGAATTGAAATTCCGAATAGACTAGTACCAACATTATAACGTGTTAAGACGTATACATGTCACAATCCGTCTTCCAATAGAGAGCTTTCCTTACGCAACTATGCGTTGCGTAAAGCACGTGAAGGGTTAATCACATTTTTTATGCATACGCGCCCAGTCGGCCAGATTTAACCACCAACTCACCTGATGGTATAAGTTACGGCTGGTCTAGTCAGGAGAACGCCAACTGCCGATCTGGAACCCTGATTCAGATCCCACTTCCGATAATTATTATTATTCTCTCAGCCTATTTATTTTCCATTACAGAGCAAAGGCCTCTCTCCCCTCCCTCCAGCTTTCTCGGTTCTAAGCAGCAGTCCTCCAATCTTCCCTATATGTATCGAGTTTGGCCCGCCATCTCTTCCTGGGTCACTCGGCTGATCGTACATGTTGTGGGATCCAATTAGTTGTTCGTTTGGCCCAGAGTTGTTCCGGCATTCTGCATATATGACCCGCTCACTCCAATAACCACTGTATTTTTTAAGTCATGTGCGTAATGTCTAAAACCATCCTCAAGGAATGTTTCTAGAATCTTTCGAGCCATCTACCAAGCTGCACTGAACCAGCGTGGTGGATTTTGTTGAAGTCCCCGAGTTCCACCTGTGGGTGCATTTAAGGGGCTGTTTATGCTATGCACCTAATGGTAAGTGACGGTGCGGTCGAAAGTGATGCACGCTGACTTAGAAGACATCTATTCGCTCTGACCTTGTTCCAGATTATACTTCTCAGAAAACGAACGAACCCAGCAGTATATTCCACTCATTAGATGTATGAACAAGGAAGGAAGACTAAAATGTACATCTATATTTTAGTATAGTCGAAATCAAATCTATACAAACTATGTTTAGTATGGGACTGATAGTTTGTGTGCTTGTGTGAGAAATGTCAATATTTAAGGGGAAACAAAAATTGATTTCACTTGGAGTGTAGTCTAGTAGTAGCTTTTTATCACCATGTAGAAATGTGCAACTATTGCTGTGTTTTGGTTTGAATAGCATTGTTTTCTGATAAATGACATACCAAAATTATACACCATTTCGTATCTATGGCTGACGAGCATAAAACAGTGCTACACAGGGATTTTAACAGCAAAACATACATTCGAATTCATCACATAAATATTCATTCTAAGTAAGAACTGAATCCGCGACCTTTAGCTCTGAAGACTAACTACTACTTAAAGTTGTTTACAATACTATTCATCATCATGTGTACTATATTACTTTACTTTCGACGTAGTTGCACCCTTCTCACATGTTTAAGTTCGTTAACAATTAGTGTGTAAACTCGTACAATACATTAATAATAGTTGAGTTGCAAAATGTTCACCTTCAAATCAAACTGTATGCAAATCAAACATAATAGAACTTGTCTATCATAATCACCAGTAGTAGTCTAAATCCTATTCAGTGTCCTTAGGTACCACTACAAAGGCCTTTTTTAACAACTATGTTCGCATGACTTCTATACTAAAATGATGTAGATGATGAATGTTCATCATCATCATCATCATCAACAGCCCACTAAACGTTCCCACTGCTGGGACTCGGGGCCTTCTCTCGCAAGGAGAGAGTTAAGGCCATAATCCACCACGCTGGCCCAGTGCGGGTTGGTGGATGACGCATGACTTCGAAAGATTCTAGGTACATGTCGGTTTCCTCACGATGTTTTCCTTCACCGTTTTAAGTTAGCGGTATTACGCACATGACTTCGAAAAGACAGTGGTGCGTGTGGGGTTTGAACCCGGGGTCTCCGGATCGGCAGTCGCCGTTCTCCCGACAAGACCAGTCGTAACTTATAGATGCCGTAGATGATGAATGTTACCAATGTTAAATTTAAAAAGGAATAAACAATAAGAATTCAAAAAACACTGTTTTTTTGAAATTGTTTAAAAACTAAATGAAGATAGTTTGTGTCACATGTCACTGTTTCGAAGATAGGCTCGAAAAATACTGATCGTTTAATTTGTGTACTTGTCCGCCGTAGTTTTAAAAAGTTTCAACCTGAAATCTACTACCTAGAAAATTTCTTGAGAAAAATGAGAATAGAGTAATGTACTTGTTTCTGGGTATAAAAGCAATCTATTTTTTGCTAACCGTAATTATACTGTTTCATCTTTTACTAGCTGCGCATTCAAAGGACCAAAACCCAACCATTGGCCTTATAAACCTCTAACGGCAGTAGCAATAAACTAGACAGTTCATGGCCTGTAGTTGAAAGAAGCTTGTTGGTATTAAACGGGAAAACACAGCTTTGAAACTTTTGTTTCTCTTTTATTAGCACACATTCCGCTCACATTTGTTTACGCTTGACGACCGCTTCAGATAATGATATATGTTAATGTTCTGATGACACGTTTTGAAATTTGAATTAAACTTAATTTGAGTTCATTTTAACATTATTTTATTAAATCGTAAGAGAGGAGACGTACTTCTTAGCATTCCATGGATTCACCGTGCGGGTGCCGGGTCCATCGTGTGGCAGAGAGAGAAATCTCGAATAGACCCCAAGACTTGTGACTCGGGCGTAGGTTCTATTGGTTAATTCCTGCCGTATTTAATAGAAATCAATCAACTTTATTTCAGACCCAACCTCCAACTATGCCTGAATGTGAGTAGGTAGAACTTGAAACCGGTGGTAAATTAAATAGTAAAACGATAACATTTTTGATTTTTGTCTCGGTGCTGTTAAAAATAAGTATGTTAAATTGGAAAGTTACAGTGAAAGTTTAAATTTATATTTCCGCACAGAAGCACGAAAGCTACGACATGAAAATGAAATAAAAAATATCCATCGGCACTTTTCACACAACACCATCTAGTTCCAAAAATAGGAAAAGCTGTAGGTACTACAAAAACCTGATAGCTGATGTATTACAAATATGATTTAAATTATTTAAATACACACTTACGATACAAAGAAACACCCCAATTTAGAATAAACGTCAACAACTAACAACAGCGACAAATGTTTGTTCTGGATGGAAATCAATCCCACGATCATCAGCTCAGTGAGAATATTCACTACTAAGCCAAGTCATTTAAAATACAAACAATGTACTCTAAAAATATAATAGTCTGAAGGGGACTTAACACGTACGGAGTCCTTTATTTAAACGTATATGTGCAAATACAGCCATTTCAATAGCCGTATTGTTGTGGACCGTGCGTGGGCAAACAATAAGCTACGTTTTTTGAATTACATGCTGCAAATGGAACGGAAAATGATAATATGTTTTATGGTTATGCGTATGTACATAGTTTAATATTACTTGATTAAATAATGACTTGCGAAAGTTAATCCCAATAACAAGGTCCCTCAATTTGGCCACTTCCTATAAATGAAATTGTTGCGTGAGTACTTGATCGATGACCCTTATTAGGGTGCCGAAAAGTTAGGTATTAGCGCTGCATGGTAATTGGAAGGCAACTATGCTGACCGTTCAAAAAGCCGTGGTGGCCTATTGCCTTGAAAGTTCGACTACACAAGTTCGAAGCATACAATTCAAGGTATGCTTTGTGTATGCCTTCCATTCACTTACCGTGCTCAACTTGACTTACTGATATAAATAGTTTTGGTAAGTTAAAAGGTTACCTAGATCATTACGGAATATGTTCTCCGAGTGAACATTTCCGTTTTATATTTAGGTAAGTAGCTGTTAACTTCGTCCGCGCGAAATCAGTTTTTGTACACCCCTACAAATTTACGGTTACGAAAAACAGCTAATTTAAAACTTTGTCATACAAATTCATCAAAATCAGTTTAGTTTTTGGGTGTGAAAGCGTAAGTGACACACAGACAAAGTTACTTTCATATTATATAATATTAGTGTATCCTGCTTTATGTCAAGTGTCTAGATGTAAAGTTCGAAAGTTTCATCATCAACAATGATAAAGTTCCATATGAACTGCCATTTCCCATTTCATCCCCGTTAGTTAGAATAGGGTACCGGACTGGGTCAAAAATACACAATCCTAATTAGTCAATCGTGAGTAAAAATCGTACTCACAAGTGACGTCACACGAAACTTCGAAGCGCTGTATCTTCGTAATTTTTTGTTTGTGACACAAAAGAAAAAATACGTTTACAATATTTTTTGGCAATCTAACTAACGGGCTACTTAGTTTTTTTGAGGATTGTACCCTATTACAAAATTGCTAGAACAAACATTTATTTGATTCGTGTCAAGTGTATGGACACAAAGTTTCATGGTTTTATCTTCAACAATGACGAACTTGCATAGACTTTCATCCCCTATTACAACCCCCATTTCATCCCGCATTGTTCGGAAGTACAAAATTGCTAGAATTCACATTTGTCTGCTTTGTGTCAAGTGTCTAGATACGATAGCTCTAGATACGAAGTTTCATATTTTTATCTACTACAATTACGAACTTCCATATAAACTTTTTCCCCCTATTCAACCCCTATTTTATCGCCGTACAGTTTGAAATTCCAAAATTGCCACAGTAAACAATTGTTTGCTTCGATTCGCCTCAAATGTCTAGATACGAAGTTTCATGGTTTTGTCTTCAACAATTACGAATTTCCATATAATTTTTCATACCCCATTTCAAACCCCCTATCTCATCCCCGTACACTTCAAATTTACAAAATTGCTTGAACACACTTTTATTTGTTTCGTGCCAAGTATCTAGATACAAAGTTTCATGATTTTATCTTCAACAATTACGAACTTCTATGTAAACTTTCATCCCCTATTTCACCCCCGAACAGTTCAAAATTTTAAAAATGCTAGAACAAACATTTATTTGCTTCGCGCCAAGTGTCTAGATACAAAATTTCATAACTTTGAAAATGACGAATTTTCATACAACCGTTCATGCCTTGTTTCACTCTTAGGGGTTTAATTTCGCAAAATCCCGTCTTAGCAAGCGCCTACATGCTAAAAGGGATTTCCATGCAAAATTTCAGATTCCTAGCATTTGTAGTTTCTGAGATTCCTTGATGAGTGACCTTTCGCTTTTAAATATATTTAAAAGATAAGATACTAGCTGACCCAGCAAACGTTGTTTTGCCATATAAATTATTAATACAAATTTTAAAAATCTTTCATTGGTATCACTAAACTTTAATAATAAAATTAAATGTTTATTTTTGTAAAACAATTTTAGATTTGCCATAAGCTCCGGGAAGTTTTAATCGAAATAGACTGAAAAACATTTACAAAAAACGACGATAATTGATCAGTTATATCGAGCGGGATGAAAAATTATTAAATTACTAAAATGGCTATTAAAAATAGGGGTAGGTGATAAAAAGGAAAAAATTTAGGGTTGAATGTATTTTTTAATGCCACATTATAAAAAAAAAAAACATTTTTTTTTGTCCAAAACTATAAAAAATTTAGGGGTGAACAACCGTTATCACTTAGGGGTATGAAAAATAGCTAGTAGCCGATTCTCAGACCTACTGAATATGCATATAGAATTTGGTAAAAATCAGTAAAGCCGATTCGGAGGAGTAAGATAACTAACACTGTGACACGAGAATTTTATATAAAAGAAGATTACTACGATTTTAAAGAACCAACTAGCAATTAATTTCAAACATTACTTCGAGGTTTCCATAATCTAAAACACTGTCAAACGCTTCAGTGAACTATAAACCGGTAAACCAATTGACGTTCGCGACGTAATACACCTATACTCTAACTGAAAAAAATGTGTTCAACTCATATTTTTAAGTCCAACGAAATACATTAGAGTTTCATAAACTAAAAACCCTCCAAAGTATAAACTGGCCTAATTCTGTGATTTCATGAAAATGCATTACCCTAAAAAATACATAATCGAAAATATTAGATATTATCTCCTAATGTACCGTAATATCCATCGTAATGGAGATGTGTATTGCGATGTTAATGGGGTCGAAGGTGCTTAGTACTTGGATGATGGAGTTTTAAAGATATGATTAAATTCTATAACCCGAATATAATGAGGTCGTTTTGTGAATATATTTGAAAAATTGAAGAAAAAAATGTAAATAAAAGTTTTTTTTATAAAAGACTCAGTAAAACAGTTCAATTTGAATATCAATAATAGAGAGACATTAACTCTTTATTGCACATAATTAAAAATAAAATACATAAAATCTTAAAGACTAAAATGGAAGTAGCAATGAGCTTATGGCTTACAGCGATCTCTTCCAAGAAACCGTAGTATGGAAAAAATACGTAAATAGGAAGACGGGAATACAAATTAGTAGTGGTCCATGGTGAATTTTTGTTTTCAAAGTCAATTTATAAGCAAGCTAACGTACTCAAGATCGTTCTGAGCTAATTTGTTTTGATATTAGCCGCCCGCCCCTATTTACTATCGGACGCCCTAACAGATCGACCAAACCGTTATCGGTACATGGTAGTTATTGCCAAGATTCATACCAAGCGATTTGAATCTACGTTTATCTTACGAACTAAATAACTGTGGAATTCTCTATCTAAAACCGGGGTATTCAAATTTGGAGTAAACAACTTTCCTGATAAATTGGTTACATCCTAGACCATGATATTGCTTAACAACATGTTAGTCGCGGACTATGTTCCCGTTACTAAAACTATGTTGATCTGAAAAAAAAAAAGATTTTTTTTTTTACCTCTTACTAAATTAGCTGCAGCAGTTCAACAAGTGTCCATGCTATAATAAACTAGTAGCTTCTTGCGGTTTCATTGGGGTAGTTCTCCATCACGTTAATATCCCGGAATAACCACGTTGGTACCGGCTATTATTATCTATAAATATACCAAATTTACCCAGATCCCTTTAGTAGTGTCTGCTTGAAATAGTAACAAACATCCATATTTACACACTTTCACATTAATTTACATATTTAAGTGGAATTCATTGTTTTACCACTACCTATATCGAACGAAACAGTGGATTTTCCTTACAAATTTCGCAGTTGGTACTGAAGTACTTTCGTTCGCTAACTGGATTCAGAATCACTTACTAAATTCCTTCCCCAAATATTGACTTGGTACTCGTTTACACCCCGTATATACAAACAACGATTTATCTATTTCCTTTTAACTGACACTTTATAAATCCACCGAGAGTTCTCCAGCAAAGATATCTGTCACATGCCAGTCTTGTTATTGCTGTTCAAGTAACAATTCTTTTGAAGAAAGTGAAGAACAAATAAAAACAACTCAACAATACCTACTATTTCGAGTACTTCATCATACCTACCATTACTTACTGTAGAGTAGTCATATGTTTTTTGCTGTCCCGTGTTTAGTTAACAATTTATAAGACCTTAAAAAACATATTTTAATTATCATACAATTATTTAACAAGGTATATAAAAAATGTCGGATCGTAATAACGGCTTTTTAAATATATTTATATACAATAACTAGCTGTTATCCGCGACTTCGTCCGTACCAAATAAATACTAAAGTAACTCAGGCAGTAACTATTTTTATACCCAGACTCAATTACGGTTACTAAAAACTTTTTAAAGCGATTTATAATAAAACAATTTTATCAAAATCGCTTCAGTTGTTTAGGTGTGAAAGCGTCAGAGAAATCTTTTTTTTTTTTAAACCAATGTAATGGAAGACCAATGTATAGGTACGTTAAGTAAATTACTTGAAGCAAACAACCAGCACTCCGATCTTTGTAGCGTCTTAATAAATATTACAAACAAGACAAACGTGAGGCAAACACGCAAAACACAGTAATGTAACGAAGTCGATTAATCTTCACCCAGCGAACGTACTATGCTAGAGAGGTACACTAATTTATGGCACTAAAATATGAGGTAAGTAGTAATTTGTCTGGCTATGCTTTAAATCGAATTGGATTTTAATTTTGTTTGTTTTGACAGTTTATGGGTTTTTTGTTGGATACATTTCGCAGAGTGTGCAGCTAGCTAATCTAATTAGACTTTTCACTTTTTCTATTGGACTGCTAGAAGCTTGAAAAAGTGACATCGTTTCTTGATTGACGTTCCAAATACTTGGATTAAGAGGTTTGACTCCATATAATATCTATAATAGTAGGTTTTTATCGACTAACATAATCAAGTTGAGTGTGTCTGTTTATTCTAAGAAAACACTGTCCATCGTAGACTGCATCGTTGCTTAACATCATGCGATACGGCGGTCAAGTGAAAACCTATTTTCGTTAAAAAATATGTGAAATGGCTCAGGATCCCCTTTATGAGATATTGTTTATGGGGAAGCTCTGATCAACTAAATTCCATATTCACATAAATATACAGATAATATTTTAAGAAATATTAGTGCTTGCAAAATGGTTGAAATTCGTTTTCAGAATAAATCTATTATCAATTCGACCAAATACTTTAAAAATGAACAATAGAGTAGATATTATTTATGCCTGTGTGTGTAATGTTTTTCCATTGATTTAATGGTTTTCATGCATAATTTAAAATAAAAGCGGCCAAGTTCGAGTCGGACTCGCCACGTTATTTTTTCACCACTAGTCCTAAATTAAGCACAGCTTGTATTATTCCCAGAGAGCTGACATAACCCTTCTGTAACTTTAAATACATATTTATGATACTAATTGAAACAACCAAGAAACAACAGAATGATGTATCGTACCTCAGATTTGACGCAGTATTTATTCAGTAGCCTTGTGGTGATCTGAAACAATATAAAACAGAAGCAATTATTATGTCTTGCTTATTAATGTTTTACTTACTATGAATGTTAATATAAATGCTATAACTTCACAAAGTTGATCTTTAAATAACTTTAGTTCAAAGTTTTTAAGATTTTAAATACAGCTAAGAATATTTTTCAAGATTTAATCTGCTGGCTGGAGTTCGTAATAGATAAAGTTGAAAAGCTGCATATACTTTATGGCTGTTTTTAACGCGGTTGATAGATATCCCACCTATACAATATGCTAGCAACGCCCTGCGTTTATGCCCGCGTAGTTCCCGTTCCTACTAATATTATAAATGTCAATGTATGGATGTTTGGATGTTTGTCGCTCAATGACGTCCTAACGTATGAACGGATCGGGCTGAAATTTGGAACACAGATAGATTATAGTCTGGAAGAACACATAGGCTAGAGGAAGAACATTTTATCCCAAAAAAAGCAATGGGAACAACGGGAACGGGAACTTCGCGGGTAACACCGCGGGGCGCTGCTAGTGTATACCTTGACATACCACATAAGAAATAGTCATAATTTTTTCTCGTTCTTTACTGGCCAAGTTCAAATTTTTGTGTTGACAAACATTTGTAATCTTCACTCAGCGAAGAATTTAGATAAGAATCTTGAATATTGTGACTAAGGCAAAGCTCGATTTCTTTTCCTTTATGTATTTGAATAATGGGACATTCAGCAAAGTTTTCGGAAGCTAGGTATACTTAACTATCACTGTTCTGAGACAAAAACTTTCTTAAAATATCTATTGTCTTTGGGCAGACAAAGTCTTAATTAAGGGTTTTAACTTGAATAGGGTTTCAAGCTGTGGTAATTAACTAAAATGTTTCCAAAGCGAACGGTGGAAGGTATTTGTTGAAAAGTTTTCGCCCTGTCGACGACCGTTACATAAGCTATTATTATACTTTAAGAGTAAATGTCAACCAACTAAATGAATGTAAGAATTTATATCGACAACTGTTCGATCTTTCTCAAATAAAATTTCAAATAGGAATGCCAGTCACCGCCTTAAGGCTTGTTCGCATTAAGCTAGTGTATTAGTCTAGTAGAGAGTAATTTAGTAGCTAAAATACTCGCTACTATTCAAAAATCGTTCGCACCGTGCTTTAGTACAGTTCACAAGTGAGTAGCGTTTTGCAACATGAAGCGTCTACAACGCAATAAAATAAATAAGCTGATTACGCTAATTGTAATGGCCATTTTAGAAGAGGTGGAGGAGGAACTTTGTGTGATTAAAAAAAGAAGCTGTGGGTACGAAAATGGATCAACAGAAGAGATAATCTAGGCGCTACTAATTGTCTTCTCAAGGAATTAGCATTGGAAGATCCCAAAGAATACTTTGATAGTTTGAGAATGTCCGAAAGTTGTGTGAATTTCCTGCTAATGAAAATACACTCTCAAATTCAGCGTAAGGATACTCTTTTAAGAAAAGCTATTCCTACAATTACTAAATTACAAGTAGTTCTATACTTTCTTGCTACTGGACTTACACATATATATTTAGGATCGGAAAGTCAACTATATCTGAATTCATCATTGAAGTTTGCGAAGCAATATATGAATCATTATAGGAATTCATTAAGGTAAGATTAAATAATCACATAGAACCAAATCATTATTAAATATGTATTTATTAAAATAATCATCTTGAACAAATTTTAATGTAGTATCTTCACTCCAGCAAAACGACATTTTCATTTTGGCGGCAACCACAGACTAGTTAGTAAAGAGATGCGGCAACTAATTAACGCGACTAATTTGACAGGTTCGCACTCGTCTAGCCGATGAACCAGAGAGCACAGACGCGTGGTGGGGATGCTATAGTGCTCGCAATACAACTCTGCGCGTAGCAAAATGTGGAACTAATTGACAGGCCGTCAACTTCTTATTTACGTCAGTTGACAAAAGTTTGGTTACGTTTGGTGTATTTATTAATTTCCAAAATAATTAATAGCTTTTATTATGCCGAAAGTGATTAAAAGTGCTGGCCGTGGCTGGTTCTTGAAAATCAATCGTGGTTGTGAAGAAGAACGATACAATAACGGGCCAAAAGTGCAGTTTTCCAAACGCAGAGCTATTTGACAACTAACATGTAGGGATACCATAGCAATCAAATCTCCACCTATTATCGGCATATTTTAAAGCTGAGGCTTTAGGTTGAGGTGCGGCTTTGGGTTTGATTGTTTTATCGCCAATTTACCCGTGGGAAAAAATGTGTGTGCTTAAGACCGAATGTGAGAAACTAGTTATAAATGTTTTTTTTTCATAATAGGTATACAAATCAAAATAGAAAACACAGTGACACAGCAGTGAAGATCAGCTGATTGTATCTTTCTCGCTCGGGTACACTCGGCGGTTCCGTGTTCACCCGATCGACCCTTTCACCTAACAGCGGTGCGCCAAAAGATTTTTTTTTTCAACGTTAGCTTGGATGCTCTTTGATCCTAACTCTGTATTCAATACTGTATTTTTATTGTAGGCGTTTCAGAACGTACTGTCACGTGGTAATGGACAACGCATTAAACCACTGCACTCAGATAAATAAAGCGGCTACAATGGGCAATGTAAAAGAAGAAAGCCAAAAGTGGCTTAAGAAAAATGAAATAGATTTCGACGATTGTAGGACAAATCCGCAGTTACTCGAATAAAGAGGCACAAAGAAGACCCACAATACCAAGTAGAACAACTATTAAAGGAACATGGATAGGAACTTTTGCGGTTACCGCCGTGATTCATCGTGATTTTAACCCTATTGAAAAAAGAAGATGATTCTATGGAAGCCAATGACTCATTAAAAGAATGTTTATGCGCCAAATTTTCAAATAGTGTTATTTATTTCTCAATAAAAGATTTAGAAGTTTAAATTAAATTCTTGTTATTTCGTTGTTGGTGTAGGTTGAAAATACAGATTTTTTATAATGTAATAAACAATAATAACGTTTTCCTGGTGGTAAGAGACTCAGACAGCCTGTACCAATTACCAATGATACTTGGTCATACTGAACCAAACCAGCACTGCAAATACGTTCATTACTTCGAGACATTCGTTCTTGAGTCTCAGTTGTCGTGTAGTTACTTAAATTGCTTCCCTGAAAAATCCCTTCCCGTACCTGTTTTATAAAGTTGTACGTTCCCAATGAACGGGAAGGGAACCTATTAGCTTGACCTGGCAACATTAAGTACGCCACCAGTCGCGCGCAGACTTATACTGCGAGCACTATACTCGCCCGTTGAAAATAGAACAAAATGGATTGACTCGACTAAATTTTCAAATTTAATTCGATGTTCAAGACTTCAAAGTCTTGAACATCGCCGCAAGATTGCAAGCTTGTCAGTTTTTTATCGGATACACTTCGGAGAGTGTGCGACTGATCTGCATGATCTAATACCACCTTGCCCTTTTTTCTATCGGACTTCTCGTAACTCGAAGAAGCGGCACCGTTTCATGGTTGATGTTCCAAAGACACGGACGAAGAGGTTTGACTCTACTTTTGTGATAAGAACGTCTAGGCTGTGGAATGAGTTGCCAGAGTGGGTTTTCCCTGATAGCTATAACCTTGGTGTCTTCAAATCGAGAGTGAATCAGTTTCTTCTAGGTAAACACGCTCCATCGTAGACCGCATTGTCGCTTAACATCAGGTGAGATGGCGGTCAAGTGTAAACCTATAAAAGTTAAAAAAAAAAAAAAAACACTAGACTACTCGACTAAATTTTTACTGTTCATACACGTTTAGTTGCTAAATTACTCGCTCCTAGACTAAATTACTAGCCTAATGCGAACAAGCTTTTAGCTCCATCGACTTATAAACCCAACCCCTCCCAAACACTTTTTGAGATGGCGGGTAGAAGTAGATGGTTCCACACTGGCGTCTATACTAAATTTTAATAGTCATATCCATTTCGTTAAAAAATCTGATACCGATTCTTTTGTTTAACACATATTTAGACTCAAATCCCAGTATTAGATATAATATTGTAAGTGAAATATACTACAAGCGATACAGGTGACAACACTATTGAGATTGTAGTCGAGTGATTTAAGTTAACAACTCGTACTATGATTTACTCGTACTTCTTTACCAATACCTTTAGACTCAAAAGCTTTATGGTCTAAGGGTCCGCAGAAACATTGAAATGTTCAAACTATGGTGATAAGTGAATATAATCAATTATAGCGAGTTTTTTTTTTTTTTTAATTAGCATCTCGCACTAATGAACTCAAATATACCCAACTTGATTAACTAATTATAGAGAGATAGCCTGATTTTCAGGCAAAGGCAACTCTGCGCACTTTTAACAATTATTACAAGTTCATGAATAAAATCGTCATTATTATACTTTGTATTTGTTACAAAAAAAAGTATTTTCTTACCTGACATCCTTACTGTCCTAGTTAGCGTGATGGATAGCTTTGACTTGACACTTTGACAAAGTGGACTTTGTATATGTAAAACGAGAATCAGAGTAATATTACGTCCAGTTCTGTTGGGAAACTTTCTGGCTCCCAATTTAATGCGTTTAAACGCCATGTGTTTCATAATTATGTTTGCGTAATACTCCTCAAAAGGTTCTCTTTTTCTGTAAGTTGATGTCCTGCAAGTCTACTGTTTAAATTAACTCATGATAACATGAGCATAATATTATAATACTACATAATAAGCTTTAATTCTTCTATCTTTTGTCCCCTTTGGTCTTTTCGGTCTTTGGTCTTTTCGGTCTTTGGTCCTCTCATGTTCATGGTCGTTATAACGCGACCAAAACCTCGAGCAGTAATAAAAAAACAAATTTACGTCAAAATTAAAGCTTGTATACTAATTTCAATACGAAGAGTAGAACTATCAAAAGTATTATTCTTGCAGGCAGTTCAAAGGATTTCTATTACTATAAATACCAAAATAATCACAGTTCCAAACGGCCGCAGCACACGAAGTTGCGTAAATAGCTGCTCTTAATCGAGGATTAACTCAGTCGTGATCCCGACTAATCTCGTAACGTGGCAGAGAAACAATTACCAGAAGCTCAGGAATCCATTTACAATTGAATGTAATTACTACCTACGTCTGTATAATTTCATTTGCGATAATTTCTTAGGCTGAATCTTCTACTTCGTAGGAAGAGTTTGGATGGAAGTTGAACCGTGATGGAGTCCAAATTAATATTTAGTACTTAGTTAAAATTCCCAATCTTATCTACACTTCACATACATACTATAGATGAATAAATATATTAACTCAGTATTGAAGCTAATTTAAATCAACAACAGAATATTTTTTATGATGAGAGGGACATGCGCATCTGCAACATCATTTTTATTCAGAACTAGTAGTCCGACCCGATTAAATATAATCCATTTTGTGGTTGAAAATAAATTTGTTTTATCACATATTATTTACTATTAATATAAGAATCACTAGTACAGTACGGCATGAGCAGATGTGTTAAAAAAACAACAGTTTTTTTATTGATTTGAAAAATCAAAAACTAATTATTAAGAATAACTTTAATTACATACTTACGACAAAAAAGTGAAATGTGAATAATTTTTGTGAAAGATTGTAGACACATCACAATGTATGTAAATTGCAATATTAGACAACAATATTCAGAGCCAGGTAATAATAATGCACGGGATTGTGACTTCTATTTGTTGTGAGCCGATAAAACCTTAAAATGTATTAGTGCGTCAGGACCATAATCATTACCCACAGCCATTTATTAAGAGTACTGACTGCTCTTTTATACCCGTCTATACAAATATAAGACTTTTGAATGAAAAGTCCTGTCTGCCGTATTTGAATTATTTACTCCAGAAAATTTATAAATTTTTCAGCAATTTCGCGGGTTTTGGCAAAACTGAAACGGGAAACTAAGTAGGACCCAAAAATTTTACAATTTTTTTAGACTCAACTCGGGATAAAATAAAATTGATACTTGTAACAAATAGGTACAAAGAAACAAAATTGAGCATAAGTACGGTTATGTAATAGGTACGTCATTTGATATGTTTGCGGTGTATCAGTAGTAATATTATAGATGCAAAATGTTTGGGTGTTCGGATGTTTGTTGCTCAATTACGTCGGAACGCCTAAACGAATCGTGTTGTAATTTGGATTTAAAATTTGTAAGTTATAGTGGTCTGAAATATAACGTAAGCTATTTTTTATCGCGCGAAAGTTATCGAAACGGAAACTTCGTGGGTGAAACCGAGGACAGCTGCTAGTTTATCTTCAACTTCCTGTTGTATTTTCATAATATCACATGACGCGTCTGAACGACAGCTGTTCGCTTTCTGAATCTAATAAAGCTACATAACAGAATATTGTAGATAGGTACATTGTATTTAAGGAGGTTACTACGACATTTCAAACATTTTCTCCCGTAAAATATTGGAGTACTTATTATCAAATCAGTGTAAAAATGTTCGGCGTTTAAAATATGTTCAACGCGACAAAATTGACCTACAATTTTGTAGGCCGCAAGAAGTTTTTACACGCTGTGCTGGTTAATAGCTTGTTATTTTTTGCAATTATTGTCTGTTTTACTTCGACTCAAAGTTAAAGAGAGTAATTACAGCAGAACCTCTTTATGCCGAACCTCAATAGGTAGAAAATCCGTTGCTCGAAATCTTAACCCTCTATAAGTCAAAATAATCAGTACCTAAATCTCTTTAAACAAATTCAGAACTTATTTTCCTTTCTTCAATAAAAATAAATAAATTGGACCTCTGCATCTCGAACATGCAACATTTGAATTTACAAACTTTACAACTGGACTATAAAAAACTGAGTTTTACTACTACTGGACTCTCGACTCTCGGCAGTAATGTTCAAAATTAACCGTAGCACAGAAAAACAATCTCAATAACATAATCATATTTTGCTCGTTTACAGAAGTTAATTGATTTTTTTTATTTCTTTGATATGTTCAACTTTGAGAACCATTTTGTGGGTTGGGTTACAAGAAATAAATATGTACTCAAATAAAATCCAAGAAACAATTACCAATGGTTTATATTTATTTAATAAACAATGTGAATAGAGATGCTAACTGGGTCAAACATATACCACTGTAATTAGTCCGTCAGGTATATTATAAAAAAACATGGGTAAACACGTGAATTTTGTTTTATCAAATTATTAAAAATAGACAAAGATGTACATATATATGACGAACATATTTACAAATGGAACATGAGAATTTAGGTGAAGTAAAATTATTATTTTGGAGTTGTTAAGCAAAACGGCTGACGGAAAGTGACTGGGAGTATTGGGACCTTGTTTTTAAGGATGTTGCCTACAACATACATGAAAATCACTTATTAGAAAATACGTGAAGTAAGTAATGTTTGTATGTACCTTCATTACCCCATATCTCAAAATTGGCCGTCTAAGCAAGTTAGCGAGTAAACATGTGTTCTTAGTAGTTACTAACTCTACTCAATCGTCCACATTTCATTCATCAGAAAATAGGTGACGTCTGGGAGCTCTGGGATCTTACTCTATTATAGTCAGCTAGTCTGCTCTCAAGACAAAAATAGTTTGTCTTAAGTAGTTATATAGGAGTTTCAATTTTCTACTCGAAATAATACTTTTTTGCATTCGAATTGAAATTGTCTTAAATTTGACATAGGTATATCTCACTAATATTATAAATGTCAAAGTATGGATGTTTGGATGTTTGTTGCTCAATCACGCCGCAACGTATGAACGGATCAGGCTGAATTTTGGAATACAAGTTAGATTATAGTCTGGAAGAACACATAGGCTACTTTTTATCCCGGGAAAATAACGGGAACTACGTGGGTAAAACCGCGGGGCACTGCTAGTATTTTAATAAATTATAATTTACAATTAACAATATTTAATATTTAATCCAAATTTTTTTAAACAACTATGTAAATAGTTTAAAGTTTGTCATAATAGTATTTTCATATTACAAATAATTTTTGGAAGAATAATTTAAAAGTTATTTTCCATCGAGTGTTTAAAATAATTAATTCAATTGTTCGTATTCTCTCCGATCGTATTTTGCGTTCCCTTCTTAATTTTTCAAGTCATTTCTGAAAATATTTTAGACTCACAGTAACTGCTTTTATAGTATTACTAGCGGCCCGTTCCGGCTTCGCTCGGACATAACCTAGACACTGTATGCAGCGCCATCTGCCGGGCTTATTTGTAAATTTAAACGATCTTCAAATACACACATAAAAAAACATTCAAATCGGTCCCGTCGTTTAGGAGTTTACTGTCAAATGATTAAATTACTAAAATGGCTATAAAAAAACAGGGGTCGATGATAAAATTGTGAAAATTTAGGGTTGTATGTATTTTTGAACGTTACATTATAAAAAAATAAAAACAAAAAAATTTGACAAAAAATTAAAAAAAAAATGTTTTGGGTGAACAACCCCTAACACTTAGGGGTATGAAAAATAGGTAGTAGCCGATTCTCAGACTTACTGAATTTGCTTATAAAATTTGGTTAAAATCAGTAAAGCCGTTTCGGAGGAGTAAGGAAACAAACACTGTGACACGAGAATTTTATATATAAGATTTGTACTTTACGCTGTGTTTTTGATATTCATGAAATGAATAATGTAAATGTCAAGTGAATAAAATATTTTAAGGAGTTACAGTAACAGTTTTTGTAGTATTTTCTTTTTAAATGAAAAGAGTGAACCTTCAAATGAGTAAGCTTTTATTTGTTAGACTTGTTAGTTGTGACTACTCGTAGTATTTTCGTAGTAATTTAAAATTTAAAAACTATCTACTAGAATTTATATTTGCAACAAAAATATAATTTGAAGTGCTAAGGAGGAACTTTTGTAAGATTTATTTAGTCATACTAGTATTGCAAAAAAATCTGTGTGTAGTACATTCATTTTTATGCAAGGAAGGTTGTCATTCTTTCACTCAGAAATAGTTAATTGGATTTTATTTGCTACGGGTTGAAGGGCAATGTTTCCTGAGACATTACTAGGCTAAGAGCTGAAACATTTTATATCTCCAGGTAAGGAGCGCAGTGCAATGCTAGGCCACTGCCTATCACCAAATCAGTATTTGGACTCTTCGTTTTCAAATAAATGCGTGGCAATTGATTGCTATATAGACAGACTTATTGCCTACCATGAGGCGCATCTTGCTCATCTCGTCACTTGAAATAAAAAACACACACACCCTTTACTACATACACTCACACTTTATTGTTGTAACACACAGTTTAAAACAATAAAAAAGATGTGGTGTCATCAGGTAGGAACGAAATTCCTTCGGACACCATAACAATTTGCGACAAAACATTGCTTAATTTTATTATTTCTTGTAGATCTGACATCAGATCATCTGAAAAATAAAGTTCGCAGCACTGATCACGGGCAGTTTTTAAACGGTTTTATTTACGGGTCACTTCCGTTACATACTTTTCTTACGGTTTTAGTCTCACTTTTTTTTCATTTCGGTCGCGCAACTAAATCCATATCTCCTCCGAGCCTGCCGCAATGAACTTCTTTCCAAAATACACATGTTACTTTCAATCCGATGCCTGAGTGAGTTTTTCTCGATGTAAATAATCTCTTCAAGCTGAGAATGAGTTGATTCATTCTGGGAAAATGCACTCCATCAGACAGTATTGTTATATCCTAAACGGCCCTCAATTTTAGTACGACGTCGCGGCGCCCGCGCAGTTAGTCGGGAGATAGGGAGGTGAGGTCAGGTGAGATGGTGGTCAAGGATTAGCTAAAATGAGTTGAAAAAATAAAGTTTTGTAGCGGTTGTGGACTCTTTACAAAGTTCGCCTTGGGAAGTACCACATTTTTGTTAGTTTATCGATGATAACCAGTGATGTGATAATATTATTGTGTTATTTTTTGAAAGACAATGTGTCCAGTAAAATAACAGGGCATAGAAAAATCTTATGTAATCTCTCTCGGTGACGGCCCTGTGCAATGTTACGCAGTGATTTTTGATGTTCGTGTTCTAACAGCCACAAGGCACCGTGCCGTTATGGGAGGCTTGTTGCTTACCATCTAGCGTAGGTTTTGCTAGCCTTATCGTTCTGCAATACGCATAAAAAAGGTCTCGAAATATGCGACCAAGTTTACAACACTGCTAACAACTAATCCTATTAATAATACTACTTTCATAAGTACTAATAGTGACGATCTAAGTCATTTTAATTACTGCTACTACAGTCCTATTCGTAAGTCGTGTAAATATTGTATAGCGCAGCACTTTAATCATTCCATGACACATTGCGGCTTACATTGAAAAAACCCGGCTATCTCCCAGCTTCAAACAGAAACAATTTCTTCTACTCAATTAATTATCATCGCTCAGAGTTTCTCCGCAGCAAAGTTCACAATTTCAGACAATGTCACCGCCATGATGGATGTGGTGGGCCTACCGAATAAAATACAAACCATATTACATGTGAGAATGCCAGAGGGTAGAGGTAATGTATTTGTCTTGCTATAGATGAAAGCCTATTCTATTTTGACGAAGGGACCCTTTGATCTCGGGCGTTGGACATACAAAGCTTTAAACCTCGTAGAGTTGTGAAAAATGTGAAATTTAATTTGTCAAAAACGGACACGACCCCGATGATACTCGAAAACCCTCGTATTTTTAAATGAGTAAATTCGTTTTTATATACGTGTTTTTAAGGACGTTTTTGGTAATAGGTTTAACATTTAAACGTGGAACAGTGAACCTTCATTTATTTTATGGCTTGATTGTTTGTAGAGGTAGAACACAATTATATTTGGAGTTGACGGAAAATGAGATAACTTCTGAACATACTAACTAAATCGAAAGGAACTCAATTATAATCAATATGACAAAATCAGATAATAGAAAAGATATTAATAATCTTCTCTGACAGATAAGGGAAAAGTTGTGTACATCCTAGTAATATCACAAATGCAAACGTTTGGATGTTTAGATGTGAACATCACATCGTGTCTTCGCAGGTGACTCCTTGAGGCGCGCACGGCTAGTTAAAAACATAGATATTTTTTTGAGCTATCGTGGTTTTTCACTGTACTAGTTTTATTAATAATATTAATATTTACCGTGGTTTGTTAGTTTACTTATGAACATGGTGCTTGCAATTATATTGATACTTTGGGGACTTGAATGATCCACTATTTCACCCCGGTAATATCCAGAAAATAAACAAAAAAAAATGGAGACTGTCTTGATTTTAGTTCAAGTTACGTTTTTTTTACATATTAACTCAAAGAAATAGGAAGATACGATAGGTTAATACATTTTATGAACATACCAATGAAAAAGAATACAGAAAGAATTTAATAGCTACTTCAAATTTTAATGTACCTAAGTCTAACTCTGAAATTACGTCCAGACGGGAATGTCTCATTTAAACACAAATGTTCCTTTTGCAGAATTAGACTTGTCTAGTTTTTTTTAGTATAAAGTGACGAGACGAGCAGGACATGTGCCTGATGGTAAGCAACATGCCTGCCACATAGCTGCACAGTGACACGCAGCTAATTAAACCGGAACACAGTAATGTTTGTTACTGCTATACTGCTTGCCGGTAGAATAACTGACAAAGGTGTGGTACTTCCCCAGACGGGCTCTGCAAAGAATGGTACCACTACACTTCCCAGGCGCGGTCCCAGGGTCGAATTTTGGAGTGAGTCACCAGTACAGAGCTTCAGATTTTGGGGGGGGGGTAACGAGTAGAAATACAATAAACTGAGTAAAAAAGACTACTAGTAGCGCCCCATTTTAATGTAACTTATACGATTTGGGGGGGGGGGGGGCATGTCCCCTTCGGACCGCGCATGACACTTCCACAACTGTTTCAGTATCTGTGGTAATATCATAAAAACTGAGTATTTTAGATCAGACTTTGCGTCACTATTCCAGGAGCTTTGATGATTGCTGCGTTTTTTAAATGGATTGTAACACTTGATTTTACTGTTTTTCTTTTCCCGTATAAAATGGTTTTGTTTTTGGTGGGTCCAATGAAGAGTTAATCTTCTATCTTATTTTATTAAGATAAATGACAGCCATGCCATAAAAAAGGTGTGGTGTCATGGGACACCTGGCAAGAACGAAGTTACTTCGAGTAAAGCAACAATATTTGCAAAAAAAAAATTATGGTACTAAATCGAAGAAATCGCTCCCCGGAATTTTTCTATTTCCGGCTAATTTTATGTCTTCCCCGACCGTACTGACCGTAAATGACCGTACCGATACGGTCATTTGAAAAGCAAACTTGACAACACTAATCGCGGGCAGTTTTTTACGCGTCACTTCTGTTAGGTACATATTTTTCGAATGGTTTTAGTCTCACATTTTTTCGGTCGGTCGCGCATATATCCGTCCAAGTCTGCCGTTAGGAATTTCATTTCAATAAAATCTAAATATATAATAAAGTAGCCAAGTGCGAGTTGGACTCGCCCATGAAGGGTTCCGTTCCAGCAAGTAACATAATATACATAGTACACATAGTTCTTGTAGTTCGTTGTAACTTTGATCGAAGTTTTAATAATAGTGTATTTAGACGTACTAAAAAAAACTACTCATCAGATCGAGTTCAAACTAATTTTCGTTGGTAGTTTTCATGGTAATGTACATCATATATTTTTTTTAGTTTTTTCATTCTCTTACTTTAGAAGTTAGAGGGGGACACACATTTTACCACTTTGGAAGCGTCTCTCGCGCAAGTTATTCAGTGTAGACAAAAATTATATTAAAAACCTCAACATAATTTTTTAAGACCTATCAATAGACATCCCACACGTGTAGGTTTGATGAAAAAAAATTTTTGAGCTTCAGTTCTCAGTATGGGGGGCACCCCTAATTTTTGTTTTTTTTTTTAAAAACTTTTGTAAAATCTTAATGCGGTTCACAGAATACATCTACTTACCAAGTTTCAACAGTGTAGTTCTCATAGTTTCGGCAAAAAGTGGCTGTGACATACGGACGGACAGACAGACAGACAGACATGACGAATCTATAAGGGTTCCGTTTTTACGTTTTACGGAACCCTAAAAATCAATGCCACTTTTCGTTGTTAATAAACTCCTCCTAAACGGCTGGGCCGATTTGAATGATTTTTTTTGTACACGTTTAGGTAGGGCCCTGGATGGTGTAGGTTCACAAATCAGCCCGGCAGATGGCGCTTTAGTTGGTATCTAGGTTATTAACCGAGCGAAGCCGGCACGGGCCGCTAGTATCTCAATATAATGCATATATAAGAGCTGTAGAAATAGCGTGAAATTTAAGTTGAGCCTCTACAGTAGCTAATGTTGGTGGAACCATGTCACCCACGTAGAAACGATGGCTACAGCTTTAGCTCTACGGTGCTACGGCGCATTAGCGCTCGACAGAGATTTTCAATTTAAGCGATTGTTTATTCTAAGTATTTGAAAACGTTCAAAGCAGCTACGGGTTGACTACGATTATATTTTTGGCTTTTTATTTTTGTTACATGATTATAAAATTGGTATTGAAGTCACTCTGCTCTAGTAGGTAGAATGTGCGATTCATAATCGTGACGTGCTATTTTTAAATCCCATCTGTAGTACCTATCTCTGAGTATTTTTTCACGGGCAGTTTTTCAATGTAGGTACAATTCTATTATCACCACTGGCCATGGTGAGGCTATCTAGGTCATGGCGTTATCCGTCAACCCGCACTGTACCAGCGTAGTGAATTATGGTCTTAACTCTCTTTTTGCGACAGAAGGTCTCAAGACCCACATGAGGGAATATTTTTTGGACGTGTATATTACAATAGGGTTGTTTTTTATAGCTTCAGGTTCAGACTTTATGAGTTTACCGTAAGTGAGCGTAACAACAAAGTAATTGGTTACGAACGTCGTATTGTGTTTCGTAGTTGGACTTTTTTCTTTGTGATATACTTGTTGAGTGCCGGGACGAGCAGGACATACACCTAAAGGTAAGCTGTTAATACGCCTGTTTACAACAGAATAGCTCAAACCATGTTCAAGGTTTTTCACAAATTCAGATAGAACTTTTAATAATAGGCTTCAAAAAAAGAAAAACATAAAATTAGCAAAATCACAAGACAGAGCTGAATTTTGATTAAAATTTCCATCTATCAAGGAAAATTATAAAAAAGAGACAGACATGTATTTTTAGTTCAATGTCTAGAATCTTGTATAGCAAATACAAAAAAACTGCGTGTATGAGAAAGTCACCAGGTCCATTTGTGCCGGATAAACATAATTATACGTACGTTTATGTCTGGTAGATGGCACTTTAAATGTTTGGTTACTCAAACTGTAGTGTCGGCAGTATTTGAATTCTAAAAATCTCTCTCGCTCGCGTTTCGAAATATTACAAAGGTACACCTCCAGTGGCTAACCATTTTGAAAACACCCACACACATTTTTTTATTTTGAAAATCAGGAATTTTGTGAGGTCAAAATTATTTCATGTATTTTGTGCGGAGAAAATACAAAACTAAGAAAACATCTTTACTTTTTTGGCAATTTTTTAGTTTTATTGATTAAAACCTTAGTAACTATCTTATTGGTTAGACCCAAAGACAATGAACCCATGGTATACCTGTGGTTAGAGCGATCTTGTCGCCAAATTGAAATGGCTTGCTTATAAGACGTAAGGATACGTACCTACTTAAGTTTTTATTGAAATCTCTCTGCTTTGTCAAGGTTTTTAATAAATAATTATCTTGTCTTGTCTTGTGATCGTCTTGTTTTGCCTTGAAAAAGGTTAAAAAACGTAAGCATTAGCCCATGAAGTATGTAAGAAAAAGACACCACACTGCTCCGAATCATCATTATCTAATGAATAACAGAATATTTCTACATATACGACTTTCAATACACACAAGAAAATTAATAAAGCATGACAGAAACTCTACGTAAAAGAACTTCCGATCTACTTCACACAAGCGCTAACTTACTTCCGAAGTTACGGAATCGAGGACTCGAGGTCTGCCTCAGGTAGGAAGCTAGGTTTCACGCCAACTTTTTACACCTTTGACAAGCGGCGCCACTGCCAATTTCTTGATAAAACTCGAAAGTGATTTTTGTCAAGAAAGTACAGTCCACATAAATCGTCACATGTCTTTATAGCTGGCAAACACTCTACAGAGCAGTTAACTATTCAAGATCTTATTACACGCTCCAAAACATTCTTCGTCATATCGATTAGAATATTACGATGTGATTACAAGTACTGACACATGGAGTGCTGCTGACATGATCATTCGATTGACGCGGAGAAAATTTGGAATCGATTCCAAAACTCGATAGCGGAGTTTTTTGAATTTTATTCGGGGAGTGGAGTTTTTTAATACATGGAACGTCCATGAGAACAATGGATGAACTGAGATAATTTTAAATTTACGTTACAAACAAAGATACAAACATGTATCGTATACTTTTATTTGAAGAATAATTAGCGTTAACTTCTTTTTATAAAAGAAAATGGACAATATTTTCTCATAATCACTTAAACTTTTGCAATAAAAAGATCATTTTGAAGAGGAAACAAACGTAAGTTCCAAGTTGAAAGTCTTAAAAATTACTGATGAAAATAGCTTTTGATATCTATACTTATAATAAAACTGTAGCGGGTCGAATTCTGTACATTGAAGATATTGTGAAAAAAAAATTTTGGGGGCACTCAATAGTCGATACTGATGACGAAACTGCATTTTTTTTCTTTCATGTCTGTCTGTCTGTCTGTCTGTCTGTGTGTATAGGGAACTCACATCACGCCGAAACTACTGATTCAATTCAAAGGAAACTTGACATGATTTAAGATCATACTAAGTAGATGGTAGCTGTCTACTTTTAATCCCCAAATTCTGCACGGTTTTCTTGCAGAAAGGGGTTAAAGTCAGAATGTGTTTTTGGTTGTAACTCATGTTTGCAATGTTCAATTTCGTTAATTCTTATTTTGTTAGAAAGAACATATTTCTAATATAGTCTCATCAAAATTTTAGCATTATTGGTCGTGTGGTTCGGAAATAACATAGAAATTAAATAATAACGGAATTAATAAGTTCGGTACATACGAACTTCTAAGTATTCTGTGACAATGTAAACAACAGCAGGTCTACTACGAAGTCCGATAAACGATGTATCGGCCGAACTTATGAAGTTTCCGACCACGAAAGACAATCGGTCGGTTGATCAGATCGGCCGTTTCGTTGGATCCGACCCTCATCCGACCTAAGTCTATATACTTATCTATCTATCTATCTATATCTATACTTATAATGAAACTGTAGCGGGACGAATTGTGTACATTGAAGATATTTTGAAAAAAAATTTTTGGGTGCACTCCATAGTCGATACTGATGGTGAAACTGCATTTTTTTTCTTTCATGTATGTCTGTCTGTCTGTGTGTATAGGGAACTCACATCACGCCGAAACTACTGATTCAATTCAAATGAAACTTGACATGATTTAAGATCATACTAAGTAGATGGTAGCTGTCTACTTTTAATCCCCAAATTCTGCACGGTTTTCTTGCAGAAAGGGGTTAAAGTCAGAATGTGTTTTTGGTTGTAACTCATGTTTGCGTTGTTCAATTTCGTTAATTCTTATTTTGTTAGAAATAACACATTTTTAATATAGTCTCATTAAAATTTTAGCATTATTGGTCGTGTGGTTCGGAAATAACATAGAAATTAAATAATAACGGAATTAATAAGTTCGGTACATACTAACTTCTAAGTATTCTGTGACAATGTAAACAATAGTAGACCTGCTGGGATGTAACGGAGGTCATTTTATAGGATTCGAAGGCGGAGTCGGAGTTTTAAAATTTGATTTATCGGAGTCGGAACCTAAGTCGGAGGCATAGGCAGGATTAGAAGTGGTGGCAGGAGATACATTTTTATTGGGTTTTTTTTTTGCCAAACACTTGGACACGATAATCATTGACGAGCAATTGATTTAGGAATAAAGGATTATCTGCAATATTTATACACCTTACCTCCGATTATAACCTCCGTTTTTAAAGTTTCGGAGCCGAAGTCGGAAACGAAGGTCTAATAGTAATCGGAGGTTCCGACTTATCGGAGTCGGATTCGAAGCAGCTCTTCCCTGGTAGGCACACAGTACTCAAATCCGTCATCCGTCATCTATCGTCAGGTAATAATATGACAGTACTTGTCTTATGTTATTCCACAAAATGGCAGCTCATGGTACGAAACACAATCTGATATTTATTAGAAAATGTGTAATGTAGTATTTGTTGTTGTAGCGACAATAGTCAGGTCTATTGCCATCGTCACGCGTAAGACCACTCCGGTTTGAGTAGGGCTGGGCTTGGCGGTGGAAAAAGCAAAAATTTTGTGTGTGAATTGTTCACCAGTATCTATTTATCTGGACGACGTAGCTTCTTAAATTAGTCGAGTGAACTTTTTACTTGCCTAGAAATTAGTAAGTTGACGTGAAATTATAATAATTGAAGTCGGTTTTTGTTTTTTCGGATATCATTTAAATCCAAATACTGTACTAAATTTAGTGTTCAACAAGCTTCGGTGCAGAAGCAGAACCAAAGCAGAACGTTGTTTTTTCTAAAATTGAATAAAATGTTATCTTACTAAGTATTATTATGTATATATTATGTAAAGGGTTGATTTGGTTGAAATTTGAAACACAGATATAGTCTCATATACTACCTATCATCTCGGAAAAAGCATGGGCCCTAACGAAACAAATATAAACGACAGAATGACATTACCAATTAGATTGACATTTGAAACACACATGGTTTAGAGTCTTAAATATTACAGCGGCTAATAAGTCTATCACCTACTACTTAGGATATCATCCTGTAAAAATGTACAAGTGGGTAAGTATCAGATCACGCACATCAGCTACAGACTCTTCGTATTGTATCCTATAAAAATCCTACAAACTTAACACTGCGGCTATGTTCGATACTCCACAACCTTACTACGAGTGTGTTTGATGGTGCTTAAAATATAAAATATGAAGTTGCTAAACTTGAATAAATATATTTTTGTGTGGAAAAACAAATCACTCTGTTTGTGTAATGACCACCCATCCAAACATTTTTACGTAAGTACTACGAATGCACTAATAAGGTCGCAAGATCAACGTACGCGAACGAAGTAGCGGGTTCAGCTAGTAAATTATATTTGTCTCGCAAAATTTGTTTACATGAAACTAAAACCATATAGAACACTAGTGGAAGTTGGGATTTCGGTGTTCCATCCCGTTTGAATACGATACTTTGCACCTTTTCAGCTAGATGCATTGAGGCATCGGTCAGGTTATTATTAGAAGAGGGCAATTACCGTATCCTATAGAACTTGCTTTCACTGAAAGGCTTATTATTACACGTGGCTAAATTTAGTCGATTAAATTTAGTCGCTACTGAATTCAATGAAATTCAAAAGCGTAGATTTCTTGCTTCTAACTGGCTTCTGAAATCGGTCAACTAACCTTGCTTCTGAATTTAGTTATTCAATTTAGCCAAGTGTAATTAGCCTTTAATCCGGTATTTCGAATAGAAGGGGCTCTATTACCGAAAACTAAAATTAAAATAATAAAGTGGACATAAAGTGTTTTTTCCTTCAGTAACAGTAACTATAATTTTGAGAATTTCGCGCCAAAATAATACGATTTATTTTATGTAAAATGACGTAGAATGGTTATTGGTCTCATTTTTAACAATACTAGCTGATAGGAATATCTATAGAAACTCAAAAGAAGTATTCATTACGTTTTATTCAGAGATAAATTTCCAGAGTGTTCTTCAATATTGCATTGCTAAAAAAACAGAGGAAAAATAATCAGGTAGGTTTGGCGGCGGTTACCCCTACATTGTAGGTTTTTATCTACTTTCTCAGCAACAGATCTTGATGCATTATCTTATTTTATACAAATTAAACAAAATTTCGTCTAATGATATTCTTGAATTTGTCGGTGGACTACGTAAGTATTATACTTGTGCATGGAATATTTTTATAGAGGTGCTAGTAGCACCCGGTTACACCCGCGTAATTTTCTTTCCTGTCATGACACGAATGAAAGTAGCCTATGAGTTATTCCAGACTATAATCTATTCCAAATGTGTGTGTGTGTGTAAAAATGTTCCAAATCACAAGTTGATCGGTTCTGGCATTCCGACGTGATAGAGCAATAAACAATTATACATCCAAACTTTCGCATTTATAATACGAGGTAGGATTTATCATTTTTAGAGTTCAATTTTTTTCAAAGTGTAGATATTCAAAATTGTTATACTACATCTATAAATATAAAAATCAATGCCACTTTTCGTTGTTAGTGAACTCCTCCTAAACGGCTGGACCGATTTGAATGATTTTTTTTGTATACGTTTGGGTAGGGCCCTGGAACGTTTAGATTCACAAATCAGCCCGGCAGATGGGGCTGCAGTATATCTAGGTTATTATTCGAGCGAAGCCGGAGCGGGCCGCTAGTACTATATACTACTTACATATGCGTAGTTTGTCGAAGATCAATTTTGTTTACGAATTCTGTTACTCGTGTGAACCTCAATAACCAGTCCTAAAAAATTCAGTATTGCGTAAAAGTAATTGGCGACAAACAGCAAAACTTTACTTGCATGTCAGACAGCCGTTGAAGACTCGAAGTCTATGTTGGACTTTGCTCGCACGTCTCAATGTAAGAGCATGATAAATACTATAAACCCACTTATCCCTTACCCTAGAATGCTGTAATATAAAAGTTCCTGTTGAAGTTCCAAGGTCTATTTCATAACTCAATACCTATCTATTTGAGTTTACGTACAAAAAAAGGAGACTCAAATACGGACCCACGTATTATGACCTGAGTCACGTCTAATTTTGTCTGTTGATGTCATTGTACGTTGAATATATCTATATCGGTTTGAAAGGCGTGTTTCTCACCATCAAGCAGATATCCTGTTGATCTCGTAACGTTTTACTATTACGAACAAAATTGACTAGAAATCTGACAGGTTTTTGGCTTGACAAAGCCGACGGAATTATTGGTCTTTTAAAATATAAAACAGCCTCACCAACATTTTTAATGGTATTTATCAACACTATTATCCTCCATTAGTCCGATGAAGCGGTATGCGAAATAATAATATATACATCTTCTAATATGCCTGTTGATTCCGTTTCGCCACCAGTTACAATTGAACTGAACTGTCGATACAACTATAGATAGTGCAATCCACGAAGACGCGCCCCACCAATTTTTTTCTCCACCAATCGCGTTTGCTCCAAGCGTCAGTCGCGAACCATTCACCAGTCATTGTAGTGTGCGCGAGCATTCATAGGTAATTAGTGTGTACGGAAGCTTGCACACATATACTATAAACGGTTAGGAGGAATAGTGGGGCGCGTCTTCGTGAATTGCACTGTCTGTAGTGGTGCAATCACATATTATAAAAGGAACTTCGTTCCAAAATAAAATATAATACGAAAAATGGAAGGAAAGAAATGTATGTTATGTTGTACATGCTCAGATGCATATTCTGCAGGAGTTACGGAAAATGCTTGCGTAGCAACAAAGAGTTTTCACGTACGTAATTAAAGAGTATTTATGTGCATTGCCAACGTCTTTTAATGTACAGCCATTACCACTTAACAAGTGAGAGTAGTTAGCTCTTTTGTTACTCATTCGAAAAAATTAAACCCGTGTATTTTTCGTGTAATTCCGACTGGGTATAAATTAGTTATATTTCCGTCAATTTTCATTCTAAATGTCTTCAAATACAGCGGAGTTTATTAACTTCTGGAGTACAGAATTCGGAGCATGTATTGTGTAGCATAATTATAATTTGTGAGATTTCCAATCAACATTTGTCAACCGGAAACAGTATTCGTTTGAAAGCCCTTATACAGCTTTAGCAACACATGTATTTTACAATTCAAAGTTTTCTGAAGTGTGTGTGTAAAAAATAGAACCTGACAATAAAAAAAAGGTTTTTTCAAAAATAAATTTCTCAACTGAACTATTTTTAGAATACTGACAGCGTAATATAATGAAGTAGTAAAACATCTGATAAGGCCATAAATGAAACTTATTCACGTATTTATTTATCTTCTTAAGTGTAAGTTATTACAATATTTACATAGAAAAACATAAAAACTTAAACCTATAGCAACCAGCACCGGGGCAGGGCCCAAGTTACCGGTGGTTAGGGCTGCAGAGTAAGGAAGCTCAGATTTTCCGCACGGTTCCTTTGTGTATGTTAGCTATGGCAACATGATCGACAACTCCACAAGAGCGACAAGACAAAAGCGATCAGACCCGTGCTTTCGGTGTAAAGCGTCTGTTCTGACTCTATATACGTAGTACAGATAGTGCAATCCACGAAGACGCGCCCCACTATTCCTCCTAACCGTTTATAGTACCTATATGTGTGCAAGCTTCCGTCAATGTTTCAGTGTTATTGGTACACACTAATTACCTATGAATGTACACGCACACTACAATGACTGGTGAATGGTTCGCGACTGTCGCTCGGAGCAAACGCGATTGGTGGAAAACAAAATTGGTGGGGCGCGTCTTCCTGGATTGCACTATCTATATATGTAAACTCTTTGATGCGAGCTGTGTCAAGGATGACTGCCTTCTGCATCTGACCCTTAACCCAACCATAAAGCGAAGGTCTTTTGAGATGTTCGTCGAGACTTTTCGCTATAAGACTAGTATCACAGATCAGAAAATAGTTACTTCGTAACAGATGCATCACTGCCATACAAAAGTGCAAATACCTACACGATAATAACCTAAACTGTCGTATACTACTTACCTACTATTACTTGCAAGCAAAAATACACCTTAACACACCCACGTAGAGTTGTAAATACCGTGACTTGTCGTCTGCTTACGTCACTGACCAAACGTGCTAGGGTTGTAAGAAATGGTGGAAGGTGGTAGTAGTGGTAGGACTCTTGGCAGAGTCCGCCTGGGGAAGGACCACACCTTTGCCAGTTATTCTACCGCGAAGCAGTAATGTGCAAACATTACTGTGTTTTTTTTTAAACAAAGAGTGACGAGACGAGCAGGACATGTGCCTCATGGTAAGCAACATGCCTGCCATATAACAGCACAGTGACACGCAGCTATTGGAACATGAAGAGTCCAAAGCATTACCTAGCATTGCACTGTGCTCGTCACCCAGAGGTCTAAGATGTTATATCTCTAAGCCCTGTAATTTCACTAGAAACATTGCTCTTCAAATCGGAACAGATTAATGTTTGCACATTACTGCTTGGCGGTAGAAGAACTGACAAAGGTGTGATACTTCCCCAGGCGGACTCTGCTAAGAGTCCTACCACTACAGTATTCCATTAGACAAGCCCATTCATTTGATATAGAGGTAGGTTGTGAAGAAATATTTTGTCCTCCGTTTTGTGGAGGGGGCCATTTTGAATCTATATTAACCAAACATAGCTACCACCGCACAAAAATAAACCTTTTTAAAAAAATCGACGTCAAACTTATAACACCCTTTTTTGGTCGGGGGTTAAAAAATGATTCACAATTAGCTGAGCTATCACGAAACATACTTACATCCAATAAAAATTAAGGCCAGAACCACCTCCTTCTTTGAATCCGGTTAAAAATTCTGTCGGTTTTTTAGGTAGGTATGTTTTATAGTCAATAAAACATACTGGAGTATATTTTAGTGCTACAATGTAGGTAGTTGTATGTTGTTTTCATACCGTCGAATAAATGAACAAATTAGTATCATTCAGTATGTACATGAATATTCAAAAAAGTATGTCGTCATAAATTATATTAAACTTAATGAGACATAATATAAAGATGGGATAAAAAGGTACCTATTTTAGACAAAATAATTTGTATGCATAATCTTTACTGTATATATTATAAACAGATATTATACAATATACATATTACACACTACTGTTTCTATATTCTGTGCGATTGAAAACTACCAAAATTTGGCTCAAAAATAAATATTAACAATAAGAACACTTCCCTTGCTTCCTGTTTCGGCAATTTGAAATAAGATAAATTACTACTACATTTTAGTGTCTTGCTATTGCAGCCATTCACAATATGACAATAATGCCGCGACATTATTTATGCGCGCACTCGGTGTTCGTTCGCACGTCAACTCGGGCAACCGGCCGGCGGCCTTGTGATTTTAGTACATTCGGGAGGACCCGAACGAGTAGGTATAAAGCTCGCGCCGTTTAGCCAGTGATGAGGGTGTGCTAGTATTATTATGGTATGTTAATTGCCATACTTCCAAAATGTATTATTACTGCACTCGTACTTAGTTAGGACTAAAAGCTGCAATACAGCTCACGCTGAAGCAGGGATTTTTACTTTTATTTAGTTCTGTCTTATTTGGTATGAATAAAAATATTTTGTATTTCTTTATAATAGTAATGTATGTATTCAATTTAGATCTATAAAAAAAATATTTTATCTTATTTTATCTAATGAACAATCGACTAATTTACCTCCAGCATCCACACGGGGTATGCACGGAAAACATCCACCAATTATAATCTACACGAAACCGCTGGTAGAAAGTTATTTCAGGAACTACTTCGAGGGACCGCTTCAAAATCTACGAGACTAGTTGGTATATAATGGTTACCCGCCGATTGTAATGGCCACTGCTATCGCCACCACACCTTGATTGACGTCGATAGCATCGATTGATCGATTAATTGACCGCTTATATGCCAGAGCTACACGTGGCTAGTTTTTCAAGCTAGGACAGCGAACTAGTGTTGGTAAGGTAATAGGTTACCGTTAGAGGTGCGTGATGCGCCCACTAGAGGCTCGTTTAAGCGTAAGTTAAAGCACTGGCTTACCGAACAGGCATTTTACAGGTTCGATGACATTGAAAAGCTGAAAGTTTCGTAAACAAACTAGTCACTAGTTGATTTTTTATTATTTGTGTAGTGGAATTGTATCATGTATTTTAATTGTGATGTAATTTGATTGAGATGTTTAATTTAATTTAATCAATTATTTGGATAGAAGTACGAGTAAGTATAATTAATTATTACTTTATTATTATTTGTAAAAATAGACATGGAACTTTATTATTATTAATTATTACTTTATTATTATTTGTAAAAATGGACATGAAACTTTATTATTATTTGTAAAAATGGACATGGAACTTTATTATTATTAATTATTACTTTATTATTATTTGTAAAAATTGACATGTAACTTATATTGTTATCAATGAAATACTATCTACTATGACTAAGCTAGCAAGCTAACTTACTTCTAGTGTCGTAAAGACAAAACTAGCATTGCGAAGCGTTGTCTACACGAAGCTAAACGTACTAGCTTCCTATCGTAGCTTGAAAAACTAGCCTCGCATATCTCGGGCAATATAGACTTACTATCGTATTTCATAACAAGATCTAATCGTGATATTGTTTCTGTGAGTTATTTGATGTCGAACATTTCATTACTGCTTTCAATTTACCAAAAAGCATACTTATAGATCGATAAAGCCTTCTGTGAATCTTTTCAGGTTTTGAAGGTTCAAAATGAAAAAAAAAACGGTTAATATTTTTTATGACGGCTTCGAAGCAAAGACATTCATTCCTAGCTTATTTCCTACATTTATTATTTAGCCTGAGGTATTGCTTCAGGATAAACTTTAACTTTTTACAAATTCCCAAAAGAAATGTCTTTTTTTGCGTTGGAAAAATTGTCTGACCGACATGGTCTTCTAAATGAATGTCGTTTAGACATCGTTCTGTAGCCCGTACCAAGGGCTATTTCAATTTTTTTTGTTGCATTTAAATGACTACTTTCTTTGTGGTTTGAAAGGATAACGTGTCCAAAGAACTATTTCTTGAATGAAAAATATATTTCTGAAATTGTTCTTCTCTGAAAGGGTCATAATCTGCTAATCAATAAACGCTACAATTATATGCATACTTAAATTCTATAAGACAAGACAAGACATATTCGAAGAGACAAAACTAGTATCTATATTTGACTGGTCTAGTGCCTTAGTTGGTAGTAAGTCTGCCTGCGGAGCCGTGGGTCGTGGGTTCGATTCCCACCCAGGGCAAATATTTGTGTGATGAATACATATACTTGTATAACAGAGTAATTTCATACTGCATTCTAGTTTGAAGGGTCCAGATTCCAGAGAAATTACATGGCAAAGAGATAAATCGTCAGTTGACATGCGCTGCGCAGTGCAGTGTCACTAAGTTTTGTATATAAGTAATGTTTCATCGCAATTTTAGTGTAAATCTCATTGAATGTTGTTCATTATAGTTAGTTATTCCACACCATTTTATGTTATAAAATAATATTCGTTAAAAAATTAAAAATATGTTAAGTTATACAAGCAGATTATTTAATCAATTTAAAATGATGACAGTTGAAGGTACAAGTCCACTTTGCGTTGTCCCCGACCTTTAGCGGTGAAAATGGGCAGTGGACCCTAAATATTTAAGAGACGTTACATGTTTTGAAATAACTTTGTTGCGTGACAAATGTTTAACATATACGTACTTTAGGAGACAAAAAACAAGCTAGGCATGTTTTTAGCAAGCGAATAAAATATGGAACATTAAATAAAATAAAATCGTTAGACATTTGATCATTGGGAAAACCCACTCAGGGAACGTTCTTAAGTTCTTATTACGAATGTAGAAAAGGTTTGACCTTCTTTTTCAAGTCTTTCGAATGTTTTTTTAGTATAGAGTAACGAGACAAGCAGGACATGTGCCCGACGGAACGTGTCCTGCTCGTCTCCTCATGTGCGGGCGTCACCCAGAGATACAAGATGTTTTATTTTTATGCCCTGTAATTTCACTGGAAATATTTCCCTTTAAACCGGAATACAGTAATGATTTCACATTACTGCTTTGCGGTAGAATAACTGGCTAAGGTGTGGTACTTCCCCAGGCGGTAGGGTAGCTGCAAAGAGTCCTACCTATACCAAACCACGTCAAAAATATCAACCATGAAACGATGTCACTTTTTCGAGCTATGAGCAGTCTGATAGAAAAAAGGTCAAGGTGGTCTCAGATCACGCAGATACAGTTTCTCTAACAATGGAACATAAATACTACTCGTGGCGTAACTGAGTACTATATTTCTAAAGTTATTTTTATTTTGTTCTGAAAACTCATAATGCGACTTACACCGATAAATATTAAAATAACGAAATACAAAAATACAGAACTATTTCAGCGTATAAACGCAGTAGAAACACAACACGAGAAATCCGCTCTCGGTTCAATAGAGAAAACGAACCCATAGTAATGCCAGGTTTGAAATTCAAACCGTATACGGAATGTGATAGTTATTTACGCATATAGTTGTGCGTATAACGTACAAGAGTATCTCTCTATTTAGTCTATGGTACGCAGTAGTCAAGTTACTTAATTATGTTACCATATTTTTTTTTTATAAAAATTGACGAGACGAGCAGTACATGTGCCTGATGGTAATCAACATGCCTGCCAGATAACACCACAGTAACACCCAGCTATTGGAACATGAAAGTCCAAATTATTACCTAGCACTGCACTGCGCTCGTCACCCAGAGATCTAACATATTATATCTCGAAACCCTGTAATTTCTCTGGAAACATTGCCCTTCAAACCGGAACACAGTAACGCTTACACATTACTGCTTGGCGGTAGAGTAACTGGCAAAGGAAATGTAGAATACCGCCTAGAAACTCGGTCCGCGACAGAAAAGTGGCCGATATTGGCTTACTCCGTTCGAAACTACCATCATGCGTTTCCGACAATTAAACATATTATGATGGTTTGTGTGGTCCTTCACTGTACACATACTCTATGACATTAAAGTTTTGTTTAGCGAACTTCAGTACATAATGCTGAGGCCGATATTAATCTGGGTTTTGCCTCACTTAAGATGAGGCATTTGTTTTGAAGATTATTATCGATCTAGGCGTTATTAATACATGGTTATTATTTATAAAAAGTAACGAAAAAAATGTACAAGTTATCAATAATAAAAGTATATAACCAAGTCTAAATTCTAGTATAATGGAAACTAAGTCTAACTAGAGTTTTAGTTTCATAAAGCGCTAAAATCTTGACAAAAACCAGCAAAATTTCAACCGATCACGCAACGACAAAACTCGAGCGTATAGTCAACCACCTAAAGAATTGCTTAATCAAAGTTTCAGAAGAGCATCTCGCAAAGGTTTGCCTGAAGCATTGTTTTCGATGTTTTATGCTGAATCAGGGCCGTCGAGGGCGAGTCGACCTCGAGAGGACAGAGAGCCGGTTTTTTTCCTACATTTTTATGTTTTTCTAACATTCTGCGCAGATGTCGAGAAACGAATTTTAAAAGCTTTTTGTTTAAGCCGCTTGGTTTGTATTTCGGGAAATGAAATAATTTGAATGTATTTAATTTTTGAAACGATTTCAATTAAAGTTTGCGCTGTTATGGGGAATGAGAGTGGAAAGCAATCAAATTTTCAGAATACATAAATGAAATGAAATTCTGCTTTATAAAATAACTAGCAGTATCATGCGGTTTTACGCGCGTAGTTCTCGTTCGGCCAATTTAGTCGATAAAAAGTAGTCTAGGTATATGCTACGTCAGACTATAATCCAAATTGTGTTCCTAATTTCAATCCAATCCCTTCAGACGTTACGACATGAAAGAGAAACAAAAACATTCACATTAGGAAGCAGCATTAACTGCACCCGCGCCATAATTTGCCGCTTAACAGTTTCTCATGTGAAAACTTTTTAACAAATACTTTATTTATTTATAAATAACTGCCGACATGTGCTAACAGCGCAGCCAACACGCACAAACGGCCATAATACACATTAATTACAAAAAAATATTATTAAAGACATAACAAGATAAACAATAAAAAAAACATAACAGAGATGCAACACAAAAGTACATTAATTAACATAAGTAACGAAATTGATTCAACACTCACACAGCACTCGCACAGCAAGACACTCAGAGTGCCACAACTCGGAGTCATCATGATAAATTGGCTGAAAACTTTCATGATAAAAGTCGTCAATCTATAATAGCCACAATTTCCAGTTTATACATTTCATATTATGTTAAATAGAAATTCAATAGAAGCAATTGATAGCGACTAGCCCCAATTACGCATAGATTAGGTACCTATGGCTAAATCCACGCCACGCCGGTAACTTATTCTGCAAGTCAGGAAAAGTTATGAGTCTAATGCCACGGTCATCCACACCTGTTGCTTTCTTGACTTTCTCTTGCCTAATTACAACTCCTACATTATTGGTGTAGTGAGATGTTTCTTATTGTTTCTGTTATTCTTTTTGTTTAACGGACAAAACCTTTATTAACAAAAGTAAATTACAATGTTCACAATGAGAGCTACATTAAACTATACACCTAAGTAACTGCTTATAGTGAGCACATTCGCATTGTCTATAGATCAATGAGAGTTTAAAGATAATCATGAGGCATAATCCCACTATATGGCGGCATTACCACGCTGAATAGCAATACTTTTACGTTGGGCCAAATAAACGCCAGCATTTGATCACCTGTCGCGGCGAAAGACTTCAAAAGGCTTTTGAAACTGAGATAAACTCCCGACCTCCATGTGATGGGCCCAATATCTCAATACCAGACAGTTCAAATACCTATATAACTTCTGAAAAACTCACTTATCTACTCCTATTTTCTTGTTTTTTTTTGTCTAAAATTTGTACTTTTTTAGTGGAACAAACTTTGTAAGAAAATCCGCCAATTTCTTTTCCATTTTATGTACAAACTCTAAAAAAAGATAAGCACCGAAATCCTATGAGTACTTCTTGTAATGATTGTTTATTTTAAAATAACAATTTCGAACATCATTATATATTAGAACACAAGACACAAAATGATAGGAATGGCCTTGTAGCTCTATCAGAGAGTCTGCTCATTAGTTAATCAAATTTAAATCAAATCGCTTCGGAACTTTTTGCTTGAATACGTACCATACGTACAGAAGATTTTTCGCATTTATTTATAACATTAATAATTTTTTACTCGATCAGCAGTTCCCATCACAAAAGCTTTGTTGTTTTAGAAGTGACGTTGTTTGTTTAAATCTGCGATAAAAGTGGGTGTGTTCTACTTTCTTCGAGAATCTATTTATAGCCGCTTGGAAACCGTCTTCTTATCCTTCGCGCGTTCTGAAGTTGACGGTAAAATGAATTTATTTTTATAAGAGCAACACTAGATAGAAAATTTTCTCAGAAACCGTGGACGAAACATGTTTGTTTTCAAGTTTGTTGAATAAATACTTTTTTATAGTACAGAATGACGAGTCGAGCAGGTTATGTGCCTGATAGTAAGTAAAATGTCTGCCCATAACAACACATTGACACATACTCGTAGCTATCGGTACATGAAGAGTCCAATTAATTACCTACCAATGCACTGCGATCTTCGCCCAGAGATACAAGATGATTCATCTGTATGTCAAGTAATATCTCTAGACACGTTGCTTTTTAAACTGGAACATAGTGATATTTGCACATTACTGATTGGCTGTAGGATAACTGGCAAATCTGTGATACTTTCCAAGAGTCCAGAGTTCCCAGAGTACTTTGCTGCATAGTCATAGAGTAGATACGAGGGTCAAACTGAAAGTTCTTAGAACTGGCCACTTATAAACAATATAATAAAAAAATAATTCTATAATTTGAAAATAGAACTCTTTGCCAATATTACTGTGTATATACTTCATTCATTTGTCATTTGTTTTACGATTTGGCGGCAAATTGAAAATTGTCTGTGTCACGTCAACATGAATTTAACACGAGAAAATTTTCGTGCAATGATTTTTTATGACTTTCGATGTCATTTAAGTCAACAAGAAAGTTATGATAGACTACGATTGGCCTTTCACGATGAAGCCCCATCTCGTGCGACTGTTTACAACTGGTTTAATGAGTTTAAACGTGGTCGCATTAATCTCACTGATGATTTACGTGAGGGACGGCCTTCTACGGCGACGACTGTTCAGTATTTATGCCAGAAATACCGTCTCGGGGCCCATAGCGAGAATTAAAAACAAATTAAATGCCGTTATACCGATTTTAAGATTTACTCCCTAGTTGCAAACAAGGTACCTAAAATTACTCACCCAATTACTGCTCCCGGCGTCGTCCAAAGTCCCTGTTTGGTTGTTAGGAATAGGGAACGGAAACACGGGAATAAGGAAACCAAACCAGACAGCTCCAGACTTCCCGTCTCAGCAATAGTTCAACCGGTCCAGCGGTTGAGAAGGGGCCAATCCAGTAGCCACTTCACAATTAATAATCCAGCACTAATCCCGTAGCGATATATTACAGTTAATAACGTATTCCCGCACAATTATTAACACTTTAAACCAGATTATATAGAAAACGCGTCTTTTCGTTCCAGCGAAAAACCGACAACGACACTTGACAGCCGGCTGTCAACATAGATCCGCTATGATTTTTCGCGGCCGATATAATGTTGCCCAATTATACGGAACAAAACCGCCGACCAATTGAACTCCAGGTCAATTTTAGAAACCAGTATTTAGTAGTTATCCGGACCCCAAATAAAACGAAATTCCCAACTTTGACCCGAAAGTGGAAATCAAACCAAAAAAACTTTACCAAAAATAGCAATAAAATTAAATACATTTTTAACCATGAAAAATACGTATATCTAATAAAGAGGCAGGCGTGCCAGAGAGGACACCGCGCGCTGAAGTCTGGAACCAGAAACCAGAATCTCCGCCACGTGGGGTGTGCCATCAGTACCAGATATCAATTTTAAAATACGTCCCCTACGCCAGAGTAGGGGGGCCAAATTTGCCTCTTTTAATAACACTAAGTCCCCTTCCCGAGGGGCCTCCGTCCTATCTGTCCATTTTACCCGTTGTTGCAACAGATGCAAGTACTCGGCCGACCAGCGCCTCCAGAAGTCTTGACTTTTTTAACTTACTTGTTTGCTGCAATAACTGAAAACGGGACAGGCGTCCGGGGCGCTCATCCTTCCAGGGATACTCCGGCAACGCGGTTAAAGGCTGACCGATCAAGAAGTGACCCGGCGTCAAGACTTCTAGATCGTCAGGCGAGATTGGACAGAGAGGACGGGAATTAAGCACTGCCTCCACGCGGCATAGTACCGTGACTAACTCTTCCCAAGTTAACACGGTCTCCCCGATGACACGGCGGAGATGGGTTTTAGCAGACTTCACCGCAGCCTCAAAAATTCCTCCCCAGTGAGGACAGGCCGGCACACTAAATTGCCAGCTGATTCCCCGCTGGGCGAGAGCCAGACTTAAACTATTATTACCAGAATTTAAAAAATTATTAACTTCGCGTAAATAATTCGCCGCCCCTCGATAATTTGTGCCATTGTCCGAACGTTTTAAAGAGGGTACTCCTCTTCGCGCTACAAAGCGATCTAGCGCCGCGACAAAGGCCTCCGTAGACAGCGCAGAGACCAGCTCCAGGTGGACTGCTTTGGTGGCCAAACACACAAAGACGCACAGGTAGGCTTTAACGACCTTGGCGTTACGCAACGTCGATGACTTGACCGAGAAGGGCCCAGCGAAGTCCGTTCCGACCCCGTCGAACGGCCTCGAGGGAGAAATCCTATCCGGAGGAAGATCTCCCATCATGGGCTGCATGGTAGACGCCTTGAGCCTATAACAAGGGACACATCTAAACAGCACCTTTCGGACCGCCCTGCGAGCCGACAAGATCCAGAATTCACGCTGCAACACAGCGAGAAGCGCGCCACATCCAGCGTGCGCGTTACCGATATGCCGATCGGTGATCAGCAAGTCCACCAGAGGATCTCCTTTCGGTAGCAACAGGGGGTGCCTGCTGCCGTACGGCAGGTTGGCTTTCCGGAGCCGACCTCCTACGCGCAGAAGACCATCCTGATCTGTGAAAGGGTTCAACTTGGCGACCGCACCCTTCAAGCGAGCGCGTCCGCAGCGCAGCGCCTCAAGTTCCGTCGGAAACCTCTCACCCTGTACCAGCCGAATGAGGTGCAGCAAGGAACTCCGACGCTCCTCCACAGTGGCGATCTGATCACTCCTCCTCTGACGAGGGTGACGACAGTTGTGGATGAAGCGTTTAATCCAGCTAGTTACCCCCAACAACTTATCCAGCTTGCTGTAACGACCCGTCAACCAATCAGGGTCTGGGGGCACTTCCGCCACAATCGCATGCACGCGGACTCCGGGCAGCTCCGCTCGCTCCGAGTCCGCGCCGAGAGCTGGCCAGGAAGCTTCTGGCTCCCGCAGCCAGTCCGGACCCCACCATAAGGGGTGATCAACTAGCTCCGGCGCGGAACAGCCGCGCGAAGCACAGTCAGCGGGGTTCAACTCACCCGGGATATGTCTCCAAACAATGTCCAGTCCAATGTTTTGGATTTGGGAAACCCGATTTCCCACAAAGGTCTCCAAAGTGTGAGGGGCTGCTCTTAACCAGGCAAGCACGACCTGACTGTCTGACCACGCATAGACATTCCGGATGTCTATCGAGGTGGACAGTTCCTGATATACGTGCTTAAGCAGCCGAGCAAGTAATGTGGCTCCGCTCAATTCCAGTTTCGGAATAGTGAGTCGTGTCCTGATAGGAGCTACCTTGCTCTTCCCCAATAAGAGCGTGACATTGACCTCCAGCGTCAACTGTACGCAAGTACACAGATGCGGCATAGCCCAGCTCGGACGCATCACAGAACCCGTGCAGGCTGATCCGGCTACAGCCTGGTGGCAGAATGCGACGGGGCAACGCCACTCGATTGACCGTTTCGAGGTCAGATATTAAACGAAGCCAAATGTTAAGCGAGTCTCCAACCAGGGGGTCGTCCCATGAGACCTTCAGAGTCCAAAGTCGCTGTAACAGACACTTGGCTGCGAACAGAACCGGACTGATCCAACCGTTTGGATCAAACATCCTGGCGATGGTGGACAAAACCGTCCGTTTTGTCCACGCGCGTGTGGCTTCCAGTGCCACCCGAAAGGTGAAGATGTCAGCAACCGGTTGATACTGCATGCCCAGAACCGCAATCCCGTGCGGATCGTCACCTTCCTCGAAGAGCCCCGGATCCTGCTGGTGATCGTCCGGGATACCAGCCAGGACGTTGGGTTCGTTAGAGAGCCATTTCCGAAGCTCATAGCCTCCAGATGCGAGAAGCTCTGTAAGCTCATCCCGGAGCAACAGAGCTTCCTCCACCGTCTGCGCACCAGTGCAAACGTCGTCCACGTATAGGTCGCGTTCCAGAACTGCGGCTGCACGTGGGTACCGAGCCCGTTCTTGCTCCGCCAACTCCAGCAGTGAGCGGATCGCAATGAAGGGGCTTGATCTCAACCCATAGGTGTTGGTGTTCAACTCATACACCATCATAGGGTCCTGAGGACTTTCCCGCCAGAGGATCAACTGGAACCTCCTGTCCTCGGGGTGTATGACCGTTTGTCGGAACATCATACGGATGTCCGCTCCCAACACCACCTGATGCCTACGGAAATTCAGGATGATGTCTACAATATCCCGATGTAACTTCGGTCCAGCGTGGAGGCACTGGTTCAGTGACACTCCTGTCGAAGTCGGAGCGGATCCATCGAACACCGTCCTGAGTTTGCCTGTCGACGCTTTCAAAACAGCGTGATGAGGCAAAAAGTAGTGGTCCATGGTCGACCAGTCGTCGCGAGCCGGAGACATGTGGCCCAGTGCCTCATACTCCCTCATGAACTCGATGTACTTTTCCCGAAGTACAGGATCTCGAGCCATGCGTCGCTCCATGGACCTGAGCCTTTTCTCGGCCAATGATCGAGACTGGCCCAGACGCGGGGGGTTATCCCGGAAAGGCAGCCTAGTCTCCAATCGTCCAGAAACCATTCTCCGAGTGTGAGCCTGATAAAAGTTCTCACACTCCACGTGCTCGGGATCCAGCCGAGACACGGTAGGCGGCTCTTCGATCTCCCAGAACCTCTGCATGATCTGAGCGAGGGCCGTTCCCGTAAAAGAAGCCTGATTCGACTGCTGCCACTCATCCACCATTCCCAAAATGGCGTTCCCGTAGATGGTGGGCAGCGCCATCAGCGAAGACTGATCCAGCAGTCTAGGCTTGCCGTTCATGATGTAACCCAGTACATCAGAACCCAACAAAAGGTCTACCGGACCCGCCATCCCGAAGCGGGGATCCGCCAACCTGAGACCCTTAGTACAGGACAAAAGATCCGGATCTATGTCCGCCTGAGGAAGCCAACCGACAACCGAATCCATGACGGTGGCCCTGACCGCAATCCTTTCCGAATAGGAATGTACGGACGAGAAGGAGAGGCGGGTCTGTCCAGCCGACCGCACCTCTGAGTTCCCGACTCCTCGCAACGGAGTCGGTGACGGAAACCTAGCCAGGCCCAGGCGATGAGCAACCCGGGTTGTTAAAATGCACCCCTGGGACCCTGTGTCCAAGAGCGCTCGTATCCGGACGTAGTCGCCTCTTGGACCCCAAACCCTTAACCAGAGGGTGGGCAGCAGGACCACCGGTTGATCCTGTGCCAAGGGAACGGAGGCTAGTCAATCCCTCCGAGGCCCGTCCGAACCCGTCGGACTACCGGGCCCAGCCCAGTATGGCTGCCGAGTCATAAGGGCCATCGGAGGGGGGGCATATCCAGCTGCCCTGCCATACTGAAAGTAGGGCGGGTGGTAGTTCAGCCTCGGATGCTCATGGAGGGGAGGCGTGTACGCCCTCCATTGCATTAATCGCGGATCCAGCGGCGGAGAAGGATAACGCTGGGGAGGTGGCCCCCGTGGTGACTCCTGTATCACCCTTCCACCTCTCCAGTTCGCCCGCGTCCGCGCGGGCTGTGAGGTCGGTGACCGAGCCGCGTGTAGGACGCCCTTTGTTGGGCTGCCCGGTGCTGCCGTGGGTTGGGGTGGAGGGGGTGTGCTCCACGCTGTAGCCACTTCATTGTTGTACAATGCGTGGCTCTGCGTGGGAGCGCCCCCGCCCGTGGAGGGGCCCCTCCCTGAGGGCTGTCGACCAGCACCATCGCTCCTGACGCTCCTGACGCGGCTAAAAATCCACTTACTTCAGAGTTTTCCTGGAAGGAAGTAGTTCCAGAAGAACTGCGTAACGAAGTAATGGGCAAAAATCATTCTGATCTACTTGCAGCACACTTTGGTATTTACAAGACATACAGACGCTTACTTTTAAAATACTACTGGCCGGGAATGTATGCTGACGTAGTAAAATATGTAGGTGAATGTTCGACATGTCTCGCTTATAAACACCCATCTCATGCAATTCTAGGCAAAATGGGGAGGCCTAAAAACTGTTCTCGCCCGTGGCAAACTATATCAATAGATATTATTGGCCCACTTCCTACTAGCAGAAAACAGAATAACTATATTCTTTCTGTTTGCTGTTGCTTCTCTAAATACTGTTTAATATTTCCTATGCGGCAGGCCACTGCAGTTAATGTGTGTAGAAATCTAGAGCATAATGTTTTTCTTGTACATGGGATACCACAGAATATAATTATGGATAATGGTTGCCAATTTGCTGGTCGAGAAATGGATAAGCTTCTTAAGAAATATAAGGTACCACATATTCATTTTACTCCTAAATATACTCCACAAATAAATAGTGTTGAAAGATATAATCGGACTATTATAACAGCTATCTCCACTTTTGTGGAAAATGATCACAGAAGTTGGGATGTCCCACAAATACAATTTGCCATAAATAATTCTGTTAACGAAGTAACTGGTTTTACACCTTCTTTCTTGGTTCATGGAAGAGAGCTAGTAACTTGTGGTTCTCACTATGTAGATAATGATAATGCTAATGAAATCATCTTCTTACCTCGAGATATTTATGCTGAGAACCTTGGTCACTTGGCTAGCATATTTAATGACGTTCAAGCAACTCTTTGGCATAGTCATCAAAAATCTACCCAACGTTACAATTTACGACGTAAAAATGTAGAATTTAATATTGGCGATATAGTATGGAAACGCTGTTTTTTCCAAAGTGATAAAGACGCACGCTTTAGCAAAAAACTTGCGCCTAAGTTTGAAAAATGTAAAGTCAAAGATAAAAAATCACCGTTAGTTTACGTTTTAGAAGATATGTCAGGCAAAGCCATTGGCGCATGGCATATAAAAGATTTAAAACTTAAATTATAAGCTATTACGAATAAAAAAATTATGTGTAGCATGCACATCTAAACATAACCGGTTTGGCTAGAAAGAACCAATAAAACTATTCGTTCTACAACTGCGTCTAAAACATGTCCGAGTTCGAATTTTTCTACTACGAAAAATTCTTGCCTAGGAGGGGGTGTACTGTTACATTGCTTAAGGATTACAGCTAAACAGAACTATTCTTCGATAATGTATAAGTAACCTCTTTGGAATTTTTTTACTAAGAATAAACAAACCGTATGCAATGTCAGTTAAATTCGTTTTTATTTGACATTGAGGATCCGTCAACTACAGAATTTTACTTTCGGTTATTCTAATTCGTTATTAGAAAATTAATTAAAAAGAATTACTGCTCATAGTAATCTGCGAGCATAAGGCCCCGTAATTGGGTAAGTTGTGCATTATGTAATATTATTGTTTCATTTGGCAAAGAAGTTAGAATGCTACCATTTACCATTTTTCACCTACTTCAGCGCATCGCAATTCTAGTGTCTGATTAATTTACATAGTCCTTTTCGCTTGTTTTAAACCGTGACTGCATCATCCTGGAACGCTAAATATTTTGCATATTTATACGCGCTACTCATAGCATCTGGCGGAAATGTTGCAGTCATGGTGGAGAAATTGGACATTTTCATAATTGCCCAAAAATGTCATTCCAGGGACTTAAGCTCACCTATAAATCACGTGAACGCTTTCACGTATTTCTTACTCGCCGGCTGAGCTACTCCAGGAGAGACACTTGAGGTGTCACGTCATTGGTGCCGGAACTACCCCGCACCGAAGTTAACCAGGGGAGTAGTGCTTATCAGCCAGTGCAGTTGCGGACTATTTATAGTTTATTTCCTTTTGTTCTTTTTGCATATTTTGTTCAATTTTAAATATTATTCTAATTATAGTTTCTCAAAATTCAACTTTTATTTTTTTTAACTCGTACTAAATTTAAAATATTTCTAATACGTCTAGAACGTATCAATAATTTGACTGAGGCTCAAAAACTCCATCGTGTGGATTGGTGCCGTAAAATGATTGAAAGATTTAACGGAGGTGACTCAAATGCTGTGTTCGACATACTAACAGGTGACGAAAGCTGGATTTACTGTTATGATCCTGAAACCAAAAGACAATCTGCTCAGTGGGTGTTTCCTTTCGAGGAGTTGCCAACTAAAGTGAAGAGAGATCGAAGTGCGGGGAAAAAAATGGTGGCCTCGTTCTTTGGAAGGATAGGTCATTTCGCAACAATTGTGTTAGAGGATCAAAAAACAGTTTCTGCAGAATGGTACACTACCAATTGTTTGCCACTTGTCTTGGAAAAAGTTCGAGAGAAACGACCTCGCAGTAGGATCCTCCTTCACCACGACAACGCCTCATCGCACACCGCCAAGCGAACGATCGACTATTTGGCGACATCAAACGTTGAATTACTGGGTCACCCGCCGTATAGCCCCGACCTCGCGCCTTGTGATTTTTATTTATTTTCAAAAATTAAAGAAAAACTTAAAGGAAAGCGGTTTATGAATGCTGAAGAAGCGGTGGCTGCGTATCGCGATGCCATTGAAGAGACCCCTAAGGACGAGTGGGCAAAGTGCTTTTCCCAGTGGTTCCATCGCATGCAGCGGTGTATTGACGTGAATTGACAATATTTTGAAAAGATATAACAAAACTAATAACTGGCTAATGTAATCACTTTTTGATTTTCTAAGAACTTTCAGTTTGACCCTAATGCACAGTCCTACCACTATAAATACATACTTTGACTGGTAGTGAAGGGAGGGTCTTTTACATATTTATATTAAAATGTGAAAATTTAAAAGTTCATAAATTTTGATGTTTATCGACCAATAACGTCGTAAATACTGAACTGATCGGGCTGATGTTTGGAACTAAGGTAGATTAGGTATAGCGTGAAATAATTAGTAGGCAACTTTTAACCTGCAAAATTCAGAGTTCTGAAGGTTCTTATCTACATTCTATTTGATTGAAGTCCTAGGAAGATCTACTTCCTAGTAGGCTAAATAGGTATAAATAACGCTAATTGTTTCCACTAAAAATAATTTCGTAAATAATGATACCATTATAATATTTTGGTATTGTTCGGTGAGAGTTTAAACAAAAAACCTAAATTTTTATAAGCTCAAATTTTGAAAACTGCCAGACGGATTTGAATCAAACTTTCACAGATGTCCATCACCTAGTGAGTTTAACGAGCACAGACTACTGAAATGGTTTGTTTCAGTAATCTGTGTTAACGAGTACCGACACACCTACATATTTATTTACCTATATTTTAATACGTGAAACAAAAACTTTGTTCCGCTAATTACGAAAATCCCACGGACGGAGAAGTATGAAATTTTCCACATTTACTCGTATAGTTGATAAATTGAGTAGGAGTGCAAAATGCTATTATTTTAAAATAATGCAATAAAATATAGCATAATAAAAAAAAAAATGTTGAATTTCAACCTCGGAGCGACTAGTTAGAAGAAAGTTAATTATTGTAGATTTAAATTGTTTGTAGTCAATACCAAAAGGTCAAAGAAACCATTGGTTTTAACAATTTCTCTGAATATTTCACTAGTTTTGATCAAATTAGTTAGAAGTTAAGAAACTCTTCAAGAGTCAGTGCTCTTGAAATCTGGAGATTAATTAAATGTGTTACCATCGTTGAATATTTGAACAGATTCTTGTCAACCTTTTGAATTAGTTTCGATTTAAATTAAGGTAAGCTTACCTTAATTTAAATTGAAACTATTAGATTTATTCATTCAGATTTCAAACCAATCGAAGCAAAAAACCGAATTAGGATTGAATAATTTCTTCTCATTCAGTTTATCTTACGTGTATTCTAACGTCGAAAGTTAGACTTTTGTTAAATTTCTGGGAAACTTTTGATAGAGAAATACTTAGTATGAATTCGGTGAGTTACATAAATCGTAGATTTCAAGAAGTGATACATTTTCAAGTAAAAATTGTTGCTTTAAGATTGTAGCTCAATCGGGAACGGGAACTATGCGGGTTAAACCGCGGGACGCTCCTTGTATTACATAATCCAGTAAAGTTATTTTTACTACAATAATTTCATTTGTTTTCTTATTTTTGACTCCCATTTCCTCAAGGAAGTTTAGGATCAGACCAGCGGAGAACCAGTCAAATGCATAGTCAAAGTTAAAGTCAACATAACAAAAGTTATTCATAAATGTACAATTTACACGTCAATTTTAAAAAACAAAAAAAGAGCATACAAACAGTATACATTTTTAAAGTTTAAATTTAACATTTTATTGTACGATAATGAGTATCGTAACCATTAAAATATAATGTATTTATTACAATTGTAATTAACAATGTCATTTTTTTTACAATTTTATTGTGAGTTTACCATCACTCTTTAAAAAATCGCTGTAACTATAAAATGTTTCATCGATAAGCCAGATTTTTAATCGGTTCTTAAAACTGCCCAAACTCGGGGCTGATTTAACAATTTTAGGAAGAGTGTTATAAGCTTCCGGTCCCATAATGTGAGTCAGCTTTTCCGATCTTGTGAGGGAATATGGTATACTATCCAGCTTGTCAGCGTTGCGTATATTGCAAGAATATCTCTCTCCTCGCGTGTTGTATGATTCTAAGTTATTTCTGACATACATAACCACTTGGTAGATCAAGATTGTAGGCAACGTAAGTATGCCAAGCTCTTTGAAATATGGTCTAACGGATGTGCATTGTGACACGCCCGCGATGGCACGTACGGCACGTTTTTGGGCGCGGAATGCACGTTCCCAGTTGGCAGCGCGCGCGTATAGTTCTGCGCCGTACTGTAACCGGGAATGCACCGTGGCCAAGTAACACGAACGAGACACATCCGCAGACACCACTCGGGACACCCGTCTTAGTGCAAAGCACGCACTGCTTACTTTAGCACACATCTTGTCGATGTGGTGTTCCGAAATCATGCAGCGGTCAATCTCGAACCCCAGAAATGTTGTATTTTGTACCTGCTCAATTCGGACACCGTCAAGCAAGACTTTAAGCGGTTTTGTATAGTGGCCCGACAGACAAAAGTGAATAAAATTAGTCTTTTTTGAGTTTACCATAAAACCGTTGGCACGAAGCCACGTGTTTAATCCATTAATTACAGTATTTAATTTATCTTCCAATTCCTCTATTGAAAGGGCGGTTACTATGGCAGCCACATTATCCGCATACATGAATATGTCTGCCCCCTTTACGGCGTCAGGAAGATCATTCAATAGGAGAGAGAACATGATGTTTGAAACTGACGAACCCTGTACTATATGTTAAAGATTGTTTTTTTTTAAACTAACTCATTAACTCATTAAAATTTAATTCAAACTATTATAAAGCTGCGTTGTAACTGACACTAATTAGGATGCCTACGTGATATTTACAGAACGTATACATTGTTATTTACCGATGAACATGGTGTATGAAACCATACCAAAACCACACCCCGGACACTCGGCCTAAAATCTATACAGACGGTGCAGTTGACATACCTACACTCACACAACTACGCATATGTCGTTCGAACACATTTACGCATGTGTGCGTGTCATCTAGGGTTACTAAATTATTTTAGTAAGTTAAGTACACTTACCCAAAGAAAAAACTTTATTCTGACAATTTATATTAATTAATCACTCCACATATTTCGCGTATTTCATTATAGACTAGTCACAGAACATTAGATTAGCTATAACTACGTTCATAAGATGCATTAAAAAGCGGTATCACAGTTTACTATATCAGAGTATTATACACTGCACAAACTACTTATTAATTATTAACACATCATGTCAGCGACCAGTAAAGAGAAAGCACATGATTTTTCAACTCAAAACTCCAAATTACATGTTGTAAACAAACATTACGAATTACGAATTGTTATCAACTATGGCCGATAATGTTGCTAGTTCCGGATTTAATTTATTACTAATGCTTTAGACGTGTGTAGTTCTTGAATGAATCCTTCAAATGAAGTACTTCAGCTGCGTTTCGTTCATCCTTCACTAATTCACTTTGAATGCAACCATATCTTTAGTTCATTTAGTTCATAATTTGCTGTCTCGCTCTGTAGTACTGAAATAATGTATTGTCTATTTCACTCAAACTCTACTAAGTTGGTTACTCGTTTGTGATTGAACAAACAGTTTAATGTACATTGCTTGTGATACAAAGAGTAACATTTAAACAAACAATATTAAAATGGCGATGTATAGCATACAAACATGTTTGTTTCATTTTGAATATGAATAACAATGCGCTCTGTTGTTTTCATTTTCATTCTGTTCTGAGTAGTGAGTATCGGAGAGTTAGAGTTGTACAAATGTATGTAACAAAAAACTCGACGAATCAATGATCGATTATATATCTAATCATTCGTTAGTCATAGGTCATAGATATTTTGATAACGTTAACGTATTTCTTAAATACTCAAATACAAAATTTTGGTATATGTTATGACCATATTTGATTATGAATTCATTTATGTATTATGTGCTTGCTAATATTTTGTGTCCCGTATACACTATTGGTTGATGTTCAAGTTTTTGAAGTGAAAACGTCTTTAGGCGCACCTAGACAGATTTTTCGTGGGCTGTGAATTGAATTCATTCGTCACGCTCGGGTATGATAAGAAAGCTTCGGGTAAACTCGGGATCATGGCTATTGACCATCTAGAAATACGTCAGCCAATGAGAAATGCTGAAAGGGCGTGGACAAGCCATCATGGCCTATCATGCATATCATAGAAACGCATTAGCCAATGGGAAACGCTGACACATTTCTAGATGGCCATGCCAAGATGGCGAGGCCACGCCCTCTGTTTACACCCGTGTAGTTTCCAAGGTAAGCTATCAAATTCTGAGTTATAAGTTTTCATTTCTATCGGCAGTTCCTATGACGGCCAATTTTTTTTTTATATTTTAGCTCCAAGGTAACACAATTAAGTGGCGCCAATGATTACTTTTTGCCACTAAAACGAAACAGTGAAAATTGAGAACTGTATTTGAAAAGTCTATATTATAATGCATCTTGAAAATGCCTCATCTGTGAAAGAAAACGGAACTTAAACAAAATTATTTGTTTGTGATATAAACACCAAGAATTTTTGCATTGTTACATTTCAATAAAAGCTATATTTTCAATTATTATTGCCTCGACAAATTTTACTCAGAGCAATCACACAGCCATTACAGCCACAGCCAAAATACACATTACACTACAGCCAAATACAGTTCATTTCTAGTTAAGTAAACTAACTAATGAAAGAGTCTAACTTCAATGATAGGCGAACTAGACGATACTACTGAACGAAAAAATTCACGGTGATCAGAAAATTTGCACACATCTTTTCAATTCAGTGATACATGATGCGTTTGTCTAATTCTACTTCAAATGAACTAAATGACGTAAATGATGCATTCGACTGGTTCTCCTTCAAATGAAGCGTTCGACTGGTTCTCTTTCAAATGAACGAATGAACTAAATGAGAGATATACTTCAGTGAGTTGAAAAGATATGAATATATCTTTTCATTTCAGTGACACATTTGGCGCACTACTAAAATGCTTAAAAGAATATTACTTTTGTATGTTGATAAATAGTGATTTATTTATTCGCATTATAGTAAGGATCGCATAAAACTTTAAATATTGTGAATTTGCGCCGAATAAACAAAAATCGGTTTCAATTTTAAATTAAATTCAGAAACCTACTTAACCAAATTTCAACGACGATCATAAAAAACTTGAACAAAAATAAACGAAAGTAATTTTTAGTTTTGTTTTCATATTTCAAAACTATGATCTACCAAAAAAAAAAGAAACATCATAGAAGACATGGCCCAAATCGTACCCTGACCTCGGCACAAAATAATTGTATCTAATCTCAAAAAAATCTAATAATTGTATGCAAATATATTTTAGGCAAAAAAATTACACCACTCCCATAACCCAAATTAGTGGCAAACATGTTTTTTTATCAGTGTAGTTTTGTAGGCGTTTTTTTTAAAAGTTCATCAATACTGTTTGCAATCCGATGTAATCATCATCATCATAACATCTTAGCATATACCTCTCTTCAAGTACGCCTCATATCCCAGGCCTATGCTAGTGCTGTGCTTGTGCTAGTACTTGTCCAGATTTGACCCGCGACGTAAGCATACTGATAATTGAATACAAAGTCCAAAGTACATTACCAAAAATAAGCGTATTATCATGAATTATTTTACTTACACTCGTTAAATTTGAATTCAATTCCAAGGCCACCCATCGCGAAAAGAACCTAAGCATATTCGTGCATTGTTTGATTATATATCTTTATGACTCAGCCGGTATATATTATTTTTACATCATTAACACCAAATTATACAATATATTTTGTTTCATAAAACGAGCTTTTGACACGAACTTCTACAGGCAAAAAAACGCAGGTTAGCCACTCAAACGGATGATGATGATAGTTTAGAATATTATTACTAATAACTTAAAATCCGAGGTACATCAAAAAACCCAGGTGTGGCACCTGGGTTTTTTCAATGTGATTTGGGCTTATGTCCTTTGTTTCACAATAAATGGAGCTATCACGTAACAAACATATAAACGAATTGAGATCCGTCTCCTTTTTTGAAGTTGGTTAAAAATGAAACTAAATCGTAGTAGTACCGGTAGTACTAGAATCGGTAAAGTTTATAAGTCAATGTCAAAGCCGTTAATTACTGAATAAAAATTAAAGTTTTAGTTTAAAAATATCGTTAATTTTTTTTTGGAACTATCCATTCCAATAGTCAATGTACTCGTATCCTCTTACTGCTTTTAATGAACGGTTGTTGTAAGCATACTACTAGATGAAATCCTATATTCATTGTTCACTACTAACCGACATAATATATACATGGACGCACATAAAAGTACAGATAGTCTAATATAGAACCTCTTTCTTTTATTGAGTCGGTTGAATGCTAAGAAATAATCACTTACCAATAAATCTGAATAGTAGCAATCTTAGTAAAAAAATCCACTAAATTGGCAACACTAGTGACTAGTGACTTCGTAAATTCCGCGCCATCACTCGTTACCATACGTTATTGGCGCCACTGACGTATTTCACAACGATTAACGAAAGCCGCAGTTTAAAAACAACGAGTTTAATAATTTCGTCACAGGACTTCAGTGTTGGCGCGTACTTCTAACCAGAATAGCTTAACACAGTTTATAAAAATGATTCAATCTTTGTAATAATTCTTATGAAATGAAAAATCTCTTATTCTTGTTTCGTATAATAGACGAAAAATTTGGTACCATTTTGTTAAATAATACAGCATCATGGTCGTATTCTCATAGAAAATTATCGTCCGATATAACCCTTCGTTGAGTGATTCTCGCGTCCTTGCGGGGTAGGAAGCTTGAAACTGGCGGGGGGTGGGGAGTGTCCGTTCTATCTGTATTATCTATTCTATGCCAAAACATTGGAGAATCACTTCATCTTGAAACCACAATAAATATTCTGGAATGAATAGTGTGATTTGAGAACTTTAAACAAAATGTGGTATAATTTAACACATTTGCCTTTTACTGCACTTTACGCCCGTTTTGTTTTTCTAAACAGATTGCCTTCTTTAATCCAACCACATTTTCTATACGAGCGTAGTTGCTTCACAGTACTCCCAAGTTTGCGATACTGACCTATAAAGATATATTTTTATTGTCATTAAAGAAAGAATCAAACACGTAGACCACAGCACATTTTGACACAGTAGGATTAAACAAACGTGGCAAGTTTAACGTATTGATGAGGTGAGCTGGCGATGGGTAGGTCGTTTATATCAGCGAACCAATAACTATTAGGGTAGGTCTACCTTACCTTGAATATTAGAGAAACCTTTTAAAGATTGGATTGAGTGGTAAGTGGATTGACTGAATATCTTGCAAACATTTACTAAAACCTTGAATATAACTATCATTTTTACTAAAACTTGAAGAAATTTGCAGGAAAATATTACCTAAATCAATGAGCGTTATAAAGTGGTAACAGATAAAATAGAATCAAAGGACATGGTGCAATTAACAAAATCACGTCTAGTTGCAATCCTATTTCCTACTATATCCTTTATTTTAGCGATAAGGTCGCCCATTGCTACTTTAATTTTAGTCTTTAAGTTTTTATGTCTTTTATTTTAAATTTAGTGCAATAAAGAGTTAATCTATCTATCTATCTATCCTACTAATATGGATTATAAATGTCAACGTTTGCATGTTTGTTGCTCAATCACGCCGTAACGTCTGAACGGATCGGACTGAAATTCGGAACATAGATAGATTATATTATATTATAGTATGGAAGAACACAAAAGCTACTTTTTATCCCGGGAAAATAACGGAAACTAAGCGGGTAAAATCGCGGGGCGATGCTAGTTACTTATAAAATTAACACTATGATATTGAAATTGCAGACGTTTCTTGGTCTATCTAAAGTAATTTGTAAGGATCACACTAGCATCGGTTGTCATCTCATTACACCACATCAGCCACAACTGAACCTCACTACAGGTGGAGTACGCGCGCCGACTGCAAATCCTCGCGAGATTCTTGCAGATTAACAAACTTGGTGATTGGAACACGTAGTTTATTTCACGTTAATTTACATTTATACTCGCATACCTTTTGTAACTTTATACGTGATTCAAAAACCAGTCAAGTGCAAATCGGACTTGGGCACTAAGGTTTTCATACCGTTCTCTAATAAATGTCAATGGTGTAATGCGTGAAATAACCCCGCTGGCGATTAATTACATTGCATTGGATTTGGATTGGGCTTTGAAATATTTACACAAATATCTTGTAGATGCACATTACTGCGTACTGCTGCTGAACCAATGGGTCATCCGAATTTTTAATGTTCTTAGAATGCTTTATTTTTACTGGGAGAACACCACTTTTGGAAAATTAAATTAGTAAAAGCGCAAAGTGATTAGGGCGGAACACTAAATTGTGACTGACAAGACAGAACGAACAGAATGGTGAATCAAATTACGTCTACCCTCACCTACTTTTCTTTTCTCTCTACCTAGGTTCTCAACAAATAGTGCAAGAGTCACTTAGGCGTAACTACATGTGTATAAAATACTAATTTCGAGGACGAAGTGCGTTGTATAATGTAGTATTGTATGAGTGTTCAATCTTTATAAGTGGCTTGAGGGTAGTTAGAGATTCCCTCCAATACTTGCGCTGCGACCGTTGACCGGGAGTCACACGTCGACGACTGAAGCGGCTACACCTCTCAAGAAGACCTCGCGGAGCCTTGGGGCTTCTACATTCGAATCCGCAAGGAGATCTCGTGAGTTCACTAATTTGTGGTGCCATAGGCGGGAGCAATTAAAAGGTTGGTGGAAAGTCTGCCTATCTTCAGTTTCAGTGCCGTATTGCTGATAGAATAATTACTTCTCACCTCTTTTTCTTTTGTTAAGATAAAGATACAGTCCATTCAATTAGAGGGACAGAAACTGACGGTGTGTACCGTACAATGAGAGTCCCCCATTTTAGAAGTATTTGTTTTAAAATGTGAACAACACACATGACAAATTTATCATTTCAGATGTTTTTATTTCACCACGTCATTTATTCGCAGTTTAATATCATGGTGCATGCCATGGTGCATACCATGGTATATGCAACGTGTGAACCACAATTCCCCAACAAAATACTTCACCAAAAGCCAGAAATTGCACAGCAGCCAATGATTTTTCGTTAATTCGAATCAGAATAGACTTTTAAGATGTTTTTAATCCTACATAGTATTACAAAAAATACTAGATATTTGTTGCTCAATTACGTCGTAAAGTATAAACGGGTTGAAATTTGGTCACACATATATATATGTGACATTCTATAATACATGAAATATCCCGGGAAAACAACGGGAATAGAAACTACGGCAGGGCACTGCTAGTATTAAATAAATGAAAGATACTAAATGCAAATCTTGATTAAGTTATGTTTTTATTGAGTGGACATAAACTGTTTTCTGCTCAAGCATCTTGTGTTCTCAAGCGTATTGCGTTCGCTTAAGTGTGGGTTAATCCAGCGGCACGTCTTCTTCAACCTTGTTTTTATCTAAGTGCATCCCTTCCATCAACCATAATTAAACCTTGCCACAGGTGTGTACACTTGCGTGTGTAAACAGTACTCTTACTATTTAATCATAATAGTTTACTTTGTATTTAGCTAAATGTATCTATAATCTCACGTACAATAATGTCCAACCACCAGAATGCAATATTTGTCACATTTAATCCTATTTAATATTACCGGAAGATTACCGGCAAACGGATTTCTTAGATTACGAACGAATATACGACGAAGAAACTTAGATTAAATGCATTAAACAAAAATTATAAAAGGAAAGAATGTACTTACTTTATTACTTTTCTCTGAAAAACGAAATAACCATTTCATCAGTGCATGTTTTTATTTTATTATTGTTGATCCTAAGCATCAGCAGCACAGTCCTCGAAATGTATAGGATTACTTTGTCACTTGTTTTACTTTATCGAAATGCAATCTTTTCTACTTTCTTGTTGATCAATAAACTCATTCATGAAAACACGTAGGAAATAAATTTAAGATATAAACATAAAAGTGAGGTGCAGGTTTATACCTTTGTGGAGTTTATTCTTCAAACAAGGTATATTTTATTTTAAGACAGCTCATAAACAACAGATTGATTAATCCAGCGGAAAAAAGTATGCGGTAAAATATTTTCGGATAAATGGATGTAGATACAAATACAACACAAAACAGGTTACAATGAAACAGTATTTATTGATATATGAAGACTACTTGCATACAAACAATGGGAAGGTCTTTTGTTTCAGTATTTTGCATGTATCTCGAAAACTATTAATAATATCTCTTTAGTCAGTTTTACGTTTTAGCACACCCCGGACACTCGGCCTAAACTCCATACAAACGGTGAAGTCGACATACCTACACTCACACAACTACGCATATGTCGTTCGAACACATTTACGCATGTGTGCGTGTCATCTAGGGTTGCTAAATTATTTTATGGAATAGCTGTGACCCGTGAGTTCACCTGCCTGTGTTAAGTGGCTTAAAATCTTACCTAATTAGTGTTCGATCTTTAATGTAGGTAAATATAACTTTCATCAACAATCAGAAGGTAGAAGATTTAAAACAAAATCGTCACAGGACTTCAGTGTTGGCGCGTACTTCTAACCAGAATAGCTTAACACAGTTTATAAAATGATTCAATCTTTGTAGAAATTCTTATGAAATTAAAAATCTCTTATTCTTGTTTCGTACAATAGACGAAAAATTTGGTACCATTTTGTTAAATAATACAGCATCATGGTCGTATTCTCATAGAAAATTATCGTCCGATATAACCCTTCGTTGAGTTCGCCTCGCGTCCGCGAGGGGGAGGAAGCTTGAAATTGGCGGGGGGTGGGGAGTGTCCGTTCTATCTATATTATCTATTCTATGGTTTTAGTTAAGTATCTACATACAATTACCGCTAAATTATTCATACATATTTTGATTGTTCTACTTTTAGTAATTTCATCTAGACAATAGCAATGAATAAGCTGCATCAACTTTTAAAACTACACTTATTTTTACTTTTGTCGATTTTTAAGCAAATGTTTAACAGACTTCTAAAATGGGGGACTCTCATTGTACGGTATACACCGTCAGTTTCTGTCCCTCTAATTGAATGGACTGTATCTTTATCTTAACAAAAGAAAAAGAGGTGAGAAGTAATTATTCTATCAACAATACGGCACTGAAACTGAAGATAGGCAGATTTTCCACCAACCTTTTAATTGCTCCCGCCTATGGCACCACAAATTAGTGACCTCAGGAGATCTCCTTGCCGATTCGAATGTAGAAGCCCCAAGGCTCCGCGAGGTCTTCTTGAGAGGTATAGCCGCTTCAGTCGTCGACGTGTGACTCCCAGTCAACGGTCGCAGCGCAAGTATTGGAGGGAATCTCTAACTACCCTCAAGCCACTTATAAAGATTGAACACTCATACAATACTACATTATACAACGCACTTCGTCCTCGAAATTAGTATTTTATACACATGTAGTTACGCCTAAGTGACTCTTGCACTATTTGTTGAGAACGTAGGTAGGGAGAAAAGAGGTTGAGGGTAGACGTAATTTGATTCACCATTCTGTTCGTTCTGTCTTGTCAGTCACAATTTAGTGCTCCGCCCTAATCCCTTTCCGCTTTTACTAATTTAATTTTCCAAAAGTGGTGTTCTCCCAGTAAAAATAAAGCATTCCAAGAACATTAAAAATTCGGATGACCCATTGGTTCAGCAGCAGTACGCAGTAAAGTGCATCTACAAGATATTTTTGTAAATATTTCAAAGCCCAATCCAAATCCAATGTAATATAATTATCCGCCAGCGGGGTTATTTCACGCATTACACCATTGACATTTATTAGAGAACGGTAACGGAAAACCTTAGTGCCCAAGTCCGATTTGCACTTGACTGGTTTTTGAATCATGTATAAAGTTACAAAAGGTATGCGAGTATAAATGTAAATTAACGTGAAATAAACTACGTGTTCCAATCACCAAGTTTGTTAATCTGCAAGAATCTCGCGAGGATTTGTAGTCGGCGCGCGTACACCACCTGTAGTGAGGTTCAGTTGTGGCTGATGTGGTGTAATGAGATGACAACCGATGCTAGTGTGATCCTTACAAATTACTTTAGATAGACCAAGAAACGTCTGCAATTTCAATATCATAGTGTTAATTTTATAAGTAACTAGCATCGCCCCGCGATTTTACCCGCTTAGTTTCCGTTATTTTCCCGGGATAAAAAGTAGCTTTTGTGTTCTTCCATACTATAATATAATATAATCTATCTATGTTCCGAATTTCAGTCCGATCCGTTCAGACGTTACGGCGTGATTGAGCAACAAACATGCAAACGTTGACATTTATAATCCATATTAGTAGGATATAGTAGGAAGTAGGATTGCAACTAGACGTGATTTTCTTAATTGCACCATGTCTTTTGATTTTGTTTTATCTGTTACCACTTTATAACGCTCATTGATTTAGGTAATATTTTCCTGCAAATTTCCTCAAGTTTTAGTAAAAATGATAGTTATATTCAAGGTTTTAGTAAATGTTTGCAAGATATTCAGTCAATCCACTTACCACTCAATCCAATCTTTAAAAGGTTTCTCTAAAATTCAAGGTAAGGTAGACCTACCCTAATAGTTATTGGTTCGCTGATATAAACGACCTACCTATCGCCAGTTCAACTCATCAATACGTTAAACTCGCAACGTCTGTTTAATCCTACTGTGTCAAAATGTGCTGTGGTCTACGTGTTTGATTCTTTCTTTAATGAAAATAAAAATATATCTTTATAGCTCAATAGCCAAGTTTGCGAACTTGGGAGTACTGTGAAGCAACTACGCTCGTGAAGAAAATGTGGTTAGATTAAAGAAGGCAATCTGTTTAGAAAAACAAAACGGGCGTAAAGTGCAGTGAAAGGTAAATGTGTTAAATTATACCACATTTTGTTTAAAGTTCTCAAATCACACTATTCGTTCCAGAATATTTATTGTGTTTACAAGATGAAGTGATTCTCTAATGTCTTGGTATGGTTTCATACACCATGTTCATCGGAATTCGAGTCGGACTGTTCAGTGCTAAACGAGCTGCGAACATGCGCGCGCACTCGCCTTGAAGAAGATCGCCGGACGCGATCGAAACTCGAGTCGGACTGCTCTTATATGTGTGTACGTGAGTTACCCGTGTGTTTGTTTTAAAGTGTGTTGCTTTTGCAGAGACAATTACAAAATTAGGATAGCATTTATTTATTTTATTTATTCAATCCACATCGACGCTTAGGGGTCTTGTTCGATTAAGTAAAGCTCAACACTTAAGGGGGCGCCTAAAGCCAGAAAACGCAAAAAGGACATTTTCGACGCCGCTCACTGAAGTTAAGAAACTAAAAACTATGACAAAAAAAATATTGACGTGTGGGTACAATCAAGAAGAAGCACAATAACCGAATAGAATTTAAAAAAAAAAAAAAAAAAAAAAAATTCGGTCGAATTGAGAAACCTACTTTTTTTTTAAAGTCGGTTAAAAATAGATCAGAGTTTTTTACAATAAAAAAATAAAAATGACACCGAAAAAACCCATTTTAATTCGAGTACTCGAAATTATCAGCGATGACCCCACATTATTTTTTGATAATAAAATTCCTATTTGTACGTTTTAGTAAAGTAACCGAACACTTTTTTAAATTTATGTTTAGTTATTGAGTAATTAAATAAAACTTGGTCAAAAATGGACTCCTGATTAAATATTGATTTTTCCGCCAAACTGTGTCATGCTATTCTCGACTTTATGTACATCACATTAAGAAACGCGTCGCGCGGGTGAAATCTGTTTTTTTCCTGGCTTTAGGCGCACTCTTAAGCAGAACGGGGTGCAATCTATTTAAGAGTTAAGTTGTTTTTGTTATGCTCAAACTAAGAGCACGTTCAACATAAAAAAGGAAACTTTTTTACTGTTTAATATTTCTATCTTGTGAGACTAGTAAAGGTATTTTAGGGGTCTTTGAAGTTTTTTTTTGCATTTCCAAATTTATCTATGAATAGTTTTTACAAATATAAATATATGTAAAATATATTTCAAACTAGCTGACCCCGCAAACGTTGTTTTGCCTTAGTGAACAACCCTTGTCACTTAGGGGTATGAAAAATAGCTAGTAGCCGATTCTCATACCTACAGAATATGCGTATAAAATTTGGTTAAAATCAGTAAAGCCGTTTCGGAAAAGTAAGGAAACAAACACTGTGACACGAGAATTTTATATATAAGAAGATTGTTTGAGCATTACATTAGCTATAACAAAGAGGTTTGATTCTATTTTGGTGATAAGAACGTCTAGGCTATGGAATGCGTTACTACATTGCCAATAAGCGTGGTTATGCCGCCAGCAAGCTGGACACGCTTCCGATTGGTAGTAGGATTAATCATCTTTATTATCTTTAGACCTTCATTGGTCAATGGATTATTTAAATGTTCTTAGTATGAGTAGTTGATGATGATGATGATGATGCCTTCCAGCCGATTTCGGCTACGGCTACTGCTTCTATATTTTTCATTATTTATGAGTATTTAATTAGTGTACTTGTAGTATACAGGGTTATTGGTAATCAGCCTGCATCCGTTTAAGGGCATGTTCTGTATATTTAAACAAACAACTTTTGTTCTACAACTTTCGTTAAAACTCAATAAATAACCCAAAAAAAAAATGTGTTTGTTGCCCTTTTTTGTACTGTTTAGCGACTTTTTAGTGTTTGTTACGAATTGTTACGAAGAGTTCGATGCTTTTAGACCGTGCAAATATATTTTAAATTTTTGTGTAAAAGAAAAAAAAAACATTTTTTTTTAAACTGTAGAACAAAAGTTGACGTATTGAATGTACCTAACGTCCCCTTAAAAGGATGCAGGCTGATTACCAGTAACCCTGTATAGTAATTTTCATTGTAACTTAGTTTTGTTAATAAGCTCTACTCTACCCGTTGAAACACATACATTACATACATTAGATTGTAATTATATGTCTTGTTGTATTTGTGGTGAATAATGCAAGTTCAAATTTCATCTCAGATGCAAAGTGTACCAGTGCATTTTTCTTTCGCAAGATAACGAGTTTCGTTCAGTTTTCCACGTTCACGGTGGGTGAGCCAATAACCGGGCTATTTCAGAAGTTAACAGCTTTCTATTTTTCGAAACGAACGACGATGTCGTCCGAACTACTCAATCAATTCACTTCGATAAAAGTTTACAGTCAAAATTGGATATTCGCAGAACAGGTGAATGGGTAAAGTGTGTATTTGTCACTTATGTACGTAGAATGCACAATGCACATGTACAAAATGTATCTACTACAAGCATTATTTATATCGTGTTTTGAATTGTGCTTACTCGTACGTAATAACGGAATTGAATTTATAGAATAACGGATACGAGTATGTTTATTCTGTAAGTTCAATTATAAGGTCAATAATAACTATACGATGTGTAGGAACAAAAATGTTGTCTTTTACTTATTCCAACCCTGCGATTCGATTTATTTGCCTTGTTTCGTGCTAACTATAATCTGAGCGTGTTATGTTAAAGTTGAGAGTGAATAAGTATCCTCTAGGTATATGTAGTCCATATTCGGCCACTATTTCATTTTCCACCAGGCTAGCTGGCGACGAAACGTAGATTATGTATTTATATAAATCTCACCGTAAAATTGTAAATACGTTAGTATCAGGTGTTATCGTAAGATTATACCTAATCTAAACCTTAGTTTTGTTACATTATAATCATTATAACTGAAATTACGATTATACCCCGTTTACATTATTCCAGTCCAGCGACCGAATCCAGCGCTGGATTGCTTATTGGAATAATGGAAACCGGCACTGGAAAGCATCAATCCAGTGCCAATGCATTCCAGTGCCGGTTTACATTATTCCAGTAAGCAATCCAGCGCTGGATTCGGTCGCTGGACTGGAATCATGTAAACGGGGTAGGTATTATCCAAATTTAGCAGTGACGTTTTAGACTACATGCCCGTGAACAAAATTTACAAGGAGAAATGATCGAGGGTCGCAACCCCCCTCTTCGACTGTACTCAGTTGGACAGCTTACAAGATTTTTTTTTTTTAAATAAAGAGTGACGAGACGAGCAGGACATGTGCCTGATGGTAAGCAACATGCCTGCCACATAACAGCACAGTGACACGCAGCTATTGGAATATGAAGAGCCAAAATCATTACCTAGCACCGCACTGCGCTCGTCACCCAGAGATCTAAGTTGTTATATCTCTAAGCCCTGTAATTTCTCTGGAAACATTGCCTTTCAAACCGGAACACAGTAATGTTCGCACATTACTTCTTGGCGGTAGAATAATTGACAAAGGTGTGGTACTTCCCCAGGCGGACTCTGCTACGAGTCCTACCACTACAAGTGACTGAATCTTATTAATTTATACCCTTCTATCATCCTACATAGGTCTCCTGGTGGTTCATTTACTACGTAAATTTTGTTCACGGGCCTTTAGTCTATTTGTATAATAAATAAAATAAACTATCAGCCAGACATAACAACATTCGTTGCATCAAAGCAAATTTTGACTTTAATACTTCCAGTACCCCTCGAAACAAAATTACATTCAGGTAACCAGGTAATATGATAGAACAACTCCCCTGCTGTACCCGACAATGTAATTTACGAGTCCCTAGCTTTGAGGTACTACAAATATCTTGTTCAGATCGTTCTCCCCGTGTAGGGTTAAAGATCTCATATTATTTGTCTCAGTCGGCTATAACTCGAGCTGCTGTATGCAGCATCAAATAACTTCTAGTTTGATAAATAAACTACACATATGGCAGCTTGGTCTGTATGTTTGTCTATTAAAGTTTATTACGGTTTTATTTTGTAGATATACCTACTGTGATGAGACAAAAGGAATTTTAAGCGGACTGGTAAGTATACGTGATACTCTTAACACAAGTGTCCTATTGTGGGGTCCAATGACGAAAACATTACGTTTTTTTTATATTTTTCGACACACATAGTTCATTATTGTTATTATTTCAAACTATTTCGTGGATTAGATGATAGTAGGTAACTCTGCTCGCCGAACTGGAGGTCGTGGCTTCGATTCCAACTGAGTATATATAAATAAATAATTATTTGTACGATGGATAGGAATATTTGTTCTGTACCTAGATCTTTCTGTGTATTTATCATAAGTATCTATGTATTTAAGATTATCCTAATAATATTATAAATGTCAATGTGTGTATGTTTGTAGCATCGTGGGGCGCTGCTGGTAGGAATTAATACAAAGTAAGTATTAAGTAGAGTCTATTATACAAGATTTGCTTAAGTTCACTTCTGAGAAAGTGTAGTTTAAGAGGATAATACTCGTAGTAAAAGCGGTATGTGTTTACGAAATGTATGCTTAATACTTCTTCGGATGAGTTACTTTTATAACACAGCGAGGTTAAAGTGAAGAAAGTCCTCGTGAGGATCTTTCATATTAAATTGAAGTTTAATTTATTTAATACAATCTACTTTTCGATCAATCTACTTTTTATCGAGATTTAAAATATAGTAAATATTCAAAACATTGGCAATCAAATCTAAGTTTTACGAATTACGTCTAGATTTAATTGCGTACGTCACTTTTAGCAATATTTTTGTTCATTATTATTGATAAAAACTGTATAGATAGAATTATACAAATACCAACACAAAATTAATGAACTCTTTCAAAAATCTTGTAAAGATCGATTTTCACATTTTAAATTAGATCGTCGTAGCAAAAATATAGCAAACGGTTTCAGACAATAGCAATTGTAAACTTTCAAGATAAAACTAGAACCGAATCCAAGAAGAACTAGATACTATTGGAACGTCATCAAATCGAAGTGAATTGGGTTCTTTAAGGTAGAAACGCTCAAACTCTTACATTGAATGAGAGAAGCTCACTTAAACTAGTCAAAGATAAAGCTTACCTATTTTAAATTCAGTTGTTAAGATCTTACCGGTAGAGATTCAAGAAAGAAATGTTAGTGGAATAATATTTTGTGGCGTTTGCAAGTTTGTGTAGACACAATTGCTCGCACCATTTAATTACTTAAACCTACAATTTAATACAATTATAAGAAAACAGTGAAACTACGCGTGATATTACCTATGAAAGCTATTCTATGCAACCGTGTGTAACAAAGACTCCAACAATGGCATACAATGTCATTATGCTATAAACATACATGGTACATATTTAATATACCGAGATTAGTATCCCCACAGAAAATCAGTCAGTTCAGAGTGGGTTGCTAAAGAGGGCATTTGGCAGCGGGATCTGAGTCCGGAAACATTTATGAGATATATAGGCCAGAGAATGAGTGCCATTGTTATCAGGGTCAGATACCCTCGACGTATGGATCGGTCCCCAGGGGTGTCTGTCGTACCGTTTCTATAAATAGGCATTTTATCGGATCGATGTCTCAGAAACTAGCCGAAGTTTTGACACAGTAATTTAGTTAGATTGAGTTAGTCGGTTTTCGGGGAGAAGTTTTCTTTAACTGAATATTTCATTGGGTTTATTCAACTGAAGATTCAATTTCATTTCAATACAAAGCTCTAAAAAATTTAATAAGGGATGAATATTTTATCGCATAAGAAGTGTCTTTAGTATTTTTATCTATATTTATATCACATGACTGCCATTAAATTCGGTCAGATGTCAAACAACGACGCAATCTTGCTTGCAACCGTGCTTATCCTGATTAATAAATTTAACACTATTGATTTGACAATACCTAGACTTTATCCATTCGGGAGGACCTACTCTAGCAAGATGTCACACACTCTTTGAAATGTATTTGATTCCGATAAATTGGATAATTTAAAGCAGCTTAGCAATGGTGTTTTTGCCGAATATGCGAATAGCCTGGCCACACCCTCATCACTGGCTAAACGGCGCGAGCTAAATACCTACTCGTTCGGGTCCTCCCGGGTGTACTAAAATCACAAGGCCGCCGGCCGGTTACCCGAGTTGACGTGCGAACGAACACCGAGTGCGCGCATAAATAATGTCGCGGCATTATTGTAATATTGTGAATGGCTGCAATAGCAAGACACTAAAATGTAGTAGTCATTTATCTTATTTCAAATTGCCGAAACAGGAAGCGAGGGAAGTGTTTTTATTGTTAATATTTATTTTTGAGCCAAACTTTGGTAGTTTTCAATCGCACAGAATATAGAAACAGTAGTGTGTAATATGTATATTGTATAATATCTGTTTAGAAAAGATACAGTAGTAGAGATTATGCATACAAATTATTTTGTCTAAAATACCTTTTTATCCCATCTTTATTATGTCTCATTAAGTTTAATATAATTTATGACGACATACTTTTTTGAATGATACTAATTTGTTCATTTATTCGACGGTATGAAAACAACTTACAACTACCTACATTGTAGAACTAAAATATACTCCAGTATTAATTGACTATAAAACATACTACCTACCTAAAAAAACCGAAATTTTTTTTAACCGGATTCAAAGAAGTGGTTCTGGCCTTAATTTTTATTGGATGTAAGTATATTTCGTGATAGCTCAGCTAATTGTGAATCATTTTTTATCCCCCGACCAAAAAAGGGTGTTATAAGTTCGACTTCGATTTTTTTAAAAAGGTTTATTTTTGTGCGGTGCACAACCTACCTCTATATCAAATGAATGGGCTTGTCTAATGGAATACTGTAGTGGTAGGACTCTTAGCAGAGTCCGGCTGGGGAAGTATCACACCTAATGTCAGTTCTTCTACCGCCAAGCAGTAATGTGCAAACATTAATGTGTTCCGATTTGAAGAGCAAATCTTAGACCTCTGGGTGACGAGCACAGTGCAATGCTAGGTAATGATTTGGACTCTTCATGTTCCAATAGCTGCGTGTGACTGTGCTGTTATATGGCAGGGATGTTGCTTACCATCAGGCACATGTCCTGCTCGTCTCGTCACTCTTTGTTTAAAAAAAACACAGTAATGTTTGCACATTACTGCTTCGCGGTAAAATAACTGGCAAAGGTGTGGTCCTTCCCCAGGCGGACTCTGCCAAGAGTCCTACCACTACTACCACCTTCCACCATTTCTTACAACCCTAGCACGTTTGGTCAGTGACGTAAGCAGACGACAAGTCACGGTATTTACAACTCTACGTGGGTGTGTTAAGGTGTATTTTTGCTTGCAAGTAATAGTAGGTAAGTAGTATACGATAGTTTAGGTTATTATCGTGTAGGTATTTGCAGTTTTGTATGGCAGTGATGCATCTGTTACGAAGTAACTATTTTCTGATCTGTGGCCTGGCTTGGCACGCTTTTTAATTGTATCTAAACCCAGCAGCTGGTAATTGACTGTACCATCCCAAAAGTGCGGCCAGTATTCCATTCAAAAACTTAACTTCTGCTTGACACCCCAGTTTTATAGCAGCTAATTTAGCTTTAGCTTCAATTAAATAACCGAAATTGAGCGATAACGTTAAAAGTTAGGTAAAAAAACGGACATATCTCAAAAATTAGGCATCAGTTTGACTCATTTTAGACATAACAGCTTAGTACTTAGCTTTTTTAATAAAAGCGATGCTAACTTGGTCAAGAGTGACATCTTCGACCAGATTTGTTTTTGTTGCAAAATAGTAAATGCAAATTTTAAATTGAGTTAAGTACTTTGAATATTTTTTTTATTACTCTTTCTTTCCATTCTTTAAGTTTCATTCTTAACATACAAACAACTCGATACGAATGCCACTATAACGATATATTTTTTTTAAAACTGCATTTGATAACCCTAGCGTTCCCATTGAGCGTAGGTATGTATGAAAAGTAAGGTACATACCAGAGCTTGATTTGTATAAACTAATTGTTTTGTGGTTGAAGGCTTTAACAAAGACAATTAATTGAAGATAACTTATGTTACCATAAATTAAATAATACATTATCTAAATATTTTAATTTATAAGCGAAAGGTCACTCATCACCGAATCTCAGAAACTACAAATGCTAAGAGTTTCAAATTTTGCGTGGAGGTGCCTTTTAGCACATAGGCGCTCAAAAAGACGGGATTTTGCGAAATTCAACCTCTAAGAGGGTGAAACAAGAGTTGTATGAATCTTCGTAATTTTCAAAATTATAAGCATGAAATCTACTGGACCGATTTTAATGAAATTTGGTGCACAGATATACCGGATCTCAAGAAAGAGCATAGACTACTTTTTATTATGGAAAAAAGGTTAAAAGGGTTCAAATGGGGGATGAAATTTTATGTGGAAGTTCATCATTGTTGACGACAATCATTTAAACTTCGCATCGAGGAACTTGATGGGTAGCAAATAAATGTTTGTTCTATCAATTTTGTAAATATTGAACTGTACGGGGATGAAATAGGGGTTAAAATGGGGTATGAAACTTTATTTGGAAGTTAGTAACAGTTGGAGATAAAACAATAAAACTTCGTATCTAGGCGCAATTAGTAAAGTAATTAGTAAAGCAATTTTGTAATTTCTTAATGTAGGGGGAAGAAATGGAGGAAGAAAGTTTGTGTGGAAGTTCGTTAAAGTAGAAGATAAAACTATGAAACTTCGTATCAAGACACTCGAGACGAAGCAAATACATGTTTTTTCTGACAATTTCAAACTGTGCAAATAGGTAGGTGTTGAAATGGGGGATGCAATTTTATACGGAAGTTCGTCATTGTTGAAGACAAAACCATGTAATTTTGCAACTAGACACTAAACTTGATGTCCATACTAATATTGTAATATTATAAATATAAAAATAATTCTGTTTGTTTGTTACGCTTTAACGTCTAAACCACTAAACCGATTTTGATGAAATTTTATGAACATATAGACTAGCCTCAGGAAAAGACAAGGGCGACTATTTATCACAGAAAAAAGTTAAAGGGGTGGAAATCAGGAGTTATTGTTTTTTCTTGGATGTTCGTCAATGTTGAAGATAAAACCGTAAAATTTTACAACTAGACACTTGAAACTTGCAATCCATCTTAAAATATGTTATTATGAATGTGAAAGTATGTTTGTCTGTTACGGTTTATCTCATAAACCACTGAACTAATATTGATGAAATTGTATAGAAAGGTCCTAAATGTAAGTAATTTGGTATTAGTGTACAAATACTGTCTCAGTTACCTTAATATTTATTTTGCGCGGGCAAAGTCGCGGGTAAAAGCTAGTGTACTATAAAATTGCTCTCATATTTCAAATACATATTTTTATACAGTAAAGAGTGCCGAGACGAGCAGTACATGAGCCTGACGGTAAGAAACACACATGTCCATAACAGCACAGTTATGGCATATAATTGACGGAACAAAATTGTTAAATTTTTGTTGAAATTTTATAAATGAAAACATTACGTAACAATTTTACGATTTAATGCCAATATCAAACCAAGGTTTTACCCATGAAGTATCCGATCATGTTATTTTTCTGCGGCAAATAGTTGGTATATGTGTTATTCCTGACTATTATCTATTTGTGTACAAAATTTCATCCAGATACCTTCAGTAGTTTTTACTTAAAATAGTAACAAACATCGGTACACACATCCACTATCGCATTAGGTTCGCGTTTTTAAAGTAGTGCCTATACTTACATAGTTTAGCATGATATATTCGGCTTAGATAGAAAGGTTTTAAAGGAATGGAAAAAAAACATTTCCCATTATTTTTCAGTCATTTAATTTAACCATTAACTAAAACATAAATTATTTGAAAACAGAACATGTTTTTGAGAATGTTATTTTTACGTACATTTGTTTTTTTAGGCTTTGTAATTTCACAACAACAACATAAATGAAATTGAATTAGGAATAAGGGTAAAAACTCAACCATGTGTTATGTTCGTTGGAAAGGTTACAGGATTGCTAGGAGTAAAAACAACCCCCGGGGTATACGGACCTAATTGCACAAGTGAACAGTGAATTGGGAATACCCTACTGAAAATAGAGACCCACATTTGTTATTTAAGAGTTCCGCAACAGGGCTTACATTTTAAATCATTATATCATAAAATATATGATTACTTTATTTTAGCTCGACTATAATAAGTTATTTTTTTATGCTGTTAAGTCAGGTGTAAAATAACCTGTCAAAATGGTTTCCATTATCCTGAAAAGTAACGCCAACGTTAAATTTTGTGAGATAAATTTGTTAAGCAGCATACCTAAATACATATGTCAATGCCAATAATTTGACATTTATATTTTCACCCCTTATCACTCATAATTATGTTTAATCTAAATTCTTAAACTGTCTCATTATTTCTTTTTTTTTCTCGCCTTTGTAAAGCAAGAATTTAGATTAAGCATATGAGTGATAAGGGGTGAAAATATAAATGTCAAATTATTGACATTTACGCCATATACGATGTTTATGGCGATAATCGCGAAAAAAATGTATTTAAAGAAACTAAAATTGTATTAATCGCGCGATATCCTACATTACTCTGTTCCGGTTTCAAAGGTACAGGCAATATTTAAGCGCAAACTATTTGCAAATAATAGTAAAAAAGTTAGGAAATAATAGACTTAAGAATGGAAGGTACTTGTCAAAGTTTTATAATATCCACATAACTGCGCCCTTTACCAACAAACTAGTTTGAAAGTTTTGCCCAATATGTCTTTTAGCCCGCTGTGCCGTGTTTCAGTGCCAAAACGGTACCATATCGTTCCGCGCAGCGCCGGCCCATTCGTGAGTATTCATAAATGAACGACAATATGGCTGATAAAGCCAATAAACTGCTGTTATAACTGCATATTTACACTATATGACTATTTTTGTTGATAAAAGCTTCATGAGACAACTAAAATCTAAGCTTGAGCAAATTTTGGCTGAAAATTGCCTGGTTGTTCTTAAAATAACATGTTTCCAATGACTTAGCAAAACTGAACGAACCTTCAAACTTCCGTATAACTCTGCGATATCAAACTACAAGTTAGCTCATACATTTAAGTTCCGTAATTCGATGGAGTAGCAAATAGATCCTGATCCAATCAAACTCGATGAGAAAGTCAGAGTTCAGACAATTCGATTTCTGTCTTCAAATTTTAGTGCAAACGTTCCTCTTGACGGCAGAAGCAAATTACATCAGCAATGTTGCGGTTAAGTTTCAATCGTTCTCTCTAAACTGAGTAACTTAAATATATTTCTTACTGGAATGATCATTCTTTGTTTAATGATAGATTAAAGGAATTCAGGGTGTAACAATTTTCTTGACATTTTAACTGTCTATTGTAGGTAGGTATATAAACAAATAAGTCAGTAAACTGATAATATTTTCAAGCTCACTTAGTATTAGGTAAGCATGTTTCCCCAGGATAAAAACATGTGCTGTTATTTTACGTTGGAAAAATGTGTGTGAAACTTCTCTACGGGAATAATAAGTGCTACAACAAGCAACTGTTTAGAATTGTGTTGTTCCGCACTCAAACAAGCAGTAGTTTTCAATTTAATTTTGCTGTTTGTTTTGCTTTTCTTACGACCGGGATTGTGATTCCTAACATTATACCAAGTAATGCTTGTTGACTTACGAGTACCAAATTAATTAGAAAATTATTATTATTATTTACTACCCTGCTCATTCAATAAAGCGAGGCCAAACCAGAGTTCGTTCAATTTGAAAAAGTGTTTTGATTACCTCATTTTGCTGTCCTTCGACCACCTAATGAAAACATTTTTAGGTTTTTATCGCTTTTATGTATAATATTACTAACGTTATTTATTAGTAAGGTTCCTTATAATCTCATAATCATTGAAGTCGGTGCTTTGCTAAATTTATTATATATCCACGCGGGTCAAACCTGGAGTCGATTGGCATAGGACCGAGAAGGACCACGACCACGTATGCCAAAATATATTTCATTTCAGCTGTAGGATGATAATCATCAATCAGTCAATGTTGTGATTGTTGTCCAATGACCACGAGCCGAGATTTTGGATTGGCTGTGTGGTCATATTATGCTGGCCAGTTATCCCTAGGCCTGTGGTTATTGGACGTAAAAAAAATTGAAACAATGGTTAAAGTGGGGCTGGTCTGTCAGCTGTCGTCTCTCGGATCCCTAAGACCTACAAATAAATAACTAGGTTTTTTAAATTTACTTGTACCGCTTATTAATAATATTCTATAATCATAATATGATTTAACAAATACTACGACATTATTGTTGGGATTGTGATTCCGGGATTGTGATTCCTAACATTATACCAAGTAATGCTTGTTGACTTACGAGTACCAAATTAATTAGAAAATTATTATTATTATTTACTACCCTGCTCATTCAATAAAGCGAGGCCAAACCAGAGTTCGTTCAATTTGAAAAAGTGTTTTGGTTACCTCATTTTGCTGTCCTTCGACCACCTAATGAAAACATTTTTAGGTTTTTATCGCTTTTATGTATAATATTACTAACGTTATTTATTAGTAAGGTTCCTTATAATCTCATAATCATTGAAGTCGGTGCTTTGCTAAATTTATTATATATCCACGCGGGTCAAACCTGGAGTCGATTGGCATAGGACCGAGAAGGACCACGACCACGTATGCCAAAATATATTTTATTTCAGCTGTAGGATGATAATCATCAATCAGTCAATGTTGTGATTGTTGTCCAATGACCACGAGCCGAGATTTTGGATTGGCTGTGTGGTCATATTATGCTGGCCAGTTATCCCTAGGCCTGTGGTTATTGGACGTAAAAAAAATTGAAACAATGGTTAAAGTGGGGCTGGTCTGTCAGCTGTCGTCTCTCGGATCCCTAAGACCTAAAAATAAATAACTAGGTTTTTTAAATTTACTTGTACCGCTTATTAATAATATTCTATAATCATAATATGATTTAACAAATACTACGACATTATTGTCCCATATACAATATATTAAATATTCGTACCTATTTAAGTATAGTTATGTTAAATAATGTATATTTCTGAGAGAGTAAATCTAAATACTGAATTATTTTTTGTGTACATAGTACCTATTTATGTATGTATACTACCCACGCATAAATGCACACACATATATAATGCTCGCCCATACACATACACCCTCACACACACACACACCCTCTCTCAAAGATACACATATATGCACAAAGATACACACCCTCATTCACACGCACACACCCTCACACACACACACGCACGCAACACACAACCTAGCGTTCTAGAAACCTTGCCGCGCCGCAGCGATCTCAGATCACAGATCGGCGATGATTTTATGATTTTTTTTAACGTAGACTTTTCTTTTCACTATAATTACGACTATTGTAAATATTGTACATTAATAATTATGTAATGCATTGTTTTTTTTTGTGAATAGTGTATCATATTGGAGGGTTTATTTTTATACATACATATTACACAACCTTTAACCATTTAACCATTATATTATAAAATGAGAAATATATCAGTAAGTTTAATGTTACCTTTCAATTTTGTAATAAAATCTATAATGTTAATACATTAGCTACTTTTTATGGATCACTGCCAAAATATTACTCTAAATAAAACTTACCAATTTAATCAATGCGATGAAAATGCAGTGAATATTAACTTTTTGAAATGGAGTTAAATTTTGAACGCAGAAAATTTAAAATACTCTATGGTCATCAGCGCTCGAATAATGCAATTTGCCTATGGTAGAATGCACTTCCCTGAAACGAACTTGCACTAAGAGCCGGTAATACGATTAGGCACACCTATTGTCAGGACATAAAAGTACGGGCAACTTTTGAGCTTCCCAACATTGTTAAGGTTACCGTTTAATATTCATACCTACTGTATGTGTTGTACATACCATTTATTGAGAAATATCTATACTAATAATTATACCTAAAGCTAAAGAGTTTGTTTGTTTGTTTGAACGCAAGGGTCTTGGGAACTACCAGTCCGAATTGAAAGATTATTTCTCTGTTGCATAGTCAATTTATCGAGGAAGACTTTTTATTTATTATAGGCTATTTATTTAACATTACATTACTATCAACAGGAGCGGGGCATGAATGAAAAATGTAACAAAAACGGGCAAAAATATTGCTTTTTGAGAGATTTCGTTGCGTGACAGCATGTGTCTATCTTTAAAAGGTTGCGTCATTAGAACCTAAGGTAACCGAATTTGTTTATAATTTGAATTGATACGACCAATTTTCGATAGATGGCGTAGCAACGCGCGCACGGTTCAGCTAGTATTATTAAAAAGCTGAATAGAGTATTGGTTTGAACGCACTACTCTCAGGAACTACTGGACCGATTTCCAAAACTATTTCAACATTAAAAAAAAAAAAACACCATCACAAGATTTTCTATTCTACCAAATCTTAAACTGTTTTTGACAGAAGGTGAACAAATTTTCATAAATGTCAGTCACTGAATACATCAATATTTTACCGTCTTCAAACCGAGTCACATCTACGAGTAACCTTCGAATTCCAGACTTGAGAAAAATGTGGTCTGTTTGACATAATAATAGAGCGTTTTGGATTGTACTTTAATCGAAGAATTTGGCTGCTGCTTGACTCCTGTTAAAACATCTTACCCAAATTACGTGCAAAATATGCATTAATTTACAATTTAGTGAGTCTACAAGTTTGTGACTGTAGTGTTACAATTAATCTTTAACAGTTTGAAAAGCACAGTTGCATTATAGGCGACGCGGTGTATGGATTTTTAACAGTATTATTTACAAATTAGACAAAGTTGTAACAGTAGTCAAACTAGACTTAACCGGGACGGATCGCAATTATTATCCTATATCACTCAGATGTAGCGTAGTGTAGCATTCTAATAATAGTGAACAATTTTTTTAATCAGTCCAGTAGTTTTTAAGATCCTTGTAAACATACAAATCCTCTTTGTAATGTGTGTATAGATAACATCTACTGAATATAAACGCATTCTGTCCAAGTCTTGTTAAAAACGATATAACCGGCTGGATGGGATCAAAAGACTCTTTCAACTGTGCAAAACTAGGAGCATTCTAAGCCCAGCTAATATATCCAGCCTATAAAGATCTCTAGAGAAGCGTTTATCCTTGGAGTGGATAGATCCCATTACTGTGGTAATACTGGTAATCTGCCCAGTCTTAGAAGATCTGTGAGATAATAGAGTTCAGTTCTGTCCGTAGGTCTACCGATGTAGAAGGATTTATGAAGCTCATCGGACATGATTCTGCACTGGACTACAATGCACGTTTATAATCCATCATTCGTATGCTGGTTTTTCAATAGTATTTCTTGTTTTTTCAAGCAGTGCTGGCTCAGTGGCGAGAATGTCTTATTTCACAATAGTGAAGTAGAGCTATCATTATTGATCGCTTTGCTTCATCTTTAAAACAAATCAAATATTTGAACTTTGTTTCAATTACTGCTTAAAGTGACGGGGTATTCGTGTATCAAGTTTTTATTGAAAAAAACTATACGAATTTAATTTGTTCGTCTATTTGGTTGTTTTTCTATGTTATGTGCACCGAAATGCAGTTATAGAGAACTACATTTCGTAAGCATTTCATCTAGTTATGTACCTACCCATGCTATGCAAAAAAAGATGTGGTGTCATGGTACATCAGGTCGGAACGAAATTCTTTTGCAACACAACTTGCAAACTTTACTCTTATTTTAAATTAGTTCGGTCGTGCAACAAAACCCCTATTTATTTCCTCCAAGCCTGGTCTAAGGAACTTCAAAACAATACGTTTTTACTTTACTTTTGAAACAAAATACTTTATTACATTCTCTCCTGAAGCTCCATAAAAACATATTCGTAATTCATTTAGCGACAGCAAAGTTTGAGAGATCGCGGTAGGAAAAGTTCTAGCTCTCAGGATCTGGTTAAAAAGTTTGTTTTGTAATATGCTAGAAGCTTAACCTGATGTAAGTAGCTTTCAGAGGCTTATCCGGAACTTTGAAGCCACGTAGCTAAGCACTGGCTGGAGCATTATAACTGCTGTATTCAGAGTATGTTTAAGAGATAGAAAACGGGTTTTTTTTTTCAGGAAAAGTGTAGATGATGAATAAGACTAAAAAATACTTGTACAGATATGAAATAACACTAAAACCTAGTGTTCATATGCTGCAGCCTTAAGCTTCTTATTTTTTTCTTTATATGTTAATTATTAGGTACTTATGATATTTTTATATGTATGTATACGCTATGCCGCGAGATGTGCAAATTTTAAACGGCGCACCGTCTTATTAAGATTCACTCAGTCAAGGACAAAAAAATGGTCTAACATTTTTACAATTATTGGGTTTTATGAAAAAAAAACAGATTATCTTTGAATAGGTAGATGTTTGAAAAACAGTATTTGATGTATTTAGATGTTCACATCGTCCACTACCAAAATATGAATCTAATTTTTCCTTTGAAATACAAATTTTGCTTTCCTGAATAAAGTTGCCGAGACTTCGTAATTGCCAAAGTGTAAAAAGATCTTGAAACTTAGGCAATATGAAGAACAGTTTTATTACAGTTATACTTTCTATTCGTTTTATATTCGCTATTAGATTCTCATTATGTTTCTTTATCATTTCTTTAGTAGTATCATAAATATCAATTGCTGCCCAAGTGCGTTTTGGCGTATGATGCATGGCTTCGGATGATTATTATTTTACACGTTTACGATGTTTTTTCTTCATCGTTAAATCTAGAAAAGCTGACAAACTTATACATGAGCACTTAGAAAAACATTCAGAGTAGCAGCCGGGATGACAAACTTATACATGAGCACTTAGAAAAACATTCAGAGTAGCAGCCTGGATTAGTTCGAATGCACGACTTCAGGATTGTCAATCTCATTGCTCTATTTCCCAATATTTTGATAGTTCATCTAGGCCACAGAAAAACTAAAAAGTAATATTATTTAGATTTCTGTGATCTATCTACTAGACTGCCCTGGCTTACTTAAAATTTTAAGTATCTATTATTTTTGCGGCATAGCTTACGCCCGTCTGAGCGAGACAAGGGTTCCCACAAACCACATTTCAGCAAATTAACAACGGCCGCAAACCGTCCATGGCTACATAGTAACTGCGTCTAATCCCTACTTTCCTTTGATGTAATCAATCCGCGTATTTTTATGATCGAAGACGTTAAACTTTATTAATAGGCTTTGATCTAGTACGATGGTATGTCGTAAAACGTGATTACATTTGGGGAAAATTCCTATTATGAATATTACTCTTCTAAATGGCGTTCAAAGATTAAGATTATAATGTCTTATAAAGTGGTAGTACCTGGTTGACCGAGCTTTGCTCGGTTTTTTTTTCGTAAAATTATGTTTAGGAAGATACGAATTACGTACTGATGAAATATCACTACATACCTAGTATAAAACGCTTCCCGCTGTCCTTCTCTCCCTACATACCACATATATATTTAGATCTTTCAAACCACGCAAAGGATTTGATGTATTTTAAATAGGTCCCCTAAGCATACATAGGTACATAAAAAGGATTACAAAAAAGTCCGTTGTTGTATATATCTATCTTTAACGGCTTAATATTGCTTAAAATCGCTTTGTAAATAAGGTATTATTGACGAAGCGATTTAAAACAATATTCAATTGAGTTCTTAACTTAAATAGGTTCATTGTGCATTTCATATAGATCAATATAGGCCTTAGGCACATCATGTAATTTAAATTAATGCTTTCGAGGATATTACCGATTTAATATGCAATGCAATGGGACATTTTTACCAGCATTGCACCCGTGCAAAGCCGGAGCGGGTCGCTAGTGAATAATTTTCTTTTTATAATCTTGCCGGAATAACATAAAAAAAATTTAACGGGATATTTTTTCAATAAAGCATCTTCGAGTCTTGCTTAACAGCGCCATCTATTATACTGTTATACTGTTGCTGTATCAGTTAGTTTGTATAGGAACATTAAGTTACAAGTATTGTATTGTAACTTACATTTATCAAGCACAGATTCGCTCCTGTATGGAGTGAGTACAGCTCGCACCTTTGGCATGGATCGGCTAAGTATCACCTGAAGGCTTTGGAATCGATCGAGAGACGCGCCAAAAAGCTCATAGGCAACGACACTCTTGTGCGAAAAAGACTTCAAAGTCTTGAACATCGCCGAAAAGTTGCTAGCCAATCGGTTTTTTATCGTATACATTTCGGCGAGAGTGCGACTGATTTCCATGATCTTATCCCACATTGTCCTTTTTACATCGGAATGCTCGTAGCTCGATAAAGCGACATCGTTTCATGGTTGATTTTCCAAAGACACGAACAAAGAGATTTGACTCTACTTTTGTGATAAGAACGTCTAGGCTATGGAAATACGTTGCCTGAGTGGGCTTTTCCCGTTGGCTACAACTTTTGTGTCTTCAAATCACACATCTGTTTTTTTCTAGGTAAGCACGCTCCATCGTAGACCGCATCGTCGTTTAACATCAGGCGAGATGGCGGTCAAGTGTAAACCTATTAAAGTTTAAAAAAACGCCAATACTTGGATAAAATTTGTTCGTGTTTTTTTAGATTCTATTAAATTAGAAGGACTCACAGTAAATGAGGAATTTGAAAAAAATGGTTTGATCTGGTTTCGAACCGCGCACTTCTGTATTTGAAACCGCCCAATTTCTCGGTTGTGATATAACGACACTAAACACAATCATGTACGAAATACGCATTCGTATTCTAATGATATTGTAGCAATTCTTAATTGCTTCAAAATGCGCTTAAAACGCCGTTTTTGACCCTACCTAAATCCTAGCTAAATCGATTTATCGCCTCCGAAACCCCCTGCATAGAGACTAAATTTCATCAAAATCGTTGAAGCCGTTTCCGAGATTCAGATTCTGTATACTAAATACATATAAACATACATCCAGGAATTGCTCGTTTAAAGGTTTACAAATAATAGGATTTTCTATGAAGAAAACATAAGCCACTTCAATTTAAAATAAAATTCAGACACGACTAAATTTTATAAGAAGCTATGAATGACTATGTGGACTATTAGGAAACCGCCACACCAATTTCCATAAAATTTATATGAGGTCACCTCTCAAGTATTTTGTACCAAAAAAATGAAGATAGCGGAGCTATCGCGCAAGATACGTACCAGAATATACAACGGAATTGAGAACCTCCCCTATTTTAAAGTCGGTTAAAAAGATAAAAATTTTGTCACGTAAGCGAATAATTGATTATTATTATTGGTCTAGCCTCAAACCAAATACTCATAGGCTTAGTAGTGCAACGCCATCTATAGTTAAATACAACAGTCAGTTTGTGCAGATAATTCGCCAATAGGATTTTTTTTCGGTTTTTTGTTAGAAAATACTTAGCTACAAATTAAATACAACGATATTAAGACGTTGATAAAGAGGGAGCCCTTTTTATAATAGTTTTTCTCAAAAATAAAAACACAAAATGAAGAATGAGAGAGGTAACAGCCATCAGGATTCGAACCGAGGCCTCGTAATTTCTAAAGCGACCGTTTCCCATTTGCGCTAAACAGACGACGTGCAAATTGCCGAAATTTGTTATCGTATTCTAATGACATTGTATGAGTTTTTCATTGCCTCAAAAAGCCTCTAAATTGACGTTTTCCTTGAATAAAACCTAGCTAGATCGATTTATCGTCCCCGAAACCCCCTGCATACAAAATTTCATGAAAATCGTTCGAGCCGTTTCCGAGATTCAGATTCTATATATATAAATATACATATATAGGTACAAGAATTGCTCGTTTAAAGGTATAAGATTTAATTTATGTCTATTAACAAATCTAATTAGAGAGTGTAATAAACTGGCCGCTTCTTTCTTTTGATTTATAATTTATTGAAAAGTGTATAATTATATATGCAATGTAGAACTTTAGAAGTTCAGAGTGAAAACGATTTTTATAATGAGTTCCAACGTGAACACACCCCCCACATTACATCCTTCGTTAAATATACACACTCAGGCATCGTAATCGTTAATTAAAATGCCAGGTAAATGTGCACTACTTTCGTAAATACTGACGCGACCAAAGAGTTTACATATACTACGTATAGAGATAGAACAAACGCTTTACACCGAAAGCTCTTAATCGCTCTTGTCTTGTCGCTCTTGTGAAGGTGTCATACTTCGGCACATCACTTTGTTGCCATAGCTAACATACACTTCATCAGCTTCATCTGCTTACGATTGGTACAAAGGAACCGTGCAGAAAAACCTATATATTTACTTATTCTTTATCTAAGGACGAGACGCTTCCATCCAGCGAGTTGTTGGTCAAATAGGCAAATATACATATTATATCTAGGTGCGACAACTAATACTTCCACAAGATTACAAATATTGTCATGAAGCATATTAAACTGGATATTATATTGTAGAAATGCAAAGAACACGTGGTAAATACCATTTTTAGGGTTCCGTAAAACGTAAAATTAGGGCTGCCTCTCATACTGAGAACTGAAACTCAAAAAAAAAATTTTCATCAAACCTACACGTGTGAGGTGTCTATCGATAGGTCTTCAAAAATGATGTTGAGGTTTATAAAATCATTTTCGTCTACACTGATTTGCGCTGGTTAATTTGCGCGAGAGACACTTCCAAAGTCGTAAAATGTGCCCCCCCCTCTAACTTCTAAAGTAAGAAAATGAAAAATCTAAAAAAAAATATATGATGTACATTACCATGTAAACTACCAACGAAAATTGGTTTGAACTCGTTCTGATGAGTAGTTTTTTTGAGTACGTCATAAATACATTATTGAAACTTCGATTAAAGTTACAACGAATTACAGGAACTTTGTGTACTATGTATATTATGTTACTTGCTGCAACGGAAACCTTCATGGGCGAGTTCAACTCGCACTTGGCTACTTTATTTTCAGTATTTCAAACAAAAATGTAAAGTTTGTTTTAGGATGGTACAGTTTTTAATATCAAGTTTGAATATCACAGATACAAAAAAAACTACTTTCTACGGCGTAAAAATAATCTTTAATTAACCAATCACGAATAATATCTGAAACTGTGCAATTCTATTTTAAAATATTCGTTTGATAAAATAACTCCATTACAGTTAATAATTAATTGGACGTTCATAAGAAATTTCATCAAACAATAACAGTGTATGAAAATGTTTACTCACACGAATGGTTTCAAAATAATAGTGATGTTTACAAAGAAAACTGGCCAGCAGAAACTGCAATGAATTGAAAATGTTTTTCCAATTGGAAAAAGCAGTTAGTTCAACAACGGAAACTATTGAAGTTCCTCGATCTAATGGATAGAAAAGAGATGAGCAGTTGATATCGTTTCGTTCCAATGATATTTTTCTGTATCTATTGAAATCTTAAAATAAATATTTTGAGAAGAGATTCTGAAATAAAAACGTGAAAGAGAAAGGATTGTGTTTATGTTTGTACTTTTTAAGGAGCTACGGCAAGCCCACATTTTTACATAGTTTCTTCTTGAATATTGATAGATTTATCTCATAAAATTTTAACCATTTAGATCCTATTTTGTTATGCTATTTCAACAAATTAGTTCATCAAGATATAATCAATCGGTAAATAAAGCCCGCAAATACGACTGAATCAGCCGCACACAGAAGGACCTGGTGAAACCCTAGCTAGGGTTTCAAGTTTCGTGAAGTAGTGACGCCGATATCTCACACGGTAACTAATTTGCGGTGCCCTAGGCGGGAACAGTTCAAAAGTTGGTGGAAAGTTCTTCTGTCCTCCAAGTAGCGAAAATGAGCATAATTACTATCATATGTTTTTTTATTAGTCAATGTGCAGCTAAATAAATTTTCTAAGGAAATTGGTGGCATATATTGAAATTACACACATTTTGAACCGACTTCCAAAAAGGAAGAGGTTTTCAATTCGACCGCCATGTTTTTTTTTTGTTTTATGTATGTATGTATGATTTCTTGAGAACGCAGGAACCGATTTAATTTTTGAAGAGAAAACTTCTTTAGGCGCGCCTAGACAGATTTTTCGAGGGCTGTGAATTGAATTCATTCGTCACGCTCGGGTATGATAAGAAAGCTTCGGGTAAACTCGGGACCATGGCTATTGGCCAATTAGAAAAACGTCAGCCAAATGCTGAAAGGGCGTGGACAGGCCATCATGGCATGGCCATCTAGATACGCACCAGCCAATGGGAAACACTGACGCATTTCTAGATGGCCATGCCAAGATGGCGAGGCCACGCCCTCCGGTTACACCCGTGTAGTTTCCAAGGTAAGCTATCAAATTCTGAGTTATAAGTTTTCACTTCTATCGGCAGTTCCTATGACTGCCAATTTTTTTTTTGTGTTCGGATGGGTATGCTTCCCGAATGGTCCCATTTAAATTATATCGAAATGGGTGTGGTGGTTTTTGAAATATCAAGAAAATACTAAAATTTGCCGACAATTTAAAGTTTAAGTTAGAAATTCGATCCTGTCTGTTAATTCGATCCCGTGAAAACTTGTTTTACACTAAAAAAAAAACAATTTTCTACAAAAATTAAACCGGCTTCAAAACCACAAATATACACTCGAAAGCAAAAAATAAGCTGATATAATTATTATAAGCGCTACTCATTTATCTATTTGGAGTCGGTGCCAGCCAAGTCTGACAGGTAGTAGATAGGTAGATACTACTTACCTATGCCTACTTACTTACATATATGTAGTTGTAGTGGTAGGACTCTTTGGCAGTGTCCGCCTAGGGAAGTACCACACCTTTGCTAGTTAATCTACCGCCAGTAATGTGCAAACATTACTGTATTCCAGTTTGAAGGGCATTGTTTCCAGAGCAATTACAGGGCTTAGAAATATAAAATCTTAGATCTCTGGGTGACAAGCGCAGCGCAGTGCTACGTATGATTTGAACTTTTATGTTCCAATAGCTGCGTGTCACTGTGCTGTTATGTGGCATGTATGTTGTTTACCATCAGCCACATGTCCTGCTTGTCTCGTCACTCTATGATATAAAAAAATAGTATCTGCCTACTAGCTTTTTGACTAGACTGGTACCGAATTGAAATAGATGAGTTACAAGCGCTTATAATAATTTTATCAGTTTATTTTTCGCTTTTGAGTGTCTATTTGTAGTTTTGAAGTCGGTTTAATTTTTTGTAGAAAATAGTTTATTTGCCATCTAAAGAAAAAGCGCAGTGAGGTATAATGTGTTGTCAAGATACTCATTTTGAGCGTTTAAGGGCGTACCCCGAGCAAATGACCTTGAGTATTTCTTACCTTATCGCACACCGCAAGAAAGAGCAAGAGAGAAACAGTAGGATTTGTCAACGTTCTCCGCTCAAATTTTAGAATAAACTCTTTATAAAATCAGATTTTGGTCTTTTGAAAAAAATAAAACTACCAAAATGTTCGTAATGGAATTGTCTATCCGTTGGTGTAAGTACAAAATCAAAATAATGGACGATTTTCGAGGAGATGCATGATAACTACAATTATTTAATTTTTTCATAGTTTCGTTGTGAGGCGATTATTTAAACAATAAGTCTATTAACAAAAAAAACTACCATTTTGAAGCCAAGAAGTTGTAGAAATGTAATGTATTTTTTACCAGTTGATATTTGTTGTGGCTAATGAGTAGATAGCTCTTAAAACTGGACAAAAAACTCGTTTTGCTGGGGGACGCGCCTTAATAATAAAATTATATTTTATAGACACATATTTTGATTAAACCTATTAAAGAATTGCTCCTGTTTACGTGTAAGCAACAAGATCTTTTAATTTTTTATACTTCCAGATTATGGAATGGTCACAACTGAGTTTTAAAATACGAGGTAGCTCGTATTTAGCTCGAAGTAGATTCTTTGACAATCTCTGCCATTTTTACGGGCAGAGCTTTTGCCCAGTAAAAATAAATTACTTTAACTACTATTCAAACTATTCTACATACTCACATCTAACTGCTTACACTAAACGTACTTGAATTATCCTTAGACTGATAGTATTCAAGACATGAATATAGAATTTTACCGTAATTTCTTACTAACCATTTTTATTTTTAATTTATAAGTACTTTAACATGTATCTGACATAATATATGGGCCAGTACCGGGTTCGCTAACTATTGATACCTGATACCTGATAAATATGATTGTCAGAGGCTTCCAACCTTTTCTTAAATAAGAATTCAACCATTTTATTTAACATCCTAATCTACGTACGATGTATATAATTCTCTTAGGTATATGTATTTTTAAAAGTTCTGTAGAGACAATTATAATATTTTATTTAATATGTATTTTAAAATTGATCCGAAATAATATTTAAATTTCGAAAATACCTCATCTTAGATTAGCTTATCATACATTATATTTTTGTTGCAACTTTTGTCTACTTACACTGAGTCCTATTCTTTACATATTATTTTCCACAAACAGGTCTTAATATTTAGTCAATATTGTAGAACAAAGCTTGTAAAACAAAGACAAAAAGAAAGTCAACAAGATTAAGCAGAACTTCACAGACCAGTTTGTTGAGTTCTCTGCAACACAACATCTCCAGAAGGGTTAAGGGCGATAATTGTTAGAACCCCTTTATTTGAACAAGACCTCGGCTTGGGCTTTGCCATGATTAATAATGAGTTTGGCTAAGGAGCATCATCTTTGAAATCGGTCCTATAGTCACTTGATGGCTTGATGGATTTTTGGCTTGCCTAGTGGCTTAGTTGGTGCTAAAATAATAAAGATGGTCAAGCCCGCTATCAGTCGGTTGTATGTCCAGCATACTGGCGGTATTACCACGCTAAATAGCAATGCTTCTGAGATGAGACGAGCTCCCGAATCCCACGGGCTCAATTTATCAAGACCAAACGGCTCAAATATATTTTTTGTACGTAAATTCAATAAATTATTTAAAACTTTTTAATTATGTTTCGTGTTGTTATATTTCTTTTTTAGACGTTTAATGTGATTTTTATTTAATTTAAAAAATAAATAAAGTGAAAAATAACATGATTATAATATGATTATAATATAGTTATCCGAAAGTACAAAAATTTTTAGTCAAGAGAGTTTGAAAATGAATTCCCAAGATACCTCAGACCCATAAGTTAGTAAATTTCTAACTCCTAATTAGACTGTGAAGCATTAAGGTGGCGCTAATCCTTGCTAACCTAGCGGTGAAGTATGAAATAATAAATTACGCGTTTAATTAATTTACGTGAAAAATTACCTCTTTTGCTCAATTAATTTCATCGTAAGCGGATCATTATCATTAAAACGATAATGATGATGGTGATGACGATGATGATGAATCTATTATTACAGATTCATTATAAATATTAATAAAAATTATTTTTTATTAATTTCGTCGTCCTCCAAAGCGATGGAAGGACGAGCTCGGAGCGTTTAAAAATGATTCGACGATGGTAGCTCAGGACCGAATAAAGTGGAGGGAATTGGGGGAGACCTTTGCCCAGCAGTGGGACAATTGAGGATAAACAAAAAAAAAGTGTAATAAGTATTTATCTATTTAAAATTATATGTATAAGCATTATCAGATATCTGGCTTCTATTTATAGTAGCTTTGCTTAGTTTGAGACTTGATGGTGATTTGAGGAAAAAAAATCACCAATATTGTCTGTAAAAAATACTATGACGCTGCAAGTACAAACTACTTCAACACCATACCTAGCGCAGTGCATCATCACTCGCTCAAGGTCGCGCGGTTTTAGCCTACAGCTAGACCGTTCCTCCCAGGGAACAAGTGCCAGTCGGTTGTCGGACGCACGGCTGAGTGCTCGCGCAACACGTTTCCAGCGCATATTGTTATTAGATATGTCGACAACCCTCCGCGCCAGACAGGGACAGAGTTACGCGTTAGAAAGAGCGCAAATATTTAGTTGAAAATCGCGACAGGTACTGAGCGCTAATGCGAGCTGAATTGAACTTTGTTGTGTCCCAGCAAAAGTCGCTAATTATATAATTGTTTTCGCTTAGTAAGTGTTCTGTACTTGTACTAATATTTATTCTGTGCCTAGTGTTTCAACGTCCATCGCTGGACATAGGCTTCTCTCGATCACGCTAAAAACTTTTCTTTTTCCTATAATAAGCCTAACACGAGTAAATTTCATTATTAATAGTAAAACATGTCCACAGGTGTTATTTACGATTTATTTTAACATATTCCTAAAATATTTTATTCTGGGAAATGGAATTTCTTTAGTTTATTAAGAGTCTAAAGCTCAAAAGCATAATTATTAAAATACATACATAATTAGCGATATACTTATGTTATATTTTAATTTATTAATGTTGTAAATATTGTGAGTTTAAAACTATTACGCCATCTCATGAAAAGGAATATTTGAGACCAGAAAACCGTCCAATGACAGATATTATCGCTGAAAACGGTGCAGTGGTATTTATTTTTCGAGATCGATCATTTTTGTGGGCCAGATTTTTGCAATATGTTTGCTTGTACTTTTTATTGCTTTTTCAAACCGTCCGTCCGTTACAAAACTGCATTCGTCACGCTTAGAGGGTATTTTGTAACTTTAATCATGGTTATAAGTATCTAGACAACAGTAAATAAGACAACGGGCGGTTTTAAAACACACAAAAAGTTAATAATTTTCCTTAAAGTGAACTGGGTAGCTGTACCACTTTGATTATAAATATGAACTTTGCAAATTCTCTCGAGGTTTCCAAGCTTTATGTTTGTACACACACGTAATAAAATATTCAATTTGGTAAGCAGAGCATATGTAAGCAGGTTTCAGCGTATTATGAGAACCTTTGAATGTTTGGTTGACTTTACCATTGTTGAAGAGCTTGTTTATTTGGTTGAAAGCGCTAATCTCCGGTACCATAAGTTCGAATCAAAAAACATATTTTTGTTAGGACATATTTTTCGAATAAAAGTTTTACGCATTGTCGCCTAACACCCAGACGAGATGGCGGTCAAGTGTAAACCTATAAAGGTTGTTTTAAATAATATTGTTTGTGTTCGATCTCTTCCGTAGAAGGCTCAATGGATCTTTTTGATTTTTTAGTTAGGTACTTTGTTGTTATGAGATACGAGTATAGGTCGTAAAGTAATTTTCACCCACCAATACTTTCTACCAACATCGAAAGGAGGCTGAGGTTCTCAATTTAATGAATGAATGAATGAATGAAAATTCTTTATTGTTCACACCAAAAAGGATACATACAATTTTGAAAAACAGTAAGACTAGTGATACAACGGGCGGCCTTATCGCTAAAAGCGATTCCTTCCAGGCAACCTTGGGATGGACAGAAATATTTGAAAACTTAAAGCGTGGTGCGCAACAATTACTATTTAAATAATAAGACTATGGGATAGACGTACATTCTAATAGTACTACATACGAATACATAAAACTACATAAAAAATAAACTAAATACACTAATAAATAAACTAATCATATACATACATACATACATAAATATACTGCCAAGGTAAATAAATTTACCTAGTTACAAAGATGACAAAGTGACGAGCAACAAATAACAGCAAATAACATGATTGTAAAGTTTGAAGTGATCACAGAAAGTGTAAAAAAGAACATTAAATAAAATAAAAATTACATAGATTACAGTTTCGACAAATAAAACTCTTTCACGTGATCTTTAAAAGTTGGTAACGATTGCAGCTTCCGGATACAAACTGGCAGATCGTTCCACAGTTGAACAGCCTGAAAGGCAAAGAAATTGCCATAGAATGTTTCAGAGCGTGCAGAAGGCGACATTAGGGTCAGGTTGGTTTTTGACCTAAGAGGACGAGAATGGCAATCCTGCAGTAACGTAAACCGCTCTTTAAGGTAACGGGGTGTGCATGGGTTAAATAACACGTTGTACAGAAGGGAAAGAATATGAGCGTTACGACGTAAGCGAATCGGTAACCATTTGAGTTTAGCGCGAAATTGAGAAATGTGATCAAATTTTCGTAACCCAAATATAGACCTAATGCAATAGTTTTGGAGGCGCTCAAGTTTATCAAGCTGGTCGTCTCTCAGATCAAGAAAACAAACGTCAGCATAGTCCAAGATGGGGAGTAGGAGAGACTGCGCTAGTACAATTTTAGTGGCAGTAGGTAAGAATTTTCGTAGACGCCTAAGTGAGGCACCTGATGCAAAAAGCTTACTGCTGATAGATTTAATGTGACTGTCCCAAGAAAGAGTTTGATCCAATGTCACACCCAGGTCCCTAACTGAGTCACTAAAAGGTATTACAATCCCATTGAAGATAATATCAGGCATAGTAGACCAGTCTATTCTAGAAACCCAATAAGAACTACCTATTACAATAGCCTGAGATTTTGAAGGATTTACATCCAGGCCAAAAGATTTGCTCCATTTGAGAATTGAAAATAAATCAGCGTTAGTTTTAGATATGGCTACTGCAAGTTCATGAAATGGGGCCTGTGTGTAAATTTGAAGATCGTCTGCATAAAGGTGGTAGGAAGAAGTAATATATTTAGAAATAGCATTAATTAACTAACTGTTTTTTATGTTTTTCACGTCATAACTTTCGACCGGTTGAATCGACTTTGATATTATTATTTTTGTTCAAAAAGGTACTTCTATGTTCGAAATAGTCTCATAAACATTTCATCGAAATCGGTCTAGCGGTTTATGTAAAATTACAGGAATTTAAAAAAATACATACGTCGATTATAGATAAGTTTATAAATTCTATTAAAATTAGTGAACTTGAGTGAGTTTAATTTAAAAATTACATTCATATAATTAAAATTGTGTGAGTGTTGGTTCTTTCGCTTTTGTAAAAACTATATCCAACAACTTTGTCGTCGTTTATTTATGCCCTTCAAACCGGAACACAGTAATGTTTGCGCATTACTGCTTGGCGGTAGAATAACTGGCAAAGGTGTGGTACTTCCCCAGGCGGACTCTGCTAAGAGTCCTACCACTACTACATTTGGCGTCTTTGAAATTTTATTCGGTAACTAAGTGTGAGCCTTCGCTACTCGTAAATGCTTGAGATACAGCGGTTAAAAGTCCATACATAATTACCGTGAAATAACTTGCTTCATTTCAGGCCAAAAATATCTATTACTACAGACTTGTTAAGAAAAATGTTTTGTTTAACTCATTGAGCTGTCTTATCCGTTGTAATCAAAACACCGATATTTTATCAACATCCATTCATCATAGAAACAAAAGCAAACACATCATAATAGTTTACGCGTCTCAGCGTTTGAATCATTTTCTAAATAATTACAGCTTACATCGATCGCGGCTGTAATAAGGTGATTATACGGTTGTAACCACAAAGCCGTAATTTCGGTTGTAGCACGAACTATTTCCTTTGATAATTGAAACCGTAGATTACAGTAAACGATAAGTATTATATATACGACAGCAAATGTATTTTGATTTTTTTTGCATGTACTTACCTACCTAACTAAATAAGTTATTTATGTTATGTTTGAGCCTTTGATTCGAATCCCACACGTTTATTCGGAGTCACGTGCGTAATGCCGCTAACTTAAAATAATGTGAAGTTAAATATAGTGAGAAGACCTCCATGTACCACAACATTTCGAAGTCTTGTGTCGTCTACCAACCCAGTTTCGACCAGTTGTGCCAATGTGCTGGATTATGGCCTTGATTAAATCTTTGTGAGAAGAGGCCTCAAGCTTCAGTAGTGGGAACATTTAGTGAGCTGCTTATGTATGTACTATTTCTGACTGTTATCTAACCGTAACTTCATCATATAGCTGATCCGACGTGACTGAGCAACAGACACCTAAACATCTAAAATTTTATTTTAGTATGATAACTGATTATTTTAGTATTAAAATTAACGTGGTTGTTACACATATTGATAACTGATTATTCCAGTATAAAAAGTAATGATATCCCATCAAAAACATAAATGTAAAATGAGAGCCAAGTTCAATGCTATCTTAATATAGTCCAGTGCAATTACGGAAAAAAATTGAAAAAAAACCCATTAAATTATGTAGTTTGGGGACTAAGAAGGATCGATAAAGGGGTGTATTCTGAGCATATATTCCAATTTGAGGGATTCTGGCGAGGTCAGCTCATGAACTGTTAGTGTCAGGCAAAAAGTTGTTGAGACCTTTTCTCTTCTAAATTAAATTTACTAACTTTTTTATCAACAACTTTTCTTTTTTTCATCAATACTTTTCAAGTTATTGCTTCCGAAAGGCAAAAAAATTACTTTTTTTTCGTCCTTTTTTTTATGTTTCACCATTTTCTCCCCAACGGTTAAATTTTATGAAACTTTACTATATATCTAAAGTGTAGATCTTTGAATAATAAACAACTTTTTCTTGGACTTTTTTCTGTGATGACAATACCTTCAGAGTTATATGTTACTTTTCCGAGCGAAATCCGAAATTATAGAGGATGCGGATGGTCTGGTTATCAGTACGGCTAAGATAATTTTGCCGGCCTCGACGGCTTGCTCCACCTCTATGTCTGATTTGATGAGAATAGTTTTCAGTAGTGAGATGAATCTGGTCTTATTGCTCTCGTTGCCTGAAAACTTATCTTGAGTAGTGATGACGGTCATATTCTAAAGAGTGACGAGACGAGGACATGTGCCTGATGGTAAGCAACACGCCTGCCACATAACAACGCAGTGACACGCAGCTATTGGAACATGAAGCGTCCAAATCATCACCTAGCACTGCACTGCGCTCGTCACCCAGAGATCTAAGTTGTTATATCTCTAAGCCCTGTAATTTCTCTGGAAACATTGCCCTTCAAACCGAAACACAGTAATGTTTGCTAAAAAAATACTGCTTGTCGGTAGAATAACTGGCAAAGGTGCTGACCTTCCCCATGCGGACTCTGCCAAGAGTCTTACCACTATAAAAATGATATCCGCACATGGCTTCAGCTGGGATCGCTGGGATTTCGCTCGCTAAAGTAACATATAACTCTAAAGGTATTGTCATTATAGAAAAAAGTTCAAGAAAAAAGTTGTTCATTATTAAAAGATCTACACTTTAGATCATTGGTAAAGTTTCATAACATTTAACGGTTGGGGAGAAAATGGCGAAACTGGCGAAAAAGGGAGGAAAAAAGTAAAATTTTTGCCTTTCAGGGGTAATAAATTGAAAAATATTGATGAAAAAATTAAAGTTGTTGATAAGAAAGTTAGTAAATTTAATTTAGAAGAGAAAAGGTCTCAACAATTTTTTGCCTAACACTAACAGTTCTCGAGATATTGAATTAAAAACGTGTTTTCATCGAAATGACCATGAGCTGACCTCGCCAGAATCCCTCAAATTGGAATATACATATGCTCAGAATACACCCCCCTATCGATCCTTCGTAGTCCCTAAACTACATAATTTAATGTTTATTTATTTCCGTAATTGCACTGGACTAAAATGGCTTGATTGTTGACTTCAACAACAAAAGATGGGATATATAAATCGGTGCCAAATACGGGGGTGAAAAAGAACTTTTCAGTAATAAAGAAATAATAAAATATGACTTTAATAAACGTTCAGTAATGTTTTCAACATGTAAATAGCGATTGCGATCAAGATGGCAGTTTATAACGTTTAAGTTGGTGCTTGTTGATAACTTTGAGTTTAAATTTACGGTCAACTTTCATCATGTCGCTTAGCAGTTGTCAGTGTCTTCCACTCTACCCGTGGGCTTAGAGTAAGGAATACAATATAGAGTTACAAAGTTCCTGACTACTATAGTGCTTCTCGTTCTCTCAATTACAATTCAATTTCAATTCAATTTTCAATTCAATACTCAAAAAGTATTGCCATAAAGAAAATATTCCACTAGGTAAGGGTAGTGCTGCGATAGTTTGATGAATTCAGCCTGTGTTCTATGCATTCTAAAATTACATTTTAAAAAGGGGTTTAATATAATATAACTAAAATAGGAGGTACTTAAATAAATACCTAATCAAAAACAGGGCAATAAAACATTTATTTCAAATTGTACTTTACATTCAACGTTATAAAAATATAGTTTGCCTGTCATATTTATATCATAGTAACAGCTCGCCCAGACTTCGCACGGGGCAACTCGGAACTTAGGTATAAAACATTTCAATGTTAGTAGACCTTGTTGTAGTAGACAGGCTACTATTATTTAGATGTTGTGGTAATTCAGAATGATTGATTTATTTGATAATCTGTACTTCATGAAAAATATTGCTGTATTATTCACACAATATTTTTATCCTCTTCTTCGGAACGGCACATCTGCGAAATAATAATTAATTTGAATAAATAAAACAACCCAAATTATTACCAGAAATCTAGTGATACATTTAAGTTGCATAATTATTTCTGTAAAAGTTCAAACAAAAGGGTTAAATCAGAGGTGAAAATGTGTATGAATAATCTTTTATTTTGAAAGCTTAGAGCTTCATATCTACTCACACAATAGATAGGTCTCTTGTGTGAGTGGGTATGAAGTAGGTGTAGTGAGTAGGGTTTATACTAAAAGCATGATGTTATCTTGTTAGCGAGATGAGATAGTGTAAGTTAATGGGAGTTTGATGCAATTCCTACTCCAGAAAACAAGAGTTGGAATGGCAGTGGTAGAGTAGAAACAGAAGCATCATGACCATCTAGACTAGATATGTATAATGGTAACCATGGTAACACGCCATGACCATCTAAAAATGTTTACGCATTTGTGGCCATAGCTCCGAGTTCACCCGAATTTATTTCATTCCCAAGCGTGATGTTTGAGTTCAATTCACGGCTCACGAGAAATCTGTATGTAGTGCGCCAAAGAAAGTTTTCACTTAAAAAACTAACAAATGCGAATCCGCAGGCAAAATCTAGTACGTATTATTAGTAAACGGTCAGTAAATAAACTGTCAATTATGTACCGACTTGTATATTTCATGGGTAATTTTGTAAGAAATAACTGGTCACACTTTTTTGTTTGTTTTGTTATTTAGGTTATGTTTACATTTTACATATTTTGCAAATTTTGGATTAGATACTGCCGTTATTGTATAAATTTAATTCACGTAGATATCTAGAAGGCATTAATATGAATTTCTATCAAGTCGTCATAACAAATATTGTCTACTTACGTGTAAAATGAGATTCCACTGATTTTTCTTTCACAGAGGCTATTGCAGCGTATAACACTACACAACGCACATTGTTTGGCATAAATATCACCAATCTCTTAACAGTCTTTCACAAACAAGCTTTAAATCTTCTTTAAATACACACAATATTTAATAAAACATAAAAAATCCGAGTCTGAGCTTTGAACAGACTTTTGTATGGCAACGCCATGTCAGATTTGTAATTTAGCCAGAGAAAAAGCCGGCCACGGTGATAAGGACGGAAAATCAGTATCTCTTTCTCTTTTTTTCACAAGTGATAGATAATTAGACAATCTCATTTCCGCAAGTCGTGACGTCACTTATTGTGCCCCCCTGCCCGTGGGCTATCTTATAATAACTTCATATCTTCTAGCTTTCAAGTGAAGTATAATAATCTTCTTATATATAAAATTCTCGTGTCACAGTGTTTGTTTCCTTACTCCTCCGAAACGGCTTTACTGATTTTAACCAAATTTTATATGCATATTCAGTAGGTATGAGCATCGGCTACTAGCTATTTTTCATACCCCTAAGTGACAAGGGTTGTTCACTAAGGCAAAACAACGTTTGCGGGGTCAGCTAGTTACAATATATTTGAGTTCAAGTGAAATTGGAATGAGAGCCAAAAGTAACTTTTCTAGGTGACAGACTCCCATGTTAAACAATTGTGATACCGTTATTTTACAATTATTCTTCTGCTTTAGGCCCCTTTTTAGGGTTCCGTAAAACGTAAAAACGGAACCCTTATAGATTCGTCATGTCTGTCTGTTTGTCTGTATGTCTGTCTGTCTGTCCGTCCGTATGTCACAGCCACTTTTTGCCGAAAATATGAGAATTACACTGTTGAAACTTCGTAAGTAGATGTATTCTGTGAACCGCATTAAGATTTTTATATAAAAAAAAAAAATTACAATTAGGGTTGCCTCCCATACTGAGAACTGAAACTCAAAAATGTTTTTTTCATCAAATCTTGACGTGTGGGGTGTTTATCGATAGATCTTCAAAAATGGTGTTGAGGTTTCTAACATAGTTTTTATCTACACTGAATAATTTGCGCGAGAGACACTTCCAAAGTGGTAAAATGTGTCCCCCCCCTCTAACTTCTAAAGTAAGAGGATGAAAAATCTAAAAAAAATATATGATGTACATTACCATAAAAACTACCAACGAAAATTGGTTTGAACTCGATCTGATGAGTAGTTTTTTTTAGTACGTCATAAATACGCTATTATTAAAACTTCGATCAAAGTTACAACGAACTACAAGAACTATGTGTACTATTTATATTATGTTACTTATTGCAACGGAACCCTTCATGGACGAGTCCAACTCGCACTTGGCCACTTATCCTCTGGAAGATCACATATCCTTTTTTTCATAACGGGAAAATAACTGGAACGGTAACTACGCGGATAAAATCGCGGGGCGCTGCTAGTATTCAATACCCATGCATGAATGTCTACACCATACTAATGGGTACATTTATGGATGACATGGTTACAGAAAGTAGTTCGCCATACACTGCCTTTCGGCATGCAAAAAACAACAAATGGAAAAAAACAACTGAATCTACAACATTTCAACAAATTACAATTTATTTTATTAATTAATAAATTCAATTATAATTATTTTTTTCATACTAATTATATATAAGTTGGTAGAGCAGGAAAAGCATCTATCATGTCTAAACACCTGACCTCGATAAGAAACTTTAGTGTTTAATTTTCGACTGGCCTCGTGGCTTAGTGGGTAGTAGCTCTGCCTGCAAAGCCAAGGGTCGTGGGTTCGATTCCCTCCTAGTGCAAATATTTGTGTGATTAATTCAAATGTTTGCACTGTGTCTGGGTGTTTCTATGTATAATAAGTATGTATTTAAAAACTATAATATAATTATTATAATAAGCTATCTGGCCGCCATCGTACAAGCTTTGCTTAGTTTGGAGTCAGATGGTGTTGTGTGTGAATTGTCCACCAATATTTATTATTTATTAATGATTTGCAAAAGTTTACCTTTCTTATAAACCGACCACAAAACCTTCTCATTGCTGATTCTCTTTGCCTAAGAGATTACACTATAGCACTCCATCAAAATCCTACTTAAAACATGGGTATATTCTTGTGGATTTCCATGAATTTTAATTTTGGTAGAGGGTTTAAAAGAGGTTTACGTAATCCATTTTAGATTACAACATTTATTTTCACCGTGGGATTTAATTTTATATATTTTCTTGTGAATGACGGTTAAACATCTACATCTAGTACAAGAGAAGAAATGATTCCACTTTATACTGTTAGTGTGTCCGTCTTGCATACTCCGTGCAGAAATTCGCTCTAATTATTGAATACTAGCAGCACCCTACTGTTTTACCCGCGCAGTTACCATTCTCGTTATTTTTTCATAATAAAAATATTACCATGTATTAATGTAAGCTACAATCTATCTGTTCTCCAAATTTCAGCCCGATGTGTTAAGACGATCAAGTGTGTTAATCTGACGTGATTGAGTCACAATAGTAAAACCGTAAGGTGCTGCTAGTTTACTCACAATTTGAGAAATTAAATTATCATTACATAGTTTTATACTTTCGCAATTTTTTTTTAAAAATAAATATTGGTGGATAATTCACACACAACACCATCTGACCCCAAACTAAGCAAAGCTTGTACTATGGCGGCCAGATAGCTGATATAATACTCATATGGTTTTAAATACATACTAACTTATTCTACACAGAAACACCTAGACACAGTGCGAACATTTGAATTCATCACACACGGCTTCGCAGGCAGAGCTACTACCTACTATTTGAACCCAAATTGAAAACATAGGCCTCGTGTTCGAAATTATTATACAACACCCGTTGTAGTAATACTGTCGAAACTTCGAGGTAATATTTAAATCAGGATCTATTTTTTGAACGAATCATTGTGTATGACAATAAAACATAATGCCATCCAATTTAGAGCTACGATGCCATAGACAGATAGACATCGACATCAAACTGAAAACACCCCTTTGCGTCGGAGGTTGATAAAGCGTAAGATTTTGTATAAACTAATTGAGCCCTTTTAAATCATCATGTGAAGGACTAGCAACAATCACTAATAAGATAAGCATATAAATCTAATTACAGATCAAAAGTCTTCCTTGTAGTTTTTTATACAGCCAGAATATCTTGCCGTAACAGAATGATGTTGTAAAGCATATTTATACGACAACCATGAAGGTACAGAAATTTCCACTTTTGTTTTAATAAAACTCCTTTAAAAATGACCAAATTAAAAAATTTGGCTTCGCTTCTCAAAGCAAAATAGATGTTAAATCTCTTTGAAAATAAAATTGGAAAATAATTTACAAAAATTGAAATACCTTCGCCTTTTAAAGCGTTAATTACCTGTTATTAAAAGTTAATGTTGTGATTAACTTTTAAGGCTTTTAAGGAAAGTTGAATTTTGAAAACGAAAGAAGGAATGTATTGTTCTCTGCTTGTCATGTTTAAAAGATGTAAGGCTAGCATTATTTTGCCGTTCGATTAAAGAGGTTTCTCATCTTTGTTAATTACTTTATTGTCAAGCAAGTATGTGTGGCTAGCTATAGATAATATAAAGCTGAAGAGGTTTTTAGTTTGAACGCTCTAACCTCAGTAACTACTGGACCGATTTTTAGGGTTCCGTAAAACGTAAAAACGGAACCCTTATAGATTCGTCATGTCTGTCTGTCTGTCTGTCTGTCTGTCTGTCTGTCTGTCCGTCCGTATGTCACAGCCACTTTTTGCCGAAACTATGAGAACTACACTGTTGAAACTTGGTAAGTAGATGTATTCTGTGAACCGCATTAAGATTTGAACAAAAAAATTAAAAAAAAGATAAATTAGGGTTGCACCCCATACTGAGAACTGAAACTCAAAAAAATTTTTTTCATTGAACCTACACGTGTAGGGTGTCTATCAATAGGTCTTCAAAAATGATGTTGAGACTTCTAAAATCATTTTCGTCTACACTGAATAATTTGCGCGAGAGACACTTCCAAAGTGGTAAAATGTGTCCCCCCCCCCCCCTCTAACTTCTAAAGTAAGAGAATGAAAAATCTAAAAAAAATATATGATGTACATTACCATGTAAACTACCAACGAAAATTAGTTTGAACTCGATCTGATGAGTAGTTTTTTTTTAGTACGTCATAAATACACTATTATTGAAACTTTGATCAAAGTTACAACGAACTACAAGAACTATGTGTACTATGTATATTATGTTACTTGCTGCAACGGAACCCTTCATGGGCGAGTCCAACTCGCACTTGGCCACTTTATTAAATTCTTTTACCGTTGGATATATACGTGATTCCTGAGTGCTATATATTACGTACTTACCACGGGCAAAGCCGTGGCGGCCCGCTAGTTGATTAATAAACGATTAATATTTTTTTGTGATGATAATAATATTTTATATTGTAAGAAGAATGCTTTTGGGAGTAGGTACCTATTTGTGGCAGATTTTACGCATGAAATGTGCAGACCTTTGGAGCCAGCAAGATTTCCCAACAGGTCTTGTCGGGTCTAATAGAGATTCACTGTTTTGGGATAACATGTAATTTATAGATTTAGGAGTGGAACATTCAGTCACCAGCAATGTTTCCACACTCCTTTAATTTGGGAATCGAAGGAAGGCTGAAAAGGTATCTTCCGGCTAAGAGTGTTGTACTTTAGGCTTGTCTCTGGCCCGTGTTACTAGGTAAGGCGAGGTCAAACGTAAACCTATAAACATGAATACAATTTCAAAAATTGTGTTGCTCCTGATCATATCGGAATGTGTGTATCGAAAGTGTCTACATTTTTGTCAAATAGTCTACTAACCCAGCTCTTTCGTGTGATACCCATATTGAGGAAACTGTGGTAAATAAAATGGAATTTTCGTTCTCCTGCTCGTCTCGTCAATCTTTATTAAAAAAATAATCTTATAACACCTCGTCGTTTTTGTGTCGGGGGGTTAAAAAGTAATAAACAAATATAGATTTACCTTTTTCACTACTGCGCGCTATCAATATGATACGAGACTTATGAAATTCAAATATATCCTAAGTTTGGCAGCTGTCAAAGTAATCGAAAAATTTCAATTTCTTTAGGGCATATTATTTTTGTAAATTCTACCAAGGGGATGATGATAGCCTATTGTAAACGAAATAATTAAATAAAAAACATGCAACCAAGAATTAAATTACGTTCGTAGTTTCTTTATTACTAAGAATTAGGAAGACGAAATAAACATTACCTGAGCTTCCTGATGAGTACCACTTAATCGTCCAGGTTCAATTGGGATCTGAAACAAAATGCTTTGTTAAACATCTAATTTAGGTACAACTTAAAATTAAACGAGCTTAGATATTATACGAGAGGCTCATTACAAAATCCGCCTGGGTAAGGACCATTCCTTTGTCAGTAATTCTACCGCCAAATATTAGGTGTTTATTAACGGCGCGCTATATATATTTTATGTATTTTAACATGGTTAAAAACTGATACTTTTAACTAAGTCAAACTCTATGAATTCATCTATAACTTTTTAGTTACTATGACGTAAGCTACGTTGAGTACAAACATTTTTTAATAGTCTAGTCATAAAGTTGAAAAACTTTATGAAAAGGGGTAACTTTTGATTTTTTTTCTATCAAGTGAAATTCTTTAAATCGTGTTTCTGACTGCTATAAATAACATAGCTGCGAATTATACTAGATTAGATCCTTGACTATTACATATATTTTTTGTTTCATACACTATTTTATAGGTCTCAAAATGGTTTTAAAAATTCAAAATTACGGCCCACCTCCTCTTAGAGTGTAATGTTTCCAGTGAAATAAAAGGTCAAAAAGATAAAATTACCTCGCATACCCGGGTGACGAGCGTAGTGCAGTGTTAGGTAGTGGAATTTCTTTGGACATTTAATGTTCATATATATATGTATAAATATGGGTACCTACATTACAGGCACCTGACAATACCTGACCTGACATACATATAGATAGACTGTACATTATAAAAATGTACTTTGCTGTTATGAGTAAGCGTGTTTCATAAATATTATTGCACTCTGTATATTACTAGTAGCGCCCCCCCAGTTGCACCCGCGCAGTTCCCATTCCCGTTTGTTTTCCGGCGATAAAATAGCCTATGTGCTATTATTCCATAATATAATTTAACTGTAATCAATCCGTACAGATTTTCCGAAGTAATTGAGCAATAAACAACCAAACATACAACTTTTCGAATTTATTAAGTTGGTGAAATGAAAAACAGTTGTACTACTCTAAATAATGACAATTAAATAATTACTCAGTTGCCTTATTAGTTGACCTTATTTTTAACAAAAATTTAAAAACATTTAAAACATAAAGATAATAAACGTTATAATTTTAAAGTGTTTACTTCAAAAGCTTTAACATCAAAGGCTGTGAAGACAACAAATTAAAATATTTAAATTATTCCACAACAAAGGCCCAAACAATCCCATTTTAAATTACCGATTAACCCTCCGATTATTTTATTTCCTTTTTTCAAATTCCTCTTTATAAGTTATTTATTGAAAATCGCAGAAATATCTTTAGAATTGTACGTTCAAAAGATTTATCTTAAGAATGTCAGGAGCAGCTGATCGTTACGGAAATACATGGCTTCTTCTGGATTAGAATTCAAATATATTTATTTCATAAGAAATATGGCTGAAATGTTATAAAGACACTATAATGCCCGTATTTTACCGATCAATGAGTATGCTCATGTGAGCAGATTTACGACGGAAATACGTCATTGTATTATTTTTAATTTTTCGTCCGCAAACGATGACGTCATCGAGAATTGACTTATATTTTCCTCAGTCACATAAGGACGTACCAAGGTATTGACAGAGAGGGGCAGTTACCCCCTCCCCTTTATTTTGGCATCAAATACTCGAAAAATACCTCCTCCCAAAGAGTTTACATATACTACACATATACACATACTATAGAGTTAGAACAAACGCCTTACACCGAAAGCACAGGTCTGATCACCCTTGTCTTGTCGCTCTTGTGGAAGTGTGGCCTGGGTCTTACGCAGAAGCAATTATTTAAATCAATGGCACCATTCGAATTCAAATCCATAATTAACTGTTAGTTAATTTTAAATTTTCATACGTCTTGTCAACCTCAAACATAATTTTTGTAAAAAATAAACTTATTTTACTGACACAAGTCAGTTATTGTAGGCTATTATTTAGTTTAATTTGTTCAAAATTAAGTATGGTAATTTGGAGTAAACCTTACATTCGTATAAAGAATTAGTTTATTTTGCCTGCCCCCCTTGAATTAAATCCTGGCTCCGTCCACTATGAGCACGTTTTGAATGTCACTTTTAAACTTTACTGTTATAATTGTCTATGATTATTTTGGTACGTCAAACATGTCTTCTGATGTCTTCTGTGTGTCATAACAAACACAGAAATATTTAATTTTAATTTGATATATATTCGATGGTAAAGAGCATGGAAGATAATAGAAGAGAGATAATGGAAAAACGTAACTCATTTTTAAATTCACACCTTCATTTTATTTCAGATACCTCTAGGTAATTATGTGATAGAAATGGAGCAAAAACATTTTGATACCCTGTGTAATAAAACATATAGGTACCTAAATATCTTACAAAAAGTAATAAGCCATTAATTTAAAAAGATGAGATTAGTTAAAAAATGATTCAATCGACATAAACTTGCTTATGAATGTAGTGAAGCTCAAAATTTCAGTGGAAAAACTAACGGTCACCGTGCAGAAAAATTGAAGCTGAGACTCTCCACGGCCTATATTTTGAGCATAATGTATATGTGTCAATAACAGCTTACTTGTAAAGATAGTCACAACCACTATCTATTTGAAGATAACTTAACAACATGATGAACGAGTTTTTAACCTGCAAGTATCCCTTTCTATAAAATGAATAAAAAACTAGCAGCGTCCCACACTTATTCACGAAATGAGAGCCATGCTGGTGGCTGGTGTGGAGCGTGCAAAATTTCTTACCCACTTAAAAGTCTAAAATAGGCTCATTGCTTATCAGATACCAATCTAGATAAATATAGTTTGGATTATATGGAAGAGAAATCATGAACTACATTGGAATTGCTAGTGCCTTCGGTTATTGTAACATACGTGTGTAAAAAGTGTTCATCAAAACATATAAAAAAATTAGGAATCTGATATACTTAATTGAAAATAAAATAACGATAAGACCATGATCATTTTTTTATTTCTTGCTGTGTGATATATATATATATATTCATACAGATATTATCTTTGGAATAAATTATAGTTAACAAATATAGAACAAACCACGTTTTTATTGATAGTATCAATTTCATGATTTGTTGCCTTTGTAATTTTTAGGGTCATTACGCACACTATTTCGAAAATACGAAGTAAATATAATAAGTTAGGCCACATGGTGCTTGGAATTTCTACCAGGGGTAGGAGAACGGTCACTAGCGATTCGAAGATAGTGACCGTTCTCCCAGACTAGAAACCAGCCGGAACTTTTTACCAATTTCACAATTTTTTTTATGTTGAATCACAGATTACAGAAATAAAACATTGAATATTTGTGTAAAATTTCAATATAACTTGGCAAGTGTGTGACGGGTCGCAATATAGAGTTCCGTAGTTGCTTGTCATATTTTACTGTTATTAAGACTTGTTTGCATTATGATTAGTGCGAGTGTGAGTGATTAGTGCAGGTGTTAGTGATTAGTAGCAAACACGCGTGGACACCGATTGATTAGTGCGAGTGTTTAGTAACTTGCATAGTGAAGTGATTAAAAGCGTGTTCTATTTCTCACTCGCACTCGCACTAGCAGTAATGAAAATGTAAACAGGCCTTTACGTAAACTTTACGTAATTCTACATTACTAATAATAATCTATGATTACATTAGTTTCTCTAAGCAAAAAATAAGTCCTGTGTAATCTGTCATTATCTATCATCAGTAAATTACAGGGCAAATAATATGATATTAATATCACACAGCACATGAGCACAGAGCACAGTGTTATTTGACATTTAGTCAAAATGTATATATTGTGTCAATATCAAAATATAGCGCTGAATGTATTTTTTTTAAATCAATTACTTTATTCTGTTTTTACCATCATGTTTCATGAACTCATTGATGCTACATTTGATTAAATCTTCTATACTAATATTATCAAGCTGAAGAGTTTGTTTGTTTTAGTAGTGGCCTACTCTTGGCAGAGTTGCCCTGGGGAAGTACCACACCTTTGCCTGTTATTCTACCGCCAAGCAGTAATGTGCAAACATTACTGTGTTCCGGTTTGAAGGGCAATGTTTCCAGAGAAATTACAGGGTTAGAGATATAATATCTTAGATCTCTGGGTGACGAGCGCAGTGCAGTGTTAGGTAATGAATTTGGACTCTTCGTATTCTAATAGCTGCGTGTTACTGGGCTGTTATCAGGCACATGTCCTGCTCGTCTCGTCACTCTATACTATAAAATAAAAACTACTAGTCCGGGTTGAAAGATTCTTTCTCTGTTAGTAGTCCATTTATCGAGGAAAGCTATAGGTTATTTAACATTACGCTACTATCAACAGGAGCGGAGCATGAATGAAAAATATAACAAAAACGGAAAAAATATTGCTTTTTAAGAGCTTTCGTTGCGTCTATCTTGTAAAAGTTGCGTCATTAGAAAGAATTGGTTCAAAATTTGAATTGGTACGGTTATACTTTTTTTCGATAGATGGCGTAGCAACGTGCGCACGGTTCAGCTAGTAACTTTTAAAACTAAATCAGTAGGGCTGTTTCAGTTCTCTTTTCAGTTCCATGACGTCAATCAATTTTTTTGACCCCATACCTATACGAAATAATACAATACTAGATTGTCGGACATTTGCTAATTTATTAAGAGTGTCTGGCTTCTTAGTTAGTTGGTTACTACCTACTCTTCTACTCCTGCATTTTCATCGCGTCTGCCATCAGAAGCTGGCGTTTTTGACACAACACAAGGTTTTGGTGGGCGGGGGAATACGGCGCATCGTGATCTTGGATCACCGGCACTTTTCTCCTGGCGCGTTTTCAATTCAGCGGTCACGATTACGGCTGCTAATCTAGTGGTCTTCATTTATTGTATCAATGATATAAAATGGCATCCCCCATTTCAACCCCTATTTCGTTCCCGTACAGTTCGAAATTATAAAACTGCTATAACAAATATATATTTATTTGCTTTGCGTCGAGTGTCTAGATACGAAGTTTAATGGTTTTATCTTCAACCATTATAAACTTCCATATAAACTGTCATCCCCCATTTCAACCCCAATTTCAGCCCCGTACAGTTCGAAATTACAAAATTGATAGAACAAACATTTAATTGCTTCGTGTCAAGCTGCCAAGTGTCTAGATACAAAATTTGATGACGTTGAAAATGACGAATTTTCATACAACCGTTCATCCCTTGTTTCACCCTCTAAGGGGTTGCATTTTGCAAAACCCCGTCTTAGCAAGCGCCCACCTGCTAAAATACACCTCTATGCAAAATTTCAGACTCCTAGTATTTATATTTTCTGAGCTTTCGTGATGAGTGACCTTTCGCTTTTATATAAATAGATAGATATATAGAAGATAGATAACCACCGACCGGGAAAACTTCACTCAGCCAACACATTTCACACATAATCATCACATCACACGATATAAACCATCAGATGTGCCCTGAACACCTTGAAATTAGTAAGAAACTGCGTCTGTGTGTAGCGTAAGTGACTTACACACCACCAATCTACTTGTTCCTTAGAACTGTTAGCGGCAAAGTATCCTGTGGTTCTACTTATTTTGGTTTTGACAACGAATAGTGATAGGTAAAAACGTCCGGCGTTCACTGCTTCCTGCAATCGACTAGAACGGAAAGAGTGAGCTCACACATCCCAACGATGAATAATTCCGTGCGCTTGTTTGGAAGGGCACATCAATGGTTTATATCGATGGCTTCACAGCCTTGGCGTTCTTAAAGAGGAACGAAACCCGCTCGTTCGTATTCTTAAAACTTCCATCAAAAATCAGGCGACGCACGACACCCGCAGTAATAGTAGTACTGCAGTAAATCGAGGAAATAAGTTATAGAAAGTTTTTAATCATTGTTATATAGAGCACGAATTCTATTCATGTTGGTAGTTTTTTTTTTTCAAGATGTTTACAATGGAACCCTAATTTGATTTACAATGATGCCAGATGTAATCCAAAATTACCACAACCTTTGTAAAAATGTCGTACAAAGAGGTTGTTAGTTTTAATCTACTATACTCTAGCCAACGAAATTTACATTAACCTAGCAGCACGTAGTTTCCAAAGGATGCGCACACATTTGTAGGGTTCGGTAAAACGTAAAAACGGAACCCTTATGGATTCGTCATGTCTGTCTGTCTGTTCGTCCGTATGTCACTGCTACTTTTTTCCGAAACTACAAGAACTACATATTATACTGTTGAACTACATATTATATTGTTGAGTAAGTAGATGTATTTTGTAAACCGCATTAAGATTTTATACAAAAATATTAAAAAAACAATAAATTCTGGGGGTGACCCATACTTAGAACTGAAACTCAATTTTTTTTTCATCAAACCCAAACATGTAGGTCTAAAAACATATGATGTACATTACTATGCAAATTTCCTCCAAAAATTGGTTTGCACTCAATCTAGTTAGTAAGTAGTTTTTTTAGAACGTCATAAATACACTATTATTTAAACATCGATCAAAGTTACAACGAACTTTTTTTTTTTTTTTTTTTTTTTTTTTACCTTTTATAGGTTTACACTTGACCGCCATCTCGCCTGATGTAAAGCGACGATGCGGTCTACGATGAAGCGTGTTTACCTAGAAAAAACCGATTCACTCTCGATTTGAAGACACAAAGATTGTAACCATCGGGGAAAACCCACTCAGGCAACGTATTCCACAGCCTAGCCGTTCTTATCACAAAAGTAGAGTCAAATCTCTTCGTTCGTGTCTTTGGAACATCAACCATGAAACGATGTCGCTTTATAGAACTACAAGAACTTATGTATTATGTTGCTTGCTGTTACGGAACCTTCATGGCCGAGTCCGACCCCCATTTGGGCGATTTAATCTTTTGTACTAAGGTCTATCATCATCAGCCTGGGTTCGTCCACTCCTGGACATAGGCATCTCTAATACGCCACTCAGTCCAATCCTCGGTATTATGATTTCAACCGCCACCAGCGGTCGTTTGTATATCGTTAATGCATCTAGCCTGAGGGCGTCATACACTGTGTTTACCAATTCGCGGTCTCCGATCCAGAACCCGTCTACTCCAATAGTTATTGGGCAGCGACAGATGTGACTGGCTGATTGCCACTTCAGTTTGCAAATACGGTGAGCTATGTCGATGACTTCAGTTCTCTTCATTACGGATGCAATCCTTCAGAAACCCCAAGCATAGCTCCATAGCTCGGACTTTGAGCTTTCGAACCTTTTTGACTGTCAGTGTCCACGTTTCAGCACTGTAGCTAATAACCGATATGACGCACTGGTTGCACACTTTTGTTTTGAGGCTTTATGGGATGGGCGACGAGAAGACTTGACGAAGTTTGCCAAATGATGCCCAGTCTTACTGTAGTTTTTTCATGGGCTCACTCTTAAAGCTACATTTACCTAGTTCGAGCATCTGCCGTAGGAAAACGGATCTCTGAACAATTTCCAATGTGTTTCACTTACTGTAATCATCCCGCGGAGCAATAAACTCGTTGCACATTACTTTGGCTTTGTCCAAATTAAAATAAAATCAAATGAAATCAATTTTACTTCGACTAAAACAACAAAAACGCCAATTAGCTCGTGAAATCAGGAAAGATCTTTGACGGGTCTTTTTGATTCTTGAAAAAGCCTTATTTTACGGTGACCGTCCCCACTTCTCGTCCTGCAGCCCGTGACACTTTTAGAACGTCGTCGTTATTTTTTTAATGGACCTATGGCAGCTAGTTTCACATGGTCTCTACTGCCTAAAGAATTTTGGGCCAGCGCAGAAGGCGCGGGCCTCTACTAACCTAATATTACCGTACTTAATGAATAGTAGACTAACTATTATGTTTATGCAACATGCTAGTGTCACCTGACTGATCGGGGATAGCTGTTATCGTTTGACTGATGTTAGATCTAGAAATGGGTAGCGATTCTAAATCCATTCGGTTGCATCCGACACGGAATCTCATCTCTCGGTCTTTGTCTTATCTGGTTAGCATGATAGAGACAGACTCGTTTTTGACAGACTCGATTGTCATTCCGACCCCGAACCTTTCGGAATCGCATTTAGAATCGCTACCCTGATGTCATCTAGCTTATTACTGTAAAGAGATTTAGACTGGAGGTAGGTTGACTGGAGCTAGTGTTTTGGAAAGTTTTGAATTAAGTACCTACTTTTCAAAACCTACTAGGTACCAACATTTGTTGTGGTCTTTGGATAACTTTGCATTCGTATTTCCTGTTCATTTTTCATTATTTTGGGATTCTCCCTGATGAACAGAAAATCACCTTAACATGGCAACATCGTCAATGTCATACGTCAATGACAAGATCATTTTTAATTTGATGTTTTTCACCTTTTTTTTGCTTTGCCATTAAAATATGAAAATAATTTTCTGACCAAATACAGCATATAACGTACATATTAATTTATAACTTTGCATCTGTACTTTCTTGTGACGTAGGTAAAATAACTCAGCATTAATAGGCTTTATATTGCCGAGTGACTGGTGAAATGAAAATACTAACTAGGCACTAAAACTATGTATTTTATTTCAGTTTCATTTTGTTTTGACTACATTAGGAACTGAAATAGCTAATCTCGCCCCGTAATGTATTCAACATCAACAGCCCACTAAACGTTCCCACTGCTGGGACTCGGGGCTTTCTCTCGCAAGGAGAGATTTATGTATTAATAATGTGTTAATAAACACAAAATGTACGATTGTATTTTCTTATCATATTTTTGAATGCTGAACGAATTGAAAGTGTATGGTGCATCAGTATTTCCTTGAGCATGTTTATGTTTTGCCAACAGTATTGTCCGTTTTCATGTGGCGTTACTGTCTTATACTTGCCAGCATTTATTTGTAAAGACGTAGTTCAAGAGTTTCTTCAAATTACTTGAGGAATTAATCTCTGTATGACGCCATTGGGGGGCGGATTCCATGATTTTATTAGACATGATCAATAATGACGTCAGTCATGACGTTTTTTAATGTCATAAATGTAGGCTCACAGCTTTTTGGAACCTTCTCCAAAACTATGAAGCAGACTCAATAAGAAATTCAACCAATCAGAAGTCTTGTTATGTTGTATCTGTGACAACCTTTGATTAAACACTTGTCTGGATGAAGCACAGGTCAGGTTTCAAATACTTGTTTGCGTGATCACACACTCAAATTTAAGTCAAGTATCAATAAAAAGTATCAGTAATTGCTATTGTTCTTATGCCAGTGGTATCGTGTATCGTGATTCTGACAAGCCGAGATTTTCAGCCAACTATTGGCTGACATAGTTTTTGGTGTTTCTACAGTCGAGCGGTCTATCTAGACAAGTTTATAATCAGTGGTCACAACTAACAAAATGCAATATTTGTTTATTTTCTTTCGATAATTTTTACTTTATATAATGATGTAAGTACTGTATGTACTGTATTTAAAACACAGCAAACCGCTCAAAAAATTTATCGCCATAATAAAATGGTGACGATGTGAATTCTTGGGAACAACTTGGTTCATCATAAAAAGTAATTACTTGAATTCTTTTAGCGTGTAATATAGGGGAATAACAGCGTTGAATTTCAGTTTAAATGATCTGCTTATGAAGCCGGTAACTTTCAATTATCATTTCAGTCAAAACTATTCGGGTCTCCTAAAAATTAATTTTGAAAATTTTCTCAATGAATAGCTCAAGAAAATCAAAAGTATTGTTTCATATTGCTATTTTGCATGTTATACATAGATGCAATATATTGTACACACATTCAGTTCAAAAATCCCGATAGACGAAATCAAACAGCTCTCGGAGCATTTTTTAGCAGTGGTGTTTCAGGAGCTCTGTGGTATAAGTATTTGAAGTACTTAAATTTGTTGAATTAAAATGAAAACTTTAAGCTCAGTTTTGTACAAAGGACTCATAGTAAACACAAATGAACTACTATGTCCTACGTGCTTGTCGAATGATTTTCAAAAGATTCGAAAATATTGAAAGAGAAAATCAGGATTTCGAGAAAACAGCCACCACAGCAATGCATTGATATACCTACTTATAAATGATAAACATTACGTCAGTAGACTATAATTAGTTTATTCTAATGCGTTATGCCCTTTTTTGCTTAACTTTTCTGTAGTTTTGTAAGTAATAAAAGTGATGCAATCACAACCAATAAATTGTTTTATTTAAATGAAGAAGAGTAAAGATCTAACGACTCTTATCAATATTATATAGCCATGAAAGTATCTTTAATTTTTAGTCGTATCTTACTTCTTATACTTACCGAACACATCAGATAACGTGTACAAAGTCTTAAATATATTAAAGCTCCTAAAAATGATTTCACGATCTAGCGAGTACTGCTACTGAACCAAAAAAATATATGTAATAGGTCGTATAAACATACATATGTAAAAAATTAACCAACAAGCAGTTGCAAATTTATTTAACGCCATCTAAGAAATGGCTGATACCGTGTTTTTGATAAATTGGGTTGTTTCAGCGTTATCAGTGCATTGTTAATAGTATACGTATGTATCTACTAAACAAAGATACATAGCAGGGTCATGATAGAGAAAGTAGGAGTGCACAATATGTAGGTACAATAAATCGAAATATCTGGGGACTTGTTGAGATAGAAACGCGAGAATCATAACCAAAGGTTGCAACGTGCTGCCAACTTGCGTTCATCACACGTTGTTTCCCCTTTTTAAGTGCCGTATGCCAAGTTCTCTTGGAAACTTGGAATGGATAAATATTAATTGCCTACAGGTATTATTCAATTTGTCCTCTTTGGTGTATGTTTTGAAACCTGATTTTATTTTATGGCATAGACAATTTCTTTCATCTATTTCCGTCTTCCTTCTTCTGAGATTACTAGGAAAAAGCGTCCTTGATGCAATTAAAGGTAAAATAAGGTTCTTAGGTTTGATAAAAATCTCTTCAGGCACAAAACTGATGACGTCACACTTGGGCGTGGTTTAAAAAATGACGCTATAAAAGTAGTAAAACGTCACAAAACTAAAAGTTTCTCAAAAAAAAGGCTAATGAGCAGGGTAGCGAATGGTTTCAAAATATGGATGTTAAAAAATGTATCGTGTTTGAAGATAATCATATTATGCACAAAATCGACAGGTTACAAGTCACATCGAATAATTATGACACAAACACACAGTATTATTGTGTATATAAAACATAATAACAATTACAATTTACTAAAAAACACAGCACTTAAAATACATGACAAAAAACAGAATTTGGTTTTATAAGAAGGTAAAGGTCAGTACTCACATACGGTATTACTCGATAGTTTTACTCGAAGTCGATTAAAAATCAACGTGTGGACCGCAAAACTCATAGCTCGAAGGCTCGCACCGAGCCGGCTCGATGGAAATAAATGAAAGTAATTTCCTTCGAACCTACTCGAAGCGAGCCGTCAATCTTGACTCGTACGTGTGTACGTGACTGCGAGTGGCGCGAGGCGAGCGTCAGTCTGGTATTGTTTATCGTGATTGAAACACGTGTTTTTAAGAGAAATGTCTTTGCAAGTTTAACCCAGTACCTCTTTTACGTTTTTTCTTTTCATTTGCTTTGATTTTCTTACAAAGCACTGTGAGACTTGCTAAATACAGCCACCGTTTAAATTTGTTGCACATATATCCTTTGGCTCGAACGGTTCGGTGAATACTGAACGGCGCGCCTCACTCGATAGATCAATGCTCAATGTGTGGACGAAAGCCCATGCCATGGGTTTTACTCGCCAGTTTAGCTCGATCGAGTAATACCGTATGTGAGTACTGACCTTTAGGTTCATAAGTTCATTCGAGTGTAAAATAGATGTACATGCAGCCATTTTTTTATTTTTCGTTTAAACCCCACTGCGGAAGCTTCGTCCCGTCCAATAGTCGGCTTACACTTCTTATTCTGTTATTTACATTATTGTATTATTTTTCATTGACTGAAATCGCTGGTTTGCGAGAATAGTGATGGAACTAAAATTCTTTATTTTAGGCAATCAGTTTTTTGTTAGCGTTATTGTATTGTTTCAATAAATAAAGTGGTCAAGTGCGAGTTGGACTCGCCCATGAAGGGTTCCGTTGCAGCAAGTAACATAATATACATAGTACACATAGTTCTTGTAGTTCCTTGTAACTTTGATCGAAGTTTCAATAATAGTGTATTTATGACGTACTAAAAAAAAACTACTCATCAGATCGAGTTCAAACTAATTTTCGTTGGTAGTTTACATGGTAATGTACATCATATATTTTTTTAGATTTTTCATTCTCTTACTTTAGAAGTTAGAGGGGGGGGGGGGACACACATTTTACCACTTTGGAAGTGTCTCTTGCGCAAATTATTCAGTGTAGACGAAAATGATTTTAGAAACCTCAATATCATTTTTGAAGACCTATCAATACACGTGTAGGTATGATGAAAAAAAATTTTTTGAGTTTCAGTTCTCAGTATGGGGCGGGGACCCTAATTTTGCTTTTTTTAAAATGTTATTATTCAAATCTTAATGCGGTTCACAGAATACATATACCTACCAAGTTTCAACAGTGTAGTTCTCATAGTTTCGGCAAAAAGTGGCTGTGACATACGGACGGACAGACAGACAGACAGACAGACAGACATGACGAATCTATAAAGGTTCCGTTTTTACGTTTTACGGAACCCTAAAATGACGCTGTCGCTTTGTTGCAAATGCTAGAGCGTAAAGGCAGCGTTGCGACCTTGTCTATATTCCTATTAAAAGGTCAAAGTTCTTTTTAATTTTTCATAATATTTAGTTCGATTTAACTGAACATTTAATAACTTTAAGAAAACGAGGAAATTATCATTTAAGATTATTTAAAAAAATTAATACTACAAATTAATTACAAATTGAATTCTGGACTAATACCCGAGCCCGCATTGTTCTTTGCACAAAGTTGTTCAAAATATTGGTTGGATTATCTTGCTGAATGCTGATTGCAATTTCAATGAGAAGTTACCGCCTCTTTCGCGTAGAAAATGTTTAATCTAGTTATTGGAAACTATTTAATATATTACTCTGGGTAGTTCATGAACTCATAGTTTTGTTTTGCTGGAACTCTGAGTTATAAAATTATACAAACCGCCAAGAAAAATAATATAAGAACTAACATGTTTGTTACATTTTTTGTTGAACTACCTATATGTCAAATAGCAATAGCATAATTGCAGTTAATATATATTTTCATAGAAAATTAAGTTATATTAATTATATTCTATTAAAACTAAATAAGTAGTACCTAAATTGGAAAATAAGCCTCGTCGTATAAACATTTTTTTCGAAAATCTTAAAGTAAGACATAAAGTGTATAAAAAAAAGCCTAGGACGTATGAAAAACTTCATTCTGAGAAAACTATTGCTGTACTTTTGGCAGGAAACGTTCTATCAATAGCACCATTTTATATACATACATGTCTACAAGTATGTTAACTTATCCTAACAGATACACAACACGCAATATTTGTAAAGGTCAACAATCTTTTTCGGAGCATAATGTAACCTTTCAAGCAGAAATTGTGTTGCTACCTACACCATTTCGTTAATATTTTCCTTAGTAGGTACCATAATCTATATGGATAGAAATTCTGGTTTTTTAACTGCCTCTTAACAAAACTTGGCTTTGACTCATCATCATCATCATCATCAGCCGCAAAACGGCCACTGCTGATCATAGGCCTCCCCCCTAGATTTCCACAACGAACGGTCCCGCGCAACCTGCAACCAGCGGTTTCCAGCGACCTTTGTGAGGTCATCTGTCCGTCTAGTGGGAAGCTGTCCAACACTGCGTCTTCCGGTTCGTGGTCCCCACTCGAGAACTTTTCTTCCCCATCGGTTGTCAGTTCTTCGAGCGATGTGGCCTGCCCATTGCCACTTCAGCTTGCTTACTCTTTGAGCTATGTCGGCCACTTTCGTTCTTTTGAGAATATCTTCATTACGGATTCTGTCGCGCAAAGAAACTCCGAGCACAGCTCTTTCCATAGCTCGCTGTGTGACTTTTAGCTTTGTTATGAGGCCCACAGTTAAGGACCACGTCTCAGTTCCATAAGCCATCACTGGCAACACGCACTGGTTAAAGACTTTTGTCTTTAAATAAATAAATAATAAATAAATATTGATGGACAATTCACACATAACACCATTATTTAGGCATTGGGGTATTTTGGCTTTGACTAAATCGTAGGTATTTTTGACTTCGACGATATCTATACCAATTGTACCGTACACATAAATCTGAAATGCTTTTACCTTGTCTTAAACTTGGATGTTTGGTATACAGCGTTTCGTGGTATATTTAAAACATTGGTGTCGTATAAGTGTTATTCATATTTTTTCAAATTAATTTAATGTATTGTAAAATAAAAATGTATAAATAGATATGAATTAAAGTGAAAATCTTCTAGTGAAGAATCCATAAAAAATCGGCGTAAATATTAAAAAACAAACTCTTTAAATACAAAATATAAAACCGACTTCGGAACCACAAATAGCCACTCAAAAGCGAAAAATAACTTTATATAATAATTATTTATTAGTGCTATTTACTCATCTATTTGAAGTCCAGATAAAATTGTAGGCAAATTTTAGTTTTTTGATCATATTTCAAAAACTACTCAGCCGATTTCGATAAAAAAAATATGGGATTATTCGGGAAGCATACCCATCCGAACAACAAAAGAAACATTAAAATCAGTTTGGGCGTTCTCGAGAAGTTAGGTAACATACAAAAAAAATGGTGTTCGAATTGATAACTTCCTCTTTTTGGAAGTCTATTAAAAAAGTAAGACTAAAGCGTCTATGGATTTCGTGTCTACAATTTTACTTACAAAACTTACTCCAGATTTGTTCAATGCCAAACTACCAGTTACGCTGAATTCAGTTGAATCTGTGTAAAAAACCCACAACCATTAATATTGGACCGGGAAAATGGCGCAACGAGGGAAAACGTGACAAATTGGCGTGTCACCAGACTGACTTTCATTCTGTTAGGAGCCTGTGGTGACTCTGATTACTGCAAGTTTCCGAACTTATCGAGGTGATTTAATAGTTCACAGAGTATCACAATATCTTTGTTTTAAGCTGTCATCGATATTCATTACAATATTGATATATGGTTTTTTGTGGGGACACATGGGGGCACGCAGTGCCCACAAAAAAGTACCGGTGGCACACCGAGTTCTCCGATAAATTATCAGCTAACAATATTCGAGAACTACCGTGCCCCTAAAAAGAATTGTCAAAAAGGCTTCTGTTATTTATTGCAAGATATTTCCCGTGGTACGAGCGATTGCTCTCGCTTACTTTGACAAAAATAATATATTTTTAGGAACCAGAAGTGGTTTCATATTTTTAAAACAACAATTTAACAAATCACACCAGTTTCTATTATCAAATTATAAATTATTACACAAAATCACAGTAATTACTAAAATAATAAATCTTTATATCTTAAGCACGCCCAACCCTGACAAGCGTCCCGCCAAAAAGAAAAGAAGATCAAGATTCCAGAAAAGAAGTTAGGTTCCAAGGAGGCGGCAGCTATCTTCATGAAACCTCTTTAGTTGCGTCACATCATGTTTGGCTCCGCCCTCTGCCTAGGTAAAGTTCCTAACACGGCCTCTCCTGATGCAGCGTCGTCCTCGACCGCTCGATCACGAATGGATGAATGGTCCTGGGACAGAACCACTGTTCATTTCTTCGTGGCCATCGTGATCTGGAATACGACATAAGTAAAAGCACAGTTCTAACACTCCTTAGATGTTGATTTGAAGAGTTGAATAAGATTTTATCAACAATCACAAGATCACAACTGTTACCGTGCACTCCTAACAGTCACGATATGACAAAATAAAAGTTGGCGATAAGCTGATAGTTTTTGGTTTAGTCATGTTTAAGACTAGTTGTAATCGCCACATGATATCCGACCACTCGTTGGTTGCACTCGATGCGAACCAAGTTTAGTAAAGGTACACAGTAACGTTTGACTCGGTCGTACCTGACCTTTAGTTATGCTATAACTAGGGTAGTGGAATAGGTAATTAGAAGCACTGAGGTCATGGATATCTGAATCAGAATTAAAAACATAGTAGTGGATAGATCTCACCAAAGTTACTATTTTAAACGCGTCGTTGAGATGATCCTTAACATCTGCGAAGGCAAGGTTCGAGACCTCACCGCGTGATGTTGCTGAACCTGTGCTAGCCCGGCCTGTTCCCGAGCGCCAGGCTCTACCGCAGTGACGCCACACGGAGGCTCTGGAGCAGCGACGCCACACGGAGGCTCTGCCGCAGCAACGCCACACGGAGACTCTGCCGCAGCAACGCCACACGGAGGCTCTGCCGCAGCAACGCCACACGGAGGCTCTGCCGCAGCAACGCCACACATAAGGCTCTGCCGCAGCAACGCCACACGGAGACTCTGCCGCAGCAACGCCACACGGAGGCTCTGCCGCAGCAACGCCACACGGAGGCTCTGCCGCAGCAACGCCACACGAAGGCTCTGCCGCAGCAACGCCACACGGAGACTCTGCCGCAGCAACGCCACACGGAGGCTCTGCCGCAGCAACGCCACACGGAGACTCTGCCGCAGCAACGCCACACGGAGACTCTGCCGCAGTGACGCCTCACGGACGCTCTGCCGCAGCGAAGCTACACACATTACGTCACACGCCATAGGTTGCTGCACACTGCAAGCGCACGTGGACCGGCTCATGCCATAGGTAGCTGCCCGCGAGCAAGCGCGCATAGCCACACACATTACGTCACACGCCATAGGTAGCTGCACACTGCAAGCGCACGTGGACCGGCTCATGTCATAGGTAGCTGCCCGAAAGCAAGCGCACATAGCCATACACATTATGTCACACGCCATAGGTAGCTGCACACTGCAAGCGCACGTGGACCGGCTCATGTCATAGGTAGCTGCCCGAAAGCAAGCGCACATAGCCATACACATTATGTCACACGCCATAGGTAGCTGCACACTGCAAGCGCACGTGGACCGGCTCATGTCATAGGTAGCTGCCCGAAAGCAAGCGCACATAGCCACACACATTACGTCACACGCCATAGGTAGCTGCACACTGCAAGCGCACGTGGACCGGCTCATGTCATAGGTAGCTGCCCGAAAGCAAGCGCACATAGCCACACACATTACGTCACACGCCATAGGTAGCTGCACACTGCAAGCGCACGTGGACCGGCTCATGTCATAGGTAGCTGCCCGAAAGCAAGCGCACATAGCCACACACATTACGTCACACGCCATAGGTAGCTGCACACTGCAAGCGCACGTGGACCGGCTCATGTCATAGGTAGCTGCCCGAAAGCAAGCGCACATAGCCACACACATTACGTCACACGCCATAGGTAGCTGCACACTGCAAGCGCACGTGGACCGGCTCATGTCATAGGTAGCTGCCCGAGAGCAAGCGCACATAGCCACACACATTACGTCACACGATGATACTGCACACGTCTCGACGGCGACCCTTCACCGGCACCGCCCCATGGAACGACGTGCTCCGCAGCCACTTGGGTTCGTTGTCCATAAGATCCTGCAACAGTTCAAGTCATGAAGCAAGGTTTCAATGATCGTGTAGTACTCTTTGATCCCGAAGTCTTAACTTCACATAGCTCTTATATCTCGCTGACTAACACAAATTTAAAATTCAAAACTTTGAGAATGTTTTCTGTTCTCATTTATGCAACAATCCTGCTGTTGCCGATTAACTTCAAGTAACCCTGATCCTGTAGTACGCTATTTATCTTGAACATCGCCCCAAACAAACTTTTATCGTAACATCTACAATGCTAGTAGTTTTAACACTGTAATTGTCAAATTGTGTAAGCCCAGCGCGGCTCCTGCGAACAAATATGCATTACCTACAACAGGTCTAGATTCTTCGATAAAATTCAGAAATTATTCAATAACAGGGATAATCTATTTCATTCCTCTTTTAAAAACGATGATTTAATGGACTTGTTATCGCCCAAGCGAGACACATCTGTGTCATGCCACTACCAACTCCGGTGAGCTTTTGATGTCACCAATTTTGTTATAAACCGGGGTGGTTATTTGGTTCAATACATCCGTGCCTATTGAAATTAGCACACTAGTTTTTCTGAGGGTACTCGTACCACAAAAAAGTCTATCTCCAATGAAGTTTTTGGAAAGGTCAAGAATATCGTAATCAAATAATCAAATCAAATAAAAATAAAAAGTACCTATCGCAAGACGATTTTAACACTTGGCTGCCGATTCAGCTCATCAAATGACACGAGGACACGTGTCTGTTTTGCTTTTTAACGTTGAGAAATAAAAGTCAATGTAAATAAAGCAGTACGCTTTGACCAGTATATCGATTAAATACGTCAACCGGTATCTCATCTCCGTAAGCAGCGAGATTTTACTTATCTAGGCATTGATACGAAACATTTGATGTAGGTACCCTGAGCACCATGAAATCGGTAATAAACTGTGTCTATGTCTGTAGCGTAAGCGGTTTACACTTATATAGATTGGTGGGTCTACTAGACCCCTAGAATCGCTAGCGATGCTGTGGTTCTACTTATTTTGGTTATTGACAACGAATAGTGATAAGTAAAAACGTCCGGCAGTGACCGCTTCCTCCATCCGAAAAGAAAGGAAAGAGTGAGCTCGCTATCTAGGCATTTCGTGACAAAAATGACTTGGTTCGGTGTCTTAGAGTCAGTGCGACGCTTAACATAGCGTTAATTAATCGTGTAACAGACCCTTTTTTACAATTCGTACACATGAACGGTGAAATGTTAGACAATTTATAAATGTTGATTTTATATCCGCATTCATTATTTTAGGTCAACAAGATTGTATGTTGTAGATGACCAACAATACAATTTGTAACATTGGACTGAAACCTGCGCGATGTGGAGATAGTTACGTGTGAGTGAAAGTTTACGTGATCAGAACAGATTTTCACAGAAGCGGGTCAATTCGGGAATATTTCACAGATCATTTTAGGCTTTATATTGGTTTAACAAAATAAATTCAGCTAACTCGTTATGTTAGAATTGGCAACAAACATCGCAGCCTGACCTCGTAGGTCAGTAATTCTCCAAATAACGATATGGCGTTTTGAAGTCATTCGATAGACCTCTAACAATATTAAGGCATGGTAAATAGGGCAAATTGATGAGTAAGTACACGGTATTTTAAACAAATTGTCAGCGACATTGAATTTTTCGGGGAAACTGACCGAAATTCAGTCTTAAAATTAAACCAAGTGCGATTATCGGCAATCCAATCGTTTAACCATGCATCCTCCTTAAGATACTTTCCAATCCGCGACTACCACTCGTGGTCGCTCCAACGATTGAGGTCACATCCATGGTCTATCTCCGCGCACTAAACATCAAAATCGTGAACGTTCGGACCAAAATTTGAAATGTAGCAACGACTAGGTTTCGATACAGCAAAGAAGATAGTGCATTCAAGGCTCAATACGCGCTGTTATCAGTATAAGTTGGAACGGACTCACCAAACTTGCTGAGCTTGCCATCTACGACCAGTGGCGTAGAAACCTGGCGTTCCGGCGTTGGACGTGCTTTAGATGCGTATGCCGAAGTCGTTAATCTATCCTCTAGTGCGTTTAATCAAACCATACAATTGTATCTAGAACATAATTACATGTGCTATTTTCTCGAGATCGGGTTTGAGGTCTATGTGTCTTTAGACCGAGAAGCTCGATCCGACATAATAAAAACAAATTTACTTACGTATGTTAACAAAAATAAAATGAAGAGATATACGCACACAAAGATGGTAGGCACAGAACACATTTTTACAATGAAAAAGTGAAAAACAAAAGGCTGCGGTGATAGCCAGCAGATACGTGAGCGGTTTTCGAATCCCACTTCTGATTTTAGGAACCAGAAGTGGTTTCATATTTTTAAAACAACAATTTAACAAATCACACCAGTTTCTATTATCAAATTATAAATTATTACACAAAATCACAGTAATTACTAAAATAATAAATCTTTATATCTTAAGCACGCCCAACCCTGACAAGCGTCCCGCCAAAAAGAAAAGAAGATCAAGATTCCAGAAAAGAAGTTAGGTTCCAAGGAGGCGGCAGCTATCTTCATGAAACCTCTTTAGTTGCGTCACATCATGTTTGGCTCCGCCCTCTGCCTAGGTAAAGTTCCTAACAATATATATACCATGAGTGCCCGTAAAAGTACAAAAATTTACCATTTTAATTATTCCATCAGGTAGATTATGCAAAAATGTGAAACACGTATTGTTTGTTTTCTCAAACTATAAAATATCAGCAAAGATATACGAGTAGATAATAAAACTTCCGGAGTGGGGGAGTTGTGACCTTCACATCTTCGTAAAAATAGTACAATGAAGTTATTTGAAACTTCCAAGCATTGAAGTATCTTCATTTAAAAAATACTTTTACATATTTTTTTAATAATCTAGCTGATAACCTATTTGATTGCCTTTTATTATACAAGGATACACCAAACACCTCTAATGAGTGGTAATGGTTTGGTATAATAGTCATCAACATGGGAACCTAGAAATTGTGAAAAATATCGGATGTTCTACTGTAGATCGCATTGTCGATTAACATCGCGTATATTAACATGCGACCTAAAATGTATTGAGAAAAGAAGTGTATTTGTTAACATTTATTAGTAGTACTAAACCAATAATAAATGCTCTGTAGACTCAACCTATTGTTAGTCAACTTATAGTATTAGGTAGAGTTGTTCAGAGAGCTATTTTCGTAATTTTATAGCTTTTGACGATCAAAAAATTGATTGCGACTTATCTGTTCGAATCCAAGAAAAGAATGGGCTCGTTCGCTACATTGAACATAGGGCAATCTGTCACTCGTGTACGTACGAGCGCAGTAGCTAATGAAAATTGCAATCTTTCGCACTCACTGACAGGTATACCGCACCGCAAATAAGTAAGGTACCAATATATATGGATGAAGAGTTTATTTGAAATAGATCTGAAGATATTAGATTTCTGAGATTAAACCTTTGAAGCTGCAATTCTATTTACATAAGGAAATACGAATGCCACTCAGATTCAGAGTTGAGATATACATCGTATTTCGATACGAATGGGAAATTAGCGCGTATTTTTATTTTTCTTTTAGATTTTAGATCTTTATTGGCCAAATAACATGTTAGTTATATAAGGCTAGTAATTTTACAGTAGGTAGATATTTACATAAACGGCGCAGTGGATTTAAATTCGATACATTGTCCTACAAATGAATTTGGTAAAAGTTTAGTGGTTAATTCAATATTTTTACAAAAGATTTATCAGTAACTATGAACACAATAAAACTTCAATGTCAAAAAATTCAGTAATCCTACAATTTAATGATTGTTCATTCAGTTTCATTTTCATAAATTCTTTCAGCTTATAAAATACATTATCTGATAATAAATATCTGATTTTAAGATAAAAAAGTTAGATTGAAAAAAAAAACACAAAATACCGAAATGTTATAGAGTTTGAATATGAATAGTACCGAAATTTTATATAATTAGTAAGAGGGCCTTGAAGAAGTTATCTGTTTGGTCGTGATTATTTCTGAAACTTTTGATAGCTATACGTTTTGAGAGAAACTGTGCATTATATTGTATTCCTCAGGGCATTGTTGATTACGTAACTACAAAATCATTTACTACATTAATCATTTATAATAGACTAATTAATTTACATGTTGCACCTGTTTCTATTAATAGTAAATATCTGTGCATCTGCGTAAGTTGTGGTTTCAATTTCTATCCAAATAATAATAATACCTAAATCCTTTTCCCAGTTTAAATATCATCAAACAACTAGCTTTAACGTGTTCATGTTTGAAATCTTATATTTAATGTGGGTAGATATATGTATTTATTACACCTACTCAAGATCACCCGAATACCAACTCAGCCGATCTTGTGTTTGAAGCTCACTCACCAAACACTCTAGGCTCTTACTTAACTCAGTACTTGGAATCCAAGATATTCTGCGAATTTTGCTAAAATTACCGTTCCGAAATGCTAACACCACAAATAACAAACATATTGTTTTTTTTGGCAGTTATTTCGTTTTGTGTTAAGTAATTAAGTAACAATTATGCCGTTATTATAAGAAGGCTTCGAGATTAGCTTGACTTTTAACAATGAAAAGATAAATATTCTATTGAACTATTGAACTGTTGAGACTATTGAACTATGTGACCGCATTTATTTATAATGGTTATACCTATGTAGAGTTTATATTACTATATTGCGGTTTAAAGTTTTCTGTTAGGTTAATTATAGGGTGAAGAGATAAATCATCGTCTTTAGATTGACGAGGCGAGCAGGACATGTGTCTGATAGTAAGATAGATAGACAGCTTGATAGATAGATACTCTTTATTGACACACCAAAAAAAATGACACACGGCAAAAATAAACAATACATAGTAAAGTAGTGCGACAGTGGGCGGCCTTACCGCCTGAAAGCGATCTCTTCCAGGCAACCATAACAGCACGCATGCCCATGACAGTACAGTGACAGTGACATGCAGCTGTTGGAAAATGAAGAGTCCAAATCACTACTGCGCTCGTCATCTAAAAATAATAAATATAAGACGTTATACTTCTATGCCCCGTAATTCTACTGGAATAAAACACAGATAAGAAAATGGTTGACACAGTGCTGTTTTCTTATTTATCTTTTGTTTGATTAATTTAGATTATTCAAGTTTAAATAACCGCATGGCAGTTGTTTATCATCAGGCGCATATCTTGCTCGTCTTCTGCCTTTTTAGGGTTCCGTAAAACGTAAAAACGGAACCCTTATAGATTCGTCATGTCTGTCTGTCTGTCTGTCTGTCCGTCCGTATGTCACAGCCACTTTTTGCCGAAACTATGAGAACTACACTGTTGAAACTTGGTAAGTAGATGTATTCTGTGAACCGCATTAAGATTTGAACAAAAAAAAAAAAAAAAAAAAAAAATTAGGGTTGCCCCCCATACTGAAACTCAAAAAATTTTTTTTCGTCGTACCTACACGTGTGTGGTGTCTATCGATAAGTCTTCAAAAATTATATTGAGGTTTCTAAAATCATTTTCGTCTACACTGAATCATTTGCGCGAGAGACACTTCCAAAGTGGTAAAATGTGTCCCCCCCCCTCTAACTTCTAAAGTAAGCGAATGAAAAATCTAAAAAAAATATATGATGTACATTACCATGTAAACTACCAACGAAAATTAGTTTGAACTCGATCTGATGAGTAGTTTTTTTTTAGTACGTCATAAATACACTATTATTGAAACTTCGATCAAAGTTACAAGGAACTACAAGAACTATTGTACTGTACTATGTATATTATGTTACTTGCTGCAACGGAACCCTTCATGGGCGAGTCCAACTCGCACTTGGCCACTTTATTACTCAAAAAACACGGCTTTTTCGGTCATTTATGAGAACTAGTGGTCGACAACGAGTACCACAAAGCAACCTATTCTCAATTTCGCCAATTTTAATTTTACTGGCGGGCTTTAACAATATCGTATGTGTCAAATACATGGCAGTGTGTGTAATGTTTTTGAAGTGAAAACTTCTTTTGGCGCGCCTAGACAGATTTTTCGTGGGCTGTGAAATGAATTCTAGCGTCACGCTCGGATATGATAAGAAATCTTCGGGTAAACTCGGGAGCTCGGGAACTTAGCCATTGGCTATCTAGAAATGCGTCAGCCAATGGGAAATGCTAAAAGGGCGTGGCCTGCCCATGGCATGGCTATCTAGAAATGTGTTAGCCAATGGGAAATGCTGGTGCATTTCTAGATGGCCATGACATGATGGGTAGGCCACACCCTCCGGTTATACACCCGTGTAGTTTCCAAAGTAAGCTATCAAATTCTGAGTTATAAGTTTTCACTTCTATCGGCAGTTCCTATGACTGCCAATTTTTATTTTTATTTATTGATTTGATGTATTTTGAAGCATTATGAAAAAAAAGCATTCTGTCCTTCTCTGTATAAATTATAAGCGTGTAAAATAGTATAGCCCGTCCACGCAATTTTCGTAAATGAGAGTATACAGTTTTTGCTTCGCGCATTATTTATATGATTTATTTCTCGTGCCCACGGGGTCGGAACGCAACCAAAAAATCGAGCCAATCAAATAATAATTTAGACCCTGAATTAGACCTAAGTAGTGTTTATGAAACGAATTCAAATTGCTAAAGCTTAAAAACTAGATGATCTATTACATTATACTTAAGATCTATTTAATTAACTTAAGACTAAAATGTAAATTCTAACGTGCCTCTACCAAAGGATTAATTTATCAAGCATTTCCTCCAAATTACTGTATTAGTATAAAGGTGTGACGGCGGGAGCGGACGAATTAATAGCGCAAAAGCTGTACAAAAGCAATTAAAGTCCGACGAGTGACACTGGCCCTGTCACTCGTACCTACTGGGCAGACTGAACATCTCAACTAATTGGTTCCATTTTCAGAGTCCGTGGAGCAATAACGAAAGAGCAGGGATTCTAATTACATTAGTGATTTTCTTGTTCAAATTTTGAGCTTTTCTGGCCAACTTATTTTACAGTCGGTTCCAATCGCAGGACACGAACGTTGTGGGTCTATGAGATCACATCCATCCTTCGTCATAGATTATAAAATAGTTACTACGTAACCTTAGTCATCGTTTGTAGTTTCATGGTAACATTCAGAGTAATCGATATTTTGAACGCTTGTATGTAAAACATCGATCATTCATACAAATCTGGGGAAAGGGACAAGAATGATAATGAGCTTTCGTGTTTAATTTAATACTCAAGTGGTAAATGTATAAAAAAATAGATGCTTTAAAAGTTACTCATTCCAGACGTTTTGGTACAGAATACAAAACCATCATTTAATTTTGTAAAAATTATAGATTTAATTTTTTTGTTGTCGGATTCAAAATAGGCACAAAATGAAATTCACATCCATGCATGATGACAGGTCTTTTAAATTATAAATTCGTTTATAGTAGATCCAACCGTTTATCCTCTTTTTGACAGCTCCAATAGAACGTAACTGCGTCATGTTACGCAAAAGTTAACTTTTAAATGCGAGGTTTTAAAAATATGACAACTGCTTAAATTTGCTCCTTGATCCCGTATAATAATCATCTTTCACAAAATGAGTCCATAAGTGCAGTAGTTTTTTTATAAATTCCATAAAACAACAAACGTTTTTAAAAAATTACGTTCTATGGCTATCAACATAGAGATGTTACGAAGTTACGATTGAGATATCGATATTGTTTATGAACTATTTTTACACGGGTGTTTTCCGTTCTCGGCACATAATATCGGATTTATTTTTATGTAAAACCGTTATATTGATGCGCCTCAGGAAAACATACAGCATTATTTGAAGACGTGTTTATCTCCTGGTGTATATCCAAAAAAGAACAAGGTTATGATGACTGAAACATTTGAATACTTATTAAAATAAAGTGTTAAATAACATTTTGTAGTTAGGTAAATTAACAAAGTTTATTTATGTCTGATGTAAACATTGAAGAACATGATGTACCATTTTCGTTAATTTCTAAATAAATTAACCTGATGTGCTTAATGTGTTAAAATATTTCCATATTTGGCTTAATAATGTCTCATCAGTCGGTTGGGTATTATTTCATCACCCAAAGGTTACTGCTGTACCTGATCTACGTCTACTAGTTGTGCGTCTATAGCACTGTTTCAATAGACTGGACATATCTAATTTTTCAATAAAAGGATGTTAAGCAACTGCTATAAGTAAAATTTATTTAATATGACTCGAAATTTATTCGGGTTTTCTTAGATAGGGACTAGTAATATGTGATAGCACACAAATTATCTTCGTTTTCTATGATTATACTACCACCGCAACAATACTTATGTGTATTCGGTCTGTAACATTTAAAAAAGGTAACAAATCTACCCTTATTCTCGGAAATGTCTAGGGTATTATCAATACTCGTGAAGATGTTAATGTGATGACATCTTTCAGCGACATGTACAGCGGACCAGCACGGCGGGCCACGGCCTTTCCCCGAGTTCTAGTGGTGGGAACGAGCCAGAAGGCTGGGTATGGGCATCTTTCGCCATTTATGGCATATCCTGGGGTTTGTGCTAGACATAACATAGTATTTACTCATGGTATTTCGGTTGCCTGGAAGAGATCGCTATTAGCGATAATGTCGCCACTTAGTTCACTAGTTCTAGGATAAGTCCCTGTTGTTTAAGTATTATATTGTGGATAATAAAGAGTTTCTATCTTTTTAAAGTCTTTTATAATATTAGTTGGCTAGTAGAGAGCCACCACTTTAAACGTCATTGTTGTATAGTTCAAATGTATAGTATGTATTTGTATAGTTTGAAATGGATACTTTGAATTCGTTAATTATTTATCTTCTAGTTTGCTTTCTATTCTCTCTCGCTTCGTCTAATGCTGACTTTCATTAGACTCAGTATCTGTTTTTTCTTACAAGTACAGAGTTTTTGTCGTCTAACATAACCACAAATAAAACAATTGTTCATTTTAATACAATTCATTAATTTAAGTATAATGTTTTTGGCAGAATAACTGAATTTAAGCTTCTTCTAACTCAAAACGTATGAACATAAGAAAAAAAATTAAACGAAAGTTGTAGGAAATAAACTATAGTCTTTAAAAAAGGTCTGATGCGTTTTATTGATTAATCTAATATTTCAAGAGTTATCGGCTGCAATAGAAAAACTGGTTAATTAAATGGGCCATAAATCGTAAACGCTACATGTCACAGAAAAGTTTTCCGGCCACAAAAGATGCAAAATATTATTGGAACGAAGTTCCTTATTTTCTACAATAACGACCTCAACAATTTTTGCCCTAAAGTTTATAGTTTCCGAGATATTAGCCAAACTCGCAGCAATGTTTTACTTTTAAAAATTCGGCAACCGGACTTTGGGACTGATTTTTCGCAGGCAACCCGACAAAATGTCATGTTCTTATTTGCCAAAATAATCTTTAATTTTATTTAATTTCAATTTAATAACCAGACCGTTGCAAAATGCTAGTATCGATGTACCTGTTTATACTTGGTCACAACACTATAACTGACAAATTAGATCTGCCAAAAAGACAATAAATGGTTGTCAAAAAAAAACAAAAAATTCACTCTTCTTCTGAGGATTCACTATAAGGCCTGGTATTTCTGCCAAAGTAGATTTAAATCGGCCGCGAGAAAACAAACACGTGCGTAGTCAACTGACGTTCCTCCGCTCACCTCCACAGTGCAGAAATAATGAAAGTAGGTTACGTAGTGATTACTTACTCTGTGGTAGGTTATTCCGAAGAAATTTTTAACAAGTTTTGTTTACAACAGTGATGTACAAATTGTTTTGATGTAATATATACGAACCTAAAAACAAATAGATATTAAAATAGGTATGCAAAGCAAAATATTCTAATGTTGATATCAGTATAATATTATCATATAGGTTCTTTGTTTGAACGCGCTAATCTCATGAACTACTGAACCGATTTTAAAAATTCTTTCACTGTTCGATACGTACCTAAGCTCTGAGTGCTTTAAGCTATTATAGATATCTCTATCATTATTATGTACCACGGGCGAAGTCGGAGCCGACCGCTAGTCTATTTAATTAGATTTTTCCGTATTTCCAGCCATTGACTCCTATCTCGTTGTAAAACCGTAGGTAGCCCTCTCGACCGCTTGTCGATCAGCAGTAAGCTTTTTTAAATTATTTAAAAACTCTTCTTTCGCTGTCTTTAATTCACGTGGGGATATATCTGGTGCTGAGCTCGCTGGACCATGGCTCGCTGGCTGATTCTGACATGTAATTACTTTCTTTTAATTTCCGTTCTTTTTACTGGATGTTCTAAGTTCAATTTATGTTTTTGTGCTCTCCTCCTTTAAAATATTTTTACCCTGCCTTTAGGGCTTTTATTTAAAAAAGCTTTTCGGATAGCTGAAAGTCCAGATTTGCTGTTAAAAGAAAGAACAGCGGCTGAGCATCTCTCTTGGTAGCCTCTTTTCAGTGCAAAATTTATTCTTTTCCTACTTATAAATTTGACGATGACACTGTTAAAGCACTCAACAGTGTTTGTGTCTACGTCTTCGACTAAACTACGTGATTTTGCAGCAACGTTAGAAACTATCGCATTTATCCTGAATATTTATGTTGAATTTTGAATCTTGTTGAGTTCTTTGTTGTCATTTTTTTCTTTGTTACAGTAATCATTTTGGCAAATTCTATGGTCTCAGAAGGCATGTGCTACACAGTTAATTATGTCGTTGTGAAGATTTGAAATGGCTATGGTACAATTGATTTTCGCATCATAATTTTTTTTTAAATTAGTGAAGATTGTACGACGAGCTAGAATATATTTTGTTTCAACGGTCAGACTACGTAATTTTTTACAAAAGTTACGAATAATATGGTTTCGGCATAATAAAATTTCCACAGTCACATTTTCGTATGGTCCAGACCCAGACCATATATGAGGATTGCAGCGTAAGTAGAAGCATTTCCATCTCCTATCATTCGCTCATAAATGATGCCGTACATTGCTATTGATGCCTTGAAACCTTCAACGATTATTTCCGTTTCCATGGAACTTGAAGAACCTTCATAATTTTTAAAACATCTATGTTGCTTTGGTGACATATTTTTGTGCTCAGCTCGAGCGCATACCAAGCAATACTTGTTTTTTATTCCAATATAAAGAATTGACCTGTTTTTCTGCCAATTATGGTTGCTGTGCCTGATGATGCTTTATAGTTTGTGCAATAAGATCTAGCACACCATGCGTGCTCAACGTAGACATCAATCAGAGGAATGCCGTTTTTAGTTTGACCTTCTGCGATAGCAATATCCTTCTCCATTTGAGCTGCAGCTTCCATGGTAGCACTTGCCGTTTCTTTCCACTTTTCAAATACTTTTTCCTCTAATTTCGAATAGTATTTAGAACTGAAACCGGAATATCCATAGCTGAAAATAATTCCTCGAACTGAGAAAAGAGTAGTTAGTGGCAGCTAAATTTATATTTACTTGATCATTTCGGTCTTCAGAGTTTATAAAACAAGTTTTTCACATATTACATTCAAATTTGCTTTACAAATGGAAACGGTATCAAATATCAAAATCACATCGTTCTTCAGTAGAAATCCCAACTGATATTGTTATGCTGTGGCCCTGTGGTCGTAATTTACAGATTATATTTTTATAAATTACTAATTTAATCTATAATAGTTTTAAAAAAATGCAAGCAGCAAAAAATGATTTGTGTTTCTGTAAAACTGCTGTAGTGGCGCTTTACTTCACTTTATTAACCTTGGCAAAGATACCTAAGTTATCAAAGTCAGAGCAGACTGATGAGGTGTGGTGAGAAAATAAAGGGTAGGTACACCCCTGATTTATAGCATATCTCTGCCGAGGCTTACCAACGAACGGTATAGCAACTTAAACTGTTTTATGTATTATTTAGTGTAAATTAAACCCATCACCGTTTTAATAGTCTAGTGGCATGAACGTCTGACTTCTTAGTTCTGAGCTCGTAGGATTAAATCCCGCTCGCATCTTCGTCGCAACATTTTGTCATGTGCACATGTTCAATTTCGGTTCATCGCCACTTTTAAGGTAAATAAATGATCGTGTGGAATTCTTGAACCCATGAAAGATCTTACGGCGCGTTTGACCGGCGTGTTGGATTATGGCCTTGAGGCCTTGACTTTGTTGGACTTTGTTTGTTTGTTGACTTTGTTGTTGACATTGTTAGAGAAGGTTCCAAGGATCAGCAAAGGGAACGTAAAGTGGGCTGCTTATGGTAGTGATGATAAAGTTACCAAAACTAAAATTAATTTTAGCTCACGTGCAAAATGATAACTAATTTTTATTGACTTAAATAAACAGTACACATTTTATTTAAAACAACAATGTCATTTAAGTCACATCACATCACAACATGTTATCAAATAACCCGCCCTGCGCAGTTTTTGGCGCAAAAGAGCCTACATTGCTGGCACCAAAACCCCGCTGAATTGCAATAGATACCCTTTGCACAAAGAAACGAATTTTTATAAAACACTTAAAACATTTCATCAGACGAAATATTTAAATTAATCTCTCTTATCGACGTACCTACTGTTATGCCTGCCACATAACAGCGCAGTGACACGCAGCTATTTACCAAATCTTTACCTAGCACTGCACTGCGCTTGCCACCCAGAGATCTGAGATATTACATCTCCAAGCACGGTAATTTCTCTAGAAACATTGCCCTTCAAATTAAAACACAGTAATATTTGCACATTACTGCTTGGCGGTAGAATAACTGGCATAGGTGTGGTACTTCCCCAGGCGGACTCTGCTAAGAGTCCTACCACTACAAAAAAGCACTTGCTCCTTTGAAGTCAAAAGCATCGAGAATTTCTATAGGTCTTTACTGTTTTGACTGTACCCAATTGACAGGGTTTTGGACTCGTACGCTTAGATACTTTGTTTCATGTAGTTTTTTTGTAATGTGGAATGATAAAACGAGCAAGGTATGCTATTTAAGGGTGCTTGATGCCTGATGGTAAGCAGCAAACCCACCCACAATAAAAGTACTACGCAGTTTTTGAACATGAAAAGTCAACATCACTGCCTAGCACTGCACACTGCATGGTACTCGTCATCCGGAGATAAAAGGTGATTTATTGTACAGCCTAATAACTTCTCTGGAAACATTTCCTTTCAAACTGGAACACAGTAATGTTTTCACATTACTGATTGGTGATAGCATAACTGGCAAAGGCGTGGTACTTTTATTGTTTTCACTTTTATTGGTTTACACTTGACAGCTATCTCGCCTAATGTTAAGCTACGATGCGGTCTAAGATGGAGCGAGCTTACCTAGAAAGAATCGATTCACTCTCGGCTTGAAGACACCAAGACAGTAACTATCGGGAAAAACCTACATGGCAACGTATTCCAAAGCCTAGCTGTTTCTATTACAAAAGTAGAGTCAAACCTCTTCGTTCGAGTCTTTGGAACGTGGCCTGTCACTATTTTTAAAATTTTTGATCTAGACACACGGCAGTGTGGCCAGCCAAGTTCATTCAAGTAAACTGGCGAGCCGCACCATGTGTAATATTACACGAACCATTTGGAGCTACTTTTGTCCACCTCATAACTTAAAAACTATTGCACATTAACTTGTAAAATTGCTCACACCTTGAGACATTGAGACTTGGCACCCATTTACATCTCATTTCTTTTGCTGTTGAAGTCAACAATCAAGCCATTTAATATTGTATGGTAGTATGTAGTATTGGCTTGGCTCTCTTTTTACATTTATGTTTTTGATGGGATATTATTTATTTTATGTATTTGTTAAAAGCAAACCCTGCATAAATTACTAGTGTTACTGAGAGCACGTCTCAGCGCAGAGAACGCTGTAATTTTCCCAAACGCCCAATTTATATTTGTTTTGACTGATATTCTAAAGATAAATGGAATAGTTGCCGTTGTTTTGCTTTCTCGAATTTCAGAAATTCTAATTAGTTCCATCTCATATATTTTAAAGTAAACAATTCGAATTTGTGACTCAAAACGCACATACATTTTCGTGAAAATTTCACTTCAATTTATTTGAAAGCTTCAATTTTAAAACCCCAGTTTTAATCTCACCGTGAACTGAATTTAACAAGTTTTGTAACCCAGGACAGATATTACAGCTTGGAGAAATTTTAAAGTACATACTCTAATGTGTTGTTCTGAGAATAAACTTTATAATATTTCGATAATTTTTCTTGCTCTTAACGACTGACGTAATAATAAAAAGTTATTTATTGTGTTTTGATTTTTGATAATATATGTTTACTAATAAAAATTTATTCAGACAGATTATTTCATTCTTAGTATACCTACCTTTTCATCGATAAACTTACTTTAACCAGACTAAGTATTTTAGTAGCAAGAATATTAATAGAGCTCAGACCATTTTCATTATTTGTCAGAAATAATTTTCACGAAGGTAAATCTAACCAGAGTGAACCACAATAGATGTATCTATCAGTAACTCAGAATTGATCAATCAAAATAAACGATAAGATGTATCTATTTCGAAGCATCATCTACGTGGATTTGGACCTTGTCCAAACATTCATCTTGCTTAGAATTGTTCGCCGGGACAGATCGATACTCAGCAAAAATATTATATATATATGAATGTGATTACTGGCTAACAATTATTAGATTTTATTGAAATAATTCGTTACTAAATATTACAACAACCAACTTTTGCCGTAGCAGTTTGTAGGAAAAAATACCCTTAAATTAAAATGTCAAACAACGTTAGTAACTATTTTCTGATCTGTGGTGTAACTCTTATTTAGTCTATGCCTATACACGACACAGCAAAAATTATAAAAAAAAAACTAAATTACAATGAAAACAACACTACTTTTAATTCCTAACTGCGACTACTAATACTAACGACATTTGATCTACGCGTAGACAGAATTGATGAAGGTGTAGAGACCAAGCGGCGCCCGGGCGTTACGCAGTTCCGTTTAACTTTTTACCTTATTTTCGGATCTTTACAAACTACTTTAGTATAAAGAATCAAATGGAATAGCGTGGACACTCGGACGCCGCCGCTTGGTATATTACAGGTTTTAAGGTACCCATCACTAAAACGGACTGCTGTTGAACTACTATTTTACATCAATTGGGACTAACTAGTCATTCTTCTTGTTTTTGGAGATGAAAAAATGTACTAGGTGTGTCAGAGTATTAAGAACTCGTATCACAATATCTTTTCTATTATGTTTCACATACAGATACATTTTATATAACAATAGATAACTTATAACTATTATGTAACTTATACTACTTGTCCTGGGTCGGTACAATATTAATGCTTTTTCTCACTTTACTCTTAACCAGTAGTAGTACCTAGTTTAGTATTAGTAGTAGTCCGCCAGGGGTAGTACAACACCTTTGCTAGTTATTCCACCGCCAAGCTACCGCTTACAACCGCTTACACCACTGTGTACAAACATTATTGTGTTCCGGTTTGAAGGGCAATGTTTCCAGAAAAAATATTGGGCTATGAGATAAAACACCTTATATCTCCAGGTGACGAGCGCAGTGCAGTGCTAGGTGATGATTTGGACTCTTCATGTTCCAATAGCTGCAAGTCACTGTGCTTTTATGTGGCAGGCATGTTGCTTAACATCAGGCGCATGCCCTGCTCGTCTTGTCGCTCTGTATTATAAAAAAAAACCTCAACACTAATTTTGCTAATAATGTTGATTTTTTTACCTACTTCCTATTTTTTTTAGCTCTACATATTTTGTTAATAAGTTTGTTTGATATGTACAAGTATACTAATATTATAAAGCTGAAAAGGGTATTTATTTATTTGAATGCCCCAATCTCACGAACTGCTAGACCGTTTTCAAAAACTATTTCACCGTTGGATATGTATGTGATTCCTAAGTATATTATTATTATTGCCAATGTCCCAGCAATACTCGAACCGATCTCGGCTTGCGCGTGACGATAGCAAAAGACCTGACGGCATGACTGTTGTGCCTTGGAAGTTGGGTCGGCCCCTAGTGTGGGACGCAACTTGCGTTGATACTCTGGCACTATCACATCTTCCAGAGACACATTGTAGGGCTGGTGCAGCGGCTAATTCAGCTGAGCGACTCAAACGGCGCAAATATGCAACCCTCGGAAGATGTTACATATTGAGCCCTTTGGGGTTGAGACATTGGGTCCGTGGGGGCCGGGAGCTCACCTCATTTTCAAAAGCCTTTCCGAGCGCTTGGTCGACGCGACGCGTGACAAAAATGCTGGCGTTTATTTGGCCCAACGCATAAGCATTGCCATTCAGCGTGGTAATGCCGCCAGCATGCTGGGTACGCTTCCGATTGGTAGTGGGCTTGAACATCTTGATTATCTGTAGACCTTCATTGGTCTATGGATAATTCAGGTGTGCTTAGTGTAATTGTATTTTAGTTTTGTTAATAAAGGCTCTGCCCACAGAAAAAAAAATCATAGTTTAAAAAAAAGTATATTATAAGTAACGAGCGAAGCCGGGGAAGACCGCTAGTCTTAATTAAATCTATCTTATCATATCTTACAACTTTTAGCTCGCGCTTGCCTTGGAAAATATTAAGAATACTTAGTAAGATTAGCTATCGCAAAAAAACTGCAGTTTGCAATTCACATTTTTAGATCGTGAACATACGTGTAAAGCTCATCAATGCTTTAAACTCGAATTATGAACAATCTTTCATGTGATTTATGTTATCGAATGGAACAATATGTATAAATTATTATATTTTTCACCTCTACTGACGTCAATGCAATAAAGCATCAGATCGAATGGACGTAGATACTTCGAAGATAACTCACAGATTATAAAAGAACGAACGGAAACGTGTATGAAGCTTCTGAATGATGGCAAAATGAAAACAAACATCATATATAATTTGTTTATAGCGGCAGTTCAAGACAGTGTTATGCACGTAAAGTAAATGAGTGTGGTATGCTCAATACGCAATCATTTATTGCTTCATTATTTTACAGATAGCTTTTCTATCTGTAACATAATCACAAATATTGAAACAAAATCCAATGCTTCAAGATTAGTGTGCTTAAGTACAGTTAGTAAGTTTTCATTATGAACGGGATTTAAGCCTATGACCTCACGCCTCACGGTTATGAAATCTGACGTTCTTGCCATTTTTTTTCTATCACGGGTTGATATTTCAGTACAGATTTAGTAAATCTAAAAGTTACAATGATTTATACTGTAATAATTCAGAAACATTTAACCATATTCCAACAGAAAATAGATAGGTTACGTAACGAAGTAACATCCAAAGTTTGTTGAAGATAATTGAATGTAAAATGAAATGAAAATACCATTTACTTGAAGGCCTCGAGGCCTACGCACGATCCCGAATTCAGTTGTTACGTTCATTTATTTTTAAAGCCCTCTTTTGGAATGCTTAATTGATTTCATCACTTAATTGATGTTGAATTGCAGATAAATCACGAATGATACAACTTTTTTACTATTATGACTTAATGTCAAAGGTTACTACGGTCTGAAATACTTTTGAGTGGAATATTGTTCATAGAAAATACATACTAAATACTTAAATTCAGGAGTCAGAGCTACTTACAACTTTTTAAAAAAAAAATTATAAGGTGACGGTAAGAGCAAGTCAGGTACCTGATTGTAAGCAACACCTGATTGTATTTTGTAGTGGTAAGACTCTTGGCAGAGTTCGCCTGGGGAAGTACCACACCTTTGCCAGTTATTCTACCGCCAAGCAGTCATCATCAACAGCCCACTAAACGTTCCCACTGCTGGGACTCGGGGCCTTCTCTCGCAAGGAGAGAGTTAAGGCCATAATCCACCACGCTGGCCCAGTGCGGGTTGGCGGATGACACATGACTTCGAAAGATTCTAGGTACATGTCGGTTTCCTCACGATGTTTTCCTTCACCGTTTAAAGTTAGCGGCATTACGCACATGACTTCGAAAAGACAGTGGTGCGTGTGGGGTTTGAACCCGGGGTCTCCGGATCGGCAAGCAGTAATGTGCAAATATTATTGTGTTCCGGTTTGAAGGGCAATGTTTCCAGAGAAATGATCAGGTTTAGAGATATAATATCTTAGATCTCAGGGTGGCGAGCACTGTTAGGTAATGATTTGGACATTCATGTTCCAATAGCTGCGTGTCACTGTGTTGTTATGTGACAGGCATGTTGCTCACCATCAGGCACATGTCTTGCTCGTGTCGTCACTCTATGCTATAAAAAAAACACGCCTACTCATAGCACCATAGTTCCACGTAACTATTTCGACATAGAGAGTGAAGGTCACTGCCTAGCAATGGACTGCGCTCGCCAGTTAGGGATATAAGATGATGCTCTATGCCCTGGTAATCCTTGCGCTATAATTTCTCTAGAAATATTTCCCTTTTAACCAGAAAATATGAATGTACTATTATGTGCTGTATTATCCAGTAATGCTTGTACATATCTGCCAGTAAAAATACTGCCTTTAGCAGCTAACTCGCTCACATAATCTGTGACATTAAAAATAGAGAAGTTATTTTCTTCTTAAATGACGTTTTTAGGGTTCCGTAAAACGTAAAAACGGAACCCTTATAGATTCGTCATGTCTGTCTGTCTGTCTGTCTGTCTGTCTGTCTGTCTGTCTGTCTGTCCGTCCGTATGTCACAGCCACTTTATGCCGAAACTATGAGAACTACACTGTTGAAAATTTGGAAGTAGATGTATTCTGTGAACCGCATTAAGATTTGAACAGAAAAAAATATAAAAAATAAAAATTAGGGTTGCCCCCCATACTGAGAACAGAAACTCAAAATTTTTTTTTTCATCAAACCTACACGTGTGGGATGTCTATCGATAGGTCTTCAAAAATGATGGTAAGGTTTCTAAAATAATTTTCGTCTACACTGAATACTTTGCGCGAGAGACACTTCCAAAGTGGTAAAATGTGTGTCCCCCCCCCCCTCTAACTTCTAAAGTAAGAAAATAAAAAATCTATAAAAAAAAATATGATGTACATTACCATGTAAACTACCAACGAAAATTAGTTTGAACTCGATCTGATGAGTAGTTTTTTTTTAGTACGTCATAAATACACCATTATTGAAACTTCGATCAAAGTTACAACGAACTACAAGAACTATGTGAACTATGTATATAATGTTACTTGCTGCAACGGAACCCTTCATGGGCGAGTCCAACTTGCACTTGGCCAGTTTATTTATTTCAATACAAAGACGGTGTTAGATAAAATCATTTAAATTTTATAAAAATTTTAAGTTTGTGATTTTAGAAAATTAAGTTTTTATATAAATAAATAAAAACACTTACAAAATTTACCAATTCTATACTTCGGCTATAAAAAGTGTATATGCTACTTCAAACTGTAAGAGAACTGTGTTCCAAATCTCAACACGATTCGAAGTGACTGAGCAACAAACATGTGTCTTAAAGGGGCGCCTAGTGCCAGAAAACGAAATAAAGTAGCCAAGTGCGAGTTGGACTCGCCCATGAAGGGTTCCGTTGCAGCAAGTAACATAATATACATAGTACACATAGTTCTTGTAGTTCGTTGTAACTTTGATCGGAGTTTTAATAATAGTGTATTTATGACGTACTAAAAAAAAAACTACTCATCAGATCGAGTTCAAACTAATTTTCGTTGGTAGTTTTTATGGTAATGTACATCATATATTTTTTTTAGTTTTTTCATTCTCTTACTTTACAAGTTAGAGGGGGGGGGACACACATTTTACCACTTTGGAAGCGTCTCTCGCGCAAATTATTCAGTGTAGACAAAAATTATATTAGAAACCTCAATATAATTTTTGAAGACCTATCGATAGACACTCCACACGTGTAAGTTTGATGAAAAAAAATTTTTTGAGTTTTAGTTCTCAGTATGGGGGGCACCCCTAATTTTTGTTTTTTTAAAAAACTTTTGTGAAAATCTTAATGCGGTTCACAGAATACATCTACTTACCAAGTTTCAACAGTGTAGTTCTCATAGTTTCGGCAAAAAGTGGCTGTGACATACGGACGGACAGACAGACAGACAGACAGACATACAGACAGACAGACAGACAGACAGACAGACATGACGAATCTATAAGGGTTCCGTTTTTACGTTTTACGGAACCCTAAAAAGGTCATTTTAAACGCCGCTCACTGATGTTAAGACACTAAAAACTATAACAAAAAAAATATTGACGTATGGGTACAATCAAGAAAAACCTCAAAAACCGAATAGAATTTTAAAAAAAGATCACATTTTTCACAGAAAAAAAATTAAAATGGCACCAAAAAAAACTATTTTAATTCGAGTACTCGAAATTATCAGCGATGACCCCATTATTTTTTGTTAATAAAATTCCTAATTTTACGTTCTATTAAAATAACCGAGTACTTTTTTAAATTTATGTTTAATTATTGAGTAATTCAATAAAACTTGGTCAAAAATTGACTCCCGATTTAATATTGATTTCCCCTCCAAACTGTGTCATGCTATTCTCGACTTTATGCATATCGTATTAAGAATAAGGGTCTCGCGCGGGTGAAATCTGTTCTTTTCCTAGCACTAGGCGCACTCTTAAGACAAAACTTAAAAAAAAACAAAACGTCTTGACCACATTTAATTGCTGTAAAAGATAATTATTAATTGAACACTTAATTTTAGAATTTGTCGCCAGATTTTAGTCTAATTTCCAATAGAATTTCAATAAAATTGGGGAAAAAAATATATTTCCAGAGTGTTTGCAGAATCGCAATCATTAAGTAAGCGAACCGTTAGTAATTGTGAACCATAAACCCAATAATGACACTGAATACCAACTCAAATAACCCAATTCGGAAAATACGAGGGATTTTGGTCCGTTTAATGAGAGAAAAGTCCCTTCCGGGATAAAGTTAAAGGGACAATTTAATTTCCTATCAGAAATACTTAGCCGGCATCAATAATTGATATGAGATAATGTCCTTCATTAGTTACTAGGACAATTATTTAGCTTTTAACCTTACGAAATTAACTCATGTTGAAAATACAAGTAAAAACTTATAATAGTAATAATTAATTACATTTTTTTTTTTAATAAAGAGTGACGAGATGAACAGGACATGTGCCTGATGGTAAACAACATGCCTGCCACATAACAGCACAGTGACATGCAGCTATTGGAACATGAAAGTCCAAATCCTAGCACTACACTGCGCTCGTCACCCAGAGATCTAAGATATTATATCTCTAAGCCCTGGAATTTCTCTGGAAACATTGCCCTTCAAACACAGTAATGTTTGCACATTACTGCTTGGCGGTAGAATAACTGGCAAAGGTGTGGTACTTCCCCAGGCGGACTCTGCTAAGAGTCCTACCACCACTAAATATATCTATATATACAATCATAATAATATATCACATATATCTAAATATATGTGATCCTAGAGACACATATAGATCAGGATCAAGGTCTGTGTAATGATTTCTATCTTACTAGAGCAATAGTATCGTCTTATCTGGGAATTTTGTGTTAGTGTAAGGTAAAATCAATTTTCTATTTGGATATTTATGAAGTTTTTTATTTTACACGAACTAAAAGAAGCAATCTAATCACTCGCAGAACTGACAACCGATGGGGAAGAAAGGTTCTCGAGTGGCGACCACGAACCGGAAGACGCAGTGTTGGACGGTCTCCCACTAGATAGATAGATGACCTCACAAAGGTCGCTGGAAACCGCTGGTTGCAGGTTGCGCAGGACCGTTCGTTGTGGAAATCGAGGGAGAAGGCCTATGTTCAGCAGTGGACGTCTTGCGGCTGATGATGATGATGATGATTAAAAGAAGCAAGATCTAATTAAAGTCAATAATACGGCAGTTACGGTCGTATTAAAATTATGTGGGATTAGGGTTTTATTTTATCGAATACATTCGGAGAGTATTTAAATATGCTCTTCTACATGATCTAACACCACTTTGATCTGTTTTCTATCGGGCTGTATAAAAACTGTTATGTTTTAGTGAGGTGTTTTTAAAGTACAAATATAAGATAATTCTCAATTTCGCACAGAGGTGGTGCCAATTACATTAATACATTTTCTCACATTTCTGTTCTTCTGGAAACGAATTTTTCGTCTAGCAAATAATTCTTATATGGGTATGTGTAAATTAAAATTTAGTCCAAATAAAAAACTTACGCGTAAATTTACGTCTAGTGCAAATATGTTTTTTAAGTATTACTTTGGAATGTATAGTAGAAGATAACACCTAAATCTTTCATTACTTGTGTTTTCAATCGCATTAAAAACGCTAGTGATGTAAAGTTCAACAAAAAATTATGTAGAACAAAGTAAAATGTTTAAAGAGCAATTAAATCGTAAACGTAAAGCATACTTTGTTCGGAATTGAAGCTGCGGTTTTAATAAATGCCAGTAGCTGGAAGTGGAATTACATGTCGTGAGGACAAAGCGGTGTTGCCATCTGTTAGATACTTTCCAGCATTCAGAGAGGGACATTTTCGGAATGTTCAAATATTTGAACGTGTCGTATGTAGATATATCGATATGGGTACATAAATGTATGCAGACGTTTTTTTAGATTCTCGATGCTATGAGTGCAGTTGACGTTTAAGTATGACTATGATTAGTGCGAAATAAATAATTGTAAATAGTGGTAAGCCTCTTTGCAAAGTCCCCCTGAGGAAGTACTATACTTTTGTCAGTTTCTACCGTCAAACAGCAAAGTACACCGATACCATGTATTCCGGTATGTGTTCCAGTTTGAAGGATAAAGCTTCCAGGCGATTCGCCACAAAGTAAATTCGTCACAATTTGTATTCTCCGTACATTCAAAGTAAACTCGCCACATGTTATAAAAAAAACAAATGAAAAACGTCAGAGGTAAATAAAGTTGTTGTAAATTCGTCACAGATTCTTGTTTTATGTCATTTTTGCATAAAGTAGGGTTAGCAATGACATTAGTCGAAACTTCTAAGCACCATATTTTAAGTTCCCACTGCTCAGGCTCGGAACCTTATCTCAAAAGGCGAAGTTCAAGGCCATAGTGCACCACGACGGCCACAATTACGAATTAACGGTTGTTGCATTTCTCCAAACATTTTTTTTTAAAGTGAAAGTGAAAACTTCTTTTGACGCACCACAGACAGATTTTGCGTGGGCTGTGAATTGAATTCTAGCGTCATGCTCGAGAATGATAAGAAATTTTCGGGTGAGCTCGGGACCATGATCATTAGCCATCTAGAAAAGGGTCAGCAAAGTGATCTATCAAATTCTGAGTTATACGTTTTCACTTCTATCGGCAGTTGATATTTTCAATCCAATCCAAAAAAAAAATTTTTTTTGTAAGTTACAGATTACCTCACGATTTTTTTCTTCACCGTAGACAACAAAAGTAATGTTAAACTTAAAAAAGTATATAGCCGGACGTGCAGGTGGCATTTGAGTCTATGACATGATCGTAAGTTGGATTTTGTGTCTAACCTATAGACAGTGAGAGAAAGTAATCCCGTTCTTTAAAGCAATTCAGCTAAACTAGCGCTTCGCCCCGGCTTCGCCTGTGGTACATATATAGCGTATAGCACTCAAAGGTCACGTACATACCCAACGGTGAAATACTTTTGGAACGGTCCAGTAGTTCTCGAGATTAGGGCGTTCAAACAAATAAACTCTTCATAAGTATATATTAAAAAATAAATTATCCTGTAAAATTGTAAAAAGTTACAAATGTGAATAAGTTACTAAACTCTGATTTAGAGTTTTTAATGACTTTTATGACTGTATGAGCTTTTATTTAATGTATGAAACTACAAATGTTTTCGAAATAAATTAAACAAATTATAACATGTTGACTCGTATTTGTTTATCGATACAAACCAAACCTCTTGGTATTTCTTCTTCTTCGTCTTTGGATAGTAAACCATGAAACGAGGCCGCTTTTTCGAGCAACATGCAGTCCGATAAAAAGGCGAGGTATTAGAACATGCAGATGAGATTCTGTTTTTGTTTGAGAATGTTTTTATATCTCTAACGTTTCAAATATAGTATTAAATGAACTTTAAAACTATTGTATGTCGGTAAATACAATTACGTTTGACTTCTTATTTACTGTAGTGGTAGGACTCTTAGCAGACTCCGCCTGGGGAAGTACCACACCTTTGCCAGTTATTCTACCGCCAAGCAGTAATGTGCAAACATTACTGTGTTCCGGTTTGAAGGGCAATGTTTCCAGAGAAATTACAGGGCTTAAAGATATAACAACTTAGATCTCTGGGTGACGAGCGCAGTGCGGTGCTAGGTAATGATTTGGGCTCTTCATGTTCCAATAGCTGCATGTCACTGTGCTGTTATGTGGCAGTGGCAGGCCTGTTGCTTACCATCAGGCACATGTCCTGCTCGTATCGTCTCTTTATTTAAAAAATAAATAATCATAATTGAAAATAAGAGACGTAAACAAAAGATAAATAAAGTGGCCAAGTGCGAGTTGGACTCACCCATGAAGGGTTCCGTTGCAACAAGTAACATAATATACATTTTACACATAGTTCTTGTAGTTCGTTGTAACTTTGATCGAAGTTTCAATAATAGTGTATTTATGACGTACTAAAAAATTACTACTCATCAGATCGAGTTCAAACTAATTTTCGTTGGTAGTTTAGATGGTAGTGTACATCATATATTTTTTTTAGATTTTTCATTCTCTTACTTTAGAAGTTAGAGGGGGGGGGGACACACATTTTACCACTTTGGAAGTGTCTCTCGCGCAAATTATTCAGTGTAGACGAAAATGATTTTAGAAACCTCAACATCATTTCTTAAGACCTATCGATAGACACCCTACACGTGTAGATTTGATGAAAAAAACATTTTTGAGTTTCAGTTCTCAGTATGGGGGGCAACCCTAATTTTACTTTTTTTTGTAATTTTTTGTTTAAATCTTAAAGCGGTTCACAGAATACATCTACTTACCAAGTTTCAACAGTGTAGTTCTCATAGTTTCGGCAAAAACTGGCTGTGACATACGGACGGACAGACATACAGACAGACAGACAGACATGACGAATCTATAAGGGTTCCGTTTTTACGTTTTACGGAACCCTAAAAAGGATGTCACCCTTAATCGAAAGTCCACCTCGATAAACAGCATTTGTGGTAACGAAATCCGATTACAAGTTGTTACGCATTCACGCAACTGAAACGTACTAATCATTTGCGGTTAAAACTCATTTGCCGGCGGATATCGAGTGGGCATCGGGTGTAAGCTATTACGTCAGTCTTTTGGACGGACCCTAATTAGAGCAAACAGTTTGTAGATCTAATCGATTTAAATGCCTAGTCAGCGTTCATATGTATGTAATAGTACATATCTACAAACAATGAGAATAGTCAACAGAGCGGGAATACCTACTGCTCGATACCTGTAGGATTAATTAGACGATAATACTACGTATAGAATGGTCACTCCTGGCTACCCGCTAATTGAGTCTTCACTACGCCACCGTTGCTAAGCTATCAAAGCTAGGCGACGCGAGAGGTGTCTTACGCGATATAAAAATCAATTAACGGTGCAACCCTAGAGATTTCCCACAGAGAAAGCACGTGTAAAGGATCGATGTCCGTGGGCTGTCTAAACTGTCTATGTACTAGTAGTAGGTAACTACGAGAGCGCATTTTTACACGTAGAAACTTCCTAAAAAGTTTACTTTAGTTTTTAGCTGAACTCAAAATTTGTTCAAAATTATGTATACGGAATGCCTCTTTGGATTAAGTGTATCAATCTGCGTAACGCATAAGAACATTCTGCGATGTCTATCTATAACAGGATTCCACGAAACAGATAGCTGAAAACCATCCCCTCGGTTAAAATTACGTGTTTTTTTAGTTCTATCCCGAACTATCCTTGCATAGTGATATCATACGGTTTAGATGATCTTCGGGTCCTGGAGCTCGATCCAAAGACCAGTTCCCACATCAAGAAAATGCTGAGCAATCGCAGTTTTTGTGTCTAGCGTTTTTATACATACACATATAGAGTCTGAAATGAAATTACGTCTTCGTGCGTCCTCATATGTTTCGTCAACTTGGATAAAAGAGTAGGTATATCTAAGTACTATAGAATACTACTCTTATAGTGTCCCCACAATATACGTGATCCGTGAAAAGATTCTGCTTCTTGACATTCATGACTTTCCTCTTCTGTTTTTTCAATTTTTTTTAAATGTTAAAGGTTTACACTTAAACGCCATCTCGTCTGATGTTAAATGAAGATTAGGTCTACGATGGAGCGTGTTCTGCTAACTTCGTCACCCTTTAGCTACTGATTTCAAATACATTCTAAGCGTGTCACTTCTCAGCTTCCCCTCTCTAACCCTCTGTAACTGAGCGTACGTTTTACTTAAAATAGACCTCGACACTGACTGTAGTTGACAAGACTGGTAGAGTGACGAAGCGTGCAAATACTTGTCAATGTGCCTAGGCTTCCCGTTATGCAACCAATAAATTGAGAGGTAATTAAATAATAATTTAGATTTATCAAGTTCTATGTAATGTAATGGAACAAACTATTAACACAAAACAGCCTGTAACCAATAATAATTTCTAAACATAAACCACAAGGAAACTCGGGGTATAATTATTGGTAGGTACGTTGTCGACAACGCCCTATAGGGTCGAGTGCAGGTATAATAAGTCTAAGGTCTTTCTGAATAACGTATAACTATCGGAAACAATTAAAAATTCAGCTATAGGTATTCTGGTACAGATACACATAAGGTAACATAAAGTATACATAAGGGGTAAGTAAAAATCAACATGGAAAATGTAAAGGGTAAGGAAAACGACCCCAGAATAAAAAAATAATTGAAAAGCGCTTTACAGTTGTATTATTTTAACGCGTGATTTTTTGCGAACAATTTGTGGCTTATACAATAAAAAAAATATGACATACCTGAGAGTTAAAGGTATTAAGGTCTTGTCATTTATACGTACTTACACGCCCACATGTATAATAATAACAGGTAGGGATCGTATTTACAAAGGACAATGCCCACGTCCCATACATTGAAAAACCTGGCCAACTTTTTTTGATACTGTAAGTGTATAGAGATGAATAGTATCTAATTAGGATTTTTAATGCTTCTATAAACGTCTGCTGTTGGTGTTTTTCATTTCCTAAATACCAAAAATGAGTTACAGTTAAACCAAAAGTAAGGTTATGTTTACTGTCAAAATATTTTAGAATTATGTTTTCTTTTGGATTAGAACAGAAAAGAAAAGAAAGAACTATGGTATTGTCTTTCAAAACATATTTCTTATCAGAATAAATAGGAATAATAGTACTTCTCACTACCAACTGATTACCATAAAATAGTTCTCGGATGGAATTATCATAGGGTAAACAAGCCTTAAACTGAGTGCAGGCCTAGGTCTGATGATGTAGACTTGTCTTCATGTTCTAATAATTTATGACACAAGACAGTGTGTCTTGTTAAAGGCAAGCATGTTTTCTTGCTTACCATCAGGCACATGTTTCGCTCATCCTATCATGGTTTCCTGAAAAAATACTTAAATCAGTGTAGATAATACTGTTCACCGATATCTTTCTACTGAATCTATATTCAAACCAATGCAAGAGAGGATAAATAAAATATATTGTTTGCTATCATATAATTATATTTACATTTAATAATAACTTTACATATTTAATAGCCCAAAACTACTACATAGCCAAAATACTCTGCTCGTGGATTTATGTGGTCCTGGTGTCTGGCCATCCTAGAAATCTCACGAAGAACTCTGCAATGCAAGTACAGCAGCACTGAAAGATGGCCTCTGCTGGTTGTCCCTATCATTTTCAACTAAAATATACATATTATATCTATTTTATTTGCTTCAACTTGTGTCTGTCTTCTAAAAGCAACTCAGGGTTTTAAAATTGGTAATTGCATAGGTTTTGTAGCAACTTAGCGCTATCCCCGTATTTCCTGTAGAGTATGAACACTTCATTCGCATAGAAATATTGTCACAGAAAGGAATATCTTAATTGTGATATAAATATTTCATTATTTTGGTATTCGAGACAGTGGTCTTAGAAGGTTCATAACAATCGAGGGTTTCCATCAGAAAACACAAGCAAGCCATCACAACAATATATGGTTTTATGTAATTATTACCACAATTATGTAAGTAATAAGGAGCACTGAATCACATAATTCCCAGTTTTGTTAAAACCAATTTAAACAAGAAGAAAACCAAAGTTAGGAAGAAAACCATGCATTTTGCTTGTTTACTTTTTTTTGATTTGTCAATTTGACATTGATCTTTGACCAATTTGGATTTGGTGAAAATTGCATGCCACCTTTTTCCTCGTTTACATTACCAAAAAAAGCTTTGATTGTTTCTTTGTCGCCGTATTTATATATATCGTTATTTAAATATGTAAAAGTAGTAAATAAACGACATTGTGAAAGAAATTGATATACATAATATCCATTTTCAATTTCAATCTAACGCGGATCACTAAAACGAAACTACCTGCGTTTCGTTATTGCAATATTTTACAAGTCAGCTTTGTTGGTAAATGGTAGGTTTAATTTAAACAAATGCAAATTATTTTATTTTGGAATGTTAGAAAGTTATATAACTTTGCACACGAGTGCAACAAAAAATCACCAATTTTTTTATATACAACTCATATGTCTACACGACAACTATTTTAGCGGGTCAAAAATGGGCATTGTCCTTTGCACTATAATCGGAAGTTTTCGTTACTGGAACACTACCAAACAGTTCTTTCCCAACACAGCTTAAATTAAGGATTCTACAGAATATTCACAAATGACATCAGAAGAACCCTCTAAATTTATCATTCCAACATCCACCGAACGGAAATCGAACCTTCCGCTCGTAGAGCAAAGTGACTACTACTAAAGGCCGATTTACATCAGACGCGCGAATGCTCATTCTATCCCCACTGTATCAAATTCATTTGGTGTAAACAAACGTAGAGCATTCTTTCGTTGTTTTGTTTGCGTTCGCAAAGATTCTATGGAATATATAATATGGAAAAAGCTAAGAACGATCTTTCGTTTACACTAAAAGATCTAGAAAGAATGCTCTTGTTCCAGCTCTAGCTCTATGTTCGTTCAGTTTAAATCGGCTTTAAAGGAAGCGTCACTTACTTTTTTGTGAAAGTGTATTTTTTTTAAAACGGTACAAGAATCGCTTATTTTCGCAAAAAGTTTTTTCAACTTTTAATAAATAAATAGGTATTGGTGGACAACTCACACATCACCATCTGACCCCAAAATAAGCAAAGCTTGGATGATGGCGGCCAGATAGCTGATATAATACTTATATAGTTTTAAATACATACTTATTATACATAGGAACACCCAGACACAGTGCAAACATTTGAATTCATCACACAAATATTTGCACTGGGTGGGAATCGAACCCACGACCCTCGGCTTCGTAAGGAGCAATACTACCAACTAAGCCACGAGGCCAGTCAATATGCTTATGGTTGATCTCCATGCTAGTATAAAACACATGATTAAAATCAGTCTAGTAGTTTTAAGATGTGTGAACAATGATGTACAAATACTGACGTCTTATTACGTCTGGGTTGCATAAGTTTTTCAGCGTATAATGTATATCATCATCATCATCATCAGCCCGTGTTCGTCCACTGCTGGACGAACGAGGCCTCTCCTATATTTCGCCACTCAGCCCGATCCTCAGTCTTACGTTTCCAACCGCCACCAGCCGCCTTTCGTATATCGTCACTCCATCTAGTCTCAGGGCGTCCTACACTACGTTTACCAATTCGCGGTCTCCACTCCAGAACCCGTCTACCCCAACGGTTATCGGGTCTGCGACAGATGTGACCGGCCCATTGCCACTTCTGTCTGCTAATACGCTGAGCTATGTCGGTGACTTTAGTTCTCTGACGAATTACTTCATTGCGGATGCAATCCCTCAGAGAAACCCCAAGCATAGCCCTTTCCATAGCTCGCTGAGCGACCTTGAGCTTTCGGACCATTTTCACTGTCAGTGTCCACGTTTCAGCACCGTAGGTAGGTAGGTAGGTACCGTAGGTATAATGTATATACAGTAATGTATAAAGACTGATGAGTAGAACATGACTTGAAAAAGAGTTTGGAAGTGTAGCCTTTTTTGTGTAGAGTCAGTCAGTGCTTGTCCTAATACAAATGAGGCGCGGTAAAATCACACTGAAGTTGTGAATATTCGTTACTCTTTCAAGCAAAAATCACTCTAGCATTTAATGCGGACGTAACTAAAACCACATTAGTAAACTCGATCTCCATCCCCGCCCCTTTCTTGTACATTGTCAAAACAATACCAGTTCTGTGTGATTAACTAAAGCTTAGTATTCACTGCAGTACTCGTAGTAGGAATATTTTGCAAAGTCCTCTCGAGACAGTAACATAATAAAGCAGAGCATAAGCATCGTTTCATGGTTCTGTAAATCAGTGTTGTCCAAGTAGAAAAGCTAATATATTATTATACTTACTTTCAAAATCATTTGCACGCCAGAAATGGAAGATTGTATGGAAATTCTATTCTACATTCTTGGCAAATAAATAATGATTTCATTTAATTTAATTATTTAATTTCGTTTCGTTCCAAAGACTCGAACGAAAAGGTTCGACGCTACTTTTGTTATAAGAACGGCTAGGCTTTGAAATTCGTTGCCTGGGTGGATTTTTCCCAATGGTTACAATTAGAGTCTTCAAATCGAGAGTAAATCAGTCTCTTCTAGGTAAGCACGCTCCATCGTAGACCTCATCATCGCTTAACATCAGGCGAGATGATGGTCAAGTGCTATTAAAGATAAAAAAATAAGTAGTCCACTTTATAGTCTCACTTCTGGGATTCCGAACTTTCTCTCATAAGGAGATAGTCACAACCTAGAGAGAGTAAAATAATCTATTACGCTGCTCACGTGGGGTTTGGCAGAGCTGTATTTTTTAGAACATGTTGGTAGTTCTTTCTCACGATGTTTTACTTTACCATTAAAGTCAATAATAGTGATGTCAATTGTGTACATCTGCACTTTAAAACACACAGCAGTGCAGACCACAGAAATCTAAATAATATTATTTAGATTTCTGTGGTGCAGACGATATTCAAAGATACGATCATGTCATTGTAAATTCAAAAATATTTGCCATGGGTTCCTTAGACCGCCAGGATTTCAGGAGAACACCACGGCTTCAACTAGGCGGCCTAGCATGGGTACTTCCGGCTTAATGAGATTCCTTATCACTTTTGAAGTGAAAACTTCTTTTGGCGCGCCTAGACAGATTTTTCGTGGGGGTGTGAATTGAATTTTAGCGTCACGCTCGGGTATGATAAGAAATATTCGAGTAAACTCGGGACCATGGCCATTGGCCATCTAGAAATGCGTCAGCCAATGGGAAATGCTGAAAGGGTGTGGCCTGACCATCATGGCATGGCCATCTAGAAATGCGTAAGCCAATGGGAAACGCATTTCTAGATGGCCATGCCATGATGGCCAGGCCACGCCCTCCGGTTTAACCCGTGTAGTTTCTGAGTAAGCTATCAAATTCTGAGTTATAAGTTTTCACTTCTATCGGCAGTTCCTATGACTGCCAATTCTTTTTATGAAATAGGGTGTTTTGCTTTTTTTATTGATCCCTCTAAGTCTATTTCCTTTTGGTCTAAAGTTGTTTCTACTGGCTACCGAGCCTGACTCACAACTTTGTGCGTGTGTACAATGAAGTCAAAAAGGCAAAATTGAACATACGATTTCAAATTGACTCCTGGATCCGGAGCCCAGGGTTCGAATTTCACGAGAACACGTCTTTGTCTTTTGAAAGTCCTAACTTAAAAACCGGTGCAGGAAAGCATCGTGAGGAAAGCGGCATGTACCTAGAATCTTTGAAGGCCATGCGCCGTCCACCAACTCGCACTTGGCCAGCGCGGTGAATTATCGGCTTGATTCTCTCTCTGTAAGGGAAGGCCCCGAGTCCCAGATGTGGGCAACATTTAGTGGGCTGATGTGATTTATTCAGGATTTATAAGGCGGAAATTTTTATTCTGGGAGTTCATTAATCGTGGGAGTAATTTGGTAATGTTACCGAATCGAAGGCTCATGGCCTCAATCTAATTTGACACCGGATACGCCTCATGATCGGGTCGCGCCAGAATTTTACACCAGCTATTTCCGGTTCGGGGAACGCCCTAATTACTAAATGAGCCACTCTAGGTGAGTGCTCACACCTTTCCGAACGCTGTAGGTTACACACATTTAACGGTAAAATTGTAAGTTTTGCGGAACACTAACAGTAACCATGTATATAGTAATGTGCAAAGCTACTTACCTGTATATACCTAACCATAAAGTAATGTGCAAACATTACTGTGTTCCGGTTTGAAGGGCAATGTTTCCAGAGAAATTACAGGGCTTAGAGATATAACAACTTAGATCTCTGGGTGATGAGCGCAGTGCAGTGCTAGGTAATGATTTGGACTCTTCATGTTCTAAAAGCTGCGTGTCACTGTGCTGTTATGTGGCAGACATGTTGCTTACCTTCAGGCACATGTCCTGCTAGTCTCGTCACTCTTTATTAAAAAAAAAAAACATCCCGTTCCCGCATTTTTCTGCAGTAAAAAGTAGCCAAAGTATTATTCCAGACTGTGTTCTAATTGTGTTCCAAATTTTAATCCAATCCGTTTCACCGATCTAACGTTATTGAGAGCCAACCATCCCAACTTTGCCATTTACAATATTAGAATAGTGGGATTAGAGTACGTATCTTCACATTGTTCATACATTTTATTTTAAAAAACTAGCCGCCCGCTCTGGCTTCGCTCGGATCATAATCTAGACATTGTCTGGAGCGCCATCTGCCGGGCTTATTTGTGAATCTAAACCATCATCGAATCCACTTGTACACACACAAAAAATCATTAAAATCGGTCCCGCCGTTTAGGAGGAGTTCACTGTCAAATGATGAAATGACTAAAATGGCTATTATTAATAAATAGGGGTTGGTGATAAAACAGTAAAAATTTAGAGTTGTATGAAAAAAATAAAAACAAAAAATGTTGTCCAAACATTTTAAAAAAAATTTAGGAGTGAACAACTCTTATCACTTAGGGATATGAAAAATAGCTAGTAGCCGATTCTCAGACCTACTGAATATGCATATAAAATTTGGTAAAAATCAGTAAAGCCGTTTCGGAGGAGTAAGGTAACTAACACTGTGACACGAGAATTTTATATATAAGATTACGTGGTTGTTTGAAAATGTTTTATTAATACACGAGTTACTTACGTGTAATATGGGCGGTGCAGTCTAGTCCAATTTTGTCGCTTTTTATAGAAAAAGCATACTTAATATTGATTACGCAAGGTCTACGCAGGAGAAACCACATTTCACTTCTTGTCTCACAAAGCGTAAATAAAAATCAACGCAACGGAACAAACCATGGGATACACGAGTATTGTCCAGAAGGTTTCCTCTCCTAAACTCAATAACGGACGAACATTTTCTCCAATCGAAGATAAACGGACGTTTATTTACGGAGGCCAGAGAAAGCCTATACAGGAAATGATATTTCCTTTCAAACATCCGTCGAAAATGTATTTTTCATTACTTTTTTCACAAAATGACAAGTACGATTTCATTTTTTCCGATCTGTATTTGACGTTAGGATTGGGTTTCACTTTTAAATTAAAGTGGAAATCAAATACGTCACAATAATAGTAAGTATTTTATCGTATAACGTAGGAAAAATGAAATGAGTAATGTTAGTATTACAAAACAGTAGTTAAGATTTCTGAATGAAAGAAGTCAACTGATTCCTCACAAAATTATATTGAATCATTGATTTTTAATAGTTAGATTATAGTCTGGAAGAACAGTTTATCCCGGGAAAATAACGGGAACGACAGGAACGGGAACTACGCGGGTAAAACCGCGGGGCACTGCTAGTATCTAATATCTGTCAAATCCAATATCTGTAATATCTGTTAATGTTTTATTCGATTTATAAAATATTTTTTTTATGTCCTCAGCGTTGAGGCGTGAAACAATTTTAACCGAACATTTATTTCTGAACTACTCTACTACTTCTACTTTTCACTTGTTCGTGAGAATCTATGTGTTGTAGAAGAAGTTGTTTGAATAGAAAGATAAAATACAAACATACTTATTAAATTCTAAGCCATATCAATCGGAGGTCAACGTATTTAAATAATTATTGAAGCTTAAAATGAATTTCCAGCTCTCCAAGATCCTCTGTAAGTATCTCTATTTCAGCAAGATGCACCTAAAACAGCTAGACACTTTAATCGACTTAGCGAGCTTTCAATGCTTTTGCATCATATATGAGCTACGTCAGTGGGGATTTGGTGAAATTGCTCTGGGTTGCATTGCATTTGAGTCGAGAGATAATAACTTGTGCTTATAATAAATATCTTGCATCTTGGGTTAGGGAATTGAACTGTAAAACAAAATATTATGATATTTTCTGCTTTGTTTTGGTTTGTCTAAGGGTTATAACCTCGACAGAAAAAGTGACGTGTAAGTTCAACGTGCTTAGTATGATGTATTATGATGGTGTATGATGCTTAAATGATAGCATGCGCGGCTCCAGGGGGGGGGGTCACGGGGGACATGACCCCCCCCCCAAAATCATATAAATACATTAAAAACAAAAATAAAAATCTAATAGTACATAGACTATTTTTAAACGCGGGAAAACAACTGGAACGTCAACTACGCGGCTTCGTGGGGTGCTACTAGTAAAGTATTTTTTACTCGATTTATTGTATTTCTACTCGTGACCCCCTCCCCCCCAAATCTGAGGCTGCGTACTAGAGACCTCCCCCAAAATTCGAGGCTGGGACCGCGCCTGCTTGATAGGGATATTACCTAGAGTAGGTAATGTTCATACGTATAACCCACAGTATTATCCCTATCGAGTGTATCGAGTATCAGGCCCGAGTCCCAGCAGTGGAAATCCAAAGAGGGCTGTATTTGATTTATGCTACCTAAATCTTCCTAGTAGAACGTAAAGTACGTACGTGTTTGGCTCACGTCAGCTTTGATCAAATATTTCAATTTCGACAGTATATTATAAACACTTGTAATACACAAGTGTTTATAATATACTGTCGAAATTGAAACAGCCATTATTGAAATGAAAACTTCTTTTGGCACGCCACAAACAGATTATTCGTGAGCGGTGTGTTGTGAATTCTAGCGTCGTCACGCTCGGGAATGACTATAAATCTTCGGGTAAACTCGGGACCATGGCAGTGCATCCTCACTCGCTCAAGGTTGCGTGGTTTTAGCCTACAGCTAGACCGTCCCTCCCAGGAAACAAGTGCCAGTCGGTTGTCGGACGCACGGCTGAGCGCTCGCGCAACACGTTTCCCGCGGATATTGTTATTAGATATGTCGACAACCCTCCGCGCTAGACAGGGACAGAGTTACGCGTTAGAAAGAGCGCAAATGTTTATTTGAAAATCGCGACAGGTATTGCGAGCTAAATTGAAATTTGTTGTGTCCCAGCAAGAGTCGCTATTTATATAATTGTTTTCGGTAAGTGAGGCTGTCGCTTTTTATATACTTAATTGTTTTCTGTACTAATATCTCATGGCCACGCCCTCCGGTTTCACACGCGTAGTTTCCAAAGTAAGCTATCAAGTTCTGAGTTAGGGATCCCGCACAAAACCACGAATTTGCATCGCATTACAGATTTATATGCGAATTTGCACAAATGCATCGTAAGAACTTCCGATTTGATTCGCATCGCGCATTCCTGCGATATTACGTCATACTTGGTGATACAATTTTAGTCAGTTCTGAGACAGAAGAAGAGAAAGACGCTCTTCAAATGAAGATATGCTCATGCTAAAATAATCAAAAAAATAAATCTTCTTCTATTCTCAACCCATAATACTTGCGAGTAAAATAGTTCCCATCAGCATTTACAGGCGTAATAAATGCATGAACCCAAATTCTTCTTTTTCTTTCATACAGCAAAATAAAAATAACAGCAGTGCAACAATCTTTTTGCGATCCATGTTAGAGACGATTCACACGGCGCGGCTGCCAACCGCTCCCGCGCGCGGGCGCGGCGCCGCGCCGCGCGACGGTTTTGTTTCAATACTCACGAGACCGCAGGTTTTCGCGGTTTCTGCTCCGGAAAGCTATTGCGCAAGAATCGCGCGCAGCCACGCGGGCGCCGTGCGACTGCCGCAGCCGCCGCGGCCGCAAATCGCGTCGTGTGTATTGAATTCAATTTTATATGGAACTCTGCCGCGCCCGCGCGCGGGCGCGGTTGGCAGCCGCGCCGTGTGAACCCTCTCTTACGCTTCCGAAATTCACGTCCAACACGGCTGACTAACTCCTGACTAACTTCCTTTTAACTCTAACTAACGGTTTGCCGCACAAAATCGCATCGCAAGTTCCTGCGATGCGGCGTCGTATCGCATCGCATTGCAGTTTTGTGTGGGAACCCTTATTAGTATACTAGCGGCCCGTTCCGGCTTTGCTCGGATAATAACCTAGATACCAACTGCAGCGCCATCTGCCGGGCTGATTTGTAAATCTAAACCATCGAGGGCCCTACCCAAACGCATACAGAAAAATTCATTCAAATCAGTTCAGCCGTTTAGGAGGAGTTCACTAACAACGAAAAGTAGCATTGATTTTTATATATATAGATATAGTTTGCACTTCTATAGGCAGTTCCTATATCTGTTAATTTTTTTTTCCAAAAAGATCCACAGATAGCGTTGGCTTCAGATGGCCTCGATTACCTGTGTATGTGTTATTATTATGTTGACTACAACAGGTATTAACATTGTATAAATAAATAATAAATTGGTGGACAATTCACACACAACACTATCTGACCACAAACTAGCTTGTATTGTGGCGGCCAGATAGCGGTTATAATACTTATATACTTTTAAATACATACTTGGTATACATAGAAACACCCAGACACAGTACAAACATTTGAATTCATCACACAAATATTTGCACTGGGTGGGAATCGAACTCAGGACCAGCGACTTCGCAGGTAGAGTTAATACCCACTGAGCCACGAGGCCAGTGTAATAATTCATAAAATTATTGTATACATATAACTACATAGAAAGTATAATAATCGATGAGCATAAAATATAAGGATGTTCAGACCCCTTCCGCATTATTTCAAGTTTTGATTCCGGAGCGACAAGTTTATATTTAGGTCAGGGGTTTTTATTTTGTGTAAATGGGTCAGCATGTTTTAGCGAACATGGAATATTTAAATTTATGGAGGAAAGTTAGTTTAGTTACCGCCATATTAAAGAAAATGACTTAAGCCCAATCATGTCGCTTTGAATTTTTTAATGTTACAAACGTCAAAGATTTCTAGAAGTAAAACAAAATAACTTTCCTCGACATTGTTAGTGAATTTCGGTTTTAATTAAATTCAATAACTAGCAGCCCATCCCGGCTTCGCTCGTGACAATATGCAGTCTAATGGAGAGATTTGACTCTACTTTTGTGATAAGAACGTCTAGGCTGTGGAATACGTTGCCTGCACTCAGGCCTTTCCTTCAGAGTTTTCCCCGATGGTTACAATCTTTGTGTTTTCAAATCGAGAGTGAATCGGTTTTTTCTAGGTAAACACGCTGCGTCATAGACCGCATCGTCGCTTAACATCACACAAGATGGCGGTCAAGTGTAAAACTATAAAAGTAAAAAAAAAATGTCAGTCATAGGAACTGCCGATATAAGTGAAAACTTATGACTCAGAATTTGATAGCTCACTTTGGAAACTACGCGGGTGAAACCGGAGGGCGTGGCCTGGTCATCATGGCATGCCCATCTAGAAATGCGTCAGCATTTCCCATTCACTGATGCATTTCTAGATGGCCAATGGCAATGGTGCCGAGTTTACCCGAAGATTTCTTATCATACCCGAGCGTGATGCTAGAATTCATTTCACACCCCACGAAAAATCTGTCTAGGCGTGCCAAAAGAAGTTTTCATTTCAAAAATCTATAACACTTACGGTTTACGTAAACATCCAATGGTGAAGGAATTATTGAAATAGGACCAGTAGTTCCTGATATTACCGCGTTCAAACAAATAACCCTGTTCTGCTGTATACAATATTAGTATAGATTTCACACTCATTCCTTCTTATTGACATCCATAATATTATAAGACGCCAAAGAACATATATAATACATAAAGTAGTGAAGAACAAATTCCAGCCCTAGTTCAGAGTCTTAAACTAATTAGCAGACGCTTCAGAGTATCTCAGTTTCGACAGCCACTAATACTTTAATGTCATTTAATTTTAATTTCATTCACGATGTTTAGAAATAAGTTTACGAATGGATGGAGTTAACACAAAAAATAATGAAACGTAGACATTTCGCAACTCTATTAATAAATGTGGTATAAATATCCTGTAATTTATGAAAGTTTTACTATACCTACTCTCATACAGAGAATGTTAAGGTAACATAACATATCGTTATTTTATAAGTTAACTAGCGGTCCGTTCCGGCTTCGCTCGGACATAACCTAGACACTGTCTGCAGCGCCATCTGCCGGGCTTATTTGTGAATTTAAACCATCTTCGAATACACACACAAAAAAAACATTCAAATCGGTCCCGTCGTTTAGGAGTTCACTGTCAAATGATTAAATTACTAAAATGGCTATAAAAAAACAGGGGTTGGTGATAAAAGGGTAAAAATTTAGGGTTGTATGTATTTTTAACGCCAAATTATCAAAAAATAAAAACAATTTTTTTTTACCAAAAATAAAAAAAAAATGTTTGGTGTGAACAACCCCTAATACTCAGGGGTATGAAAAATAGCTAGTAGCTGATTCTCAGACCTACTGAATATGCATATAAAATTTGGTAAAAATCAGTAAAGCCGTTTCGGAGGAGTAAGGAAACAAACACTGTGACACGAGAATTTTATATATATGATTTCCTATTCTACTAGTATTTTGATCTAATATATAATCAATAGGTACGAGGATTTAGGCGCTGAGTGCCGACTTTCGCACTTAGCCAACTTTTGCAATATAGTATTACCCATTTTTTAGGGTTTCGTATCTCAAAAGGAAAACACGGAACACTTAAAGGATCACTTTATTGTCCGTTTTCCGACTGTTAATACCCTTTTTCTCAGGAACGAGTGTACTAATCAAGTTGAAATTCATATCAAATATTCAGGTCTACTGTCCCTTAGCATTGTGAAATATCAGAGATTTACTCCACTATTTAACCACGGTAAAAAATTCGTAATTAACTATACTAATGAAGTGAATAACCGCGACAGCTTAAAACAAATATCAGTTCACCACTAATGTAAAATATTTGTTCTCCAAAATCTTTATAACTCTGATACAGAGAAAACACGCGGTAAGTATAAAAGTTATAATAAATATAAACGAGCCCTCTGGAACATGACTTGTGACTTCCAACATAATTATGTTCAATTAAGTCTCAGTTAATGAGGGACCCAGACAGTGAAATAAGCTACACATTATCGTTGTGGTGGGCCTCTCAAGACTTTTCCTTGGGCATTTGTCTGGAAATTTGTTGAGCTTTAGGCAAATAATATAATGGGATAGACACTTTTCTTGTGATAGTAGATATTGACGTTTATATGCGATTCTGATCGACTGTCCTGGTTTTTCAAGGGTTGGCCGCTTTTGACTTGTTGGGGCATTTATAATTCAGGGCTGTCTCATTGATCGACCAACCGTGCTTTACATAATAAATATCTATGTAGAAGTTGGGTTTGTACATTTTAGTAGGTTACGTATTTTTATGCGTTGGTCACTATTGTTTAATTTATTATCTCCGTTTATATTATAAAACAAGTAAAAAAAAGTGTATTGTCAGTTAGAATACCTAACTAATTTTGTCGAAAATTTGTCGCAGGAAAGTGGTCCCACCTTCGGTGGGGGCAACCGCGCTCTATGACTGCCCTAATCGAATAATATTTGACTTTTAGTCTATTAAAAGACAGAACTATCGACTGAGTAACGTTCCAAGTAATTCCAGTCTCTCCCAGAAAATATAAACATGCGACTCTCGAGATGGCGAGGTTCATTCTACCGTCTAACTAAATTGCTTAAGTTTGGGTTTGCCATTGCTGTATCTTTAATTTCAAGCGAGAATAAAGAGAGTGCAATATCATAGCTAAGACAGTTTTAGTTAGGTGGTAGACCCTCCGGATAGAATTAGCCATCAGACAACAAAATCCCACAGAGGTAAGTTGTGGACTAATGTCCAGAGTAGATTAGACGAGGCTCCGAAACCTCGCACTAAGTTAGCAAGCCTTGTGCCTGCCAAAGCTAAAGTTCGGTAATAATATGCTAAGGCCATCTAACGTCAACTGCAATATGTTCCTTTTTTTACTGTTTGCTATAGGATAAATAAAAACTCCACAAAATCAAAACTACAGTCAACTACTACAGATGAACGAAACAACTATATCGAACAAAATGTTTCTACAAAACATAACATTTACTTTACTTATACTATGTCGTTTGAATTTGTCAGGTGCGGTTGAAGGGTTGATGTTGACATCTTTTCTCTAATAGAACATTTGGAATCGATTCGAGGAAATAGATTTAGTCGAACTAATTCTGAGTATTATTAAGTTTACAATCCAATAAACAATGTATTAGAAATAGTACCAATACCTCTTCTAATCTATTATTTCGCAATGCCGTACAAAAATAATGCGACAAGGAGAAATGACCGAGGGTTGTAACCGCCCCTCTTCGACTGTACGCGGTTGGACAGCTTACAAGTGACGGCATAGTGTTAAATCTTTTACTTTATACCCTTCTATCATCCTACATAGGTCTCCTGGTGGTTCATTTACTACGTAAATTTTGTTCACGGGCCTGTAGTCTATTAAAGATGGAATGGTTACAGAAAGTAGTTCGCCATACATTGCTTTTCGGCAAGCAAAAAACATACAACAAATGGAAAAAAAAACAACTGAATTTACAACATTTCAACAAATTACAGTATAAAACATAAAATAATCTATAATATAAAAATGAATCGCAAAATGTGTTGGTAAGCGCATCACTCAACAACGCCTGAACCAATTTGGACAATTCTTTTTTTAAAATGTTCGTTGAACTCCAAGGATTGTTTTTACGGCGAGAAAAGGTCAAATAATTACCGGGAAAACCCTAAAAACAGCCCTTTTCTTTTTCCCATACAAACTTTTTCTAACTAAAATGTTAAGGCAATTTGAGCTTTACTGTTATGCAAAAAAGTTCATATTATATAAAGCTCTTACCCAAACAAACGTTTTCTAACTAAAATGTTAAGGCAATTTGAGCTTTATTGCAAAGACATAAAGTTCATATTAAATAACAAGCACTCACTTATGTCTAAGCAATATATGTGTGTTCCTAACATCAAGGAGTCAATTTGCACTTTATTCCCGCTGCACAAAGTTCAAATTTCATCATATCTATCAAAACAGTGTGCGACTGTGCGTTGCAGAAAAGGAGGATCTGATGTCGCCGTTCCGGAACTCACTCAGAATAAACTCAACAAAAGAGATGATATCGCGAACCAGATCAAATTGAATAGTCACAAAACGTAACACTAATAGATCATTCTTAATGATTTTCAATTATTTTTATTGAATAAAGCGATTACATAATTATCAATAGTCACAATGAATTAATTTAAAATGTCAGCAAAAATCGACGTCAAATTTTCAATTTGGTCGGCTTCACGACATTATTTATTTTGATTTAGTTTCGGAACGCAATGTAAAATGCGTCAGTTTTCACGTCATTATATCAATCAAGTGTCAGTCAAACACAAACCGGGTTACCAAAGAGAATGTAAATACTACGTACGGGTTACCAAAAGTGTTTTATTATTTTGAATTATTAATTTAATATCCCTATCTGTGCCAAATTATTTAATTACATATGGACGCTAGAGCGCAGTATTTTTTAAGTAAAACTAACGGACAGAATACGAAACACCATACTGCTTTCCAAAACCGGAATAGCCGATGTGACTCAAAAAGCAGCCAATTTCAAGCGGGATCGGGCAGGACATGTTTGCCATAATGTCGGATGATCATTGGGTCAAAATTACCACACGGTGAAGCCACATTGCAAACGTCGACGCGGCAGACCAAAGAAAGGATGACAAGACAAGCTCCACAAATATCAGAAAGACTGGACTTTATCAGCCATAGAAAGGAAAAAGTGGAAGGAGGGTATGGAAGCCGTTGCCATATCTATTCTATGCCGTTGCCCAACATTGGAACAAGACAGCCACATGATAAATAAATATTAATACTACGTAAATGAGATAGATGCAAATGAATTACATTTCAAGAACAAATTACAGGCGAACTGAGGATTTATAAATCAGTTGATTCGGTGACTTATCAAGATGATGTCGTCAACAACTATCCATCGGGATTTTTGAACTCGCTGGATTTTCCAGGATTGCCACCTCAAATCTTCAATTAAAAGTTGGATCGGTAGTTAAAATGTTGCGAAATATCAACGAACCGCGTCTTTGCACACGGTTAGCTATAAAAATACTGAACAACGTGATAGAAGCAACTATATTGAAAGGAAAGTATAAAGGAGAAGACATTTTGATATCACGAATCCCAATGATTCCAACTGATGTACCATTTGAGTTTAAACGACTACAGTTTCCAGTGCGGCTTGCTTCTGCTATGACCATAAACAAGTCCCAGGGCCAACCTTAACACGCTCAGCGCCAAGTCCTAAATGCAAATATACTACCAAATTTTCACAACTTTTTTTTTTTGTGTTGTGAGGTGTTAAAATAGTATAGAAAATAATGACACCCCCTCCCCCGTCATCCCTTTCTTTTCTACCGGTGTGTATATTTTTTTAGACGTGGCCTGGGTATACTTTATATAGATAAACTATTCCCCAGGTCATGTGTATCAAAAAAGATACACATTTCGTAATATTATTTCCCTTTGTTTCTCTCTTGAATGCACATTTATTATTCAACCAAATATTATCTCAAGAAACTTACTATCACTCAATTCAGGGAACAAATAATTGTAGTTTTACTAAAACGATCTGCGCAGTTAGCCGGATATGAAGTGTCATCAGCCCCTATTATGACAAGAAGATCGTTGTATCAAAAATGTTTCAATTATATTCACTGATTTATTTTTAACTTAATAAATTGATTATTTAGTTTTTAAGTAACTTTCTTTTATTAATAAAATTATTTCAAGGTGATTATCATTTTTCTCTTAATATCTCTATAACTGATTGTCCGATTCCCAACCCAAAACCACTGGGAAAATATTCGGATACACACTGTTTTAACTGAAATAAGTAGTGTGTATCATAAACCAAACACACTCCTTGCGACAGTGCGTATCCTAAACAATACATTTGGCGCCGAGCGTGTTAAAATGTTTGTGGTATTAATCTAGAAACCCCATGTTTCTCACATGGTCGATTGTATGTTGCATATTCCCGTGTTCGAAAATCATCATATATGTTTGTCCATGTGCCAGGTAATCAAACAAAAAACATCGTATATCACAAAGCACTACAATGAAAATTAAACTATATTGGTAATTGGTAATAACTTGATTAACAATAAAGGTATTTATCATCATCATCATCAGCCTATTTAATATTCGTTCACTGCTGGACGTAGGCCTCTCCTAATGAACACCACAAGGTGCGATCTTCTGCATTCTGCATAAAAGGATTATTACTAGCTTTTAAATGTTTATTTACGTTGAAATAAATATGTTATTAATAAAATACTTACTTAATGCGGTTCACAGAATACATCTCTTAAGTTTCAACAGTATAGTTTCGAAAAAAGTGGTTACGACATATAGATGGACAGACAGACACGACGAACCCATAAGGGTTCAGTTAGTACGTTTTATGGAGCTGTAAAAATGGATCTTCGAAATATGTATGTACGTTCATAACTTTTGAATGACTGCACCAAATATGATGATTCTTTTCTCTATGTATTTATTATTGCCGGGAAAAGATTTGTACAGCAGAAAGGTTAGAAAATGTAGACGCAAAAATACATGGTGGTACGAAGTTCACCGGGTCAGCTAGTAGTCAAATAAAATTAAGAATTGAAAATAATGTAAATCTTTCATCAGTCACAATCCTGTCAATGTGAAGGATTATTTAAGCAGTAGTGACATAAAGCTAACCATACACAGTCAAACTTATCGTTAATATATTTGTTACATTTTGAAATTTTCTCATTCACTACAAAATAATAAAATCGTTTAATCATAATATTATATTATACAAAATAAATGTTTTATTATTAAATACAAATCAATTAAATATAAAATACAAAATAAATGTCAGTAATGTAATTTCCAATATTTGATTAATTCTATACATGAAATATAATAGACGTAACATTAGAAGAAAATAAAACATGTCAATTAATTATTACAATAATATACTTTAACGCAGTTTTTTATTTATACGCAGGTTTGACGACTTCCAACCACCCGAACAAGCCGGTTTTCGAAAAGGCTATAGTACCGTAGACCACATCTATACGTTTCGGCAGATTATACAGAAAACCGAGGAGTATATTCGGCCACTATGTATAGCGTATGTGAACTATGAGAAAGCCTTCGATTCCATCGAGACCTGGGCAGTGCTTTAGTCTCTTCAGCGATGCCGCATCGACTATCGCTATATCTAAGTATTGAAGTGTATCTACAGCAAAGCCACAATGTCTGTCCGATTACAGGACCGGTGCGCAAAACATATCCAGCTACAGAAAGGCGTGAGACAGGGAGATGTTATATCTCCGAAACTGTTCACTGCCGCGCTGGTAGATGTTTTCAAGCTACTGGACTGGAACGGATACGGCATCAATATCAACGGCGAATGCATCACTCACCTTCGGTTTGCCGACGATATAGTCATTGTGGCGGAGTCGCTGGAGGACCTCGGTGCTATGCTCAGGGACCTTAGTAGAGTATCCCAGCAGGTAGGTTTGAGGATGAATATGGACAAGATGAAGGGCATGTCAATTGTTCATGTCTTACATGTACCGGTTAATGTTGGGAATACACACTCGAAGTTGTTGACGAATACGTCTACCTGGGTCAAAAGATCCAATAAGGTAGATCCAACTTCGACAAAGAGGTCCAGCGAAGAATCCAACTCGGATGGACAGCGTTCGGGAAACTTCGGCACATCTTTGAGTCCAAAATGCCCCAAAGCCTAAAGACAAAAGTCTTTAACCAGTGCGTGTTGCCAGTGATGGCTTGTAGAACTGAGACGTGGTCCTTAACTGTGGGCCTCATAACAAAGCTCAAAGTCACACAGCGAGCTATGGAGAGAGCTATGCTCGGAGTATCTTTGCGCGACAGAATCCGTAATGAGGATATTCGCAAAAGAACGAAAGTGGCCGACATAGCTCAAAGAGTAAGCAAGCTGAAGTGGCAATGGGCAGGCCACATCGCTCGCAGAACTGTCAACCGATAGGGAAGAAAGGTTCTCGAATGGCGACCACGAACCGGAAGACGCAGTGTTGGACGGCCTCCCACTAGATGGACAGATGAACTCAAGACGTCCACTGCTGAACAGCAGTGGACGTCTTGCGGCTGATGATGATGATGATGATGCCTTGGTCAATTTAGTTATTAAACAGTAGGTATGAAAATTGTTAACGTTAAAATTTATGCAAGCACTATCTTTGCCAGTGAATAATATAGTGCCGTCATCTGCAAACGTTCTGTTTTATATAATTCATATAATTTTTTGTAGCCTTAGGAAGATCATTGATATAAATGATGAATAGTAGTGGCCCAAGAACGCTGCCTTGTGGAACAACACACTTAGCAGTTTCATATTTTGAGTTATGTTTAACTTTTTCCTTGAAGTCCAAAATTCAAGGAAAAAGTTAAACATAACATAGCGTAAACATAGCTTATTTGTGTAGATTGCCGTCGATTTGTCAAATAGATTCAACAAGAGTATTTATAGTTCCTCTTACACCATAAGAATTTAATTTGCTTACGAATATTTCATGATCCAATTATGGATATATGAAGGTGAGTTTGATTAAATTTGTAGTATGATGTGCTTCTATGTTATTTACAATTCACCAAAGGCTAGGAAAACTGGCTAGCGGAAAACTCAGTGATGACCAGCGTCTAGACCCAACATGTAAAGAGAATGTGTTCAGTATAAAGCTCAAATATGAAATTAGTATTAATGCAAACAACATCAGGTGCGGTCACAGCCTGAAGTTTTGTAGGGGGTATAAAATATAATAATTGTGTTATGTAAACTAGATTATATGGTACAATTAATACAGCATTTTAGGCACAAATTATACAACGAACGGATTATAAAAGTGTTGTTAAATGTCAGCAGATCACAAAATGCATCGCGGATAGCAGCAAAGCTGCTTTCAATTTAAAAATGTTGGAGAAAGTATGATTTCTATTGTGATCTTTCCCTTTAGATCGCGCCTGAACAAAATATTTAGTAAAGGTATAGGTTTAGTAAAGGTCAACTTTACTCACATTGTTGTTTTTTTAAACAATTTAGGTATTTTTGACCTTTGGTCGAAGTGACGCTTAATCAAAATACTGGTTTCCGATTCTGGCTTTAAAATGGCTTCTTATTTCTCTTCATTGCATACACTATGCTAATATGGACAGGCGTATTGATTACGATCTAGCTCATATCTAGTTTGACCCTTTCGTCTTTCAATGCCTGCCAATGTCGTATGCCACGTAATCAATCAAAAACCAAAAACAAAAAACAATCAATATATAACCTTATCTTCAAAGACAAATTAAGACATTATAATGCTTGATCGATAGAAGCTCAGGACTGGATTTGGAGATACATTTGCTCAGTCGTAGTACAACAGTGGTTAATTAAAAAAATTGACAGTATTTCGTTCTTCCAGTATTAATCATAATATGAAATTGTGATACTGTTATTGAATGCACGACTGTGTAGTTTAAAGTAATATGTACTATTCGTATTATGCCTGATTACTCGTATGATTAACACTTGATACACAATTGGGTTGAGGGAATGTTGAGGTCGAGTCTGAGTAACGAGAGTTCAAACAGCTTGAAAATTTTTACTCAGTACAATGTAATAAATAACGGTTTATCCAAACTAATATTGGAAAGTGAATTTCTGTTTGTGTACTACACTAGCATTATTTACGGGATATTTACTATGGTAAATAAATAGGTTTTTTATATAGTTTAAAGTGACGAGACGAGTGCGAATTATGCCTGATGGTAAGCAACATGCCTGCCCATAACAGCACAGTGACACGTAGCTATTAGAGCATAAAGAGTCCAAATCATTAACTAGCACTGTTTTGCGCTCATCACCCAGAGATATAATATGTTCTATCTCTATGCCCCGAAATTTTACTGGACACATTGCCCATCAAACCGGAACACTGTGATGCTTTCACAGTGCAGATTACTGCTTGGCGATAGTATAACTGGCAAAGGTACTTCCCCAGGAGGACTCTGCAAAGTTTCTCCTAGTCAATAGACGACGTAAAGTACCTATATATCGGAATATTATAAGACAGCTGTGAAGCCACGAGTAAGGTCATGGCTAAAAGTTATATTTATTTAAGTTATAAGCATGTAAAAGTTTACATAATGACGTGTAAATTGAGAAACCAATTAGAAATTTGTCATGTGAGTATGCGACCTTCGAACGATTGCAAACGCACTAATTTACAATATAAATATATCTACGGACGTTTCACGGTCTCATCTGCTTTAATTTCATCAGATCATAATGAAAGATAATCAGGCGAAAGAAAAAAAAAATTGGCAGTCATAGGAATTGCCGATAGAAGTGAAAACTTATAACTCAGAATTTGATAGCTTACCTTGGAAACTACAAGGGTGTAACCGGAGGGCGTGGCCTCGTGATCATGACATGGCCATCTAGAAATGCGTCAGCATTTCCTATTGGCTCACGAATTTCTAGATGGCCATGCCATGATGGCGAGGCCACGCCCTTTCAGCATTTCCCATTAGCTGACGCGTTTTTAGATGTCCAATCGCCAAGGTCCCGAACCCGAACATCGAGTTTACCCGAACATTTCTTATAAGCGTGATGGTAGAATTCAATTTACACCCCACGAAACATTTCTAAAGTTGGCGGTTATCTGATCTTTTAACATAAATACTTCCTGGACCTATCCGTCTGGACATAAGATTAGGTATTTAACAAGAAAAAATCGGCTGATTGACGATCATTTTGACAAATTTCATTAATTAACACGTAGGCTTACGTATGGTAGGTAGTAAGTACCTAATACGTAAAATTAACACTTTTACGATATGGCTAGGTATGTTTTTGATTTTTCGTTCACTGTAACACTTCATCACATTTATCTAAGCGCGCCAAGATTCTGGCAGAATCTGTTTTTTAAGTGGAATTCATGTACATATTTTGAAATAAAATGAAAGGTGACATCTTCGAAACTGAATGACATCGATTTATTCGGAAATGTTTTTGAAAAGTTTTATTTTTTTGCATCAACCCGAATCATCAAATCACTTTGCATACCTATATGTGTTTTTATATAATTGCGCATATAATATGTATAAGCACACTCTAAAGTCAACGTTAATTAAATGTCTTTAGTCATACCTTTAGGTATGTAGAATTTACACGTCAATTAGTATCTAAAAAACAAAAATTAGCGCATACTAATAGATAGTCTACATTTTATAGCTCAACAATAAATAATTCAAGTTTGAAGCCTACAGCTTTAAGAAAAATATAGTGATTATAAATACGACATAAAGACCTATTATAATAAGTATTTTTTAAAATGGAGGCCCTATCGCTAACAACGATTTCTCCAAGCAATAGTAGCAAAAGTTAGATCAACCTTCGCTTCTAATATTCAATTCTAGGACATGATTGGTGATTGCTTGATTTGACGGTCATGCGCCGGCTATTAGCCACTAGCCCGATATGAGATGATGCGTCAATGATTGTAATCAGTGGTATGATAACGATTGCCGCGCTGTTGATGCGAACGTGGTTTCATGCCTAATTGGTCCATAACACAAGGTCGAGCAGATTGGATACGGAACGGAAATTAATAAATTTTTCAACACACTTGCTCATAAAGTGGCTTTAATTATACCGCAATTAGGCATATAATGACATCTGTTATTAAATCGTTGCTGTTATTCACAAGTGAGTTATAGAGTTATTATTTTATTGGTTGAGTTGCTTTGATATTCTTAAAAAAAGTTACGATACAAAAAAAATCGCGTTCAATAGTTTTTTTTTATTATTATTTTCTTCATTGGTGTGTTGAAAACGTTGTATAATACACGTATGTATTAATGATTACCGTCCTGGGCTCTCTTAAGGGGGCGCCTAAAGCCAGAAAACGAAAAAAGGTCATTTTCGACGCCGCTCACTGAAGTCAAGAAACTAAAAACTATGACAAAAAAAATTGCCGTGTGGGTACAATCAAGAAGAAGCACAATAACCGAATAGAATTTTAAAAATAGATCAGAGTTTTTTACAATAAAAAAATAAAAATGACACCGAAAAAACCCGTTTTAATTCGAGTACTCGAAATTATCAGCGATGACCCCACATTATTTTTTGGTAATAAAATTTCTATTTGTACGTTCTAGTAAAGTAACCGAACACTTTTTTAAATGTATGTTTAGTTATTGAGTAATTAAATAAAACTTGGTCAAAAATGGACTCCTGATTAAATATTGATTTTTCCTCCAAACTGTGTCATGCTATTCTCGACTTTATGTACATCACATTAAGAAACGCGTCGCGCGGGTGAAACCTGATTTCTTTCTGGCTTTAGGCGCACTCTTAAGATTCTCACCTAACGGTTCGGGTCTTTATGGCACCTCAGTAGTAATCAACAATATTACACACCTGTACCATTACACAAATAAATTAATTAAACTAGTCTTCTTCATATTATGCTTCATATCGATTATGATGTCTAAAACTATACCTAGGTACTATCGAATACAATTTTTGAACTAAAAAGATTATTTTTATTGGTTAGTAAAATTATTTGTCAAAATGTATATAATTAAGCCGTTGTGGCCTCATGGTGTAAATCTCCGATTCACCTGTTTGTTAAATGTTTACGTTTTTTATAATAAGCACATAGTGGCTAATCAGCTATATAGGTACGTATTTATTAGAAATATCAATGAATGAGTGATATATAATTATTTATAAAAATAAAGAAAGACAAGACAAGCAGATATGTGCCTGATGGTAAACAACATGCCTGCCACATGACAGGACAGTGACACGCAGCTATTGGAACATGAAGAGTCCAAATCATTACCTAGCACTGCACAGCGTTCGTCACCCAGAGATCTAAGATGTTGTATCTCTAAGCCCCGTAATTTCTCTGGAAACATTCCCCTTCAAACCGGAACACAGAAGTTAACAATTAGGACACTATTAGTTTAAAATGTATCATAGTTAGAAAATGTTTTATCAGTTAAAATAATGTTCCCTTTTGCGTAACCCCATCCTAAATTTGTAGGAACTGATATTGTTTTGGGGTATTCAAAGTACTCGTTAATAAAGTCATTATTATTCGCTATTTTAGGCGTTGGCTAATTCAAAGTTAAATTTGAGTAAGGAACAATGGATAATAAGATACTTCGAGGATGTTTGCATAGAATTCCTTTGTAGTAGATCGCCAAGATCGAAGATTCGCTTGTGTAAGTTATATGAAGCGACGATAGCCTGGGGGTTATAAGATAAGATAAATTATTATTAAAAGGCCACAAACAGGAAATTATTTACATTGTTTAGGTATATAGTACGTATTTTAATTGGCAACTTTTTTGCTCAGCATTAACAGACAACTGTTTTGGCAACTTTTGACGTGATAACGTCTTATAATTCTATGAAGCCGGCTGCACGCCCGCAAAACTGTAACGTTCCGCCGTTACTGTTAGTTCGTCTTCCGTGCCATGCGGACGAAGCTGAGCGCTGAGGGCGCCACCCGCCGAGTCGAGCGGTATCACTACTCGCGCTATCAGCGCACTGATTTCTTAAGACGTTGTCACGTTCTATCGTCAGTAAACCGACTTTACAGACAACCATTTTTTTTAAGGTTATTGATTTACAAATGGGCCACAACGGTAGTAGTCTTAGAGTGAGGTAATTTGGCGGTCTCATTTAAAGTCCGTGTCCCATATTCTAAGTCAACGTGCGTCATCGTTGACCATCGTCGCTTATCATCAGGCAAGTCGGTGTTCAAACGCGGACCTATGCGCTATAAATTAAGCTAAATACTTAAATTGTGTGTAAAGTGGATTTCATATCAAATGAAACACTTCTAATTCTAAAGAAAGTCTTTGCCTGATGACGTAGGCGCCGATACGATCTACGATGGATCACGTTTACCTAGAATAAATCGTTACTTTATCGATTTGAATGCTCCAAGATTTAATCGAAGCAACGCATGTCACAGTGTAGGATACTAGACTAGAGACCAGATGGATTGCCGATATAATGCATGTGATGGATAGCTGATGATGGTGCTACAAACTTAGAAAAAAAAACAGAGATTGTCGAGTTCTAAAATTAAAACGTCGATTTCTTTTCTAAAAATAATTACGATAATTTCGCCGAGAATCCATTTCACAGAATTTGTTCTAAAAGTTGAAACCCTGGCTCAAGCACACAATAAATAACGTATCATGCCTATGACTTATTCATGTCGTCATTACAATATCACCTTGTTTATATGGAAATAGCCTTTTTCAGCCATTTACGTATTCCATGCTTGGTTATCGAAATAATGGCAGGTTGATCTGATATTATGACAAGCTGTCAGATAATGGAGTTGCTATAATATATAACTGTGGGATACAGGTTCGTGGTGTTGGTTTTGTTTATATTTATGTTCCCACAGCTGGGGTTTGGGGTTTCCTCTTACAAGGCGAGAGAAAAGACCATAATCCACTAAGATAAGGTTGGCGGAAAGATTCGAATCTATGACCTTACTATGAGTATAAAAATAAGTTTGCATTTACAGCTATGTATAAGTATTATATCAGCTATCTCGCTGCCATAGTATAAGCTTTGCTTAGTTTGGGGTCAGCTGGTCTGTGTGAAATGTCCACCAATATTTATTATTATCTATTACGATTTTGAAATAAGACGCGGTCTTGGCACCAGGCCTGCACCGTTTTTTTAAAACGAAGTCTCATGACTCTTTTGCCATGGAAATTGGGTTGGGCCCTAGTGTGGATCCAACTTGTGTGAATACTTCGACATCATCACATCTTAAAAAACACATACTAAGGCTGGTGCAGCGGCTAATTCGGCTGAGCGTCGAGGTGCCGCCATCATCAACAATCCGCCAGTATTGATGGTGGATTTGATCATCTCGATTTTCTCTAAACTTCGGACGTCTATGGATTATACGTGTTCTTTGATTGCCTTTGGCAGTGTTGTTCAGTCAAACACCAAAAAAGAATTGGAACAATGCATCAAAGTAACGAAAATAGATTGATAAACAAATAATTTTAAGTAAACTTTATCGTAATCATTGAGTACAGTAGTAAGTATAATATTTTAAAGTATTATGCTTAATGTATACTTTAAAGTAGGTATCCTCTACGTATACATTCTACTAATATTATAATGTCAATATTTTTATATTGGGATATGTTTGTTGCTCAATCACGTCGTTACATAAATATGAACGGATTGGGCTGAAATTTAGATCAAAGTTAGATTATATTCTGAAAGAAAACAGAGGTGACTTTTTATCCCAGGAAAATAATAGAAACGGTCAGTACGCGGGTAAAACCACGGGTCGCTGCTAGTATGTACATTTGTGCAACTATAGCTAGTTAGTAAACTTAGGTAGTAAGTAGGGCACTGCGCCTTTTCCGCTAACCCAAAGTTTGAGAAGCACTATATTATATCTGGCCAACTGTCAAATTCCTTTAAATGGCAAGATTTAATACCGTAAGAATTCCGTCCATTATCGGAGGCGGTGCCCAACGAAAAATCATGCCTAACGTTGCTTTAATATTACAAAAGCTTATTCCAAGAAGTGTGATGAGGCGTGTCATTTTCCCCGAATCTCATTTAAACGGGATCATACAGAATGGTTATAGTTGAAAGGAGGACACCATTTCTACCACAACAAAAAACTTTTACGGCAGAACCAATTTTGTCGACATTTTGAAATTGGAATATTTATTTTTAATCGAACTACTTTTCAGTTTACTTTTCCACATAAATGTTGCTTTGAAAGTTTTGAACCATTGACTATCCATATTCGTAGAGTAGATACTCTACTAATATGGCTAGTTATCATATATATATATATATATATAGATAACTAATCGTTAAATCTCAAGAAATATCAGTAACTCTTTAGTTTTGAAAAATTGTCTGTTTTTTTATTTAGTTAATTTTTTTCACGAGCCAATGTGCGAATATACCAATAATTACACGGTCTACGTAATGGCAAACTGTAGCCACCGCTTATGAATATCTGCATCATCATAGAGGTGAGAAAAGAAACCCCTTTTAACCTTTGTCCTACTGAAACTCTTGGGAAAATGCCTTCGGGTTTCGGAAGGGAATCCTATAGCCTATAGGTCCACATTTCACACGATTACAAAAAATATTTGGAATACACAAGGATAATCTAAATGAATAGTCAAACAGAATATTGTCTCTTTGACTTAGTTGCAAACGACATTGTAAACGGTGTACATTTCCTTACAAATTATACATTACTAAAAAATGTTTACAGAATAAATGTCGGCAAGTGATAATTTTATTTATATTTCATAAAATTACAGTTAGTCTTTGATTATCTGTTTCAAAATTTGACTGTCATCTCACATGGATATGACAACTATGTGTCTTATGACTCCCGTTACTATAGCATTTCTGTAAAACCCTATCGATATATTTTTCCTCACGCACTGTAATAAACATAGGTGATGGATTATGTCGTTACCATACAATATGTGATTGAGATTCTAGTTTGCTCCTTGATTTTCAAGACTTTCAAGAATGTTGATTTAAGGATACTTTTACTATTTAAAAAATAATAAGTAGGTATTCTTACATAAATATAACGGAAAGAGAACGTTGAGGTTGACAAAGTCACCTTTTTATAAAGGAACTGCCAGTTGGCCTCAAGTAGCCTCTACTGTTTAACCAACTTTAGGCTAGTAAAAGACGTACTAGCCTAGAGTTGACTATCTTGGCAAAAGATTTTTTTTATTGGAACGAAGTTCTTTATGGCAGGCAGGCTGACAGGGATTTTGCTGTGCAACTGAACTGAAAAAAAAAATTGGCAGTCATGGGAACTGCCGATAGAAGTGAAAACTTTTTAACTCATCATTTGATAGCTTACTTTGGAAACTACACGGGTGTAACCGCGGCGTGGCCTGGGCATCATGGCATGGCCATCTAGGAATGCGTCAGCATTTCCCATTGGCTCACGCATTTCTAGATGCCCATGCCATGATGCCCAGGCCACGCCCTTTCAACATTTTCCATTGGCTGATGCATTTCTAGAAGGCCAATCTTCTTATCATACCCGAGCGTGACGATAGAATTCAATTCACACCCCACGAAAAATCTGTCTTGGCGCGCCTAAAGAAGTTTTCACTTCAAAAAGTGGGACTGAAACCGTAACAAAAATATGTATAGTTTTGCCAACTTTATTTTTTAGGTGATCGTACTATAAATAATACTATAAAGCATTTTTTTTGCAAGCTGTGTTGCTTCTATATTACCCGAAGGATCTTCGTTTCTACCTGGTGTCCCATGAAACTACAAAACATCTTTTCATATAGAATGATGGGATGAGCAACAATGTGCCTGACGCACAACTAGCTTGAACATGACCAGACTAAATGTATCTTCAAGAAACATTTAGTCTTCTCATGTTCTTGAAGCAAGTGTATATTCAAAAACACTTTCTTAACGTCATAAACAATAGAACCAAAGAGTTTATTCTACATTTATGTATAGGAGCGATCTCTGTAGTAGGCGTAGTTAACCCTTATTGGGCATAAATATTATATTGCAAGGTATCTGAAAGCTATCCAAGCGTATACGCTACGAAAACCGCCAGGACGCCGCAGTCTTCTCAAGGGACTTGTAGGGGTCTGATGTTAGGTAAATAGCTGCGACGTGAAAATTTATCTATATCAATAATAGGTGACCCCGTAAATGTTGTTGAAGATATGTATACAACAGTATACATTTAAACAAAATGTATAGTATTATTTAAATATCTGAACCCAGTCACAAGGACGCGGCACTATATGACTAATTATTTTATACTATATAGGATTTAATAACGACCTACAATTATTATTCAACTAGCGGCCCATTCCGGCTGCGCTCGGATGTTGTCATTTAAAGACTAATCGAAATGAAAACTATCCTATCTCTCAAGTTGGACTAGACTGGTCACGGTGTGCCAATTTAATTTAAAATCGGTTAGGTAGTTTAGGAATCCATCGCGGACAAACATCGTGACAGGAGATTTATACATATTAAGATTACCTCGACCTTCCAGCAGTCTTCTCGTGACCAGCAGGTCTACCGCCTAACTAAATCTGCTTTGGTTTTGCTATTGCTGTCTCTATCATTTCAAAGGTAAGACAACTTTAGTTATAGGCAGTAGACTCTCAGGGCGGTTGTAACGCTGCCGAAACTTCCCTGCCTTGGTTCGCGATTAGGTCCTGTATAATATTATAAATAGCATATGTTCTACTCTTTCTGTGCATGTGTGTACTAATCTTTATATGGCAATACCCGAGCGAAGTTGGAGGGGCTGTTAGTTTTATTTATAAAATTGTGTATTTCAATTTAAACTAAAATCAATAATTGCTCCAAGGATTGTATCCTTTACGAGGTATTACGAAGATGTATGGAGAAACCTTTGGACCTTTGCGTCCTCTTTGTGGTCTGGTATGCTTGACCAGTTGGGATGGATTTTAATGAAGAAATAGAATCAGTAATGTGACACAAGATTTCACAAAGTATTTGTTCCACGCAGAATAAGTTTCTAAAGCTTGTAATTCATCGTTTAATTATTTTTTTTTCGAAAAATACCAAAAGTATTTAAGTAAATAATTGCTGTAAATTTTGACGTGAAACTTGATGTTCCTTAGTGACAGTTAAACTTCATTAGGTAAGTATGTCTGATGCGTGGACCTTGTGTTTAGGCTATCTATAAATTAAAGCAAGGTGATACCATCGCTAATGACTTCACAGAAGCTCCCGTTTCTAGTAAACACGTCATGCCAGTATTATTACTAACACACCCTCTGAGAATAACACCAGACGACAGGGTTTACTAGACGTAGCAAATATGTGTCTCCATTTCGTCGCCTGAGTGCTTGTTTGTTCTATCTACCACTGTAAGTAAAATTTTACAGCAAGTTTTTTTTAAATGTTTTTGAGGACAAAAATGCAATTTGTTTAATTAAATTATGATCAAACATAGAAGAATAAAAATAATATGCCTATACTTAAAGTCCGTTCAAATATTACGCAACTTCTAAAGACTTTATCCTCCTTCTTCCTCCTTGTAATGCACCGTAACGTTATTTTGCACCCCTTCCTAACTTTCCTTAAACGTTTTTAACATCCATACGAGCATTTTTACCTAAAAATACCTCACAAGTTGTCAACTTGGGAGGATTGCATTCCCTAGTTTTATCTGAAACTAGTTGTGCGCCGCGGTTTCACCCGCGTCTTTTTAAAGAAAATCCCTACTAAAATATCCATTGCTTTAAAAAGCTATGATCCGTAAGAGAACTGTAGAAAAACTGTAAAATGTGTAAAGTACAGGTATTTTAAAGTACTTAAAAGTACTGTATATACGATATTTTTAGTTTTCTTTTGATAGAAGAACAAATTGGTTATCTCTGTAACCTGATGCTCTTGATACTGCAATATATACCAAGTTGTCCGTATGAAAATCAGTCTCGGCGTGAATCGATTCCTTGGTGCTTAAATGTTTGCCCCTGTGCTTTAATAATAAAGACGGAACAACTCCTTAACGGGAAATTGTATTACAATTTTGAAATTAAAAGGCAAATGGTACTATTTAAACAAAATATCTCCATGACGCTTCGTAACGGTACAAGACATTCTCTCGCCCCCGAATTGCGCTATGTAATACTTCGACGTCGAAACAGAAAATCCTCTGGCGCATATCGTATGGCTTTTGGACTTTAATGGCTTACAAAAGGCGTTTCTCTGAAAAGTACCTTTAAACTTGAATCCAAAACTTAATTTAACGTGACTGCTAGATAATCTGAAACTCTGAAAGAGAAAGTATACTGAGTATCACTAGTCTGCGGTAACTTCAATAAAACACACTGTAATCTCACGTCCCATTAAACGCTCTGCTTCAAATACGGGTGTTTTGATTGCTCCCTTTATTGTTTACTCGTTTGTAACGTATGTACTTAATTAGGAAATTTAGAAAACAAAGAAAACTTGTTTGTGGAGGAAAATGTAAAGGATCCGTCCAAAAAGTTACGAGAAAAAACGTTGAATAGCCGAGTGGGTCATTGCTTACTGAGACCTTTTTTTGGGTTCGATTCCTTCTTTGTTGTTTTTGTATTTTTTTTAAAGTTTTTCTATAAATTTATGGTTGTTTTGTTTAGAGTAATAAAAATAATAATAAAAATTTTATTCAGTGACCAACAAACATGTAACATGATTATAATGCAACACTTAAAAATGCTCTAACAATAACAAGAGAATGCATAGTTACAATAATGATGTCAGGAAGCCCTAGCCCCCACAGTAGGATTCCCTGTGTTTGTGGGAGCTAGTTCTCTTCAAGAGTGCTTTGTAAGAATTAAAAGAAGTAGAGGAAGAGTGTGAGTATGTCGAAAAGAGTGCATGGATGTGAAAATGTCCATAAAAGTGTATGTAAGATAAAAAAAAAAGTGTGTATGTGTGAATGTAGGTTTTTCGTGTATGTTGAGAGAAAGAGTGTTTTTTGTGTGTGATGTAGGAGAATGAAACCTAAACGTTTATGACTAAGTGTGGGAATGAGGTGTATGTGAGGGTGTGGTAATGTAGGGACTTGCTTATCCAAGCCAGGCGTGCTATATTACACCAATTATTTGTTAGTAACTTGCTGTTAGTTAATAATCTGCTCGTATTATATTTTCAGTTTGAGTGTGTCCTAGGGAAAGTAGATATTCGTTAATCATTTTTCTACATTTCCATTTTGTGTCTTTTACTAAGTTTAGTTTTTCATTTAGATGTTTGTAAATTAAAGCTCCCAAGTAGCCATAGCACCTCTGACCAAACCTAGTATTTTTTCTGGTAATTCCCCATCTGAATGTGCGCCTTGACCGCATATCTGGGCAGTAATAATTTGTTGTATGCAAAGCTGTTCTATGGAATCGCATCGCACATGATTGAATAAACAGTTGACGGACTCGTAGTTGTTTAGTGTCCTTATACAGGTCATCAGTTGAATAAAAGAACGGTTTTCTGTGCGCTACTTTTAAGACCAGACGTTGCGCTCTTTATTAGAGTTAGAGTTAGAGTTTATCTATCTACCTATCTATGATGTTAGCTCTATATATACAACAACAACAATACAATAAAATAATTCTTTATTAAAACACCAGACAAAGAAACTTAAAATAAAAAACATACAAATTAACTTAGCATTCTAATTGGCAGCCTTATCGCTTAGAGCGATCTCTACCAGGCAACCGTGCACGGACAGGAAACAGCATACAAAGCTAGGCCTTAATTTTTGACAAAATAAAAATAACATTTAAAGAGAGTAAACAAAACAAGTCTTAATGTAGAGTAAAAGCAAACACAACTTCAACAAATGAAAAGCAAACACAAAACAAATATATTATAGGAATTTCTATGTACCTACTCGTATAATTACTGTGTATTTTAAATTATTTTTGTGTTGTATCAGCTTCTATCGCAAACGCTTTGCTTAGTTTAAGGCTATTTAATTTAGTGATGTGTGTAAAATGTCGACACAATATTAATTTACTAATAAGATATATAAATCTAAACGCGTAATAAATAAAAAATTGGCATACATAGGAACTGCCGATAGAAGTGAAAACTTATAACTCAGAATTTCATAGCTTACCTTGGAAACTACACTAGTGTAACCGGAGGGTGTGGCCTGGTCATCATGGCATGACCATCTAGAAATTCAACAGCATTTCCCATGGGCTGACGCACTTCTAGATGGCCATGCCATGATGGGCAGGCCACGCCTTTTTAGCATTTCTCATTGGATGACGGATTTCTAGATAGCCAATGGCTATGGTCTCGAGTTTACCCGAAGATTTCTTATCATATCCGAGCGTGACGATAGAATTCATTTCACAACCCACGAAAAATTTGTCTAGGCGCGCCAAAAGAAGTTTTCACTTCAAAAATACTCGCAAATTGTTAGCAACAGGGGCACGTCACATACGACTAGTTTCCTTACGACTAGTTTTTTTACGTAAACACAAACATTATTTCAACTGGAGATTTCTAAGAAATGTCACGGTTAGTTTTCAGATGACGGGTTAAGTGGCATCTCCAAATACGTGGTAGTCGTATATGTACATCCTAGTCATAATATACCTAAATGATGAAGTTTGGGTATTTGGATGCTTGTTGCTCAGTCATATTGTTACATTTGAACGAATCGGGATAAAATTTTGAACACAGTTAGATTGTAGGCTGGATATATTTATGTTCTACATAAGATAGATAGATAGATAGATAGATAAACTCTTTATTGCACTAAATAAACAACAAAAAAAACAAAATCTAAGAAACAACAACTTAAAAAAAAGAACATGTTGTAGTATCAATTGGCGGCCTTATCGCTAAAAGCGATCTCTTCCAGGCAACCGTGGTATGGAAAATGATTACAAATAAAGGAAGACGGGTTCATAAACAAAGAGTAAATAGGATACTTTTAATTTTTACATAAGCTATTTTTTATCACGGAAAATAACGGGAATGGGAACTGTGCGAGTAAAACGCGGTGCCCTGCAGTGATAGGTATGTAAACACTGCTAGGTACTCGGACAGTCAGTGAGTTTGACGTAAGTAAGTAAACCCACGACATGTGGATGTTGTAGTGGTAGGACTCTTGGCAGAATCCGCCTGGGGAAGAACCACACCTTTGCCAGTTATTCTACCGCCAAGCAGTAATGTGCAAACATTCATGTGTTCCGGTTTGAAGGGCAATGTTTCCAGATAAATTACAGGGCTTAGAGATATAACATCTTAGATCTCTGGGTGACGAGGGCAGTGCAGTGCTAGGTAATGATTTGGACTCTTCATGTTCCAAAAGCTGCGTGTCACTGTGCTGTTATGTGGCATGCATGTTGTTTACCATCAGGCACATGACCTGCTCGTCTCGTCACTCTTTATTTAAAAAAAAAAAACGTATATGTAATACTAGCCGCGCTCCGCGGTTTAACCCGCGTTCCTGTGTCCCGTTCCCATAGCTTACTCACGATCAAAAGTACCTAGCACATGTGATATTTCATAATAAATAGTAACTGTGTAAAATTTTTAACCCAATAATTTCTATCATTCTGACCTGATTGAGCTAAGCAACAATGCAACATTTCGCATTTCAAATATTAGAAGGATTTTGATCACCAAAACTCACACAAAAATTATTGGATCGACTCATTTATTTTTCTTTTATTCTTATGGTTCAAGATTTCTTCAAACTTTAAGAATTAACCTCTAGATAACTTTACGACTTTTTGCTTGGGTTGAGAACACAAAAAATTGCCATCAAACGTTGGTCAAACAAGTTCTTTGTAAATTGTCAGACAACCAAGGTTACCGACATACCTCAATGTAAAGAAACTCTAATTGCTGAAATGGTAATGAGCTGGCCAGATATGTCGTAGAAACGGCCCGCCATTAGAGAAAATGTGATATTGAATGAAGAATATAGTAAGTATACATTTAGCCTAGGACATCTTGAATTTCGATGGAGTAACGATATAATGTTCGAGACAGAAAATTTAAAAATCAAGACTGAATAGAGCGGCAATTTTCGACACTGATGATGTCTTTATGTTCTTGAGAATTTACGTTCGTATTCGTTTTATTTATGTACTTCTGTAATATTTTGGACCGACTTAAAAACTCTGTAGATATAAGTGAAAACACGTTTTATGTTTGTTTGTCGACAATTTTGCCTTTAAAACCATTATTTAAACCAAACGTTTGTATGGTTAATAATATGTTTATAGAGAAATTATCAACACACATTGAATTCATTGAAAAACATTGTGAAGAAACCGACATAAACCTAGATTCTTCGGGGTTATGTGTCATCCACCAATCCGCACTGGGCTCTAGCATGGTTAGCCAGCCAGCCAGCCTTGACTCTCTCCTTGTAAGAGAAGGCTCTGAGTCCCAGCAGTGGGAAAAGTTAGTGGTCTGCTATGTACAAAATCCTACTAATATTATAAATATAAATATTTGGATGTTTCTCGCTCAATCACGTCGTAACGTATCAACGGATCGGACTGAAATTTGGAACGCAGATTGTACAGGTAGACTGAAGAGAGACGTACTTCTTAGCATTCCATGGATTCACCGTGCGGGTGCCGGGTCCATCGTGTGGCAGAGAGAGAAATATCGAATAGACCCCAAGACTTGTGACTCGGGTAGTAGGTTTAAAAGGGGCCCCTTATATTGACGTACGTCAACACTCACCTTCACTACTCGTATTTCTCTCCCTGCCCAGCCAAATCCGATATGATCCTACTAGTGCAGCTTTAGATACTCGTTCTAGTATAGAACTTACTGCACTTCTGGACAATCCAAGGTCTTTAAGCAGGTTATAGAGAGATTTTGCTGGTATACCTCTCGCTCCTACTTCTACAGCGTATAAAGGTCGTAATACTTATTTTGTTTCATCGCGTGGTCTTTAGGTATATTAGTTTCCCACGGTACGGTAAGTTCTACCAGGACTATGCGTTTCGTAGCCCTAGAAAAAAGGAAAATGTCCGGTCTGGATGACGAAACACCCACATCCTCTGGGATTTTGTAGTGCTTTTCATATGTGTCCATTAAAATAGTCCAATCAGGAGCTGAACCCAGGATTGAGTAAGGCTTGTTCTTGGAGTTTGAAGTTGAGCCCTCTTTTACAAAGTTAATTTGTCTTTTGTTTATCGTCAATCCCTTTTGGGCTCTAGCTACCGAAAGGCTTACGGCTTCACGTATGATTTCAAGTACTCTGTCATGGCGCTGTGAGTAATGACCCCTATTCTGCCGTCCGCAAACTACAATGCCGTTAAGTACCAAAATGTAGTTTCGAGATATCGCGGGAAAACTGTTTCTAAATTTTAAAATTATGCCATTTGATAAGTGAAATACGTATTTCCATAATTTTGATACCTTTATATAGAGCTGCAAAAACACTTTGAAATCATAGTATTTTCAAGATATTAAGGTGTGCGAAATAAGAGTTATAAGCGTTTTTGCATTCTAGTCTTGTAATTTTGTCTTAAAATCTTTTCAAAATCACCACTAAAATGCCGTTATGTATAGTTTAACGGCATTTTAGCTTGATATTTTCTTTAATTTCATTGTATGGTACTTGACTACAGAATTTGAAATCATTCCAAAACTAAAATGCCGTTATATCATGAAACATCCAAGATTACAATGCGGTTAAAGTCATTTAACCGCATTTAAAACTAGTAAACTTCATAAATTTGTTGTTGTAATCGGTTATTTCAGAGCATTTTACAACACTAAAATGCGATTAAATGCAAAACCTTTACCTTTAACTGCAATTAAGCTAAGCATGACTCACAAGATATTTAAGAAAATACAATAAAAGTGATGATTTATGTGAAATAAGTAAACAAAAAATGACTTTAAAAACTAGATTTTTATTGGCATTAAAAAACAACAAACAGCATTTTTTGTTAATCTTTTTCGAATACAAGCCTAAATATCTAAAAATACAATTTCTCAGGAGTTAACATTTAAAATAACAAGGCAAAATTACAAAATTTTACATTTAAAATTAAAATACTACTTTTATTGCCCACAATTTTCAAAAATCTATAATAGAGATCAATTGTTTTTGTTTTATTTTTGTCACAATCACTTAAACTTTTGGATAAATATTCCTACAAAATAATTAATAATACCTAAGACTCAAATATTTTTCTTGAGTCTAAATATTGCTTTACTAGCATTATCATTCTTTGTCGTCGGTCGACAAGTTCTTCCAAAACAATAGCTTATGTGTTGGCGCTATGTTGCTCTATGAATTGAACTAAATTAATCTTCCGCTTAGTATTTCTGCATTTTGCTTTTGATTTGAAACGAAGTTTTATAATTTCTGGTATTTTAATTATTTGCCATTGAAGAAAGCAAAATAATATAAATAATCTTTCTGGCAATAATTTTTGTACCTACAAGCTATCACAATAAAACTCAAAATCAGAGTAAATCCACATGTGCGACATATTTTTGAGATTAACTCAGGGGCTTAATTTGAATTCTTCTTTCTGAAGCGTTATTTGGCACAATGACGAAATTGTTTGGTGCTATAAACTTCATATTTACTTTTGAGTTGCTAACTCATACTGTCTCATCAAAATGGTCAAAATCATATAACTTACCTTTATTGCATTTCTTACTTTACTTTATGATCTTCTTGTTCGCAACTCATGAAACTGTGTTCAGATTTGAAATAATAAAGCGTAATTTGTTATATGCAGATGATTTTGCTTTAGTAAATAAATGCATTTAGTAAATAAATGACACTGAGAAGAAGTGAACATAATAGTCAATTTTATTTTGTGCACTGCAACTGCATTGCACTGTTAACAACCCAATTGTATACATCAGATCTTTTTCTTCGATTCAGTCATAATTATTATTTTCCAAACTGTCAACTGCTTTGTGGTCGTTGCATAAACATTAAAGTAGATAGGTTCTGATATTCACCAATTTCTATCATGTGTCTCCGCGTTTGACAGAGAGATGGAAATACTGACAGTTTTTTGAGGTTCATTAATTGAGCTTCTACGCTTTTCCAACCAGCTTTCGGTTAGTTTTTCTGTATTCTGTATAACGGCATTGACAATGTTTTTAATACAACGTTAAATGGTACCGTTTTTAAGCTAGTTTTCTGTAGGTATTTATTAATGATGTTGTGGTTCTTAAAGTCAGACTTATGGTTACGTTTAAACTTATGCTTAATGGATTTCTTGAAAATAGTTACTAAAATTTTCACTTGAATCAGCTATCTTAAAATCATTATAACGTGCAGGTCATCTGAATTGAAATCACACTGTAAACTTGATGGTGGAGTTTAAAACTTCAACAGATACGGTATGGTGCTATCATCATCTGGCTGTAAAATTTTATGTTAACTCTTTAAAGTCAAAGTCAAAGTGTTTTATTGATAAATATACATTTACAAGTCAAGCATATTAAATTGTATAACAGTAGTTATATGAATTTTTATTAATTAATTAATTAATTATTAATTTAAACTGAATGTTTGTTTTGATGATTTTGTAGAGAATTACTCTACTTTCCTTGTAAGTCTATTAAAACCTGATAAAGTTTCATTAGATAGATTTGTGATTTCATTAAAATCTAAAGAAAGACGAGTACTGTAACATAATTTATACGTCCCAAAATGTATCAATGACACTGGAAGAGTCGGAACAAGATGTAACATAAGGATCATTTCCGATTTTTTCTATACAAGATCTAGTTTGACTCATCTAAATGTGTTTTAAGCCATCGTAACAAGTTGGAGGGAACGAAAGCATCTTATTCATCTGTACTTGATTTCCTTCACATACTATCGTACTGCATACGCAAGAACTTGTAACGGCATTTTAGTTAAGTAATGTGGCATAGCCGCATTTTAGTCTAGTATTGTAAAAAATAAATAATTTATATCACATAGTTAAGGTAGCTTTGTGATATTTTCTGTTTTAAGTTTACAAAATTGCATACGTATTAACTAGTCTAAAAAGCCGTTAAGTATGTTTAACTGCATTTTTGTGTTGTATTCAAGCATAACGGCTTTATAGCGTTGGACAAATACAATATAAATTATAAATGAAACTTTGTTTAAAAACATTTAAGTGCTTTAACGGCACTATAGCGTACAAAAGTCAGTTAACGGCAATTAAGTAATGGAAAATCAAAGAAAATTTCAGCCAAAGGTAACGTTAAAATACCTTAGCGGCTTTTTAGGTAAGTATTGTTATTTAACTGCGTTTTAGCGTTGGAACCATACAAAATAAAATTACTTAACGGCATTTTTAGTTTTGGTATCTTAAAAACTAACATACCTAGAGAAACACGGGTTACACAGATCGATAGATAATTTTTTTCTGATTGTAGTGCCATTTAAAAGTCCAAATCGACCCGATGTTAGATAACGGCATTTAAGCTTGCGGACGGCAGTATTAAGGAGCACCTTGCATCCCACCAATATGTGCCTTGCTGTACATATCGCCTCACCACAAGTATAGCAACATTTTTCAGAGGCTTTTCCCCACCTTACCAAGTTACTCTGGTCAGGGAGGGTCATTTGGAAAGCGTTCAGATAAAATTTTAATAAGGCAGGAGACCAGTCATATAGCAAGGTGCGCCACTTCAGAGCTAATGGGATACAAAACTCACCTATGGTTAACCACTCACTTTGCATTTCTAAATTCATAGCGTGCACTTTGTAACTATCATTTTCGTCTTGTTGTAGAAAGGTTTTTACCATGTCTCGGTCTTCCTTTTTCTTACTCGCACCCAACCCAGCTGTATTTACTTGCGCACCTGCCATAAATTGTTTGTGGAATTGAAGTCTAGATTCAAGGTCCGAAGCACTTTTGTCTTTTGGGAGAGATGCAATTAATTCGTCTTTCGACTTTCCCAAAACATGCGTTTTTGTAACTCTTAGGTGTTTGTAGAGTTCGGATGGTTTTTTTAGTTTCAGCCCAAAACTATTGTGATCCCTAAAGAGAGTAGAGGGATCAGCCGGATGTGCCAATCCAAACCATGACTTCAATATCTTTATGACATTAGCATCTAGTTTTGCCAGGAGGGTTTTACCGATACTACTTTATTAATTATTATTATTAATTATTATTATTAATTATTATTAATTATACTACTTTATTTTCCGAAAAAATAACGGAACGGGAAATACGCGGGCGAAACCACGGGGCACTGTTAGTATAACATTGTAAAATCTAATTTATTATTTTTATAATTTTTGCATCGACTATGTACTTAATACGTATGTATGTAGTTTACGGCTGGTCTAGTCGGGAGAACGGCGCTTGCTGATCCGGAGACCCCGGGTTCAAAACCCCACACGCACCACTGTCTTTTCGAAGTCATGTGCGTAATGTCGCTAACTTAAAACGGTGAAGGAAAACATCGTGACGAAACCGACATGTACCTAGAATCTTTCGAAGTCATGTGTCATCCACCAACCCGCACTGGGCCAGCGCAGCGTGGTGGATTATGGCCGTAACTCTCTCCTTGCGAGAGAAGGCCCCGAGTCCCAGCAGTAGGAACGTTTAGTGGGCTGTGGATGATGATGTACTTAATCCTTCTTTCTTCTCATTAATCTTTGCAACTGAAAATACAGCGTCAAATTAACCACTTTAGCACCACCCAATCATCATTTCATAAATTTATGAGGATCGTAATATGTGATACGTTTCCGCCATATTGACTCGAGACCTTGAACCTATCGCCTGCTAAATTAGTGGCTGTGCCTATAAGAGATCTGTGAATTGATGACGCTGGATGATTCTGCGTTTGTTTTGATTTTCGGTCGTAACTTTCAGTTTATTTTTATTGGCCGTTGTTATTAATTGAGTAGTCGGATATTGGTATATTTTTCAGCTGTCTTGTATATCAGTAAGATGATTACACTTGAGCGTCATCTCACTTGATTTTAAGCGATGATTGCTTGCGTGTGTTAGTTATTGTTTAAGCCGCCTATACATACTGGCCGAGTGGAGGCCAACGCCAGTGTGTGGAGGGTCGTTTTGTGATGACTCGCGTCGCTCGCCTCGCTGGCCGAGTGACGGCAAGTGGCCAGTGTGTATAGGGCTGTTTTGTCTCGACTCGTCTCTCGTGACCGGTATCGGTTTTTGTGCACAAAACAAAGGCGCTCGGCGAGTAGCGTCCTGTTCTCCTATTGGCCTACCTCGCTTTTGCCTGCGCGTTGACCGTTCATTCCAGAGTTAGACGCGAAGTAGGCTAGACGTGCCGCGGCGCTGGGAACTATGTGTATTGTGTACTGATCATCACAGATGTTGAAATATTTGATTAACTAAAACTAAGCACCTAAGTTGCATTGAAAGGTTATTCAAACACACAAACCTTAAGTTTATAAAAGTAAGTTTGTTTGTTGCGTTTTCACACGAAAACTACTCAATCAACCATCCTGAAACTTTGTACACATGTTCTTGGAGGTATATAAAAATATAAGTTACAATTTTTCTTCTTCCCTTTGTACTTAAAATAAAGGAAACGGAAATTGCGGTTGTGAAACCGTAGCTATCTGCTTCTAATAAGTAGATTAGTAAAAAGGTATGAATAACGGGTTGTTAAGACAAGAAAATAGATAGGAGTCACACATTCAAAAAGGTAGGTTGCGTTTTTATTTTTCAATAACCACCAATATGAGCCAATGCATTGAATGATATCTGTAATGATATAATAAACATCACAAATTGCGGCTTAGATTGTCTTCGACCAAGGAAAAACCGATTCGGTGACGGTGAAAATCTAGGTGTCTTGACACCTAGATTTTATACCTCGGAGAATAACACAGATTAGATGTTAGCGTTACACAAGTAGTATTCTGTCGTAATATAATACGAAGCTTTTCGTTAGAGTGCTTGGACTGACTGAACAATATCGCTTTTGGAGCTTCGAGCAGATCGCATACAAAATCATGTAAACAAAAACATCTTACAAAGAAATTACATAAACAGCTAACTTTACGGCGTTATGTAAAAAAACAGTTATTGGCAATTAGCTTTCTGGCATAACACTCAATGAATTAGACACACAATCTTTAATAAAAAAAACTCTATACAAAATCTTCACGGTTCAAAACGAGGTTACGTTTTAGCCTGAGGTTTACTTATATCTGGTATCCAATAGCTCGTTCCATGCTTCCAGAATATTCCCTCAGGGAAGTAGTGTTCCTACATATGAATTCCAATATGGAGAATATTGCGTTAGGAACAGAGGTCTGTTCAATTAATGCCAAACTTGTCTAAATTCCATTCATATCTCCGATCATGATTTAGGATATGAAATTTCATGTATTTTATGCCCTTTTTGTAGTTTCGTGTGGGTTTCCTCAAAGATTATTACACTTTTTCTACGTAAGACTTTATTGGCTATTGGGTAACATTCTTAAGCTTGTATTATTGGACTCGCCATGTCTCAGTGTTGGGTAAAAGCCTTTTCCACGTGTTTCTATTTAGTATTAAATATTTTTAAACTAAATTATACAAAAAACATTCTGATATTCTTCAAACACGCAAAGAAGTTCGTCATTAATCCATAGAAAATAAAAAACAATGCTCTTGTTACGCTAAATTACTTACAACGAATCTGATTGTATTATTTACGTATGACGATTCTATGAATAATGAACACAACATTAAGGCCCTGACCACACTAGCTACTTTTTGAAGCGGGATGCAGCGACTAGACGTCAAGCGCAGCTACTTTTTGAAGCGTGACGCAGCGTCTGTCGCCTGTCGCCGCTGCTAAAAGTAGCTAGTGTGGCTTGGCTGTAATGTGTATTTTCCACATATCTACTGTTTAAAAAAACATAGCTCGTGTAGCGAGGGATTCAAAAATTAGAATCCTGAGCGTAGCAAAGGAATCAGAAGGGCACAAGATGAAAAATATTTGCACTCGAGCGCAACACGTAATTTTTCATCCCACCTTAGCGAGGAAATGACTAAACGCTTTGCGCATTTTCAGTTTCAGTCAATTCTGTTGGCGTCAGATAAACTTCTTGGTCGCTACAATCACTTGGTACATGGTATTTCGGTTTTTCACTTGTCTTGAATTCAATTTTACTGTTTTTAACCTAAGTTTTAAACTTTAAGTTTATTTAGCCATCGTTTTAACAATAACAATATGACGTGAAAATATGGAGAGTTGACCGATTCAGGTGAGGAGTTTCATATGTGTACATGAAAAAGTGTCCGCCCAAATGCATTAAATTATAGAAGCGCTAAATTTGCATCAGGGTCACATTTTAAAGGAAATAAATAAACGTACCATACAGATTTCATAAAAAAAAAAATGGCAGTCATAGGAACTGCCGATAGAAGTGGTGACTTATAACTCAGAATTTGATTGCTTACTTTGGAAGCAACGCGTGTGAAACCGGAGGGCGTGGCTATGAGCATGGTCATCTAGAAATGCTGGCGCATTTTTTAATGGCCAATGGGTAAGGCTGAGGCATTTCTAGATGACCAATGGCTATGGTTCCGAGTTTACCCGAAGATTTCTTATCATTCCCGAGCGTGTCAACGAAACCACGAAAAATCTGTCTTTGGCGCGCCAAAAAAAGTTTTGACTTCAAAATATATTGTACCTACATGTTTGTAATTATCAAAATAGTAATTATTTATTAGATGTTATATTTACCTACTACATTATTTTGTACTGCACAAGTAGTTGAAATTATCTATTAGTTACTATTTTAGTAGTCAATAATACATAATTATTTAACTCGGCATACTTCAATTCGATTACAATTGTTTCATTCATAACATTTTAAAATGTTCTGCCATTTGAAATAATATTCTTTACCTCTATCCTCCATACGTGAAAAGAAAATTGCGCGCAAAGCATTTAAATAAAAGTACACCAAGGAGGTTCCGAGTATGAGTTTTTAACAAATTAAAAACAAATGTATGATGAATTCGACACCAAGGAGGTAGAAATAAATAGGTTAAATTATGTTTTGAATTCAAAACCTCAGTACACACGCTGTTCTAAATTCAAATTTACTTTACCCTCTAGAGGGTAAAAACGACTTTTGGGCCCTGATATCGGGGAGCAAAAGTACTCTTTCCGAGCTGGTGGGATGAAATAGATTTTGTTTTACTCTAGTGAGCATAAATTTAATTAGAACATGCACTCTTGAAAATGTAACAGCATAGGATTGAATTCAATTTAGTTTCTAACAACCCTATTCATGTTTGGGTAGTCGTATAAAATTGTATGTGAGTACTAGTGCTCAGTAGATGAAGGTTTAAATTGCGTCGATGTAGAATCCGGCGCTCTTGACGTCAATCAGTGATGCTTTTAATTGATATTGGCTCTGTCTTGTATACATTGCCAATAACGTTTCACGATACAAGATGGGCCGTAGTTGAAAACATAATATACAAGACATTAGTATACAACCAACTACTTTGGTATTTATGTTCTACTAATTTCTTCTACAAAAACTACTAAATGAAATTGGATAAAATTTAGAACGTCAAGAACTTTTATATTACGCTACTTGCTGCCATGGAACCCTACATGGGCGAGTCCAACTCGCAGTTGCGCGTTTTTTTTTTGTATAGATCTTACGAAAGATGGTTCTTTAAAGATCTTCCACCATAAAGCGTTACAAATCTATTTTCAATTTGACCACAGACTTAAACAATATACAAATGAGGATTTATGCGGGTGTGTCAAATACGTGGTAGTGTGTGTAATGTTTTTTATAACATATTTGCTCGTAAAGGGTCTCTTATTGGACCAATTTCTGTATCGTAATGTATCTTATTACGCACTAGTGCTGTAATGTGTAATGTAAAACGCACGGTTTCAAAATGCTCCGTCCACAGACTAGGTAGAGAGATATGCTCCGTCTAAAACGAACGGTACCTTTTTAAATCTTAGTAAAAAGTTTTTATGTCAGAAAAGTGTGGTCAACATTTTATGAATAAAATTAACTTTGGGAGGTAAAATATAATAAAGAATTATTAAATTCGTTAATTTAATTAATTTAGACCATAAATTACTTTAATTTTTCTATAACAAAACATAAAAATATTAATTTACTTTATTATTAATGGCATACCGGCTGGTTCTGTGCCGTTGCTTAAAAAAAAAAAGGGCGCCGATGCGCGCGCATTGCTAATCTGTGATCCATAGTGATTATTTACTCTGTGCTGTGATCTGTGATCAAGTAAATATTATTCCGCGCGTTTTTTTTCGCTGTATTGTTTTTATTTGAAAATGTCGTCAGAGTTTTGTTGATTTCCTCGCAAATATGTTATAAAACGTCGTATGACATACGTGCGCTTTGATAATTACAGCCTCTGCTAATTATAGCTCTCGCCTTCGGCTCGAGATAGCAATAAAGCCTCGGCTGTAATTATCAACTTACCGCACTTATATCATAATGTACTATTATTGATTTAATCTATTAATTATGCACAACCTAATAAAAATATTACTTTTCCGAATTCTCTAGACTCTAGAGACCTATGTCAACTAAAGAAGTGTGCGAAGTTTCATACTCCTCCATCGGCCTAATATTATTATCATACATGAAATATAGCGTTATCTACTATAACTTTTATTTCGGTTGAAAATGTATTTAACGAAACGACATTTGCAGGGCATGCTAACATTATTAATACTTTATCAGCGAGACAAATGTTGAGAATATTTGTTATACCTATAATATACCTTATTTTATTTTATAATAATTATAATATCCCTATCTATCTAAATAGAACAATTTATCTAAAACAAACCTCTATAAAACTCGATGATACGAAATTTTAAAACAAACATTAGAACGATACAACGTTAATACGTAGGGTAAAGTAGGACAAGTAACGTCCTTCTACGTCACAGAACACAATAATTTTTGCTTCTTACTACTTGGAGACTAATTAACTGGCAAAGTAATGGACCTGACCGGCGCTCTAGCAAATATTTCTGTTAATTAGACAGAATATATTTAATTAACTTTTTCATATATCAAGTCATTTTGTCCCACTACTTAATTGACTAAACCACTGTATACTATCTACCGATATGTAATTTTCTTTTTGTTTCAAATAAGAACATTTCCTTTCCCTTCAATTGTGACTGATCGCAGTGAAGAAAATGTAAACTAAGTATTAATTAATATTAATTGGGCTCGTGGGGGCCGGGAGCTCACCTCATCTTCAAAAGCCTTTCCGAGCGCTTGGTCGACGCGACGCGTGACCAAAATGCTGGCGTTTATTTGCGCATAAGCATTACCATTCAGCGTGGTAATGCCGCATAGCCGTAATGCCAGCATGATGAGTACGTTTCCGATTGGTAGTGGGCTTGAACAACTTGATTATCTGTAGACCTATGTCTATGGATAATTCAGGTGTGCTTAGTGTAGGTAAGTAGTTATGGTATGTACCGTAGTGTAGTTCTCATTGTATTTTAGTTTTGTTAACTAAGTATTTGGTCAAAAATAAAATTACTAAACGAGCTAATTCAATTAACAAAACAATAACGAAATTGACAAAAATAAAATTAACAAAACAGGTCCAAGGAAATAACTAATATTTGAAAATCAAACAATATTTCATAATTCAATATGAAATCATTTTAAACCAAGGCAGTTAATAAACTGTATTAGCGTACTTAATGATTCTGACTTGGCTTAAATGACTTCTTCCAGTATTGGTAATACAAACAACATACATAATATACCTACAAGTAATGTTACGTTAGAAATAGAAATAAACAAAGGAAAATAGATAGAAAACAACGAGAAAAAAAGGTTTGTAGCATCTTACAACTTTTATGTAATCACACAGTGAATTACTTTATAAACGAACAATATTTAGATAAAATTATTGCTAAAACATGAATAATTGTTGAAACGCCAATATTGATGTTAATGATGATTAAAATATACTATTTCCCTTCATCACGAAAGGATCATTACTGTAACAAGAACCCTATTATTGTCGGAATTAGTTTTAGTACAGTCCAATATTATTTCGAAGAAGGTCGAGTAAACTTTTGACACTGCAAGCTATCAATCTTCCGCGCCTTGAAAACTTTGAAACCACAATGCGAAGCTGAAGTCAGATTTATTAAAATAGTTGTGATTGTTACGTACAGTGAACAATGCTACGGTATTCATACTTTAGACAGTTTTTTTTCTTAAACTAGGCAAAATATTTACAAATCTAAAATATATGAAAACTCTTTTCATCCAACTACTTACACTAAACACAATTTGAATGATTTGTGACGGGTGATCGTCTAGAGTCTGGAGATAATTAAAATGATCAAGCGCACTACCAGTTGGAAGTATGTCCAGCATGCTGACGGCATTGCCACACAGAATGGCAATTAAATATTAAATTTGATTTATCTTCTGAATACGAGTATACACCAGCATCAGCAAAATCCGTAAAAATCATGTCGCTACTATTTTCAGTAGCGTTAGCTCCTTTTGTGTTTACGTTACTATCGTATATGGACTATCTATTATAAGTATGATAACTATCTGTCGTAAGAAGAAAGTCAAAGCCATCACATAACAAATGCAGATTGGCAGAAACAATTTGTACGTGGTTTTTTTTTATAGGTTCACACTTGACCGCCATCTCGCCTGATGTTAAGCGACGATGCGGTCTACTATGGAGCGTGTTTACCTAGCGTGGTTGTTCATTTTTAAACAACAATTATTTCAAAATAAATACACGGGGTAACTCACGTATAATATAGTCAGAACAGTCCGACTCGAGTTATATTATACGTGAGTTCCCCGTGTATTTATTTTAAAATGTGCAATAACCACGTTAGTTTTCATACTCACAATAATTTCCACTACTATCATTCCTACGGAATATTTACGGTAGTTATAGGTACAGCAAAGTGAAACACTTTATTTGACTGAAGACTCTTATAGTAGTTAACATAGTTTATTAAAGAATAGCGCTTATCCACTTTCCATAGTGACGTAACAAATCCTGTTGACACGACATGCCAAGGTTTGTGGGCCGGTGGCAAATATTTGTCAGAGTTCTAATGGAGTCGCGCCTTTGCGACCTTCCTTTATCACGATATAAAGACATAATGCTTCAAATTTAGAGGATAATAACCTACTTCAGGGAATTTCAGCTTAGAAGTTTGATGTAGACAGCTGGAAAAACTTTTTAGTGCAACATAAAAGGTTGCGTAAAGTAATTTTATACATAATTTTTTAGTAAAGCAGGTTTTAAATGAAATCTTATATATAAAATTCTCGTGTCACAGTGTTTGTTTCCTTACTCCTCCGAAACGGCTTTACTGATTTTAACCAAATTTTATATGCATACTCTGTAGGTATGAGAATCGGCTACTAGCTATTTTTCATACCCCTAAGTGACAAGGGTTGTTCACTAAGGCAAAACAACGTTTGCGGGGTCAGCTAGTCTTACTATAAACGTACTCGTATTAGTATAAGTTTAATTATTAGTATAAGTATTAGTATAATTATTCTTAGTAACAACTACAGTAAATAATTTACAAGTTGTTTATAAAACTGAATTATTTTAAAGTATCTACGACCTACGCATAGTATTAGAAATGAGTGCCTGTTTTTTTTTGGATACAGTTTCTAATACACTATTATTTTATAAATAAATTACTGAAATTTAAGAAATGTATTTAGCATTTTTAGGGTTCCGTAAAACGTAAAAACGGAACCCTTATGGATTCGTCATGTCTGTCTGTCTGTAACTTCTAAAATAAGATAATGATAAAACTAAAAAAATATATGATGCACATTACCATGCAAACTTCCACCTAAAATTGGTTTGAACTCGATGTTACTTGTAGTAGTTGTAGTAGTGGGTCGGGAACCTCCACGTGTTGTGCGATGACGAATCCCGGCCGGGGCTGGGAAATTCTACACGCGCTCTTCACCCCCTTGAGCAGTGCGTGTAGAGGTTGGGGAGAGGGACTGGAAGACTTGGAAAGGTTACTCGGCTGACATATCGGCCAAGTAAAATTCCTAAGTCTTCCAGATGAGGGATGAGGGTCCTCCACGAGCACTCTGACTAGCAGAGTGCTCAGTGGAAGGACAAGGGCCGCCGTGCGGCCACAGAGGCGGAACCGCGGCTATCCCTAGCCGCGGTGGTGTGGGTGGACATCTTCGCCGTGGTGCTCGACAGTGAGAAGTCGTGTGAGTTGGAAAAGCGAGAGTTGGAAGCCTTACGCTCCTTCACTGAGGCGGAAGTGGACACCGGGGCGAGCCTTGAGAGTAGCCAATTCTGGGATCGTACTCCGTCTCCACAAGAAGGCCTGAGGTGTCGGACATTTAGGGCCGTCCAGCATACTGCCTAGGGATAGGCCTTCGAGAAGGTGACTGATTGTGACGGTGACTGGTGAAGTGATTTCCGGCGCCTCATTAGAGCTAAATGCGGGGGTACTAATGTCTGCAAGGACAGTGGCAGGTGGGTCAGGGTCGTCGTAGGAGTGCGAAAAGTGACCCCGCGACCCTGACCCCTGGCCATGCAGGAGAAATCTGTAGGGGTAGGGGCACCATGACGTATCCCATGGTGTCGAGCCCGAAATACCCCACCTGCATGGTGGGCATACGTAAAAGTATTTCCCTTACATAAAAAAAAATAAAAAAAATGTTATGCTAAATTGGGAGTATTATATTTAAAAAAACTCAATCTAAATGCGTTTTATACCAAAATAAAAAAAACTAATTCATGTGGTCTTTTTTTCTTTGCGTTTTCTGGGAACATTTACCGTACCTAGTAATGTATATAAATATATATTTTTACATTATCAGAAAGAAGTGATTTCAATTAACTAAAAGCCTACCAACTTAATTGAAAAAGTATATATTTTGTCGTGAGATTAATCGATTGAAAATTTGGGTACTTTTCCGATATTAAGTCAATTTAAGGTGAAAAAAAAAACTATTATGAGTTAAAAAAACTACAGTGTATTTGAGATATAAAATAGCAAGTTTTCACAAAATTTTAAGAATAGTTTTTTTTTATATGAGACAAAAGTTAAAAACAAAAAATATGTGAAAAAGTGTTCAATCAAAAGGTGTAGATCTTTTTTTAACCTACCACTTTCTGATACATTAGGTAATATTATTTCCATAGAATTTGTAGTTTTGCCGGAAATCGTGTAAACTGTTTTTACCGGGCCTTTTCCACTTCCCGACCTCAGATCGCCCGTAAATTATTTTTCCTTTCACTTTTGTCATATTCTCTGCCTTTTACAATGAGTTTCACCCTACTATTGTTCTATTTGAAACCTATCGACACTGGTCTATTATATTAAAACATCGATCAAAGTTACAAGCTAAAAGAACTTATTAATTATGTCACTTGCTGCTACCTCTTCTAATCCATTATTTCGCAACGCCGTACAAAAATCATGCGACAAGGAGAAATGATCGAGGATTGGAACCCCCCCGCTTCAATGGCACTCAGTTGGACAGCTTACAAGTGACGGGATAGTGCTGAATCTTATTACTTTATACCCTTCTATCATCCTACATAGGTCTCCTGGTGGTTCATTTGACCCGTTAATTTTGTTCACGGGCCTGTAGTCTATTTATTTATTTAAACATACAGTCGCATCTTAATGAGTAGGTAAGCATAATGTTAATAATACTTTACAATACACATAAGACCCTGTGCATAGGGTGTTGCGAATAGTATAAATAGTACATAGGTACCTAATGTAGTATCTTAGAGCTATTTACAGTTAGAGTATTTTAATATTACGAGACTTTGGAACGTTTTGTCCTTCAAGTAGTCATCTATTTTGTAATAGCATTTCTCAATTAAAGTGGATTTTAAAATAGTTTTAAACTTTTTACTATTGGTCTCCTCACGTAGATCTTTAGGATCGTCTATAAGCAGTCAACCACTGCTCGTAAATATTAATTCATACATGAAACATGGTTAATGTTCAATTGATTCGCATCTTCTAAATAGTTTTGTAGGTTTTCGTAGCAGCCGTTGTCACGTACAAGTACAACGAAATATGTCAATAAGGTTTCCAAAATCAGTCATGTACCTTGCAGGGACGGAGTTTTATGTTTGTGTTTGCTGTAACGTTATTTTCTACTATCAAACGCAAATATATTCGAGTTTAATTCACTAGGACTGCATACACTCGTTGAAAATCGTGGAGTCAAGTTAAATTGGCAAACTCACCCGTTCTGTTTATTCGCCATCGAACATACAGACCCTTTTCATTGTCTAGCTTTCTAAATATTTATACCTCGTTATTTTGAGAATATTCATGTTACAATTTTAAATCTTTTCGTGGAAGAGACCAATTTTGAGGAAATTCCGTAGTAACCGTACATCGAATTTCACCCCTCACCGTTTGTCTAAGTAATTACCACAAATTGCTTGTCTTTACTAGATTTTAAAATGTTTTAACAGGACGGCTGAACAAATGAAACAGTTTCCGCTTGGAGCAATTTTAATTAAAAAGCTTGTTACTGGAATAATTCCTTGTAAGGTTTCCTTTGCGTGATAATTTTTGAATTATGAGGGATTATACGGAATCTATTCTTTGATAACGTCGAGACCTTGGAAATAATCTCACTAAACGCTTAAATTTCAAGATGATTAGAAATATTGTATTTTAAGAATTTCGTACAAAATTCGAAAAGTCGTGCCGCTCTCCGAAAAAGCAATTTGAACATGGAGTATCCACAGCACTACCATACATTGTACTGCGCTCGTCACCCAGAGATAAAATATGTATAATCTCTTGTCATGTAATTTCTCCGGAAAAAATCCCTTCAAACTGAAACACAGCAATATTTGCACATTATTTATTTTTTTAAATTAAATCTACTGGAAAAGGGGTGGTACTTAAACAGCCCAACTCTGTAAATAGTCTAACCATTACTAACAAATATAAAGTGTATTAAGTGTTTATCTTTCTTAAGTCGATAAGCATCGCCTTGTGTATCTTTAACCTTTTCACTTTACTAAATAAGGCACACGTGTCACGCATTATAAATGAAAACAGTTTACCAGTTTTCTAGAAAGAAAATTAATGAACTAAACGTTTTTGTGTCGTTAATATTTGATTTATACGTTTGGTACGTCTCTGACACGCTATTCGTAATAAAAACATTTAATTTTCATATAGAGGTAGGTAAATAAAAATTAATCTTCGAAATGTAATTACACTGATAACTTTTGAATGACTACTGAAATTGGATGATTTTTTGTTTTTATATTTGTTATTGTCAGGGCAAGATTTGTATCGTAGAAAATGTAGATTTTATTTATGTGGTCTTGGCCAGCGTGGTTAATTATGTCCTAGACTAGATGGGAACACCAGTGCATTACTTATAATTCATGATCATAATAATATGAATATTCTTCAAGGGGGCAATACAATAAATATGTAGGACATCTTGCGTAACATAGTTAACAAAACCAGATATATCACTTACGTTTATATATTTAGCTTCTACAACATTAAGTTTATGGTTCTGAATATTATTTGTTATTTATAAATGGTTTCGCAGATCCATGTATTAAAAGAAAAAGTATTAATTGTGCTCTTCGTTTCGAACTAATTTCGCAGAAAACATATTATTGTCTTGTACTGTTAGATAGTATATTTATGTTCTGTGGTTGGACACTAGCGAAACAAAAATAACGTTTTGCTATATAAGTACTTATTAACATACATAGGCCATCCTTTACACTCAGCTTAGATCATCACTCCTGACTACTACACTTATAATATAGAATAGACTGCATCATTATAGATGCTAACCGTCTGTGATACGATATGAGGTGGGAATAATGATTGAAGCTCGTATAAGCATGACATTTGGAGCGGGTTGCGACGCTCCGTTAAACACCGTGTTGTCTCGAGGAATCTACTCTGAAGAAGCAATCTCAATTGCCAGAGGTGAAGAGTCGCCAATTTTTGCATCTATATGTAATATTTATTATCCCTTCCTATTATTAGGAAACGTTGTTCTGCCAGATAAATTATTTTATCAATGGATGGAATGAAAAGTCAAAATGTCATTTCATGTATATTGACTTCACGTAATTGGTCGTTTTCATACTGTGACGATAAAAATATTGTCAACGGTAATAATATCGTTACCCGTCCACGACATTACCCCGCGATCCTTCTTCACCCCGCACTGTGTCGTCACCCGATGTTGTACAACGTTACCGTTATCGTTCAATGTGAAAACGAAAAATGAATGACTTACTTGGTATAAGCACAGTCTATTTTCAATCATACAGTCATCCGACGAAGCCGTCTAGATGGGGCAATCGTGCGGGGCGTGTGGGGTGAGACGCCTGATAGCACGCTCCTGCATTGCCTCAGGGCTGAGGTCTTCCGTATGTTTAAATTTTATTTTGGTGCCACTTTTTTGTTTGCGACAACCCTACCCGTGCCTAGACATTTAATAATAATTAATAATAATTAATTGTTTATTTCAATAATCGGTACGTTATACATGTGTATCCCTAATTTCCCAAACTAGGTGTGAAACACACCTGTATTTTGGGTAATAGGTCTATTCGTTTTAAATCAATTTATGTACATTTCGTCAAAATTAAACATGTTAAGTAAGTAAATTCGAAATCATTAAACATTTTAAAATTGAAAAAAAAAGAAACAAAATAATCAAACAAAAACAATTGTCATTGAATTTTGTTCAGAAGATGTTGAGTAGGTATGTCAATTTCATAGTTTCCTTCTCATAATTATTAACTTAAAATCAAAATTAATACCAAATTAAAATTAAAACATAATCAAAGTTAAAATCATAAACAAAATTAAATCAGTATCAAGAATAAAGTCAAAATTAAAATAAAACATCGAAATATGTCAAAGAAATGAAAATATGTCAATTTCATAGTGAAAGTCAATTTAGAACCAAAATTAAAATCAAATTGTAAACATAATCAGAGTAAAAATCATAAGTAATCAAAATCACAGTCAAGAATAAAATCTAAATAAGAATAAAAAATCAAAGTAAAAGTCATTATTTTTAAGACCGCAATCAGATGATATTTAGCGAATCGAATGAGTTTTCACAGTGCAATTGATGAGAAATCAAACCAAACATTAAGTCGATAAGGATGAGCGCGCGCGAGCCTATGTGTGTTTAAGTGTGTGTGTGAGCGTTTGAGGTAGAGAAAGATACAAAATATTATGATATGTAGCATTACGAGGTGATTGCGAGTAAGTTTTCGGTGTCTTTATAATTTAAGCTCCTCAACCATCTGTCAAGTGAAGTTTTGCATTTTATCTGATTCAGACTATAAATGTTTAATACCTTGTTGACCCGGTTATACAGTCGTGCACCAATAGCATTGTAGTGCCGATCAGCAAGAGCTGTCCGTGTGGGGACTATCGGGCAGACAGAATAGTTTCTACGTTTACTAGACAGATAGTATGGGAGTGTAGAGTGCTTGCGAAGAAGTACCTGTTTCACGTACAACTGTGTCACCGTGAGCACAGAACAGTCTGTATACAACCGTGTAGTCGGATACCTGCGTGGTTTACCGGTCATGATTTTTAAGACAGCTCTTTGTGCTCTCTCCAGTCGGAGCATATTGGTAACATAGGTACCACCCCATGCCGTGATACAGTATGTCAATACCGATTGCACAAGAGCATAATACACGGTCCTTAAGAGCTCCAGTGTTGCAGCTGTTCTCAGTCTTTTAAAAATAAACATAAGCTTTCTGGTGCGGGCGGTCACGTTCTGCAAGTGTAAACTCCAATTTAGCGTATCGTCTATGGTCACTCCCAGGTATTTAGCGTGTGATGCACGTAAGACTTCCGGGCATGTACATACCTCGCCAACCCGACCACATGTGTGAGCTCTAATCTTTAGGGAGTCAGGCGTTGGTCGCATATTTGTGCTTGGTGAGAAGGCGATGTATAGAGTCTTACCTATGTTTAGGGTTAAAAAGTTTTCCGATAGGCACGACATCACCACCGCGAGAGCCCTCTCAGCATTTTCCCTTGCATTCTCCCAAGTAGTTCCGTGGACTATTAGTGCTGTGTCGTCGGCATACATCAAAATTTTGCAATTTGGAATGGATAGCCTACAAACGTCATTCACATAGCCGGTAAAGAACGTCGGCCCCAGCACACTGCCCTGCGGCACGCCACACGTTATACGTTGTTCACAGCTGATGACGTTATCTACCTTTACTGATTGTGTTCTGTTCGTTAGATAGTCCGTAAAAATATCCAGAGCCAAGCCTCGAACTCCCATGGTCTCCAGCTTTGTGAGCAGAAGGGGGATTGATACTGTGTCAAACGCTTTCGAGAGATCTAGAAGTATACAAATAGTCTTGTTTTTACATTCCAAATTTTCAACTAGACAGTTTGTAAGTTCCAGAACTGCGTCCTCAGTACTTCTCCCTCTACGAAAACCGAACTGATTATCCGCAATCAGACGACGCGCCTCCAAATAGTCTACAAGTCTCTTGTTTAAAATCTTTTCCAAGACTTTGGAAAGACTGGGCAAGACAGAAATGGGCCTGTAGTTATTTACGTCCGATCTTGAGCCGCTCTTGAAGATAGGGTGTACAATTGCTTTCTTAAAGGACTTTGGGAAGATACCCTTGAAAATGCAAAGATTAAAGACATGGGTGACCGGCGGTACCAGGTATTGTTTGGCACTTTTCAGAATATTTCCAGGAATGTTGTCCCACCCGGTAGCATAGTCGTTACGGAGCTGTGTAATAAGGGAATCTACCTCTATGTGATCTGTGGGAAGTAATGCCATTGAGTCACCATTCGAGTTGGGACAAAGTCCCCTATGGCCATATAGATTATTTGCCACAATTTTATCCGCCAGTTTCCGACCCATAGCCACAAAGTGTTCATTTACTTGGTTTGCCGATTTACGCGGACTATCAGAAACCTTCAGTAAGTCAGTAGCGGGTGCGGAGTTCGTTCGCAGATTGGCAATACTTTTCACTATTTTCCATGTTGCTTCTGGGTCTCGCTTCACTTTTTCTAGTTCTTGACGCTCGTAGCTATGTTTAAGTTTGCGAAGTAGATTAGTGCAATAATTGCGATATCGACTGTATGCTAGTTTGAGCACCATATTGTCCGGGTTCTTTCTCGTTTGGATGTGCAGTTTGTCGCGGTGTCTTATGCACCTTAGTCCACCAGGTGTCATCCAGGGTTTTATCATAAGAGTTGTGCGTGAGAATTTCACCACTCTTGTGTGCCTTTGGATGACACCTGCGATTGTTTCAATAAGCAGATCGGAGGCAGCCTCTGCATCATCACAAGCAAACAACGGCGTAAAATCAGTTTCTTTCATCTCAGTAGTTATCGCTTGCACATCTAGACGAGATCTCACGTGATTAGACGGCCTATCAGATATAACAGAACAGTTTAAGTTGAGTAGTATTGGAGCATGATCAGTCATACCCGTGTCAAGTACGAGTGCCGTTGCATTATTGAACCTTGACTTCAGAAGTGCATGGTCTAGGCAATTATCTCCTCTTGTGGGTAGATAGTGTGTAGGCATTAATCCAAAGAACGCAACTGCATCTAGGTACATTTCCTTGAATTTATCCTTTACCTCCGGTTTTATATTTATATTAATATCACCTGTGACTACTATCGTACTATGTACTGATAGAGTTTCCAAAAGCTCGGCCAGGCTATCCACAAATGCACTCGGGCAGGCAACCGATGGAGACCTATACACAGCAACAATAACCGTGTCTGGTTCACATTTTGCAACTAGGCAATTGCTGTCAACAGTGTTTGCTTCAGTGACACGGCAGTCTATACAGGTTTTTATGTACAGTGCCACCCCGTCATTTTGGTTGTGAAAGCTCGACTTGTAGCTGGTGTAGTTGTTTAAGGTAGGGAGGCTCGACACCTTACTCAACCAACACTCGGACAGGACCAGAACATCTACAGAAATCTCTATTTGAGACAGTAAGATCAGCAATTCGTCAAAATTACAGTTTATGCTTCGTATGTTGCAATGGAGTACAGTGAGGGACTTGGCGGACTTAGCTATGAATAACCTGCACTGCTCTGGCAAACAGGTGAAGGACTCTGCCACGCATAAAGAGTCAATATTGTGTGTGTGTAGTGTATTATCCATTGGAAATATAATCGAAGAGAGGACACAGTTCTATGACGCAGGCAACAAAACCACTACAGGGGACTTCATTGAAGGTCCATAAGTTAGTTGCTGCTAGCCTAAGGCATGGGAGGGCGCGATGAAATAATTCTAATATACGTCTGAATCCGATAAGTTTAGCTTTAGTAAATGTAAAATTGATTGTGTCTTGTGTGAACGAGAATTCATTAAGTTCTAGGTCGACCTTGCATGGGTTAACTTCTGGGAGCTTACAACATTGTAGAGTTATTATAGGGTTAATATATCTATACAATTTCATTGATAGTCATGCATTTACAGTCATATTTTCCAGATCGATTGTAGAGCAAATTTTTATATGCGGGGCTCCATCACTTTTTCGGAGGTAAATTTTACCATGTGAGCTCCAGCAGTATTTGTAGGCATTTACCTTGGCGAATTCACGAGCTTTAAAAAACAGATTCCGCATCTTTGGGGTGAGGTTTTCAGTGATGTAGACAGGATTCGGCGGACCTTCTATCTTCAGGTTACTTGTGTTTAGTTTGTTCGTTCTATATGTTGTATTATATGTTTTCACAGATTGTAAGAACTTCTCTTTATGAAGAACGGTCGTAAAGTCCACTATGATAGGCCTGTGTTTTGTTTTGGAGTTGCCCCTAAAAATGTCTTTGATGTCTGATGTCACCAAGGGGTTCCTAATCACTTGACTTATACCTTTCAACAACTCCACCAACTCATTTTTAGTTTCAGCTTTGCTTGTAGGCTTGGGTATATTTCGGATTTCCACACTACTTGCGCGTTGATATTGTTCCGTGTATTCTATCTTCTCTGTCAGTTGTTGTACGGAAGCGAGATAGGTTTTACACTCCTTTTCCAATTTGCAAATCCTCTCTACAGCGGACTGGTGTTGTGTAGACATGATGCTTATTGTATCACGCATTGAGCTGATTTGTTCACCCATTTCATGAACCGTATCAACTAGAGAGGAGAGACTAAGTTGCTGGTGTTCTTTAAATTCTTGGAACATTTTTTTCATCTCGGCCATAAAATTAGTCAGCATGTCGTTCGTGTAACCGTCGCTATTCTTCCTTTTCTTTGCTCTGTTTATGTTTTGCACGTTATCTTGAGCGATTGGCTTGGCCTCGATATTAAGTACATTTGGAAGAGCGGGCGATGCAGGTGGGGTTCTCTTAAGCGGCATTGTGATTTATGCAACCGGCACGGATTTCACGGAACAGTCAACAATAATAAATAACCAATTGCGTGTATCCGAACGTAATTACGGAACTACGCGTCAAATAGGTACAAGTCCCGTTCAATCTACTTAGTCTATGGTCTCGTAAGCTCTAGTGTCAATTGTCAATTTCAATTTGGAAACAGTCTAGCTTGTCAATCTCAAATCTTTAGCCGCTTTCAGTTGTCACTTGTCAGTTGTGTTATTTCTATTTGTTATTATCGTTTTTCAATAAATTGTTCAATCTACACGTAATAGTTTTAAGTGTATCTAAAACAAGTTCAGGTGATCTTGGTTGTGTGCGTGAGAGTTTGAACTGTGCAACGATTAGCACTTAGTATTTGAGATGATAATCAGCAATGATACAGCTCACCCTGGTGGTCCTTTGTTGGGATTTCGTTTGCAGGTTATTTGTGATGATGGTTGATGTACTGTAAGTTCTTTTCACTGAGTTTATACTATTAAATCGATTTAAAAACGAGCAGAGTTCGCTATTAGTTAAATAAAAATAAATATTAAATAAATATTGGTGGACAATTCACACACAACACCATCTGACCCCAAACTAAGCAAAGCTTGTGTGATGGCGGCCAGATAGCTGATATAATACTTATATAGTTTTAAATACATACTTATTATACATAGAAACACCCAGACACAGTGCAAACATTTGAATTCATCACACAAATATTTGCACTGGGTGGGGATTGAACCCACGGCCCTCGGCTTCGCAGGCAGAGCTACTAACCACTTAGCCACAAGGCCAGTCGTTGTTTACTTGGCCAGTGTTGCCAGACCATTATCGGCTTTTCTCCCAAGATCAAAGGCTGATTTCTTTATACTGTGGTATTAGTATTTATTATGGTTTACATAAAATTAAAAAAGCCGCATATAACAAAACAAAAGCGATGAGGTTGAGTTCTTTACAACCTTTTCTCATACCTATGGGTATATGCAAATAAAACAATTCTTAGAAATCGATCGAGCCTTTTCTGAGGAATACGAACACAAACATCGTGACACCAGATTTTTATATATTAGCATAGATTATCTTTTATCTACTGATACTACAAAGAGTAAGAACGCAGTCCTACTCATTAACTTATTTCAAAATAAATATCTCAAATCCTATCGTTAATCAATCATAACATTATGCTTCCTCATCATTAGCAATTGAAATTCAAGTTATGAAACAAAGTTTGATCGTGCTTATTTCTCATAAAGCAATATTATTATCTTGAAAACTTTATTACATTGAAACGGTCTGACGGGTCTCGACACCAATAAAAACGATAAGCTTTTGAGAGCTTTCAATATTCCACGAGAAAGCCCGAAATCAGTAAATAAATAACTGGAAAATGAAAACAATACAGATTGTTTCGGCACAGTCATCAATTTTAAATACAAGGACTTTGGAACCGCAAGCATCGCACTTGCTTGCTTGACGTCCACTATCTTTCAACGAAAAACGTAGTTTCGAAATAAACTCACGGCTTTCCTACTCCGGTTCTACTTCGAGCCATCATTTCGTCCGTTTAAATGTTCTAAGCCTACTCTTATTAAGGCCGATTTAAACTGAACGAACATAGAGCTAGAGCTGGAACAAGAGCATTCTTTCTCGATCTTTTAGTGTAAACGAAAGATCGTTCTTATCGTTTTCCATATTATATATTCAAGTGAGTAAAACTCGTACTCACAAGTGACGTCACACGAAACTTCGAAGCGCTGTATCTTCGTCATTTTTTGTTTGTGAAACAAAAGAAAAAATACGCGTACAATATTTTTTGGCAATCTAACTAACAGGCCACTTAGTTTTTTTGAGGATTGTACCCTATTACTTTAATTTCAAAATTCAACGTTTTGGCTAGAAGTATGTGTAATTTGCAAGATACATTGACGCGATGCCAAAGCCAATCGTAGGGTAGAAAGCAACACGCCTGCCCAAAACAGTACCGAGCCATGCAGCCATTTCAAAATGAATTGAAACTAATAGAAACAACAGCCTAGAATTTACATGCTAGGTGATTTATTCCTTTTTTAGTTTCTCTCAAAACATTGCGCTTCAAAGCTGCGTAGCATTTTTACATTACCGGTACACGGTAAACGAAACGGCCAAAGGCATGATGCTTGCTCAGGCAGACTGCAAAGAGACCTACCGCTACAAAACCAATAGACATTTACCGATATAATTTTCTTTAACTTGCTTAATGGAATAGTTACGAGTCTGAAGTACACGTAATCTAAGGCTTAGTTTCAAAATATTCACAATAGGTAGCTTTACTGCAGTTAAAATCAGGGCCGAGCCGACCTCCACCAGCGCCTGTGTGCAAAACCTTTATGGCGCCCCTATTTAACCCCTGACTGCCCTGACGTAAAAACAAGAGTTTAAGTTTGACGTCGATGTCGGTCTGTCTGTCTTTGGGTGTGTGTGTAGGTATGTCTGATCGAGACATCGTAGCTTTCAAACAAATGGACCGATTTCGATGTGGTTTATTTTCATTTCAAATACAGTTTTTAGCAAATTTTGGTTAATATCGAGTCAAATTTCAAAATCCCCACAAAATGGCAGATAAAATAATTCTGCACAACTTCCCTCAATAAGGGTATCTAGTCCTTAGTAGACCTTCCTAAATGGAAGGTCTTGACGAGTAGAATACTTAAAACTATAATAAATTTTAAACCCAAGATCGCCGCCGCCACAAAACGTTGAATTACGTTTCTTTTCTCACAACTCTGTCAATATGGGTATCAAATGAAAGGACTTGATTTGTAGAATACTTTGCCGAACATCAAATCCAAGGTAGTAGGGTAGGGGGTAAATTAGTTTATTTACGAGTATTCTTTCTACTAATAGTGATTTCAAAATTACGAATGTTATGTTTAGAAAAACATGAGTCTAAAATCTGTAAGAATTTAAGCATACTTAAATTATACCAGCAGCGCCACACGGTATTACATTTTACCCGCGCAGCTCCCATTCCTGATATTTTCCCGTGATAGCAAATGTGCTATTCTAGACTATATTCTGTGTTGAAACTGGAACCTGATCCCTTCGCATGTTCCGACGTGATTGAGCAACGAGCATCTAAACATTTAACTAAAATTATACATTTTAATGTCATTATTGGGAAGTCTGAACGACTGATCGGAATGATTTGAAATTTGAAACACAAATAGTTTATGGTCTGGAGTAGCATGTAAGCTACTAATAATTCCGAAAAAGTGCATAGTTATTTACGAATCAACATTATAAAGTATCTGTTACCCGCGACTTTTTCCGCATAGAATTTGAAATGTGTCTGTGCAGAAATTGACTGTTTTATCAAAATTTCAATTTCTTCTTTTAATAAGTAACGGCTGCTCTATTCGGGAGAACGGCGACCTCCCGGACCCCCGGGTTCAAATCCTACTCGTACCGCTGTCTTTTCGAAGCCATGTGCGTAATGCCTAATGGATAAATTAGGAACATCACGAGGAAACACAAAATAAGTGGAAAATTACTAAGGGGACAAATACCTATTTGCTAATAATCGGAACTACTAGTGGATTCAGTAGGAATTTAAAAAACAAATATTTTTAAAACGAACTTGCACCTTGCTCATACACACTTTCGAATAATGATTGCTTTATAATAGCCAGCCAAAATAATGATGCATTATTTTGGCTGGCTCGATCATTAAAATCAGGGAACCCCTGTGACACCACTACCTACTTGCATCGCACACATCGTATTGAGTTGCGTTTATAACCTCAATTAAATAAACAAACTCACGGCGCGGCGGTTCTTTTGATTTTAAAGCTGAGACGGTAATGAATGTAAAACAAAAGCCAAACCGTAAAATTAAACCTCAAACGTAAACATTAATCTTGGAAGACTCTTACAATAAACTATAGCAACTTAGCAATTTATGAATTGTTATTTTACTAGGCAAATGTTGCGCCTATCCTACCTACTCGTACTTACTAATTGTCGATAGTCTACTAGGTACAAAGAAATGGAGTTGAGTAAGTGTAAACAAAAATTCGGTGGCAGCGCTGGCGCCCCTATTGTCTTGGCGCCTGTGTGCGCCGCACACTTCGCACACAGGGTCGGCTGGGCCCTGGTTAAAATCTCCTTTTACGCCGCACAGCTACCGCATGCTCACAAATAGTAACCTTATTTGTCTAGCCCGGACTAGGCCGATGTTTCCCTTTTACCCTGCGGCAGCTGTTTGCGAAAATCCTTGTAGACGCGTAGCTTTAAGGTACATCAGATTCAAAACTCAATGGTTGCTAGATACAACAAGTACAGATAATCTATAGCAAACCTGATATTATTGTTAATGGTAATCATATAATCATAACTTTACATTTTAATCATCGTGACCGTTCAAACTGGTGATTAATTTAGATCGGCAAGAGCCATTTCACAAAATCAAGGCGAGTAAATCATAGTTTTGAATTCCGTCTGCATCTTTCTAAGATCAGAAAACAGTTTTACCATTTAATTCATTTTAACTATGATAGGTTTGCGCTTGACCGCCATATTGCTTAATGTTAAACAACACAATGGTCTACGATGGAGCATGTTTTCCTTGAAGAAACGAATTAATTCTCGGCTTATAGACTGGTGTCTTAGTGGTGAAAGAAAACATCGTGTCGAAACGACCGTGTTCCATAAAATATCTTTGTCTTTAGTTGTCTTTAAAAGACATGTGACATATCCCAGATCGCATTTCGCTGAATTGGTGGATTATGACCTTGACTGTCTTTTCATGAGATAAAGCTACAAGTTTTAGCTGTTGATGTTATTGTTGTTGTTGTATTGGAACACTTTGCAAACCTATAGTTATAATCTTGGTGTCTTCAAGTCGACAGTGAATCGGTTTCTTCTAGGTAAGCACGCTTCATCGTAGGCCGCAATAACATCAGGCGAGATGGTGGTCAAGTGTAAACAAATTCAAGTTTAAAATAAAATGTTTTCGTGAGACTTTTATGTAAAACTATTTGATTTAACCGGAGTCGCTTATCTCGATTGCACTACACGGTGATATCCGCAAATCAATAATTGATAATAATTATTATAACATGCGGATCGTTCTTTTGTCTACCTTACTATGGAACTAGTCAGACATTTTGTGGTATTAAAAAAATACCTATCCCATATTTTTTATAAGTAGTATAAAGGTATGTATAGGTAATGGAAGCTGTATTGAATTAAATTGTAAAGTATTGCATACATACCCAAATCTATTTAGTGTTTTTGCGAAAGTTAAAACACTGTCTACTTACCGTCAACACTCCCAAACTTTCACTTATACTCGTATGTATAATGATGTAACTCAAAAATACATCAAAAACGCCCTTAGATTGTTTCTGAAATGTACATTAAAATTACCTACTATACTTACCTTTACTTTTTCTGAACTGAATGAAAAGCTGAATAGATTAGCAAACTTATTTTTGCCTATTTCACTAAAATACATTCTATTAAATTCTTAGTATAATAATTGATTCATTAATCTCAATGGTCATGTTTTTCAAGTTTTTCATTCATAGACTTAATATTTTGTTTAATAATGTCTAATTTAACATGAATATACATAGATAGCTTCGAGCGGCTTGTTAAAAAGGACAAAGAATCAAAATAAAGATGTTTAAATTTATTCATTCTTAACCTTGAAATGGCTTGTAGCGTTATTCATATTCATAGCCTACTCAAAACATTCTATGTTCGTTTTCAGCCTTGGCCTTGTCACCTGTCCATTTCCATCAATTACAAACGTTTGTTAATTTTCACCGTCTAGGTTCCTATTTTGTTGATTAACTTTTTTTTAATTTTTTACCACAACATTCACGTAAGTTCGTGCTTTTTATCAGCATATTAATGTGTACGATTACCTATGTGAAATAACATATCAAATATTATGCTATTCGAAATATTTATTTGTGACAATTTTTAGGGTTCCGTAAAACGTAAAAACGGAACCCTTATAGATTCGTCATGTCTGTCTGTCTGTCTGTCTGTCTGTCTGTCCATCCGTATGTCACAGCCATTTTTTGCCGAAACTATGAGAACTACACTGTTGAAACTTGGTAAGTAGATGTATTCTGTGAACCGCATTAAGATTTTTACAAAAAAAAAAGAAAAATTAGGGTTGCTCCCCATACTGAGAACTGAAACTCAAAATTTTTTTTTTCATCAAACCTACACGTGTGGTGTGTCTATCGATAGGTCTTCAAAAATGATGTTGAGGTTTCTAATATAATTTTTGTCTACACTGAATAATTTGCGCGAGAGACACTTCCAAAGTGGTAAAATGTGTGTCTCCCCCCCTCTAACTTCTAAAGCAAGAGAATGAAAAATCTAAAAGAAAATATATGATGTACATTACCATGTAAACTACCAACGAAAATTGGCTTGAACTCGATCTGATCTCATTTTTTAGGGTTCCGTAAAACGTAAAATCGGAACCCTTATAGATTCGTCATGTCTGTCTGTCTGTCTGTCTGTCTGTCCGTCCGTATGTCACAGCCACTTTTTGCCGAAACTATGAGAACTACACTGTTGAAACTTGGTAAGTAGATGTATTCTGTGAAACGCATTAAGATTTTTACAAAAGTTTAAAAAAAAAACAAAAATTAGGGGTGCCCCCCATACTGAGAACTGAAGCTCAAAAATTTTTTTTTCATCAAACCTACACGTGTACACGTGTCTATCGATAGGTCTTAAAAAATGATGTTGAGGTTTCTAATATAATTTTTGTCTACACTGAATAACTTGCGCGAGAGACGCTTCCAAAGTGGTAAAATGTGTGTCCCCCCCCCCCTCTAACTTCTAAAGTAAGAGAATGAAAAAACTAAAAAAAATATATGATGTACATTAGCATGAAAACTACCAACGAAAATTAGTTTGAACTCGATCTGATGAGTAGTTTTTTTTAGTACGTCATAAATACACTATTATTAAAACTTCGATCAAAGTTACAACGAACTACAAGAACTATGTGTACTATGTATATTATGTTACTTGCTGGAACGGAACCCTTCATGGGCGAGTCCAACTCGCACTTGGATACTTTATTTTAGTACGTCATAAATACACTATTATTGAAACTTCGATCAAAGTTACAACGAACTACAAGAACTATGCGTACTATGTATATTATGTTACTTGCTGCAACGGAACTCTTCATGGGCGAGTTCAACTCGCACTTGGCCACTTTATTTTGATTATGTTTTGTTAATTTGTTCTTCTTCAGATATCGTGTAAATACATATGAATGTGAACTTATAATGTGTTTAGTGACTAGACATTGAAAATTACATGGTTGTATTTTCTATATAATGAACATTGCAAACAAAGATAAGAGTATAACTGTCTAACATTAAGTGTAGCCTGAGAATAGATATTCAACATTACGATGATGATCAATAAATATTAAGATTTTGTTGGAAAAGTTTAGGTAATTTTTGTATTTAAGTACTTACTTATATACATATGTATACCTTCCTTGGTTATGCTCTACGCTATATCCAAAGTTTAAATGTGGAGTTTTTTCAAAGACTGCAGAAAACTACTTTACTGGGACCAAATTCTGCTTACTAACTAGCATGCATATAAAGCACAAAACAAGATAAGGAACTGCTAAATGTGATGACTGGTGAAACTTTGGCATGATAATAAGGAAAATACGTAATAAATACGTACCTATATGTCGTATTTGATCTGCGTCCTGATAATTAACTACGTCAAAGAAGCTCCCATCGCACTATTTTTTTTCGTATCTTAGTCACTTTGATTAGATGATTATTTACTTTTAATATATTTTTTAACCATTATAGTTGAACATTCGACCGCTATCTCGCGTGATGTAAAATGACGATACGGTCTACGATAGACCGTGCTTACCTAGAAACTAATTCGCTCTCTATTTGAAGACATCAAAATTGGAACCATCGAGAAAAACCCACTCAGGCAACGCATTCCAGAACATAGACGTTTTTGTCACAAAAGTAGAGTCAAACTCAAAATCTTTGTTGGAGTCTTTGGAATGTCAACCGTGAAACGATGTTACTTGTTCATGTTATGAAAGTTACAATTTAAGAAAGGGTAAGGTGATATTAGATATTTGATATTAGACACGTAGGTCAGTTGCACACTCTCCAAAGTGTATCCGATAAAAATCCGATAACCTAGCAATTTAGCGGCGATGTACGACTTTGTTTACAAAAAAAAAAAATTGCAAAAATCTACGTCAATTCCAATTACGATCTCTTTAGGAGCGTTATCAAAATGTTTGAGCTAAGCTGTTAAGGTACGTTCTACAGCGAAACATGGCCTTGTTACTACATCCCCATATTTACTTAGGGCTTCAGCCAAAATGTAAATTTAATCGAGGGTTTTAACTTCGAGTTTCCTTAAACAACACAATCTAAGCTTGCTAACGTCAGCAGATTATAATACCTCGTTGACAGAGTAAAAGGATAACCGGGATAAACCGGATTTGTCAGTTTGGCTCCTAGAAAACCGAAGCGCTGTTTCTCTCTGAGACTTCGATGATTTCACACTACGATAAGAATGTTTATCTAAATATAGCGTCCGTGAAAAGACGCGTGTGACATTGAGAATTAGTCTAGATATGTATGTTAAAGCCTAAAGGTACAAGTTTGCGCGGAGACCGCGACACGAGACCGCGACAGGAGACCGAGACCGGAGACCGCGACAGGCACTTGACACTATGGAATTGTATGGGCGCCAGTTCGCGCCCGCGGAGTTGCGGTCTCCGGTCGCGGTCTCCTGTCGCGGTCTCAGCGCCAACTTGTAGAAGTTGCTTGGGTGTTGCAATGGCATGTTATTATTTATTTTCGTCTTGTTATGTCAATTAGCTTATAAACCTTTTCTGTCTATTATTACGTATGAGTAAAAGTATAGAGAATTTTGGAATAGTGAAACTTAAGGTTGCTTAAAAATGCAAAAGTAACTTTTATCATTTGAACAGTAGCCTAAATAATTAAACAAATAATAAAAAAGTGTACTATTTGCATGTTTTTTTTAAGTAGTAGGTAGAAGCCTACTAGTACTACTTATTCTACTAAATTAGAGTATGAAATTAATGAATTGAGTAATGCGGTTGATAAAACAGATTACCTATGCAATGTTACGACCACCATGAACAAGCTATTTGTGATTAAAAATATTGTTCAAAAAGAAGGCAAGCGGCAAGGACCTACGCAGCTTGATTAGTAATATTGTAAAGTAATGATTCATTTCATATTTTAGTTCTTTCACCGATCCTAGATTACTAGTCATCTTTAATTTAGTGAAAACGTGTACAATTTTATACTTCATTCCACTAATATCCTACTAAAATTATAAATGTCAATGTATTGATGTTTGGATATTTGGATGTGTGTTGCTCAATCACGTCCTAACGTATAAACGGATCGGGCTGAAATTTGGAACACAGATAGATTATAGTCTGGAAGAACACATAGGCTACTTTTAATCCCGAAAAAACAACGGGAACGGAAACAACGGGAACGGGAACTACGCGGGTAACACCGCGGGGCGCTGCTAGTTATAAATAAATGTCAAAGTATGGATGTTTGTTGCTCAATTACGCCGTAACGTATGAACGGATCAAGCTGAAATTTGGTATACAGTTAGATTTTAGTCTGGGAGAACACATAGGCTACCTTACCTACCTACCATATATATGACTGGCCTCGTGGCTTAGTTGGTAGTAGCTCTGTCTGCGAAGCCGAGGGTCGTGGGTTCGATTCCCACCCAGTGTAAATATTTGTGTGATGAATTCAAATGTTTGCACTGTGCCTGGGTGTTTCTATGTATAATAAGTATGTATTTAAAACTATATAAGTAATTATATCAGCTATCTGGCCGCCATCATACAAGCTTTGCTTAGTTTGGGGTCAGATGGTGTTGTGTGTAAATTGTCCACCAATATTTCTTTATTTATTTCAAATACTACATTTTTATCCCGGGAAAATAACGGGAACTACGCGGGTAAACCACGGGGCACTGCTAGTGTTACCATACACTTAAATATTTATTATTTGATACTTCAGTATTGAAACTGTAATTTATAAGCGCAACGAACCAGTACTTAGAAATTGGAGTGTGAGTGAATTGAAAAGCCTCAATGTCAAAATCTATCAGTTATTCAGTACCGAAATTGTATATGCGATTACGAAATTGTCACTGTTAAATTGTCAAAATCAAATCGTATTCTGAGAGTTTACATGAATTAATTTAGATAGTTAACCAAATCCTTGATAATTGAATTTAAGCCACACATTATACAACTTAAAGCTTGCGGTTGTATTTCTATTTGTTTATAATGCGGTTAAAACTAGATTCAAGTTTTCAGCTAGTTACTGTTGTTTACAGTTAGTTGATTATTTGTGATATATCTAGTAATTAATAAGTTATTGTTACAGTATAATGATTATTGATTCAAAGTGATGAATTTCTACAGTCAATTTTATTATAGGAATGCTAAGATACTTTGATTTTGAGTTTAATCACACCTGGGAATAAAGGCAACTCATGTTAATGATTGGTTACAATTATTAGTTGTATTTACACAAGTGTGTCTTTTAACCCAGACGCAAAAACGACGGGGTGAACGGCGAATTTCAAATCCATGGATGACCGCCACCACAAATTACATTTTTTTTAATAACTTACTCAATATGAGCCACAAATGAAAGGAATTCATTTGTAGAATACTCCAACACTATGACACATTTATACCCAAACGTAGGTGACCACGAACTAAGAATGATGATGCTGGTATTTCTTTTGTCAATAAGTTGAGCCTACTGTTGGTATAACAACAACTTTGTTCATAAAAGCCAAATATAGGTGCAATTAAATCGTGTCAAGCCCCTTTAACCTACTGATAGAGGCTTATCATGGAGTAATAAAGATAAACTGTATTCAAGCCAATAGGTGTGTTGGTAGTTAATTAACTTTACGTAGGTGAGAGTAATTTATTACTTGAATGTTTGCTTAGTGGTAACAAAGTCGTATTTGAGTACGTCTATCGACATTGGTAAATTATTCCTAATGGAGATATCCAGATTAGTGTTTTTTTGAATATTTTGGTATTTCAAATTAAAAACTATATCCTCTTTAACGTATAATAATGAAAGGAACAGGTTTATGAGCCATTTGACATAACAAGAAAAAACAAATTGTTGTAAATTATTGTAGTAACGAAAATTTTCTTGATTGAAAAATAAGATTGCAATTATAGCTCAGTGAATTTGTTAGCTGAATCATTAGCAATCATATATGTCACAGACTGTAGTCCAACTACAGTTACGGTAAAGAGTTCCGCAGTAGATATTACGAATGGACAAATGCCTAAAAACTGAATAACGTTGCGTTGGTAACGAACACCATGGATTGATTTAAGTGGCGTGTCATAGAAGAGTAACTGCTCAATAACTGCCTAGTAACTGTACAACAAATTGACAAAAAAAAAACTCAACGTTTGAGTGACGCCTCTAGATCGCTTACTTAAAAATGCTTTTCAGACGTGAAACAACTTTTCAAAAGTAAGTAAAAGTGCACGGACCCTCACTATAGCTACTATGACTAAAATGTTAAGGGGGGTGGTAGGTAAATCACAAAATGACCTGAGAACACTTAGGGTATATTGAAGGTCTTCAATGAACAAACAAATTTTTGAAACTTTTAATGGTTGCAATTTTAAATTTCATTAAAATAATGAGATTTGTTAAAAGTTTGTGGAGTATTCACGGACTCTACAATTGGTACTTATCTAGTCGTGCGATGGTCGTCGAGGGTCATCACGTTTGACCTAATTATCTTAATTGAATGTTTATTTTATGACATAACAGCAACTTGTATATGATAAGACCAACTGTAGCTACTAAATAAAAAAAAATACAAGAATACAAATAAATAAAAGCGAATGAATAATCATCAAATTTATCTAATATTTTCTGGACTATTAGACAAGATACTGTTAAAGTCAAAGCTATTTCATACAAATATATTATTGTTTATTGGGTTTAATTAGGAACATAGTTTTAGAGCAAAGAAAATAGCCCGTGGGCGCTTCATAAATACTATGAACTGTTTAGAAACATGGTTTCTTTATTACCTTATGTCGTTTATTTATATAATGTTTGTTTTCATTTGCCACACATTTGATAAAGTTAAAAGCTATTCGTCTACCGTAGACATGCCACATTTCAAAGAAATAATTGAAAAATATTTGTATTGACTGTTTTTTTTTGCTTTGTGTTGTGGTGCCAAGAAAATATTGCTTAGACTCGTTTAGTTGAATCATTTAATGAACATGTTTCTGACATTTTTTTTAATTACATCCAGCCTAATGAACCCCTAGTTCTCACCTGTCTACTAATATTATTAATGCGAAAATAATATTGAAACGAAATATATTGATATTATAAATGCGAATAATAAATGCATACAATGCAATTATACCCATAAGGGGTTCAAATCAAGTATGAAAGTTTCTATAGAAGTTAAGTAATTTTGAAACAAAAAACTTGAAAGTATTTTTTAGGTTTTTGATTACGTCTTTGTTTTGTTTTTGGTTAGGTTTAAATAGAGATAGATACTCTTTACACCAAATAAAATGAATCACAGAAAAAAAGAACAATACGTTTTAAAGTAGTGCAACGGTGGGCAGCCTTATCGCTTAAAGGGTTACTTTAATACCTTAGGATGTTTATGACATTTAAAGTTTGTAAAAATAGTGTCTTTGAATTGTATTTGGTGAAAATAGTAAATTGAATGTCTTAAAAAGCTGGGGTGATTATAATATGAAATTTAGTATGGAGTCTGTCAATACAATGTACTTACACCTTAGGTAGATATAGTTAGCAGTCATAAAATATATCTGGTTTCGTATCAAAATAAACGTTGTTCTAAAATATACCCAACTCCACAATGGCCTTTCAAAGTGATCAAATGTTTAATTTTAATCATTTTAAACAGCACGAAATGAAAATTATCAATACATAAATCCGGATTAAATTTGGAGTCAACGTTTCAATTAGACTGATTCATTCGAATTTGCAATTAATTAGTTGAAAAGTCACAACAATATTACGAAATATCGTTTAAAATAAATTAAATTTTCATTTCAATTAAGTTTTGTTTGTGTACAATAATGGCGTGAATAGAAATGTTAGTACGTTCAACGTAGACTTCGCAAAAAAGCTTCTTATCAAATAAAATGTTTTATTTGTATATTACAAATACTTATACTAGGTAGGTATAAGCATTTGTAATGATTAATTCAATGTCCGTAACTTGTTCCGTTTGCGTGATAATTTAATTCATATTTACTCTTTGACGAAAATAAATTATTCGCGAACTAGCAACGCCCCGCGGTGTTACCCGCGAAGTTCCCCTTCCCATTGTTTTTCCGGGATAAAAAGCCTATGTGTTTTTCCAGACTATAATCTATCTCTGTTCCAAATTTCAGCCTGATCCGTTCATACGTTAGGACGTGATTAAGCAACAAAAATCCAAACATCCAAATATCCAAACATCCAAATATCCAAACATCCATACATTGCCATTTATAATGTTGGTAGGATATACATACGAGTATCTTATATTATCTGTGCGTTTAAATGGCAACATACATAAGTATACCACATACCATCAAGTCATGGAATCAAGTTATACTCATATTGATATTACACAAAACTATTTAAACAAATATACTATTTAAATCCTACTAAAATAAAATTATAAACGCAAAAGATTGGACGTTTGTTGCTCAATCAAGTTGTAAAAACTGAACGAATTAGTCTAAAATTTAGAAGTTTCAACGATTAAAATATTCGTAGATATTGAATATTTTAAAAATAGTACTCTTTTTAACCGACTTTAAAAAAAAAGTAGGTTTCTCAATTCGTATATATATATATATATATATTTTTATGTGTGTTCGCGGATAACTTCTTTGTTTATGAACCGATTTGGATGATTCTTTTTTTGTTGGATAGGAGACATTCCAAGGGTGGTACCGTGATAAGGAAACCAGGATCTGATGATGGAATCCTGCAGAAATTGAAGAGAACTTGCAAAAATTGTAGGGGCGACAAGCGTGATTGTTAATTTTTCCAATAAGTATTTACAAGCACTACAATTTATTTTGGTTTGGCACTACGAAGATTTGGACGCGATCTGATGATGGAGCCAAAATACTGTCGAGGGAACTCCTCAAAGATTTACAGCAGTTATCTTGTGTTTGGGCTTGATTAATGTGTATTGATGAGCACTTTACGTCTAGATGTCTTGGGACTGTCTTTCATCATCATTATAAATGTCTATGTTTGGATGTTTGTTGCTCAATCACGTTGTAACTAATTAGTTAATCGTTAGACCTTTAAAAACTGCAAGGGTAGACTAGTGCGTTTGAAAATGTTTCAATTAAGTATTTTAAAGCACTACAATTGAATGAAGGTCTGGAGTCGATCCGATGAAGGAGCCGAAAGACAGTCGAGGCTACTCCTTAACGATCTACAGCAGTTACCTTGTGTATAGGCTTGATAAAGCTGTATCGATGAGCACTTTACACATACCTAGGTGGGATGTGACTGTTATTAGGGGTCTGACGATGAAGACAAAGGACAGTTATGTGAGCTGTTTAACGGTTTACAGTAGCTAGTGTTTGTGCTTGATTCATGTACTCTTAAATATTGATGAGAACTTGGCACCCACATGGGTACTGAGGACCATTTTACAGGTCTGAGTACACCGACCATCCTGGATTTGAACACTTTATCATAGTGAATATTATTCTACTAGTCAAGTTTTTTCTTTATCTTCTCACCTAATTCAAGAATTATTCATCTAACCATCACTTAAAATCGTAAAATAAAATAATTTTCATCCCACCAGCTCGGAAAGAGTACTTTTGCTCCTCGATATCAGGGCGCAAAAGTCGTTTTTACCCTCTTGAGGGTAAAGTAAATTTGAATTTAGAACATCGTGTGTACTGAGGTTTTGAATTCAAAACATAATTTAACCTATTTATTTCTACCTCCTTGGTGCCGAATTCAACATACATTTATTTTTAATTTGTTAAAAACTCATACCCGGAACCTCCTTGGTGTAGGTACTTTTTTTTTAATGCTTTGCGCGCAATTTTCTTTTCACGAGAGAAAATCAAGTGCTAGAGAAAATCGGTGCCAAGTAAATGTTGCAACAACCTTCCTGTCTATCATACATATGTCCCCAACAAATTCTCTATGTTCCAAATGTCAGTTCGATTTACTACTCTACGAATGTTAGCTTCAGCTGTAGTTGTTTTACTTGGCACCTACTTCAGAATTGTTAAATACTTATTTAATCATGTCTGTTCAAATTAATCAAAGTACGTTCTACTTTGTGGTAAAGAGATTTATTTTTTACTTTTTAGTTTACTGTTTGAAGTCGGTTCTTTTTTTTGTTAAAATTATTTTATAAGAATAGTCTTTTCCTAAAAATCACGCGGAAAAAGTCACGGCAGATGTTATGGTAATTTTTTTTTCACAAGAAGAAACTTAACATTTTACTTATGCGAGAAAAAACTTAAAATTATTATAACAGAAACATGACTTGAGTTTCTACGTAGATATTTAAGATGTTAGTCCTGCTATCCTACTAATGTAATGAAAGCGAGAGTTTTCATGTTTAGGTGTTTGTTGCACAATAAAGTTGGAACGTCAGAACGGATCAGGTTAAATTTTTGAATTAGATTATAGCCCGGAATAGAACAAAGGTTACTTTTTATACTGGAGAAATAACGTCATCGGAAACTAAGCGGGTGAATCTGTGAAGCACTGTTACTATCATACTTCCTACGGTTGCCATTTAAAACGCATATTTTTTTTTGTCCTAATTTACTTTGTTATAATGAATGTAGAATAATACGTGGTGTCATTATGCAACTATTGCATACTAGTTTTTTGGCATAATGTGTTTTAAGCATAACAATCTATTGCACTACATTCGATTCGACTATTGATGGGACGCATAATAGTCTTTAAGCATATTGATGAGACACATAATAGTCATTAGGCATGTGCTACTAAATGTATATCTACATAGAACCCAGGTTACATAGAACCCAGATCCAGCTCGGAGCACCCCGACTATACCTAGTCTTCTTGCTACTACCCCTAGTGTGTATATAAAAAATACGGGAGCCAGAAGCTCAAGGAAGGTCCTGAGTATCGCTTTTCCATACTCGGCCTGCGCTCAGGACCTCCCTTGAGCTTCTAGTGGGCTCCCCACCTGGAGTCAAAAAGTGCATATTTCTTAGGTGTACCGTCTGTCTTTCTCAATGTGTGCCTTTAAGGTAAGTTATCGTTATGCTGGATATGGTTATGCTAGTAAACACTATGTGAAAACAGTTATGCGTTTAGTTGTGATGGTAAATAAAATTATCATTCGTCCTAAAAACCTTAAATTAGTACAAACATTGTTATGCTACCACATATAGACCCACTTCCTACTTATACACATATACTTACTAATTATAAATGTAAATGTATGGATGTTTGGAGGGTTCGATGTTTGTTGCTCAATCACGTCGTAGCGTATGAACGAATTGAGCTGAATTTTAAAACGCAGTTAAAACTAAATTTGGACTCACAGAATACTTTTTATTCAGGAAATGTAACGGAAACGGGAATTAAGCGGGTAAAGCCGCGGTGCGCTGCTGATAATACAAGTTAATTTGGACAGGTCAGGTCATATAAAACGTTGGTGAAGAAACTTGTGAAAAAAGCCAATACTGCAGTTTTCAATCTTTTAGACTAAACCCAGCTAGAAAGTAAAACATAACGACATGAGTAACACACTCTATCCAGTCGGTCACATGGCCCGTAAAACCGTCATAAAACGAGCTCAGACCTCGTTAACGCAAGCACTTCCTTTCGCGGGCGATACAATAAACTTAGTTATTGAAATAACCACACCTTTATACTGTTCCCGACTCTTAGCTATATATTTCTCAGTACTTTACTGCCCACAAGAGCTCTAAGCCTATATTGGATTGTGGCGCACTGGAAGTTGAAAAGGTATGAGGGTGTAAATTTGACCCGTGTCTTTGCAACATTATTGGAATTACAAAACATAAAGTTAGTAGTATCTGTGCTTCTTTCTAGAACTTCATCGGCCCAAGTGTGGTTTATTTGTGGCATTTTTTCCCTTTTTACCTTCTATTTTTTGGTTTTCTTTTTTAACAATTACTTTTAATATCCCATAAAAATAAATTTACTCGTACCAGCAGCGTATTACGCTTTTACCTACACAGTTTCTATTCCCGTTAATTTCTCGCAATAAAAAGTATCCCATGTGTTTTTCCAGACTGTATCTGAATTTCACGGCTGGTCTAGTCGGGAGAACGGAGCCTGCCGATCCGGAGACCCCGGGTTCAAACCCCACATGCACCACTGTCTTTTCGAAGTCATGTGCGTAATGCCGCTAACTTAAAAACGGTGATGGAAAACATCGTGAGGAAACCGACATGTACCTAGAATCTTTCGAAGTCATGTGTCATCCAACCCAACCAAAACCAATCCAAACCAACCCGCACTGGGCCAGCGTGGTGGGTTATGGCCTTAACTCTTTCCTTGCGAGAGAAGGCCCCGAGTCCCAGCAGTGGGAACATTTAGTGGGATGTTGATGATGATGATGATGATGATCCAAATTTCGACCCAAACTGTACAGCTGTTCCGACGTGATTGAGCAAACTTCCAAACTTTCGCATTAATATAATATTAGTAAATATATATGTATGTGTAGATTTCCCACATATCACATCGAACTAAGCGAATCTAGCCAAACTAAGCGAAGATTGCATGCGCCAGATAGTTGATATAAAACTATATAGGTAATAAATAATAAACAAATACTTGTTATAGGTACCTACATAAAAACACCACACACAGGATAAATATTTGTATTCAACACACAAACCTTTAAACTGGGTGACAATCAAAACCCCGACATACGGCTTCCCAGGCAGACTATCAACTACGCCACTATAGAAATAAGAAATATTTATTTTTACAATTTATTTAGGTTACAAGAAACATTTTGTACCCATTAGGTCTGAACTAGTACAATTAGGTACCTATTTACTGTATCTCGATACCTAATGGCTTCTCCCATATGTTACAATGTTACAAATCATAATGACATCAATATAAATTAATTTAAAAAAATAACATCGAAAAGAAACTTACAAGTACGAGTAATTACACTCACGTGTATATAATAAACTGACTATCATAGATCTAACAAAAACAGTTCTGTTAGAAATGAAAATTTTAAAACATTTTAATCGCTATGATTTATTTAGTAGATAACATTATACAAAATTAAGTTGCTTATAATATTTTACCGCCGTAGTACAAAATGTATCATTATTTTTCTTAGAGTTTGTATAATGTCATCTAGGTACTTACGTCTAAAATAAGAACACCGATTTGACTTTATATCCCGTTTACATTATTACCTACAGTTTCAACCGCGTTCCGCATTTTCTTTGTTCACAGCTGTGAACTTTTTGAGCAAAGTCTAATCAATGGTTATGAGAGGAAACATTTAAAACATGATCATAGATTTTTTGAACTGGAAAATATAGTTTTGTTCTAAAGCAATATCAAACATGACGTAAATAAAAGAACATGCGGAACGCGGTTGAAACTGTAGGTAGGTACAGCTAGTATATTAATAAACATCATTAGACACTAAAGCCTTGATTTACCTGAATTATTAATCACCAACCTTTACCGAATGTCAGCAGTCAATCAACGAATAACCAAACTTGTGAACCTCACCATCGAACTGCCTAAAACATGTTGAGGAGAAACTTATATCAACTTCACTGAAACTTTTCTGCTAAGTCCGATACGTAATATGCGCTTCGATTAGCTAGAAACGAAAACAGTCATCCATCAATACTCAAATATTGTTATTACACAAAACTAATTATAATAAACTTGTATTTGTTGTATATGTCGTAGGATAATTTGATACTTCGAATCTTCGCGGAAATCCTAGGAAACCCTAGGGATTTTGCGAAAACACGGATAATTAGATTTTGACTATGGCATTTTTAAATCTCATTGAAAAAAATGTAGATTTTTGCAAAATTAGGTTAGGTTAGGTTAGGTTAGGTTAAGTATTTTCGCAAAAATCCTGACTTTGTCCAGTAAGATTTGATAATTTTTCGCCTATGTCTAATTATCCGCGTTTTCGCAAAACCCCTAGGATTTCCGCGAAGATTCGAAGTATCAAATTATCCTACGACATATACATTACGTTTTAAATTTGAATTCATTAAAGGTTTGCTCTTGACTCTTATAATTATTGCCTTAAGTAAAGCAATGATACGGTCAAAAATTGAGCGCGTATTCCTAGAAAAAAATGATTCACTATAGATAGAAAAAAAATAATTTGATATCCAGCTTAATCTATTGGGAAACATACGTACTCGTGCACTTTAATTTATAACGTACATGCAATTCATCGATTTTTAGTTGATTTTGAACCTACATTGATGTTTTTTGCTTGTGTATTTTTCAAAATGGTATCATTTTATTTTATCCAAATTGGTTTTGTTTTAACCAATCTTAGTTGAAGTTTTTTACGCGTAGAACCGTTATCGTCGAAGGTGAAATACAAACAAAAGTATTCCTAGTATTTTTAGGTGAAGGATATACACACATATGCATACTCGCCGCCTGGGGAAGTCTGAACCTCTACCGTCGGGTTATGTAGGAAGCGACATCTTTAGCGGTACCTTCTTACCCTTATTGTCTATCACTAAGTTCAATATATGTATGTCGTTAACGACGCTTATGACGCTCTCGTATTCTTCCAAGAAAACTACAGTGTCTCACCTTAATTAACTACTTACACTCCCGCACGTAGCGTTGTCTCAGCGTATTGGGACTTTTGGTTATTACAACGATGACTTCGAAGACAATGCAATAAATATCTTGTTTTGCACTGCAAACGTAGACTGCGCCACCAAAAGCCACCAGGGAGCTTCAATATGGCCATTAAAGATCACGGTGACGGAGGCTTTTAGCCGAGGCAAACTTTAGAAAAAAATAGATTTACTCATAAATAGTTTAAATATACGGGCAAATTACGAATTATTTCATTCTTCCTGCATGCCAAAATGACAATTGAACTCAATGTAACAATTTACTTTACTCCGAATACTGACTTAAATTAAAAGCTTAAATTCAGACACTTGACGAAAATTAATAAGAAGCTGTCATCACTAAGTCGTCTAGATAAATTAAAGATATTTTAAAAACCGTTACACCAGTTTAAATTGTATGGGATCACCTCTGAACTGTGATGTACAAAACAAAAAACGTACCGTCAAAATCGATTCACAATTGGTGGACAATCGTACTATCGCATAACATACAGACAAAATTGATGACCTCCTCCTTTTTTGAAGTTGGTTACAAATAGCGTAGATCCGGGGACCGGGAAGATTAAAAAATAGGAAAACTAGTTACATTATGCACATCTGAATTATTCATAGATTTGTGAAAGTCTACGGATATGCAAGATGTTGAAATGAAATAAATAGAACTATAATACATTATAATTTTTACTAGTCTTACATCAACGGTTTCAGTAAATGTGATTGCAAACTTCAGTAGGTACGTAGTACGATTACCTCTATTTTAAACTTACCAACCTTCACGTTTTTAAAATGTAATGAATGTCAAGGTAATTAAAATGTTTGAAAACTCGATTTGTCCGTTAAACATTGAATTACTCATGTAACTCTTTCAATTCAATTCAATTTATTTATTCGAACCATTAATTCAAAAGAACACATGGTAACGTCACTTACAATAAAATTATACATAAATAATCTGTGTACATAATAAAATAATACCAAAGAATAATGTCAAATAAAAACAATCAGCTGTAAAGGGGCCTTGTCATTTAGGTGCAGCTGTAAAAATGCTTTGTCATTGTGAAAAAATTAAATTATCCAAATAATGAATACCTACACACAGTACTTAAACAACATTAATGTTTAGTATTATTTTACCTTACTCCATAGTTCTAGTTTTGACATATTCCTGTTCCAAACATTGTTGTTCTTTACAAAATCATCTACATTGTAATATGCTTTGCTCATTAGGTAGTTTTTTATTTCTTATTAATTACCTAAGATTGTTAATATTTTTATCGGGTTTTCGATACTTAATTATTTATCTGTTTATCTGCACAAGTCTAGACCCTGCGATTTGCAAACGTTAGGTTGTAGGTGGCTGCAGCTGTTTGGACTCTTCATATTTATATTTATTTATTTATATTCCAAAAGTTGCGTGTCACTGTGCTCTATTGTGGCAAACACGTTGCTTACCATCAGGCACATGACCTGCTCGTCTTGTCACTCTATACTGTATAAAAAAAGATCTTATATGTATAAGACGATCTTATATGCGATGGGTAACAGAAAATAGTGTTACTTTTTCTGAGAAATATTTGCTTGTGCTAGCCGTGTCGTGCAGTTTCGCTCGCATAATTTTTTACCCGTTACCGTTCCCGGAACTTAATTGCAATAAAAAACAAGTAACTTAAAGCCTACGTGATTTTCTAGAATTCCAGAATATAATCTGACTGCATTCAATATTCAACTTGATCCGCTAAATTGTTTCGACGTGATAGAGGAACAAACATCCAAACATTCGCATTTATAATATTAGTATGATTTACCGTGTTTCCAAACATGTATTTTACGAAACTTACAGTTACCAAGACAGCACGTAGTAGAACATACCTAGAGGCAGATTTATCATGATTTTTTCACAAAATTTCCCATTTCCCTCGCAAAAAATGGGTTCACTCGAGGGATTTCCCTTCTAAATCTTATAAATTGACGCCAATACATTTCAATATCCGGAACTCTTCGATACAAACCTATTTATAGATAGAACGACCATAGATATACACAAGTATAAAACATTCAAATGGATTTGCTTATTAAAAGTTGAGTGCGTTTCGCAGTTTAACTCATTGTTCCACAGACAAAGAATAGTTAATGAAATAAATAAATTTAAGTGGACATTTCACACACAACACCATCTAGCCCCAAACAAACCAAAAATAATATTTATAACATATTTGCTCGTAAAGGATCTCTTATTGCACCAATTTCTGTGGTGTAATGTATCTCATTACGTACTTGTGCGGTAATATATAATGTAAAAGACACTATTTCAAAATGCTCCATCTAAAACGAACGGTATCTTTTTAAATCTTAGTAAAGAGTTTTTATGTCGGAAAAGTGGTCAACATTTTAGGAATAAAATTAATTTTGAGAGGTAAAATATAATAAAGAATTATTTAATTCGTTAATTTAATTAATTTTGACCATCTATTACAACATTGTATCTGTAACAAAACACAAAAATAATAATTTACTTTATTACTAATGGCATACTGGCTGGTTCTGTGCCGTTGCTTAAAAAAAAAGGCGCCAATGCGCGCGCATTGCTAATCTGTGAACAAGTAAATATTATTCCGCGCCCTTTTTTTTCGCTGTAATGTTTTTATTTGAAAATGTCGTAAGAGTTTTATTTATTTCCTCGGAATTATATTATAAATCGTCGTAAGACAAACGTGCGCTTTGATGATTAGAGTCGAGACGTTATTGCTAGCTCGAGCCGAATGCGAGAGCTATAATTAGCAGAGGCTGTAATATATAACATAATAACACTCATATCATAATGTACTATTAACCACCGCTACCGTTACCACCGATTGTAAACGGCGACTACGGTTTACAATCATGTGGATCAACTGCTATATCCTCATCATTGTCATTATTAGTATATCCTAGTCTATTGCTGAAGATTGGAGGACTATTCGTTAATTTCAACATTTTACTTACAAACTTAAATCAATACTAGATTTTAAGAACATGTGCAATCGTAATTCTGCCTTAATGTAGGTAAATGAAAAAAAGTAACATAGGAAATTTACTCAAATTGACCCAAAGTAATTTCTTTAAGAGGTAACGAGAATGGGTCTGCCGTAAAGTCCGCAAATTCGTGATTAAACCCACACGAGTTAGTAAGGGTACTTAGCTTAACCTTTTTAGTCAAAGCCGTCCCAATTTGGAGTGTGGGTAATTTGTTATTTCATTAAATTAAAACAATCCCGTCATTAATTACGAGTAAATCGGGTTGTGGGATGTTAGGGGTTAAAATGTTGGCCACTGAAAATATTAAGTACGCTTTGTTTTAATATTAGCCACTGAAAAGTTAAAGTTCATTTGAAAACCAAAGATTAGCTCTTTTTTGCATTTCATTTAAATAATCACAATATTGACACAATACTGAAAAATATACTTAGCAGCAAATTGTGACCTTATTGCTCATAGTGATCTCTTTTAGGTCACTGTGGAATGAAAAGGTTAAAATTTTTAAAAAAGGTGGACATTATACCCGGTTTACATTATTCCAGTCCAGCGGGCGAATCCAGCGCTGAATTACTTACTGGAATAATATAAACCGGCACTGGAGTGCATTGGCGCTGGATTAATGCTTTCCAGTGCTGGTTTCCATTATTCCAGTAAGCAATCCAGCGCTGGATTCGGTCGCTGGACTGGAATAATGTAAACGGGGTATTACACAAATAAAAGTAAACAAATTCATACTTAAATGTTGAGTAAATTAAGTACTTATTGCTACATTTATTTATTACTAGCAGCGCCCCGCGGTGTTACCCGCGAAGTTCCCGTTCCCGTTATTCCCGCTGTTTTCCGGTGATTGATTGAGCAACAAACATCCAAATATCCAAACATCCATACATTGACATTTATAATTATTTTAGTAGGATTACGTAAAGCAAAAACTTTGTATCCATGTTTAAAAAAATTGCCCGGAGGAAGGAGTATGAAGACAGTGTTGTAAACTTACTTATTATAGTACATATAGAGAAGGACTGCAGGAGCTAATATTTTTTTTAAATGTACTCTGAAAAATTAAATCAACAAAAAAGGAAAATACGCATTACCGTGTTTATGTATTATACGCGCACGCATACATATATTCGAGATTAATATTGCTTTATGGTTGAATTTCGACCACTTGGTGAATACTAGTTCTTATGATAAAACATCCTGAAACATAAATAACCTTATATTATCCACTAATATATAAGTAGCTAGCAGCACTCCGCTGTTTTATATCCCCGTAGTTTGGAAATGAGGTCGCGGTTTTCAAAATTTCTATTGAATGCTACACATAACAAAACACTAACAGCAATGAACTAAAATTTGCAACATTGTATGTGTTGACTTAAATTTTATGACTTAATTTGTCTATGGAACGTGAATTAGTGCGGTTTTTATCTAACTACGACTAGGTTATGTTGATTAGATAATATTATAATATTTGCGATCAGGACCTCTACCGCCTAACGAAAAACGCTTTGACGCTTTGGCATTGCCGTCTCTTTCATTTCAAGCGAGAAGAAAAGAGACAGCAATGCCATAGCGTCAAAGCGTCAAAGCGTTTTTCGTTAGGCGGTAGAGGGGCGGGTCTTCAAAATAAGTTTGACATTGGGAGCTACATGCTAGAACCAATAGCTATTAGGTTGCAGTCATCGTAATCAATGATCTTTTCGGTCATTGATAAGCCTTCGCTATTGTATTGAAACAAAAAAAAACATCGAAACTAGAGTATACTCACTACTTTCTATCTAAAGCAAGACAACAAAAACCGTAGATATAGGTTTTAGGTTTATTGAACCAAACGGAAAGTTAATTTCAAACTGAACACTGAACAGTCTACGCTTTCCCGTTTAGTTAAAACTTCGTTGCAAAAAAAAAACAAAGAACTGAAACGTAAACATTTTTCAGTTCCCGCCAACTTCACGTTGCAATTTTTCGAGCATCAAAAGAAGTTGTTGAATAGAGGTTTGATTCGTAATTCAGTGTTACCACTTCACACGTTATCCTACCGCCTATAAATCCGAACATTAACACATTGAGCAAACAACTCTCAATCACTTCAATGCCGGGGTCACAAGATAACGATGCGAGATGTTATTCAATATAGATACATGTGATACGTTTGTTAAGGTCTGGATTAAACTCGACTTCAGACCTGCAGTTTCTTTAAGGTGGAGATGAATCGTATCTTATCGTATTATATCTGTCATTTTACACACACATGTCTATCCAACAACTATTGCCGTTCACAAACGACCGTTTCCGAACACTAACTCAAAGACTACGTGAGTCAAAACTCAATTTTTCCAGAGATATTACATGGAAAAGAGATGAATTTCCTTGACCTTTGGGTGACGAAGTCGTACAGATTTGATATTAAAAAAAATTGCATAAAGGGACTGCCGTTAGAAATAAAAAAATATACCATAGAATATTAATGTACCACAATGCATCTCCTATATAGCTGTAGATATACTACTTTTACGCATGTTGAACTCGCTGAAATTTTGCGCAAAAGTAGTAAGTATCCCATCTAAAAATCGTCCAACACGCACGTCCCGTTTCGCTGCACCGTCACCGCTCCAACGCTACGCCACATCAACCTCATGTTGATGACGGGAACCCATAAAATGTTCCCCTACCAAAATAGTGCCTACTACAAATGACTTTTTATTTCAAAATTGTAAATATACAAAAAAGAAAATTTGAATAATAATTTACGACGTACATTTAATGACAGCAAACGAATACAAAGATACATAATTGAGCTAACTCACGTTTTAACCATGACGGTAAACACAAATAGAATGACCTCTCAAACTAAATACAATGTTGTAGTCCAAGATCCCAGAGCTGCCAGACGTCACCTATTTTCTGATGAATGAAATGTGGACGATTGAGTAGAATTAGTAAGTACTAAGAACACATGCGTACTCGCTAACTTGCTTAGACAGCCAATTTTGAGATATGGGGTAATGAAGGTACATACAAACATTACTTATTTCACGTATTTTCTAATAAGTGATTTTCACGTATGTTGTAGGCAATATTCAAATGTAATACTCCCATACACTTTCCGTAGGCTGTTTTGCTTAACAACTGACGGAAAGTCTGGGAGTATTGGGACCTTGTTTTTAAGGATATTGCCTACAACATACGTGAAAATTACTTAAATACAATAAGAAAATACGTGAAGTAAGTAATGTTTGTATGTACCTTCATTACCCCATATCTCAAAATTGGCTGTCTAAGCAAGTTAGCGAGTAAGCACGTTTGTGTTCTTAATACTTACTAACTCTACTCAAGCGTCCACATTTCATTCATCATAAAATAGGTGACGTCTGGCAGCTCTGGGATCTTACTCTATTGTGGCTTATAGCGATAGCTATAATATCAAAATGTCTGTGTTTTAGGTAATATTGTGTCAGAGTAAGCAGTACTACTTTATGTTTCGGCTGCTACGGCTCGGGTCTTTTCTAATAAGTATGGATTACTGCAACTGACCACACTGGCCAAATGCTGGCAAACGGAAAACATTGTCCCCGAAAGATGCCTTTTTCCCGAAGCATTCCTTAGGAGGTTTTCACTTTTAAAGCCAGTAACGATTGATTGGTGAAATTTGTACATCTGAAAATACAATGAAGGTGAAAGCGGGATGCGAACCTACTAGTTCTAATTTTTAAAACAACGTTTTTGTCACTAGAATTATTACTTACATGGTTTATCGGGAAATCAGAGTTTCTTGCCACTCTATTGTTTGACAACTACCAAAAGATAGGTATTTTTTTAAACGAGCTACGGTAAGATAGGTACTGAATATTAGTAAGATCATGCAACTTTTTCATAGATGGCAGCAAATGGCAAAACAATAAAAGTCGATAAAAAGATAAATTTTTAAAACACACATCTGTATTCTAGTGTCAAGAGGATGCTTTGATGAGAATGTCTATTGATTAGCAAAATTAACTAATGAAGTTTTGCCCATTTTACGACGATGATTACAATTTCTATGATAGAAATGCACCTTCGATTAAGTAAATTAATTTGGACAGATGATTCTTAAATTACCACCTATATAGCGGGTTTTTTAGACCACATTGTCGCTTGCAGCAGTCGGTCCCTAATGCAAACTAATCTAACATAATATGAAACACAGTTTCATTGATTTGACATTTTATGATCATTTTAATAGGGCCAAAATTTAATTCGTTAATTTTGCTAAGCAATAGACATTGACATCGGAGCAGCCTTTTTACATGAGAATCCAGATGTGCTGGTTACGCCTCACAATCAAAAACCCTGAAACCCCTTTACTCCCTTGAATTTTGCGTTTCACAGGATATCTACCCGTGAAGAAAATAATCTTTCACACGCTATGTTTTATTTTCACTTTCAATCCAGCTTTATTTTATTAATACAGTATACCTACTATTATGAGTGTACAGTGATAAAAGTAAACAGACTTCTGGTGAAAATCGTAAAAATACGACGACTGGCGCGACAGTCTGACTAAGACTACCGTTTTGGTGATTCTGATCAGAGAAATATGTAAATGTTGGAACTTACAAATCCGTCATTGTGTTTTTTATTTTTCTAATTAAGCTGTAGAAACATAAGCGATGAGCGAAGCGAGGCTACATTATTGTAGGTTACCTACAATAGGGATGTAGACGTCTACAACATCATATTGTGCGATTGCGTTTAAGGACCAATTTGTTCCGAAAAAATGCTGGGATAGCAGATAATTATGTTTATCATATTAACTCTCTGAAAGATGAATGCAGTGTGTTACTAGTCGTTGGTCAAAATATTTGCTTGACGTATGTGGTATCAAACAAGTTTTTGATACAAGAAGGACTAATTCTTCTCCATGTTCAAGGGCAAATTTGTACAAAAAATGTTGTTATTAGACGACGGTCCGCCTGATCTGCATCGGGAACATCTCTGTTGACGAAATTTTACCAACTAGGAGATGTATTTATTTGTAACATTTGTTTAATATTGGGAATACTTAAAATATTTAATAGTTTTCTCATAATTGCCACAGTTTTTTTTTTAAACAAAGTAGCGCTACCAAAAGACTTTGGAATTTTTGAATAAATGAATAATTTCGAATGTAATGGCATAATTTTAAACCCTGACAAAAGTGTAGTAGTAATAAAGTACCAAGCTAAAAAAGGAAAGTAATCGGGCGATTTATCAAAACTAGATAACGTGTTCTTGGGATATACAACAGATTACACTTTGAGTCACAGTGTCCATATAGACAAAATTTCAAGAAAACTTTCTAGTGTCTAAATTATTTTAAAATTATTAAGACACTTATATTTGTATCTGACTTGCCTAATGTAACGCACCATGGTTATAAGGTCAATAAAGCATCTGAATCTGAATGAATTCTTTTAATGTAATTCGCAGTAATAATTAAAGTTTAAATTTAGTGAAACAAACAAATACTTTATTCGAATGTTTCTGTAACAAATGTTGTATATAAAAGTAAGTAACACAGTATTTCAAACTTATGATGTGACGTATGCAGGTTAAAAACCTGTCTAATTTTTTAATAAACTCAGATAAGTATTTTTTTTGATACCACTTAAAAATCATCATAGAGACAATTTTGTGTTGACGTTATTACGTAAATAAAAAAAAGTTTTGAAGTTTAGAGAAAATATTTTAATTTTCCAATACTATTTTTAGTCATTTTAGCTAAATACTAGATAGAGCCTTTTTTGCTTTAAACTTGTGTGATTGATAACATAACTTTGGTTTCACTGCTGCTTATAAATACAAACAGGATCTATTCTAAAAGCATATAATATAGCTTAGAAAAACATATTGAGATGTGGTTATTTTAAATTTCTACACAATAAACTGTTTTTAGTTAAGCGCGAAAACTTCTGGCACTAAGGGATTGGATTCGGTAGATGTTTTTTTGCTTTTGAAGATAATAGCCATCTTTTTCTATTACATGTTTTTTCCATCATTCTATCTACCTTTTCTCTTCCAGACAACTCCTGGAAGAGATCGTTCTGAGCAATAAGATTGCAATTTCACTAACTAGCTCTATGAAGGCGTCCTTTATTTTATTTGTTTGTGTTTTACGAACAACAAAGATTTTAAATTTATATATCTAACAGATGAAACCGTTGCCTAAAATTAAAATAAGTTGCCTAGTCATAATTTAAAATATTCAAAAAATAAATCGAAAACGAATAGTAAATAATACAAATAAGAATTTAATTTTTAGATAATCAAACTAACATCATTCAACTCAGTGAAATAAATAAATTTACTCACTTCATAGCCAGAAGACTGACGAAAAGCGTGGCTGAAAAAGTCAATTCAATTTCCAAAGCACTCAAACTTCCACTAAAATTCACTGTTCACTTTAAATTTACGGATTTGTGTTTGTAAGCCCGCTTAGACAAAACATTTTTAAATTTTATTTGTTCGATAACTTTTATCCGACGGGAGGAACGGCGACGCGCGTCCGTCCGTTGTCAATGATCCGTTTGCACTGACCCGTCTAAACCGGCTGACTCTTCTCTAAGGGAGAGTTCCACAACCTCTGGTTATTATCCATCATAAGGTTAACCAGAAACAGTAGACGTACTGTACATTGTTTTATTACACAAAAAAGTGGAAAGTGTAAGTGTGTCACACACTTACACTTTCCACTTTTTTGTAAACTTGTGTATTAACTAGTTTTAATAGTGATGTTTGTAGTTGTAGGTGTAATTTTTTCATTTAATAGTTTTACAGATATTGTGTTAGAGTATTTTATTTTATGTTTTTGCAATATACTAAAATAATGTCGACTTGTTCTTTTTTTGAATTTAATGTAATACTTGAGGTACATTAACGCCTTATATGGACTCGATATAATCCCAAATTTAAAAAACTGGCTGTCATAAGGACTGCTGCTAGAATTGAACTCCTAAGATTTAACTCATTCAAAAAGCGCATATCTGGCTCCGTTGCTCAGCTGTATCTCTGTAATTACGCCACTTAATTTGCATGTTGATGACGCGAATCATTGAAGTATCATCATCATCAACAGACCACTATGTTCTCCCACTGCTGGGACTCGGGGCCTTCTCTCGCAAGGAGAGAGTCAAGGCCATAATCCACCACGCTGGCCCAGTGCGGGTTGATGGATGACACATGACTTCGAAAGATTCTAGGTACATGTCGGTTTCCTCACGATGTTTTCCTTCACCGTTTTAAGCTAGCGGCATTACGCACATGATTTCGAAAAGACAATGGTGCGTGTGGGGTTTGAACCCGGGGTATCCGTATCGGCAGGCGCCGTTCTCCCGACTAGACCAGCCGTAACTCAACATAAAAAAATAAAATGGGTATCGATTTTATTATTTTGAGATCAATAAGAATTTTGCATAGTAATAGAAGAACTTCATAGCAAACATAAGCTCATCTCTTTGCAGTCAGGGTATCCGTTTTGAATAACCCTGCATACAGGCATTTACTATTGGTATACATTAATTGGTTCCATCGAGCGTGTTGGGCACAGAATAAGCTGCTTGAAGACGAATTTCTCAGCGTATGCCAATAAATCTGGCTCAACAACAGATTTGGCTTGCATAGATTTATGAACCTCGATGTCCATGGTTTTTCATTATTAAACGAATTAGTTTTTTTGCAGTGTTTTGCTAGTGAATGTATTTGCGCCTGAAACATATTTCTAGCTGGGCTTACCCGGCCATACAGGGACAGCTTGAAAAATTCAGCATCGACTGGTTCAAGCTGCGACTGCATAGTGAACTAAAGACTTCTATGTATGTACGTACATACACGAACCGCTCAAGCAGTTGATACTGCTTCGGGCGGTTAGAAGCACGGTGAAATTTCATCATGCGGTCGGACTGCAAGAGTGGTCCGTGTATGTTGATCACTAGGTAACTACTCTAGCTGCCCGTGTGTGGCCGGCCTTAGGCGAAGCGACAGAATTTACTAACGTATTTACACTAGGTGTATTATTGCAAACGCTTATAACTTTTTTTGAAGGTGTTGCGCACGTTGAGCACTATTAGAGCATATTTTAAATGGACCGCTGAAAGACACAGTCGAAACAGCTACAGTTTAAATCTACGATACAATTCAAAATTAGAATCGTTAGTGAAAACTTTTGAGCCTGGGGCTTCATAAAATTGTGATTCTGTAAATGACACAACCATGATTGGTTGAGTTCCATTATTCCTAACAATGGTTGGAAGCGCACAATAAACTTTCAGCTTTTATAAAATGACAAAGTTCAAGAGTATCGTGCTCTTTGGACTTTAAATCCATCTAAACTTTGTCGAAGTAGAACTATATGCTATACAGGCAGCGCTCTGAGACAAGCAAACTTTCAAATTTCAGCCCTATTCGTACAGCCATTCCGATGTATTTGACCAACAAACATACTTACATTTAAAAACGATAAGTAGGAATCGGCATTCGGTGTGTTATCTTATCAGTACCTAAATAGGTATAATGTACATTGTACAATTACGATTACCTAACTGGCTGCTCGCGTGTAATTTGTAAGTCCAGCCTGTAACTTAAAACTTAAACTTAAAGTAGACGGAACGGGACAAACAGGATGCAGTTGTGCGCGCGCACTCCCTTTGAAAAGTAGCTGAATTACACTAAGTACACCTAAGTAAAATCAAAATCCATGTACTTTATTCATAAGTGAACAATTTACACGTCAATAGGAATTGGTGACTAAATTGGAACTCAAAGTACCTACGAGTATACAAATAGAATCCATTTTCAAACTTTACAATTCACAAAATAAAATTTCAGTAGGTTATAGACCTGAAGAGTGGCAGGAAGCGGATGAATGCGGAGAGCCGGGGACTGGATTTGGTGGCGCAACATTAGAGAGGCTTATTTATGTCCAGCAGTGGACGACGACGGGCTGGTGATGATGATGATGATGATGAGGTTATATGATAATACCTAATAAATTATTTGTCAAGTGTCAACATATTTTTTTTAAATATTTATTGCAATTGAAATGAATAATGTAAATTTTTCCCTATTTTATTTTAGCTTTACAACCACTGCGACTCAATTTCATACCTACAAAATTCAGAAGATTATGACATTTTTTGTTCGCAGTTAAATATTGTGACCTTGATTTTCGTATGCTAGGGGAAAGGGGAGCGTCTTTTACGATTCAATTTGTGATAAGAGCCCCCGATATACGGCTATGAAGCTAATTTTCGTTCTTTCAACGAAAGTGATGGGATTTTTTCATTCATGTGACTTCGAGAATTTGCATATAGAAAATATTTACACAAATAATCACGTAATAAGATGAAAGTCTTCAATCAAGTTCAGCGTGGTGAGTGATTTAGGAAGCGAGTATTAGTACTTGTTACCAAGATAATATGGCATAAGTCTAGTTTGTGTACCCAATCCTAACAGTATTTTTTTTGGAATACGTAGATTTCTTCAAGACGTTTTCTTTTATTGCAAAATTACTAAATAAACTTGTACATATCGGGTTGAAAAAATTCATGTAAACATGGGCTACAATGAAAGTCCCGACTTCTTCTTGTGATATTTAATTTGGCTATAAATTCGTGTTGTTTTTCTTTGCAATTGTTTTTCAATGTTTTTTAAATTAACAGTAGGTAGGTCCGTAAAACTCTGGGTATTCAATGATTTATTTAAGAACAAACATACATCAATTCAGGCTTTCACGTTCACATTATTTGTACGAATAGGTTTATACGGCATTAGTATTTTGCTTACTACAAAAACTCTACAAAGACTGTAAGGCATTAGCAGCTCACTTAATATTCTCACTGTCGGATCTTGGGGCCTTCTCTCACAAGGAGAGAATCAAAGTCATAGACTACCATGACTGCGGATCAAGCGGGTGAATAAGATTCTTGCCGATGTAGTGAAATGGGTTGATGAGCATTGCGCGCAATACAACGCCGATAAAACCCAGGCATGTGTTTTCTCCACTAAAAAGTGTCCTTTCACTCAATTTCTAATTTTCCAGAATGTGCCTGTACGAATGGCAGACCACATGGGTCTTCTAGGACTAACTCTTAGCCCGACTTTAAATCACGGTGACAACCTGGTACTAAAAGCAAAAAAAGCTTGAAAAAGCTAGTTCTCAGTATGTTCCGACAGTATTTCACACCGAATTAATTACTTGTTCTTTCAATTCAATTCATTTATTCGAACCATAAATTCATAAGAACACTTGGTAACGTCATTAACAAAAAGGCATAAGAATCCGTGTACATAATAAGATAAAATAACAATGTAAAAGTGAATAAAGCTGTAAAGGAGCCTCGTCAATCAAATGCAGCTGTAAAACGGCTTTGTCAAAGACAAAATAACAAATAATTAATACATACAGTATACAGATACTACATGAGTACAATGTTCCATCAAAAATTTTATAAATCTATTACTTTACCTTATTACAAGATTCTAGTTTCAACACAGTTCTCTTCCATACGTTACTATCTTTAACAAAGTCATCTATATTACAATATGCCTTGCTCAATAGGTAGCTTTTTATTTCATTTCATTTCATTCATTCATTTCATTCTATACCAGACACAAGCTCGATCGTGTATGGAATACTGCTGTCACCTACGCAACGGATCGGCAAAATACCAGGTCAACAAAGTCCTTAACTCGATAGACCGGCGTGCAGTTCGGCTAATGGGTGATAGATAGTAGCTAAAAAGCGGCTCGGCCTAGAATGTCGTTTAAAAGTGGCTAGTCTGACAGTGTTTTGCAGAATACTTTTCGGAGAGTGAGCTACGAATTTACATGTCCTAATATTGCCTTCCCTTTACCACTATAGGATAAGTCGTAAGTCGGCCTACCACCCGTACACTTTGGATATTCCCAAAATTCGTACAAAACGGTTTGAGACCACTTTCCTCATACATGTTTCCTGAGAGATATATCTAGTACTTTTTTGATTATGTCAGCATTGAATTATGTATACAAGAGAAATTATGAAATGATACAATTTTTGAAACTTAGACATTTTTGTTGTCACATTATCTTTCGCTTTAAATTTCGATTTAAAATACAAAAACTAACTTTAAGAACCGAAACGGATTTATTGTCGTTTAAGTTAACTTGGGTATTTTCATGTCAGACTGAAACTAGTTTATTTTAGTGGCAGTTTATTTGAATAGATGTACAGATTTTGGCACTTATCCAAATGACTGCGCCCTTGCCAGGATCAAGTAAGTACCACTTTTGCAAATTAGATTACTTCAGCTCATTTCAAAGTTACTAACGATTCGGTATGATCTGCAAAATGTGAGTGGTGCTTTTGTCAAATCAAATTTATGTTACGAAACTTTTTTTTTCGTCTGATGATATTGTGATTCTTAAATTTACGATGCTGAACCATTTCTCTTTATTGTTTTTGTTCTTGTAGGACTTATAGCGTGGCAACATTTGTAGTCGCATAGCGTTATTTTGTCTTCACCATTGATTTTAACATTGAATGAAACATTATGAGGTAACTAGCTATATATATTATGTGTCATCCGCCAACGGCGCCAACCTGCACTTGGCTTTTGTGGTGCTATAGCTTTGGTTTTCTTCGTGTGAGACACACAGGGTATATACCCATTAGGGATTTTATATGGTTATGCCATTAAATCTGATAAATATGTATTCATTACAATAAGGTATGTAACGTTATTATTGTCAGAGTCCGTCTGGGGAGATATCATACTTTTGCCAGTTATTCTACCGCCAAGCAGTAATGTGCAAACATTATAGTGTTTCGATTTAAAAGCCAATGTTTCTAGAGAAATTACATATTTAAATTATTATCTTAATATCTCTGTGTGCGCAGTGCAATGCTAGGTAATGATTTGGACTCTTCATGTCCCAAAAGCTTCGTGATGCTATGCTATTTTAGACAGGCGTGTTGATTAATACCAGGCACATGTTCGGCTTATTATGTCAATCCAAGCTATAAAAAATAGAATTCAGTCTAGACTTTAAAACATAAAGATTGGTACAATTACAGGATACCTATTTAATTGTGGTTTCCAATCTAAAACGAATACCTCAGGGCAGCTAAAAAGAAATCTAACAAATATCTCAAGCCTTCTTAAGTTTTTTTTACCTAATTTAATCAGGTTAATTAATTATATAGAATAAATTCAATGTGAATATAGCTTGTGCGTAGGTTTAAGAAGTAGACTAAGTAGAAACATGATTGAGCTTTATCTCTAAAATCTAACAAAATCTGTCTAGGTTTCAAACAAGAATTCCAAATTATTATTTTGCTTCGGGTCAGACTACAAGAGCTAGAAGGTATTTACATTTTAGGTAATCATTTCATTATGAATAACAATAGTTGCAATTCACGGTATAGTATAACCCACAGCTTAACAAACAGTAACATATACATAATTAAAAGACGCCTTTTTATATTGTTAATGGGAAAAGTAGATTAGTAGTAATTTATTTGAAATTCGTCCTCGGTTACAAAGATACGCGGTAACAAGTATACATACGCACACACAAACACACACACTTCGTCTTTCTAATGTTAGTGTGATACCGTATGTTAGTACATTATGAATAACATCTACGCAGCGTAGCTTTCGCTACGCCAACTTAAAGTTACTACGTAGTTTCGTAGCTAGGTACAATGTATTGAAAGTTAACAATTATAGTTAATTTTTGGCGAGAAAATCCTTGTAAGGGCGAGAATAATTTGTAAAATAATTTATGCGGATAGATTTTTTTATTTGTTAAACAGGCAGAGATTTTAATAATAAAGGTAAATTACAATGAAAACTACACTTATTGAAAATATTATTACTGCCAGTAGTAATACATCAACCTGACTTTATCTCTAGCTTTAAAGTTTTGTTACAACAATAAACTGACTAATCCGATTATTATAACCAATAAAATTTACGTGTTGTTAGTTCAAATACCTCACAGTACTCAACGCCAGTTCTTCTATACTTAATGACCAAGTCAGACACAAAGTAAACGAGCAGCATTCTGTATTTTCCACGCTCCCTTATACTCGTATTTTGCCCTTTTATTCCGCGTTAATTATAGTAGAGTAGCTATTTTCGGCTTGTATTTTGTTGACTTAAGTAATTTAGAATGAAATGAGATCTTGAGCAAAAACAGGATGTTTACTTTGTGAATTAATTGCATTGATATCAAATGTTTACGTAACTCCACGATACAGCCTAAATCTGCGGAAAATAAATGTCAGAATATAAAGGGTTATTGAAAATCAGCCTGCAAACTTTTAAGGGGATGTTAAGTACATGAAATACGTAAAATTTTGTTCTAGATTTTATAGGAATCCGTATATTTTTTCCCATACAAAATAAATAAAAGGATAGTGGTCCGATCTAAAAGCATCGAACTATTCGTAACAAGAGCGCGGGCGCTCTTTGACGCTCGATAAATGATGTGCCAAAGTGAACAGCCGCTAAACAGTGCTAGAGAGGAAAACAAACACTATTTTATTGGATATGTATTGAGTTTTAGCAAAAGTTGTAGAACAAAAGTTGTTTGTTGAAATATACAGAACATGCCTTTAAACGGATGCAGAATGTAACCATGTATTTTAAACAGCACCGGAAAGAAGAAAACCGATAAATAATTGCTGCTCTCTCTCGTAGGTACTCACTATGGTTTTTAAAAAGTGAATGGTTTATGTTGACTTTTTGGTGAATTTTTGAGGAAAATATAGCATGTAGGTACATATGCGAGTAGCACATGTATTCGATTATCTCTATGTTAGTACGTAAATCAAAAGCTAAAATTGTGCAAACGCTTTAGGTTATCCTAGTTTTTTGTCCACCACAAGGTTGTCTAGAAATAAATAAATTCTGGATTGAATAATTTACTGGAATAAAAGAAATCACTTTCTTGTGTCACTAGTTTTACTGTATTTCTATATTTTATGTATATACTATTTTAAGGTGTGAACAATAAAGAGTTATCATTCATTTATTCAAACGGAGAATTGTAAAATTTTGAACAGTTACAGTTTATACGGAGAAGTAGTGAAAATGTTATTTTTTAAAGTATGCATACAACACATTAAATTAATAAAAAACGTAACACACATTACCGTGTTTTACGGATAAATACTCTTTTGTTTATTGTTAAATTCTGTGGTAAAATTGAGAGTTGATTAATGTTACTTTATGATATTGTATTTCCTATTTGGCGACCACTAGTATAAATAGACAGACAGACCTAAAAAATAGGACCATCGTGTTTCTGAAAGTCCATCTCACAACAGTACAAGCGTATCCTAAATGAGCTCTTCGAAGGCGACCTAAATCCACCTGACTGTAACATTTTTCAGTCAAGTGTCGTCAGGGCGGCCCTCCGGGGTTCCTTACATTATTATTGACACGGAAAGTGACACTCCACAGATCAAGGCGCCGAGCCCCTCAAGCGGACCGAAGGCCGATCCGCTGACGGTTTTTACGTGACAAAAGAGCTCCCAGGGTTCGTACTATGAGTTCTTTTTACACGACTGCTTAAAAACAGCAGTTTATGGTTTTGTATACGTCTACATCTTTTGGCATGTTAGGAAAAATTAAGAGCGTAAATATTTACAATGTGCTCACACCGTTACGATAAGCCGACATCCTCAAGTTAGCTAATCAACGTTTTTGCATACATTGTAACTACTAACTTCAAGTCCATGAAAATTCTGTGCACGTGCGCTATAAGAAGTTTTCACTTCAAAAAACAACTCAAATGATTTCGTATATAAGTCTAAGTTTTTACAATCCTTACTATCCTTACTAATACTAATATACTAATCCTTACTAATACTAATATACTTCAAGTTAATACTTTATGCTTTGAAGATATTCTATAGTCTATTATATGGTTAAATTAAGGCTTTCAACTTGTATTACGAGGAATGAAGAAAAGAAGGAATAACTTCTTGCGTGAATATATAAATAAGCACACACTTTTTTCTTTGAAAAAGAAAGAAATAAATATATTATATTGGTGAAAATTTTACACACAACACTATCTGACCCCAAACTAGGCAAAGGTTATACTTACTATGGAAGCCAGATAGCTGATATAATAGGTACGTATATAGTTGTAAATACATACTTATGATGCGATCTTACATATCCATAACATTATGTTCGATCAAAGTGTTGTGTGAAAACAATATCAAAATAAAAGCAATTATTTCCCTTGGTAGGGGCCAGTTAGAGGGCTGTTACCTGTACCAGATAATAAATAATAGACCGTACCTCGGGCGGAAAGTGTGCAAACAACCTACATATTTTTGCGGCGCAAATACTTCGTTAACTACGTAGATGAAGTTATTGCGTAGTAGTTACTGATATTTCACTTCAATACTATTATTATATTTACTTTATTGACACATAAATAGTACCTACTTTCCAATAAACTCAATTCCAATAATTCCAAAACAACATTTCCAAATAAAAGTGTATTCTGTATGGCCTCAGCGATCTATAATAAGATACCAGCTAAAATTAAGGCAAATCAGACACCAAACATCTTTAGTGTATTTACACTTAATAGCTTCTTAGTCAAAAAAGCAAAGCTGATATAATACCTATATAAGTATTATATCAGCTATCTGGCCGCCATCACACAAGCTTTGCTTAGTTTGGGGTCAGATGGTGTTGTGTGTGAATTGTCCACCAATATTTATTTATTTATTAAAGTAAAAATAAAAAAAATATAAAAAAAAAAAAAAAAACAAGTTTCAAAATGTTTAATCGATACGATCGATTTCTTTCACTACTACATAACTATCATTTAAATTATTATTTGATCTGATGACACTTACAAATTAATTTAATTTCTATGAATGTAAATAGGGATTTTAATGCATAATATTCTTGATAATTTAATTTAATTGTATTGTAAATACGATACCTAAATAGGTATCGTTTATTAGATAATATTATTATATATTTTGTTAAATCTAAATTTATAAAGTTAGAATCTGTCGAAGTCATGTTGTGTCATCCACCAACCCGCACTGGGCCAGCGCAGCGTGGTGGAGTATGGCCTTAACTCTCTCCTTGCGAGAGAAGGCTCCGAGTCCCAGCTGTGGGAACGTTTAGTGGGCTGTTGATGATGATGATAATTTGTTAAATGGAAAATGCTCGCTGAATGCCAAGGAAAGTACTAGTGTCTAATACTAGTGCCTAAAAAAGATAAGTGACAAATTTCTCCGCTTTGTTGCTGTTTCTGACTGTTCTGTTATGGACTATTCTTGATAACAGAAGCAAAAAGTGTCTGTATACCATCCACGGTGGGAACTAGTGAGACCAAACTATGCTCCCTGACATTGTCAACTGTTCTTTTTAAGACCTAGTTTCACAGATTAAAGTAGCATTGAGTAAAAAATATCAACCATACTTCGAAATTTGATTAAACACTTGTCTGGATAGACCGCTCAAGCGTAGAAACACTAAAAAATATATCAGCCAACATTTGGCTGATTAGGTCGCCCTGTCAGTTTAGTTGCGACACTGACGTTGTGCAGTAAACGCGTGTTTTGTGACTTTTGAATATGAGACGATTTAAAAAATAACTAAAAACGTTAGCTATCATCGGTAAGTAACCTTTACATTGTCATTTAGTTACAGAAATAATTGATTTAAAACAAATAATTGTATCTCAGGACGAGACAGCTTGACTCGTCATTTGACGCCATGTGTAAAAACATGTCACGAACACAAGTGTCTGTGTATCAACACCCCATTTCAAACCCTTGTGTGCGTGTCACGCACACAAGGGTTTGAAATCTGGCCTGTTACTTTTGGCGCAATCACAGCGTAATGTTTCATCTAGACAAGTATATAATCAAAGACTTCGATGAAGTAAGATCCTGTTCGAACGAACGAAACATTATCTAAGCGCCATAATGATGAATTACAGATTACAAGATGAAAATTTTGACCGGGCCTTGTTTTTTTTTTTTGAAAGTGTTTTATTATTATAATTTTATCCAATGAAACTGGTATTTCATTAGATATTTTTGTAAGAACCTTTGATATGAAAATAGAATTACAATAAAACTACACTACGCCTACTTAAATATGTGGGCGCAATTGTTATTGAAAAATGTTGTTGAATAGATCCATATGCTTATCATTTTATTGATCTAAGAATAGAAATAAGGAAAGGTACTTTATACATTGTTTTACAAACACGTAGTAAGTATTCTTTGTATTTTTTTTTATCGGGCAGAGCCTTTATTTACAAAACTAAAATACAATGAGAACGTATAAAAATAAATAAATATTGGTGGACAATTCACACACAACACCATCTGACCCCAAACTAAGCAAAGCTTGTATGATGACGGCCAGATAGCTGATATAATACTTATGTAGTTTTAAATACATACTTATTATACATAGAAATACCCAGACACAGTGCAAACATTTGAATTCATCACACAAATATTTACTACGCTACATACCTAACTAATAGCTACTTACACTAAGCACACCTTGAATTATTCATAGACCAATGAAGGTTTACAGATAGTCAAGATGTTCAAGCCCACTACCAATCGGGAGCGTACCCAGCATGCTGGCGGCATTACCGCCAGGGCTGAATGGTAATTATTTTTTGTATTAAATTAATAAGTATTTGGACATAATTTTACAGGTCACGGACCCCGGAGTCTTTGAAGTGACTAAATTAAAAAAAAAACATTATGTTACAAACATGCATCAAACATAATTACGAAAAAAACCTGGAAATAAAAAAATATTTAAAAACAAATACATAATTATGTACCTACTTGTAGGTACTACATAACTATCCATAACTTATATAAACACAACTTCTGAAGTCCAGACTTCAGCTGAAACTGATTACAGTTGGATTGGAAGCGTGCAAAGCATGCTAGCAACGTTTCTATTTAACTATTTAAAACAACTTTTTTTCTTTAAACAAGTAGAGTTTTTATAAATAGGTAAAACTAAAATACAATTAGAACTACCAACAGACCTACACGATACTATATACTTTACCAAATAAAGTCCAAAATAATAATCAAGACGATCAAGCCCGCTACCAGCGCGCTCAGAACGCTGGTGGCATTACCGCGATAAGTAAAAATGGCTATAAGCTGGACCAGATAAATGCCAGCATTTTGGTAACGCGTCACGTCTACCAAGCAATGTCTCAAATAAATGAATAAATAATAAAAATAATAAAGTAACTTAACATTCACCAAGTTTTAGGGCTTTATCCATATTAATTAAAAACAACATACCAAGTAGTCATGTGAAATTAATACAGAAATTTGAAATGAGCCGGTTTCACGGTAACATTACGCTTACATGACAAAACGGGTCAAAGATTATTATGCAAACTCAAAGTTCCCAGTTTCCTTGCCAGAGCTTTCAAGAACTTTGATACGACACGGCACGTTTCATGTCAAGACTTGTACGTAAAACTTACAGATGTGGATCAACTATGCGGGTTTCAGAGTAAGGATTAATTTACTCTAGTAATCTTTACTATGACAACCAATTGCCACAATAAAAACCGAAACTTAGTACAAAAAATTCTACACTTCACCGGGATATAATAATCTTTTGAAATGCTATATAACCGTTTCGTCTTCGTTCATTGAGAAACATTACATTTTAATAATCTGGTTGATAGTTGAATCTGTATGGAAATAATCGAATGTTTGTATGTCATTTGTAGAATCGTAAACTATGTGTTTGATCATGTGATCTTTGGAAAAGTTGTTGTGCATGAGCCAAATTAGGTTTTGTAATTGGTACGACCAATTTTCGACAGAGGGCGTATCAACGCGCGCATGTTGGTACTACAGCTCACAAAGACAATCACGTAACAAAATACCTTTTTAGTATCAAATTAAATAGGAAATCTTTAAAAAATGCTATTCTCTAAGCAACTCGGCATTTGTTAATGATTAAAAAAATTTGGTCCAGAATTAATGTAGCCTATGTGTTATTCCAGACCAAAATCTAATATCAGTTTCTATTTACTCTTCTGGTACTTAGCCGACCCATCCCAAAGGTGTGAATAGTACTTCATACAAGAGCGAGTCCTTGGTATAAATTTAGCAACTATTCGGACTTGAAGTACCTTTGCACTTTTGAGAGAACACCTAGTTTTGGGCTGCTAATTTAGCTTTAGACTCAATAAAAGAGGGTATCCGTTCTATTAATAAACTTTTTTTTACAAATCGACATGTGATAACCAACGTTTGACAAAATCACATACAAAAATATATTTAATAAATTGATTATATCTCAAAGTAATTATTTGACAAGCATTCATTCTATAACGTAATATTTGACAAATTATTCATTTAATATTTTTGTTAACTACCAAATGCTCAAAAACAAAACCAACCTTAGACAAATTTTCATTTGATAAATTTATTAAATTATATAAAAACTTGATTATAATTTTTGACCACATCGGAACGATTAAGTTACTTAGAGCCCAAATCCGACTAGGAGGACCCCGACTCCACCTAGTCTTGTCGCTACTACCCCTAGAGTGTATATAAAAAATGCAGGAGCCAGAAGCTCAAGGGAGGTCCTGAGTGGAGCGAGCCATGCGAGGCCAAGCGTTGCGAAGGGGGGAGGTGGCGAGCGAAGCGAGCCGGCGACCTTCGTAGTGAAGCGCAGGCCGAGTATGGAGAAGCGACACTCAGGGCTGACCGCAGAGCTTCTGGCGGGAGCCCACCCGGAGTCAAATCTCAGTGATAGACCCTAATCGGAGCGGTGGTTAAGTCAATGACAGAACCAAATCACAATTGATATAGTTTACATAGAGCATATATCACGTACTTTTAAAATATTTGTTGCAAATTCTATTATGGTAAATGTTACATTTGTTAAAAGAATAATTTATGAAATGAAAAATGTACAAAAAACAAAATGTCATTCGATATATTGTCTAAGTGAAACGTTTGCCATGTAATTGGTTATAAAATGATGGTTTGTAAAATAAAACATTTGTTAATGTAAGATATTTTTGAAATAAATATCATGCAAAACGTTTGTAAAATAAGACACTTTTAAATTGTAAAGTTTTTGCAATGAATATTATACGATTAGTTGGTTTTAAAGTGATGTTTTGTCAAAAAATGTTTGTGAAACATTAGTGAACCATAAAAGAGCCAAAGTAATCCGCCTAGTCCCAGTTCCCGTATTTCTCCCGTGATAAAAAATAGCATAATGCGTAATTCCAGATTATATTTAAATCGTGTTCTAAATTACAACCGGATCCATTCCCTAGTACCGTAGTACCTACATCATTGAGAATTAAACATCTAAGCATTTACGTTCATAAAATAAATAGGATGTAATTCACAAAGTAATATAAATTTCGGGCAATCTTCGAAAAAACCACAATCGAAATTGAGGACAAGTAGATAGTGTCATAAACACTCGACATAGTCAACTTGGGAATTGATTAAGCAAGCTTTAGGGAACTTTAGCAGCTGCTTAGACTTGGTAAGACGTGACTGGCGACAGATCCTTGCGGATTTGGGTGAGCCTCCGCCGAGGATAACTCTTATGTAAGTGAAGAGTCACATTTCGAGAATACATACTTAGTTACATGGGAGGAAAAGTTTTCTGACACATCTATCAGACTTTTCCTTGCTTACAGTATAGGTTATTATACATAGGTATACTAGTAGGTGTAGGTACCTACTAGTAAACAACTTTTTTTTTGGTTTAATGAATATCAAAATAAAAATTAAAACTACCTAGGGAGTAAGTAAAAAATAACTTAAGGAATTACAAATTTCTTTTATCGAGGCTCCTTGAGGCATAAAACATCAAATTTTTATCTCGTTTACAATTGACGATAGCGATCGATCGGTCGAGATGTCGATTTTTTTCTTCCGTGGTAACGGATCGATGGGTACTACTCGTAATTACATTACTTAGCATATATGATTATAATATTTTAAACAATTTTATCAACTACTAGCAGCGCCCTGCGGTGTTACCCGCGTAGTTCCCGTTCCCGTTGTTTTTTCGGGATAAAAAGCCTATGTGTTCTTCCAGACTATAATCTATTTGTGTTCCAAATTTCAGCCCGATCCTATAATACGTTAGGACGTCATTGAGCAACAAACATCCAAACATCCATACATTGACATTTATAATATTAGTATGATACGCTTATTGTGAATTTATTGTACCAAAATTTTTTATTTTTGGACTAATTTTGATTGGACTGATAGCAAATTTAATCGGTACATTAAACCTAAAATAACATTTAAGTGTCATGTTAGCCTCGGTCAAAGTTTAACTTAGACTGAATGCTTAATTAAATTAGGCATCTTAAAAACTAATCTCTCTTGAGTTAAATATTAATATTTAAAATGTTACTTGGCAAGTTCTTTGATGATTTAAATATTTAAGAGTATATTCAATGGATTTACTTACTCAAAATTAATAGTTTTAAGTTTTAACGTCAAGTTAAAGGTGAACCATTAGACAAAGGTAAAAAGTTTTCTGACCTCAAGAAACAAAACATAAAGTACCTACAAGCTATCAAGACGGGCCAACTCGGTCTCAGGTTACTTGAAAGTTTTCTTTGCTCTGCAATTTCTCTGGAAACTACTCACAAACTACTACACATGTATTCAGAATGAATTCAAATTCAAAATGATTTAAAACTTAAATGGTAGCAGGTAACAAAAACAAACTAAATAATACTACCAACTCGATTAATTGCTGACATATTGGATTGGACCCTTGAGGGCCAGGAGCTCTCGTGTTCAAAAAGCTATCAAACTGCTTCGTCGATGCAACACATAAAGGCCGATTTACATCAGACGAGCGAATGCTCATTCTATCCCCACTGTATCAAATTCATTTGGTGTAAACAAACGTAGAGCATTCTTTCGTTGTTTTGTTTGCGTTCGCAAAGATTCTATGGAATATCTAATATGGAAAACGCTAAGAACGATATTTCGTTTACACTAAAAGATCGAGGAAGAATGCTCTTGTTCCAGCTCTAGCTCTATGTTCGTTCAGTTTAAATCGGCCTTAACAGAAACGCTTTTATTTGGCTGTAATTATAAGCATTGTCATTCAACGTGGTAATGCTACTGGCATGCTGGCTATAATTCCAAAATATCTGGACCATTTATCTTTTGATAATATATAAGCATAATACGCACATCTGTGCTCATTATACGCAGTTAGTACGGTTTTAATATATGTATATTATGTACCTAAATTTAATAAAGTAAAAAGCTTTACTAATACTTTTATAAGCGGGGTGTGTATCTAAAACTATTTTTGTTACATACACTAAAAAAACATGATTCGATTAGGATAGTTATGTTGAACATATACCTATTTTATTTTCAACCGATTTCAAAAAAGGAGGATGTTTTCGATTCGGTTGCATGTTTTCTTGTAGGTATGTTACGCGATAGCTCCGCCAACTGGGAATCGATTTTGATGTTTTTTTTTGATTGGTAGATCGTAGTTTAGAGGTAATCCCATTAACATTTTATCGAAATTCATGTGGCGGTTCTTGAAATATAAAAAAAACTAAAATGAGCTTTCATTTATCTATACGACGTAATGGTCTAGTGATAACTTCTTATGAAATGAGCTGGAGTGTTAGAATTTAAATTGAAGTCTTTTGAAGAAGTTTTTGTTGTAAAATATAAATTATACGTTAATACCACGCATATATATTTTCTAAATCCTTCACTGTGCAAGCTGTCCTACTGTGGAATTCTCTCCCTCTGTCTGTCCGGCAAGCTAAGTCCCTTCAAATTTTCAAAAACCTTGTTTATAACCATTTTCTTACTTTCCCCTAATGGGTACGCTATGTAACTTCTAAATTGTACTTGTAAATATTTATGTATTTATTTTATATATTTATGTATAAGTATTTATGTTATGTTAGGATAGATATATTTTGTTTATTTTTATTTACTATGTATATATATTATGTATTTTTTATAGTTGTTAGTACTTCTTTACCAATACCACCTACACTTATACGATTTCTGTCGCAAGTTTTCCATACAAAGGTTGCCTGGAAGAAATTGCTTTAAGCAATAAGGCCGCCCTTTACACTGCCATTTACTATGTACAAATAATACTAGCTTAAAATAGACTAAATTAATGTTTAATTTAAGTCTGTTACTTGTATAATTATTTATTATGATTTTATGTATACTTTTAGACTTAATGTATTTTTTCTTAATTAATTAGTTTTTGTTAAGACTTTATGTATTTTTGGTGGGTGTAATAAAGCATTATATTATTATTATGTACGTATTTATTTCCTTTCTTAAGCCTAAGTTTTTACAATATTCATATATAAAACAACATAAAAACATTATAAAAACCTAAACCTAGTTTGCCGCCAGCAGCGGGGCAGTGCCCAAGCTACCGGTGGTTAGGGCTGCAGAGTGAGGAACCTCCTGACGATGCGTGCTGTGTCGAGGATGACCGCCTTCTGCATCTGACCCTTGATCCAACCGTCTAGCGAAAGTCTCTTAAGGTGTTGGTCGAGACTTTTCGCTACAAGGCCGTTTGCCGACACGACTATTGGGACTATGATCGTCGAATCAACATCCCACATGGCGGTAACCTCATGAGCCAAGTCAAGGTACTTGCTAAGCTTGTCCTTCTCGGCTTTCACGAGGTTCTCGTCATGTGGTACGGTGATATCAACGATCACAGCCCGGCGCTGAGACCGGTCTACCAACACGATATCAGGCTTATTGGCGACAATAGTCCTGTCCGTGATGATAGAGCGGTCCCAGTAGAGCAACGCACGACCATTCTCGAGAACTGGCAGAGGTACGTACTTATAGTACGGCACCTCGGACTCGACAAGGCAGTATCTAAGAGCAAGTTGCTGGTGGATGATCCTGGCTACTAGGTTATGTCTGTGCAAGTACTCGCCGTTAGCAAGATGCGAACAACCGGAAATAACATGACGAAGAGATTCGCCTGGACGGCGGCATGCTCGACAGATGTCGACCGTACCGTCCTTCATTATGTATTTCCGGTAGTTGTTCGTCTTGATAACTTCGTCGGCAATTGCACAGGCAAAGCCCTCGGTTTCTCCGAAGAGGTCCCCGAAGCGCAGCCAGTTCACCGACGCGAGCAGATTCACATCGGGTCCCGTCAGGGCCCGATAGAATCGCCCGTGCAGCTCCTTGCTCTTCCATATTTCCTTGCGATCATCAGTGCTGAGCACCGATGGTTTGTGCCAGTTCTCGTTTGCCATTGAGAGAGGCGTGAGGCTCCTGTCAACTGCCACAACATCGCGATGCATCCCGGACTCGCTGTTGTGAAAGTAATCCCTGAGACTGCATACCTCGCGGTTGTGAAGGTTCTTGGCATTTAAAAAGCCTCGACCCCCCCATTTCCGCGGGATATACAGTCTCATAACAGACGAGCGCGGGTGTAGCATGCGGTATGTTGTGAGCTGTTGACGGACCTTTCTATCCAGGGCGTCGAGCTCAGTCTGAGTCCATCTCAGTATGCCAAAGGAGTATATCAGCAGAGGCATTACCCAACCGTTGAAGGCTCGTGCCTTATTACCGCCTGACAAAAGACTTTTAAGTACTTTTGCCAGCCGGCAAAAGAAGCGCTCCTTCACCGATTTCTTAATGTCATCTGTTGATATACCTAACGACTGTGACATACCGAGATATTTGTAGGTCTCGTCTTCGGAGAGGGATCTGAGAGTTATAATCTCGGAAAGTTGTAAATTCTCTGAATTTACTACTTTCCCTCGCTGTACATGGATGACCGCACACTTGTCGACACCAAACTCCATCTTGATGGCGTTACTAAAAACCTCTGTGGTTTTTAATAGCTCCAACAAGTCTTGGCGTTTCGGTGCAAAAAGTTTGAGGTCGTCCATGTACAGCAAATGAGATATAACCTCACCTCCTCTACGAAGACGATAGCCTAACTCTGAATCTTTCAGCAGAGTGCTGAGAGGATTCAGACTTAGGCACCACCATAGGGCACTCAGACTGTCTCCCTGAAATATTCCCCTTTCAATCTTTATCAAGTCCTCCGAAACAAACGAGCTGTCTACGCTACCTGGTTGACGAAGAACTGTGACCCACTGTCCCATGCATTTGCTTAGAAAATTTTTTAGAGTTGGATTTATTTTGTACAACTCTAAAACTCTTTCTAGCCATGAATGGGGCACCGCGTCATAGGCCTTCTTATAGTCAATCCAAGCAGCGGAGAGGGCTCCCTTGTTTCGTTTGACTTGTTGGCAAATGGTCGTGTCAATGAGGAGCAGCTCCTTAGTACCACGGGACCCAATCTTACATCCATTCTGAGAGGAGGCCAAAACGTTATTTGCGACTATATGCGCGTTGATTTTTGCTCTCAGAATGGATGTAAGCAGCTTATAGGTGGTAGGTAAGCATGTTATGGGTCTGTAGTTCTTTGGTTCCGTGGTACTACCAGACTTATGGAGCAGGAAGGTGACTCCGGTTGTCAAGAAACTAGGAAGAGAACCCGTCTCGAGGGCTTCTTGGAATTGTGTTGCTAAGCGTTCATGTGAGCATCGAAACCATTTTATCCAAAAGTTGTGCAATCCGTCCGGCCCAGGGCTTTTCCAGTTCTGAGCCGTCCGGATGGCACAACTTAGAGTGTGTCTTCTCAACTCGAGCTCCAACGCTTGCACACCGGCCGTACCGTGCCTGTAGAAACGGCTGCCACGCTCCTGAAGCGTATGCTTTTCCGTTACCAGGGCCACATTGGTGCCGCCCTTGTACTGGGTGGTGTAGACAGAACTGGACCCCATATCTACTGCATTTACCCGCACGGATCTGTTGATAAACTGTCATATGCAACAATGGGATCTGGGTCTCTTGCTGCCATGGCAGTGTTTGAAGCTGGCTGGAAACCCAGCTTCAAATTATTATTATTATTATTATCGGGTTAATACACAATGTTGATATATATCACTGTATCGCAGTGATAAACAATGCAGTTCATAAAACCATTGAATTCACAGCAAATTGGACTCTTCCCAGTGGATTTCGGAATTAAATATTAATAGTTATTGATCCTCTACAGATTCATCAGCTTTTCCGCCGTAAATGTGTGACATTGCAGAGATAAAAACAGACAACGTATTAATCCAAGCGTAAGCTATACACTTTTATGGAATCTATGCCATTTAACTTCAAAGGAAATTAGCCCCATTCACTTGACTGTTAGAGTTCACACTCACACAATTATATCAAAGTCGAGTTTGTTATCAATTAGGTGTGCCTCTTTGAGGTTTGAAATGGAGCACTAAGACTTCTAATTAAATGATATATGTCTAGCTTTGATCGAAACCTGTACCTACATAGGTTTGAATTTTCTACTTTAACAGACACAAACATTACAACTCAGGTAACTTAAAACTTGTATATACCTACATATGTAGTAGTGGTAGGACTCTTAGCAGAGCCCGCATGGGGAAGTACCACACCTTTGCCAGTTATTCTACCGCCAAGCAGTAATGTGCAAACATGACTGTGTTCCGGGTTAAAGGTCAATGTCTCCAGTGAAATTACTAGGCTTAGAGAAATAACATCTTAGATCTCTGGGTGACGAGCGCAGTGCAGTGCTCGGTAATTATCTTCGTGTTCCAATAGCTGCGTGTTACTGTGCTGTTATGTGGCAGGCATGTTGCTTACCATCAGGCACATGTCCTGCTCGTCTCGTAACTCTTTATAAAAAAATGTAGCTAAACAGATGACGTATTATGCAACATTAGTGCTGTTGATTACTAAAATTCCAAGTTGTCTGTTTCACTTCTATTATTATCGTCTGTCCCTATGGCTGTCCATTTTATTTTTAATCGACTCTATTTGCTTTACTAAAAATTATAATTTCGGATCCATATAAACTTCGTATTCAATTCATTTTAATTAATCTTTCGTTAACGGCTGGACATTTGTTACTCCAAATATTTTGCGATACTGAGCTATATCTATATGAGCAACTAGTTCAAATATCTATGCGTCATGGACGTATCAAAAAAGTCGGACGTAGTCTCGCTAACAAACAAATTGTGTCTATAGAGTCGGCTGGTAGAGTCTACACATTCGCACTCCAGTCGGCCATTACGCACGCAAAATTCAGCCAACTAACACGTTTCGCGATAAAAACAAATCTTAACACACATGTCTTGCATGGTGAAATCCTGTAAAAACCGTAGTAACCGACGCGATAAACCTCCAGGAATCACGTTTCATAGGTGATTGAATAATTCAATTACTTTTTCCGCATTTTGAATTAACTATTATTATTATTATCCTAAATTATGCCACTGCTGGGCAAAGCCCTCTCTTTCCTCCTTCCAGATAGCCCGATTTACGGCTTTGGTCCCAGTCTTTATCGTACGATTCCAATTCGTCACGCCACCTTCGTCTGGGTCGACCCGGAGGTCGTTGAGATGTTGGACCCCAATCAGTGGTGATCTTTACCCATTTGTGTTCCGGCATTCCGTAAACATGTACTGCCCAATCCCATTTTAATTGGCCAGCTTTGAAGCAAACGTCTGTGATTTTGGTCTTAGAGCGAAGCGTTGTGTTTCTAATCCGATCTGAGAGACTAACGCCAAGAACACTGCGTTCCATAGCCCGTTGGCAAACCCTCAGCGTATTTTTTTCAGGCATACCTAGAGGCAGATTGCCTTTCAAAAAGTCTTTTATGGCCCAAGAACTCTGTCGGGCGTTTTCGGTGCATCTAGCAACTTCTTTATCTTGTCTCGCCTGGAATGAGACTATTTGGCCAAGGTATACATATTCATTAATGTATTCAATCTCTTCGCCTTATAATAATATGCGATGTGTAACGCGGTTGGTCTTCGACATGTTCATCTTTAAACGCAATTCAAGACTTGCCTTGCTCAGATCTTCAAGCATTGTTGACAGATCGGTAGCTGTAGAAGATAATAGTACAATGTCGTCAGCGAAAGGAAGATTCGTGAGGTTGTTTTCGCCAAAAAACTTCTTCTAGCGTGGCAGTGAACAATTTTGGTGGTAGGGGGTCGCTCTCTTTTACTCCCTTAGTAATGCTAAATGATGAACCACTGCTATATAATTTGACTGCTGCTGTGCTACAGTGGTAAATTTTGCCATTTTAAATAATTATAACAATTTTTCGCTAAAACAAAATAGCGCACATCACAAGTTCAGTGCTGCCAACATTAGCGGGTGCAAATTACCCAAAATATATGGGAAATTATATCAATAGATTAGCATAGCATATATCATAAGCAGCCTACTAAATTTTCTCACTGCTGGAACTCGAAGTATTCTCTCGCAAGCAGAGAGTCCTCGTTACAATCCACCGCGCTGGCCCAGTATGGGTTGGTATATGATACATGACCTCGAAAGATTCTAGGTGAGTATATCTCGTTTTCCTCACAATGTTTTCCTTCACCGGTTTTAAAGTTAGCGGCATTATGCATCAACATCAATAGCCCACTAAATGTTCCCACTGCTCGGACTCGGAGGAGCACTTTTAGGCTATAATCCACCACGCTGGCCCCATGCGGGTTGGTGGATGATACATGACTTTGAAAGATTCTAGGTACATGTCGGTTTCCTCACGATGTTTTCCTTGACCGTTATAAGTTAGCGGCATAACGCACATGACTTCGAAAAGACAGTAGTGCGTGTGGGGTTTGAACCCGGGGTCTCCGGATCGGCAGGAGCCGTTCTTCCGACTAGAGCAGCCGTAACTTATTAATTTGAATATTATACTAGCGGTCCGTTCCGGCTTCGCTCGGACATAACCTAGACACTGTCTGCAGCGCCATCTGCCGGGCTTATTTGTGAATTTAAGCCATCTTCGAATACACACACAAAAAAAAACATTCAAATCGGTCCCGTCGTTTAGGAGTTCACTGTCAAATTATTAGATTACTAAAATGGCTATAAAAAAACAGGGGTTGGTGATAAAAGGGTAAACATTTAGGGTTGTATGTATTTTTAACGCCACATTATAAAAAAATAAAAACAAAAAAATTTGACCAAAAATTAAAACAAAAAATGTTTGGGGTGAACAACCCCTAACACTTAGGGGTATGAAAAATAGCTAATAGCCAATTCTCAGACCTACTGAATATGCATATAAAATTTGGTAAAAATCAGTAAAGCCGTTTCGGAGGAGTAAGGAAACAAACACTGTGACACGAGAATTTTATATATAAGAAGATTATTGAAATGAAAACTTCTTTTGGTGCACCACACAGAATTTTTTGTCGACTGTGAATAAAGCGTCACGTTCGGGAGTGAAAGAATCGTTCAGGTGAACTCGGGACCGCAGACTATCTCTGAGCGAGAAAGACAGTCAGCTGTTGCTGTCACTTTGCTTACTATATCAATTTTTTATTATGAACTTTTTAAATATTCAATAGTTTTTACTAGTTCTTTCTTAATTTTAGTGTTAATTTATATCTGCGGACTTATGCACGCACATTTTTTTATTCGTTGGCGTTGCCGTTGCCACTAGTTATTTCTTAATCCTGTTTGCTTGATTTCTTATAGAAAATAAAGCTTGAAGAAACGACTGGATCGAAATAATTAAAAATTGCAATTGTGAAAACAATCGGATCCCAAATATAAATGTAATTTTCAGTAAGGATTTCGAATTTAATTACATATATGGCAATGCCTAAATGTTCTAAGGTTGCGCAGTAGGACCAGCAAAATTGATCAGAAATAAAATATTTTTATTGATTACTTGTGTTTTTTTGTGGTGTAAATTTGACTAACATGGCAACCCAGAATTCATTCAGTCATAAATAGGCGCCACCATTTTGGTTGCCTCAGTTTTGTCGTAGGATGGGTTCTGTCCGACTTTTTATACGTCCATGCTATGCGTTAATAAAAGCAGCTTACTTAATAGTCTCCCTATACATAATAGTCCATAGTCACTGCTGAGAATTGGAGCTTTTTAGGGTTCCGTAAAACGTAAAAACGGAACCCTTATAGATTCGTCATGTCTGTCTGTCTGTCTGTCCGTCCGTATGTCACAGCCACTTTTTGCCGAAACTATGAAAACTACACTGTTGAAACTTCGTAAGTAGATGTATTTTGTGAACCGCATTAAGATTTGTACAAAAAAAATTAAAAAAAATAAAATTAGGGTTGGAGACTGAGAACTGAAACTCAAAAATTTTTTTTTATCAAACCTACACGTGTGGGGTGTCTGTCGATAGGTCTTCAAAAATTATGTTGAGGTTTCTAATATAATTTTTGTCTACACACAATAATTTGCGCGAGAGACACTTCCAAAGTGGTAAAATGTGTGTCCCCCCCCCCCCTCTAACTTCTAAAGTAAGAGAATGAAAAAACTAAAAAAAAAATATGATGTACATTACCATGCAAACTACCAACGAAAATTAGTTTGAACTCGATCTGATGAGTAGTATTTTTTTAGTACGTCATAAACACACTATTAATAAAACTTCGATCAAAGTTACAACGAACTACAAGAACTATGTGTACTATATATATTATGTTACTTGCTGCAACGGAACCCTTCATGGGCGAGTCCAACTCGCACTTGGCCACTTTATTTCATAAGGAGAGATTCAAGACCTTAACGCGTCACTCGGGCCTAGTGCGATTTGGCGAATGTATATTTGAAAGATGTCTTTCTTGGAAAATGCCGATTTACTTCCCAAATTTTCCCTTCACCACAAAGGTGATGACACACTGATACATCTCAAAATATTCAAAGATGCAGACGGGATTCAAACTCAAGACCACACGATTGTGAAACCGGACGTTCTTACTACTAAGCCATGGCTCTAAAAATATCCGTAACTACTTTGGAATTCTCGATGTTAACCTAATCCACACAAAAATAAACCCAAACGATTCAAACATAAAACTCAATTTTTGATAGCTAAACTATAAGTAAATAACTAACACCAAGAACCCTGCTTGTATCCGTCGTCAGTAAATAACCAGACAGGACAAACTCTTTGTAACTATACAAACATTGTTACATTCTTTATTCTATAACAAAGGAAGTTCGCTCCCTCTATTCATGTTTATAAAATTGTCCGATTGCTGTTGGCATAAAAAAGTTTCGAAAGAAAAATTACTTTGTTGTTGTTTGGCGTCCTATCATTTGAAATTAGATTGTCCTTAAACCACGCGAAAAATAATACTAGGTACCCAATATTTTAGGGGTGTTAGAGTTTTTCAGCTATTTCTCTCATACACCAGCCAATTTCAAGTAGTTTTTTCTGAGATATCTGAACTACCGCAAGCCTCAATGAATGTTAAAAAGGGTCCAAGGAAAAGGAGTCACATTTGTTTGGCGTCCTACCATTTGAAATTAAATTGTCCTTAAACCACGCGAAAAATAATACTACCCAATATTTTAGGGGTGTTAGAGTTTTTCAGCTATTTCTCTAAAAAACCAGCCAGTTTCAAGTAGTTTTTACTGAGATATCTGAACTACCGCAAGCCTCAATAAATGTTAAAAAGGGTCCAAGGTAAAGGAGTCACATTTATCTCACAAAGAGAAAGTCAAAGCCACTACCCACCACGCTGGCCAAGTACACACTTGACAGGTAACGTATCTCCTCAAATAATGAATTTCTTTATCGTACCATGCCGGTTTCAGGTCTATATGTGATAGCATAACAATTTTTGTACTAATTTAAGTAGGCATAACGTTTTTAAAACTAACCATAATTTACCATAACAACTAAACGCAAAACTGTTTTCGCATAAGCTTAACTAGCATAACCATATTATAATATAGCATAGCATTTAAACGCATAACCATATATAGCATAAAGATAACTTATAATAATGTTTCGACGCATAACCATAAAAAGCATAATGTTTAAAGGCACACATTGAAAAAGCATAATAATACTTAAACATAATGATCAACGGCATAAACTTTAAACGCCTAACTAAATTCAAGAGCAAAGAGCGGACTGTAGGAGGACTATTTAAATAAAATACGTGAGAGTGTAAAATGCGGTTGGGTACTTTGACAACAATGTTTATTATTCGTAATGTAGGCATAACGTTTTTAGGACTTAAATACCTACGTACACCTAAAAGATATGATGCACTTTTTGCCTCCGAGTGGGCTCCCGCCAGAAGCTCTGCAGTCAGCCCTGAGTGTCGTTTCTCCATATTCGACTTGGGCTCCACTACGGAGGTCGCCGGCTTGCTTCGCTCGCCACCTCCCCCCTTTACTCTTGGCTTCGCATGGCTCACTCCACTCAGGACCTTCCTTGATCTTCTGACTCCCGCATTGTTTAAATACACTCTAGGGGTAGAAGTCAAGACTAGGTGGAGTCGGGGTGTCCCGAGTCGGATCTGAGCCCTATGTTACCTGGTTATATACTACGTAGCACAACAAATAATTAAAAAACACCTAAATGCGTCTCAGCCATAGTCGATTCGAATGTAGTACAATATATTTTTATGATTAAAACACATAACGCCAAAAAACTATTATACAAAAGTTACATTATGACACTATATATTATGCTACATTCATTATGACAAAATAAATTAGGGGGAAAAATATGCCATTTAAACGGCACCTTAAAAAAATTAGAACAAGTAAAAAATGCCATTATGACACCATACATTTTGCTACATTCATTTTGACAAAGTAAATTAGGAACAAATAATTATGCGTTTTAAATGGCACCCTGCCGGTTTCTTCCTCAGGGTTTAAGCCCGCAGAAATTACAGAATTTTAAATCTACATTCTTTATTTGGAAAAATGCTCAAAGATCCAGCCGGAATTCGAACCTTACAATCCACACAATTGTGAAGGACGTTACTCCCCACTAGGTCACATCAGCTTTTAAACAAAAATATAAACAAGGGAAAAACACTCGCTTTCCAAATAGAATTTTGTGATTGTCGCTCACCTATTATTGTTTTTCCAAGTATAGATACACAAGTAAATCCTTACCAATCACTGGCTTCAACGATGGGCAACAGGAAAGAAGACTTCAAATTTTAGAACACCAAAACTCTTTGAAATAGAAGTGGAAATTATCCAATTCAACATCATTATAATCAACCGACACTTCCACTCTGGACATAGAACATCCAAGAGGCCTACTAACACCTCTTACTATGAGAGTATCGGGACATACAAGGCGTGCACGTGCACCTAATTACAAGCCACACGTTTGCCGATAACAGCACAGTGCCTGCTGTATTGAACATAAATTATGATTATGATTACAGAGTTTAAACCACTGCACTGTATTATTATCATATCCATATACAATGTATTATTTATCTGGAAACTTTACCCTCCACACTGAACCCAGTAATGTTTTCGCATTATATTGTTTGGTGGTAGAATAACTGGAAAAGGTGTGCTACTACATTTACTAATGCAAAAAAGCAACTCTGCAAAGATTTCTATTACTACAAATGTAAAAAAATAAGTAAGATATATACGTTGATCATTAAAGTTATTTTCGTTCATAAAATTGAAATATTCAACAGTAAATTCCATTTTCAATTTAATAATTTAGATTTAGATGTTTATACATTTTTACTTCATAGCGGCCAAATAATCTACTCAAAGTGAAGTTATAATTTCTACCTTCTTTGCTCTTTTCACATTTACAAAGTATACTTTAATCTTCCAATTTCCAATAATGAAAGGTTGCCCAGCTCAGTGCCCGTACCATGATTCTTCGTATTTCTTACGGCGATGAATTTGACCGACATTTTACGCTCATTTTTAACCGACTTCAATAAAAAAGGATGTTCTCAAAACAGTATTAATTTCTGTTAATATTTTTTTTATGTTATGTTAGCTCCACGAATTGTGAATCGATTTTGATGGTTATATTTTTTTAATGTTAAATTATAGTTCAGAGGTGGTTTAGACGCGACGCGACGCGCCGCGGTATGCTACGGGTTTTACAGAATTGTCTTTTTGTCGAATTCGCAGTACTTATTTGTCTCTTTTCATCTTCAGCAAGAAGTGCTATTAATACTAAATCCCAGTTAACCGTAACGACACAACCAGTTTCAAATACGCACGGAGTAAAACTGATTGTTACCAGAGTGGCTGGGCTTTCCGCAGGATACCACGGCATGTCGTGGGATGCCACGGAACACGCAGTACAACCTGTCGTGCCTTGCTAAGCCATGCCGTCAGTAGGCACTGGTCTTTAGCCCAGTCATTTTTCTGGAAACGTTACCCTTCAACCCGGAAATCAGTAATGCTTTCACATTACTATTTGATGGTAGAATAACTGACAATGGTGTGGTACTTCTCCAGGCATGCTCTGCAAAAGCCCTACCACTACACAAAATATGATACGACTGACGGTGACGTTTTATGTTATTTGAATCGAACAATCATGCCAACAGAAACGCATGGTACCGGCCGAAACGACTGATATGAAAAGCCAATATTCATATATTATTCGGCTACTTTTAAAAACTGGGGCATAAAATATGTTTAAGTAGAGGAAGGGTCAGATGGAAATGGAATTTTGAATAATATATGAGGAATACGTAACGAATCAATGGTTAAACCTATAGTTTTCTAGTGTTTATTGGATTCGTTGTCAATTGCTTTATTAATATTTTTTATCTATTTTTTTTTTCAGAATTTGCGTGGAATGATTTTTTATTTTTACCGCGTATAACCACCGACACTACTGATGGTAAGCGACCGTGTGGTCGAAGATGACGCACGTTGACCTTGAAAAGTTGTATGTGTCAGGGAATATGTCTATATTAATTTGTTTAACTGTTTTTCTTGCCTATCTGGACGAGAAATACAATTTTTGTCCTTTTAAGTTCGTCGACAAAAGTCCTAAATTATTGATTTCGTTTTATTCATAAAACACGATCACGTGAATAATGTTTCAGATGCACACCTTAACACGTTCAGTGCTATACCAGCTAGTTTAGACTTGTACGTGACTTACAGTGGGTGCGCCGATTGTTCGTTTCATTTTTACTTGCGGTGCGGTGGCATTTTTTTCTATTAAATTTTGACATGGAAATGAGACAAATACATACATATATGTTTAGAATTGTCGAGTCAAACTGAATTAGAATTAGTTTGAAACTAATTCAAGGCATTTTTGTCTTGTACGCCTCATTGAATAAAAATGTTCATTGTGTGTGTTACCAGTCAAATATGACTTGTACGGACTTGCCTGGTATAGCACCACGGGAACAAGCAATACAGTCTTGGTAGGCACTAGTGATGTTACGAGTTACTTGTTTATCGGTACAATTATTTACCTACTTGTTACTTTTGTGCAAAATTGCGTTACATAATAAACAGTTAAGAGGTCACGTACACTCAGGATGAAACTAGAACATAGAACTTGCGATTGTTGGAAAGGAAAACAAAGTAATAATTAATTGTAATAAAATAATTGTAGCTTTATGATTGTTGGTCCGCAAAAAAAATATTCCACGGCAACAATATCTCTATCAAGAAACAAAATTCAACTTTTAGAGTATTGCAACGTAGGTATCTTAAAACAATGCTTAGCAGTGCCCCATTTTTCTCCACTACGGTAAATGAACCTTCAATTTCTCATAATATTGAAAGTAATAGTTCCCTCAATACTCCACTATTACAACGAGAGGTGAAATAACATAACAAATCTAACTATCCAAGGAAACAAATATATAAAACAGGAAATAAATATTTCTTGTACCTATAAAACATACTAAGTAGGTATGTTTGAAATGTTGAATGAATATCAGTGCAGTAGTCACGAAGAAACCAATTTAGGTATTTGACATGTTTCTCATTAAACTTTTTATAATACTATATATAATATAATATATAAACTAAAATGCATGCTTTCGATATTATTATTTTAATTTTCCCATCACTAGACGTGTATCAATAGCGCATGTTCTGGTAATGTATTGCTGTGCTGTACAGGGCCAAATTATCTGGTATTTTAAAATCTATTATATTTTTTAAAACATACATAATGGGTTGAGGCTAAGTGTTATAGTTTTACTAATAATCTAACCCCTGCTAATACCATAATCGTTTTAATTAAGGTAATTGTAAAAATATACTCGTATTATTGAAGGTATACGTACAAGTTCTTTATTTCTGGTACCGCATTAGATTCGAGACAGCGTACAAGTCAGATTTTCCTTGTAAAGTAGTGAGGGTAAACCAGGGAAAAGATATCCCACATTGAACGTGTCAAATTGGCTTGGTGAATTGAAGGTGAAAAAACAAAGCCAAGCGAAAAATGATCCAATACACTGCCTACCACTGCGCTTGTCATCCAGACGTACGAGCATAAGATGATTTCTATTTTTACTCAGTAATTTCACTGCAAACATTGACCTTCAAAGCGGATCACATTAATATTTGCACTTTTAGCAAGGTACTGCATGTCCTTATTCAGGTGGACTTTTGCAGAGAGTTATATCACCACCAAATGTAAAAACTTGTTTAAAATTACTAAGTAAATTGTTTAAAATTACTAAGTAAAATTAGATTTCTGGTGGTCTAGAGTTCTATAATATGTTATTGTATTAATACTATTGAAATATATACAATATTTTCTAATAAAAGAACATTACAACTGAACAGTCGGGATCCATTGAACAATTACATTGTATGTCGAATAATAATGGATCCCGACTCTTCAGTTGTAATGTTCTTTTATTAGAAAATATTGTATATATTTCAATAGTATTAATACAATAACATATTATAGAACTCTAGACCACCAGAAATCTAAATGCTTGTTTTATTCTTTTCAGTTTTCTTTAGTATGCGAGAACGTAGTTTGGTTCACTTTTTACGCAGTCGGGTTTTTGAGTTTTTAAATTATATATTTTTTTTATACTTTTTAGTTATGAACAATGTTGTGAATGTTAATATGCTCAACATAATAATAATTATGCATCTTTTGGTTGTTGACCAAATGTCTTCGTTTCTACTGATATAATATGTAGGATTTTCTACTGCATTATTTATAGTTTTGTGTTAGTATAGGTTTTCGATTGACGTTGAGTACCTACTAAATCGTTTGAAGTTGGAGATGGGCGACCGAGGTATGCGTAAATACATTTCCTGCACGTACGAAAAAAAGTAGTCCAATATACCTACTAGCATAGATCGTAGAACGCAAGATGGGCCCCATCCCAAACTTCACGGCGCACGCAATCATGTCAACGTTGGGAAGAGTGAGCTCACTCTTTCCGTTCTAGTCGGTTGTCGGTTGCAGGACGCGGTGGACGCCGGACGTTTTTACCTATCATTATTCGTTGTCAACAACCAAAATAAGTAGAACCACAGCAAATCTCGCCGCTAGCGATTATAGGGGTCAAGTAGATTGGTTGTTTGTAAACCATTTACGATACATACAGAGACGCAGTTAATTACCAATTTCAAGGTGCTCAGGGCACATCTATTGATTTATATCGATGCCTACTAGATACATTAGTATATAATGTCCATCCACATTCACACGTACAGTTAGTTATACGAAGTTTTCTGCTACCTAAAAACCTATAAATGTGAGAATGGTTGTTACTCAACTTTAAATCGATATACATCCTAAACGGTCAGTCGAATCGAAAAACATTGAGAGAAAGCTAAACATTATTTTAAAATACCTATTCAACGATACCCCTCTTGACATATTTTGGTGATTTTCATTTTTTTAATTTGGACAATATGGCGTCCTGAAGCCGCCATATTGGACTTACACTAATATCATGTCTTTAGTGTCACTCGCCAGATTAAGAGGAATCGATTGACGTGTGAATCATAAAAATCGGCCCAGGCGTTTGGTCTGTATAGTGCCTCAAAGGAACATACAAACATACATACATACATACATACATAGACTGTTAAACACATTACCACTCCTTTGCGTCGCGCAGTCGGGTAAAAAGCGACCCTTTCGTAGTTGCACAGAATAATATAATAAGCATAAACACCCCACTAAATGTTCCTACTGCTGGGACTCAGGGCGTTCTCTCGCAAGGAGAAAGTCACAGCGGTTCTGCGTATTTTATTATTTATTAATTTAGAAAAAAATATAAGGATTTGTCTAGAATTTCACTGAAGTGAGGCTTTATTAAGCTGCGTTAAGCTCTTTTTTGGTTTTAAGTTTTATGGGTTTGATCATCCGACATGCTAAAGACGCAGGCATACGGCGGCGGCGGTTCCGTATTGGCATAGCTTCGGAACAGTGGAACGAAATGTGTAAACGTGAGTTGTTCATACATCGATAAATATCTGAAGACAATCAAGATGACCAAGCCCTCTACTAGTCGAAGGATGTCCAGCAACTACTGTCGGCATTGCCATACCAAATGCCAACGATTTTAGCCGTTGACGTTGAGCCATGTAGCGGTTTGATCACGTATCGCGTTCAAGCAAGCGCAAGTGTTTATTGAAATGTCTGAACAACTAGTGGTTCAAATATGTAACCACTGCCAAGAAATGCCCACTTTCAGATGCTCACCAGTATTAACCACATAATCAAATATACTCGTATTTGTTTAAAAAAATATGGGTAATTAAGTTCGTCTGAAATGGAAACATCACTCATGTTTTTAACCAAAGCCATTCAAATAATTAAATTGTGAAACTTTGTGGTTGCCCGCGTACAAAACTTTATTAAACTAATATCTGAGTTCAGCAAAAAACAAAATTACATAAATAAGCACTTAAATACCAACAAGCTTTCAGAAGTTGCTGGAACCTGAACTCATCTTATTTTGCTTTATACGTTTTAAGGGATACTTTAATTTACTCTATGATGAAAGTTTTATACTTAAACTACACGGTATAACTTGAACTTGCTTGAATAAGTTTAAAGTGTTTTGATTAACCAGCTTTCAAAAAGGTTGATTGAAAACGCCCCAGCCTTTTATAAAATTTCATCAAATCTGTGGAATGTATTGCCGGAAAAGATATCTTGTTAGATTTACATTCTACTGATATTATAAATGCGAACGTTTGGATGTTTGTTGCTCCATCACGTTGGAACGTCTTAACGTATCGGGCTGAATTTTAAAACATTGTTTGATCATAATAATTTGGTCAAGAATAGCGCACAGGATACAGGAAAGTTAAAGGAACGGGAACTACGTGGATTAAATCGCAAACTGCTGCTAGGAACTAATTATGTTTAAAAAAAAATACGACATTTTTTCATGGTGTATAATAAAACATTCTACTTGTCAAGCTCTTTCATTAAATTTATCAGATTGATTAGATTTTGGGTTGTGATCCAACAATTCAATCAATCCCATCACTACGATCAATGTGACAAATCCGATCATTTTGATCAATCCGATTGATCCAATCAAATCCGTTCAAATTCAATCAAACTCATCAAACCAATCAATCCAAAAATATATTAATATTTTAATTTTAATAGTAACAAAATAAAAACTGTTTATTTAAATAAACAACATGGAAAACGTTTTGGTTCAGTCTATCTTGTTTGCTACGTTAATTACTTGAATGACCAATCTGAGTAACTTCCACGGCCAAGTTGCCAAGTCTCTAAAGAGCAAAGTGCCCAGTAGTTGTTGGTCTGACGGTTACGGCAATTACTGCCTAAGGGCGTCACTGAGCTGAAGCTACATTTTTGCTAATGGTGCTTCAGAAACTTAACTCAGAACAACTATGCGTACGAGGTTACGTAAATATTTCTACAATTATGTACCTGTAGACGTTTCTAGACGACAGTGTATATATACGGATTTATCCTAAGTATAAAAAAATCTTAAGTCATTGTGTTTGTGATACTCCTCTGAAGTCACTTGACAGATTATAATCAATTTTATCCGACCTCAAAATCAGCAAATTTTTAAACTTTTATAGGTTACGCATGAACGCCATCTCGCCTAATATTTGATTGATTCGATTGATATAATTGATCTGATTGATCCGGATCGCATTCAAATACGGAACAGTTTGCTTAAAAAATGCTTTACAATGAAATTGAATAAATTTAAGCTTTTTAATTTTTAATTATAGTTTCTAATTTACAAAATCTTCTAACGAAGCACCAATGGGTTTAGCGATGGAGTGCAAAAAAGTCTGACATGAAAAAGATTTGGAATACAAAATAAAATCATAATAACGAAATAGTAGTATCCTATGATTTTACCCGTCTAGTTTCTACTCTATTTATTTTGCCGTGGTCAAAAATAACCTATGTTATTATTACAAAATATCGAATAATAGTTTGTAATTATTTAGATGTTTCAATTTAACGTAGGTACCTATTCTACGATTTTGGGGGAGGTCATGGCCCTGTGATCCTCCCTCCTTTCGGACCTCGCCTGCATAATAATACCTCTTCGTTGAAAAAAATTATGCAGTTAGATCACGTAGCACACTCGCCGAAATGTATTCTAAAAATCTTAATATAAACTAGCAAGTTTGCGGCGATGTTCAATATTTTGAAGTAGGTAAATGTAAGTAAGTGTTATTTATACCAACAAGGCATTTTTCTTACTAATCCAATCCTATCAAATCAAGTTATATCCAATAAACTTAGCTAATCAATCCAATCAATGTTCAATCCAATCCAATCAACCCAATTCTGTCGGCACGATCGATATAATTAAAAAAAAAATACAAAATTGCGGTGATTTGGCGGTGATGTTTGAAATATTAAAAAAAAATGAAGTAAATGTCAATATTTTTAAGCCGACAACTTTGTAGGCGATGGTTACCGTTTACCATCAAATCAGTCATTTGCTAGTATTACACTATGTAAGTAAAAAAATATACACTAATAAACACTCTGAAAGTTCGAAAACAATGTAGATTTAAACAGTGTTTTAATAGCGTTATCGCTGGATAAGAAAGACTGTTTCTCTCTGAGTAACGCAATCTCCGTAGATTCAATAGTGCAAGTGCATTATCAGCCACTTCACTCGATTATGCGGCTAATAACCAGCAAATGCCCCCGGGACTCCGAACAAGAACATATTGTAAAGACGGTTTCACAGGGGCGATATGATAGTATCGAACTTTCAGCATTTCAAGATGTGGTCGGATACCTTGCAAAATCAGGATACAAAGTCAAATTCGAAATGTTTTACTCATAAATTTACGATTTACACGTCCATTAATAAGAAAAAAAGCAAAACAAAGAGCATGAAATACAAATAGATACATTTTCAAAGTTTAAAGTGAATGTTTCACTGTACGATGATAAATAATGAGAAATAATAAATTCGGCCACAGATTTTTTTTTGACCACTTGATCAAACTTGGCAAAATGAGATAGCCTCTAGTTTACAATGCCAACTAGTAGAAAGCGTCAAGTCAAGATCAACAATTATTTTCACTTGTCCTTCTAATTTATACATTGCCAACTAAAAGGTATGCTACAAATTCAGAATTTACCATGCTGAGTTATATTTACGACTAGCTGAACCCGCTACTTCATTCGCGTACGTTGATCTTGCGACCTTATTGGTACATTAGTAGTACGTACGTAAAAATATTTAGATGGGTGGCCATAACACAAACCGAGTGAATTTGTTTTTCCACACAAAAACATATTTATTCGAGTTAAGCAACTTCATATTTTATATTTTTAGCAACATCAAACATACTCATAGTAAGGTTGTAGAGTATCGAACATAGCCGCAGTGTAAAGTTTGTAGGATTTTTATAGGATATATTACGAAGAGTCAGTAGCTGATGTGCGTGATCGAATACTTACCCACTTACACATTTTTACAGGATGATAGCCTAAGTAGGTGATAGACTTATAAGCCGATGTGATATTTTAGACTCTACGCCATGTGTGTTTCAAATGTCAATCTAATTGGTAATGTCGTTCTGTCGTTAATTTTTGTTTCGTTAGGGCCCATGCTTTTTCCGAGACGATAGGTAATATATGAGTCTATAAACTATCTGTGTTTCAAATTTCAACCAAATCAAACCTTTACTTAATAGGTATACTTAGAATACTTAGTAGTAAGATAACATTTTATTCAATCTTAGAAAAACAATGGTCTGCTTTGGTCACCGAAGCTTGTTGAACACTAAATTAAGTACAGTATTTGAATTGAATAAATATCCGAAAGAACAAAAACTGACTTCAATTATTATCATTTCACGTCAACTAACTTCTAGTCAAGTAAAAAGTTCACTCGACTAATTTAAGAAGCTATAACTAAGTCGTCCAGATAAATAGATACTGGTGGACAATTCGCACACAAAACTTTGGCTTTTTCCACCGCCAATGTCCCAGCTATAATCAAACCGGAGTGGTCTTAATGTACAAGTATGCGCGGAGACCGCGACACGAGACCGCGACCGGAGACCGCGACTGGAGACCGGAGACCGCGACAGGCACTTGACACTATGGAATTGTATGGGCGTCAGTTCGCGCTGAGACCGCGACCGCGACCTGTCTCGGTCTTCTGTCGCGGTCACGACGCGAACTGGCACCCATACAATTCCATAGTGTAAAGTGCCTGTCGCGGTCTCCGGTCGCGGTCTCGCGTTGGGGTCTCAGCGCGAAATTGTACCTTTACGCGTGACGATGGCAAAAGACCTGACGGCATGACTTTTGTGCCTTGGAAGTTGAGTCGGCCCCTAGTGTGGGTCGCAGCTTGCGTCGATACTCTGGCACCATCACATCTTCCAGAGACACATCATAGTAGGGCCAGTGCAGCGGCTAATTCAGCTAAGCGTCTGAAATGGCGGAAATATGCAACCCTCGGTAGTGGTTTTATATTGAAGCCTTTTGGGGTTGAGACATCGTGCCTGTGAAGGCCGGGAGCTCACCTCATCTTCAAGAGCCTTTCCGAGCGCTTGGCCGACGCAACGCGTGACTAAAATGCTGGCGTTTATTTGGTCCAACGCATAAACATTGCTATTCAGCGTGGTACTGCCGCCAGCATCCTGGGCACGTTTCTGACTGGTAGTGGGCTTGAACATCTTGTCATCCAGTTTTTGTTAATATTCAAAAAACCGCCTTCCTGTTTTCCATACAATTTACATATGTACATGGTAAAAACGGGACCCTATTTAATTACTGAGACTTCGCTGTTCGTCCGTTCGTCCGTCCGTCTGTCACCAGACTGTATCTCAAGAACGGTGACAATTAAACAGTTGTAATTTTCACAGATGATGTATTTATATTGTCGCTATAACAAATACTACATTACACATTTTCTAATAAATATCAGATCGTGTTTTGTACCATGAGCCATCTGTATTTATGTGGAAAAACATTAGAAAGGTATTCTGACGTTAGATGACGGATGACGGATTTGAGCGCGGTGTGTATACCAGGGATGAGCTTCGACTCCGACTCCGATAAATCGGAACTTCCGATTACTATTACACCTTCGGTTCCGACTTCGGCTCTGAAACTTTTAAAACGAAGGTTATAATCGGAGGTAAGGTGTAATACAAAATCCCATCTTCCTAAATCAATTGCTCGTCAATGTTTATCGTGTTCACGTGTTTGGAAAAAAATAATATACCCAATAAAAATGTCTCTTCTGCCACCACTTTTAATCCTGCCTATGCCTACGACTTCGCTTCCGACTCCGATAAATCAAATTTTAAAACTCCGACTCCGCCTTCGGTTCCGATAAAATTACCTCCGTTGCATCCCTGTTGTTTACAGTATACTTAATAGTTAGTATGTACCGAACTTATTATTACCGTTATTTTTTAATTTCCTTGTTATTTCCGAACCACACAACCAATAATGTTAAAATTTTGATGGGACTATACTAAAAATGTGTTCTATCTAACCAAATAAGAATTAACGAAATTGAACAACGCAAATATGAGTTAGAACCCACATTCTGACTTTAAATCACATTCTGACTTTCACCCTTTTCTGCAAGAAAACCGTGCAGAATTTGGGGATTAAAAGTAAACATCTACCATCTCCTTAGTATGATCTTAAATCGTGTCAAGTTTCATTTGAATTGAATTAGTAGTTTCGGCGTGATGAGAGTTCCCTATACAGAAAGACAGACAGACAAACAGACAGACATGAAAGAAAAAAAAATGTAATTTCGCCATCAGTATCGACTATGGAGTGCCCCCAAATTTTTTTTTTCAAAGTATCTTCAATGTACAGAATTCGACCCGCTATAGTTTTATTATAAGTATAGATATAGATATATGTCTTACATAAAAGAAAACTAGTGGCTGAGATACTATAATTCAGACGCGTGTTGGTTGTGGCCGACTTAGTAATTTAGAAGGTAATTTATGTTTTCTTAGGCGAATAATGCGATTAAAAAGAAACTTGTTTAATTAGAACCCATAATTAATTATTGTACCTGCACATAAGTATCAAGTTTGATTCTGTATTGGACGTAGGTACTCACCACAACTTTAGACATCAAAAAGGCAGAATTGTATGCAAGTCAAGTTTATTAAATCATCATCATATTTATAATCAGCTCCTAAACTCAAGGAATTTCACAGTCTTGCTTTTTGTACAACGAAATTACAACAAATCTCTTTGTATTCACAAAAGTAGCATCAGCCAAGAAACGATAGCTCCGTTTCGAGCTAACCAATTTCATAGACAAGAGAGCTAAGCAGGTTTAAATACTAAAGTACCTTAATCAGTAGCTCACTTTGCTGAAATATAGGAATTTTACTACGCGACACAACTGAAAATAAAGCTGAGACTTAAACCGTAAAAAAATATAACGGAAGTGATGCGTAAAAACTGCCGTCACCAATGTTTTCAACTTTATTTTTTAGATAGGTAATCGTCCTATAAAAAATAAAATTAAGCAAGTAGTGGGTGATGATGAAGAATAATAGAGAGAATAAACACGGAACGGTTATTTATTAACATCCGAACAAAAGAAAACCGGGAACAACGCGGATATGAGGGATAAGTTGTCGTAGTATGGCCAAGCATCAATACTTAATAAATAAAACTACTCATAAGACTCGTATTAGGTACTCTGTAAGCGTGGTATAGGGCCAGGCAGCTGTCCGCTATATTTGTTAGAGGAACCTACGAATGGATTGATCAGTTTGATACGATGGACGACACACTGGCTATATGTGGATCACTGAACAACAAACGTTATCGTGTTCTAATTATTCCATGGCGCCATCTTTCAACGTTCGCTGGAACTTCACTACTGTATTCTTCTGCTATAAGCACTATTCTATTTACAAATTGTGTTGCTTCTATACTATCCAAAGGAACTTCGTTCCTTCCTGGTATTCCATGACCCCACAACTTTTTGTGTATTTCCTATTATTGAAACCCAAATCCTAAACAAATCAGCCAGTAAACAATTTTCACCTTCTCAATTGTTCTGACCCTTTTATATTCCCCAAGCGGTTCAACTGGTGTAATTGACCATCCGGAGACCACAGGCGACCGGCGACCGTTGCGTGTGTACTCACCCTAATTTACTTTACACTTGACCTGAATCGGGAAATCTAGTCCATCAAATAACACTTTGGGGGAATTTCGAGGGGAATGTGAGGAGTTGATATCCGGAGGCGAAATTGTCACATTAGATTCACTTTGGTGGATTTCCGTGTTCCGCCGACATTGTGTCGGCAAATCTAGCAATAAACAATGTGTAACAATGTAACAGTACAAAACGAAAATAGGAGTTTGCGTGTGAAGTGTTATATATATTTTGTGTCATTATAATATATTCCAAAATATGAGAGTCAAAAAAACATACGAGCTTATAATATTACAAATTATAGAAATGTTAAACGTTGGTATCGTCGAATAAAATTTTAAGTGAAAGTCGTTTTTTAAAAATGATAGTCTACAGCTTAGATGGCATCTTAAGCATAATCAGAATTAGTCCATACAACTTTCTCATTGCTAGGGAATCGGGGCCTTCTCTCACAAGGAGAGGCTCGTCATAACCCACCATGCCGGAATCAGTTCGAGTTGGTGGATGACGCATGATCTCAAATGATTTTTGATACATGCCGGTTTCCTCACCATAATATATTTACATTCACTATTTTAAGCTAAAGCCATTACATACATGACTTTGAAAAGACAGTGGTGCGCGTGGGATTCGAACCATAGGCTCCGGATCGGCAGTTGCTGTTCTCCCGACTAGACCAGCCGAAACATGCCGTGGTCACTAGGCTTGTTGATACAAGCCTAGTGACTTTGCATGATTGCAAAGGTCAGATCAATAGCTAGGAATAACACGTAAAGGTACAAGTTCGCGCGGAGACCGCGACACGAGACCGCGACAGGAGACCGAGACGGGTCGCGGTCGCGGTCGCGGCGCGAACTGGCGCCCATACAATTCCATAGTGTCAAGTGCCTGTCTTGGTCTCCGGTCGCGGTCTCCTGCCGCGGTCTCGCGTCGCGGTCGCGGCGCGAACTTGTACCTTAAGCTACTTTTTATTCCGTGACAATTATGGCAACTGAATCTGAACGTATTAAATAGCGTGGTGCAAATATTTACGCTAATAAATAGGTGAAAGTTTGTGATTTTGTAAGAGTGTTTGTTTTACCATAATTATTTATCTGTATAACGGCTGAACGGATTTTAATAGCAATACGTAGCATTTACGTTACTTACATTATTAGGACACTTTTATCGTTTTTTGCTATTCAATTCAATTCATTTATTTATTCGAACCATCAATTCAAAAGAACACTTGGTAACGTCACTTACAATAAAATTATACATAAATAATCTGTGCACATGATAAAATAATACCAAATAATAATAAATTAATAAAATTATCCAAATAATGAATACATACAGTACTTACAAAAATTTACATTAATGTTTAGTATTACTTATTTTACCTTACTCAATAGTTCTAGTTTTGACATATTCCTTTTCCAAACATTGCTGTCCTTTACAAAATCATTTACAGTGTAATAGGCTTTGCTCATTAGGTAGTTTTTTATTTCAGTTTTAAACCTAGTTTCATTGAGACCTTCCACTTGTGCAGGGATTAAATTATAGAAGCGAATACTATTACATTTGAAAGAGTTAAAGGTTTTCTGTAGTCTGCATTCAGGAAATACAATTTTATGTTTATGATGTGATTTTGGATTCAAATCAGACATTATTTTATCAGCCGAGTACGATTTTTTCTCACATACATTATACTTTCATAAATGTATAACGACGGGACTGTTAGTATATTTATAGTTTTAAAAATCTCCCGTAATGATTTTCTAGCTAATAAATTGTACAGAGCACGGATTGCTCTCTTGCTTGTAATATAAAAATTGAATTTCTATCTGCGGCTGATCCCCACAATAAAATCCCGTAGGACATAATGCTATGAAAGTAACCAAAATAAACAAGTCTTAAAAATACTTTGATCTCTTTTGGGGCCAAGAACCCAAAAACCAAGAAACTTAACTTTACGGTTGCTTATTTGGCAGGAAAAGTGTTTTTTTTTTGCAGGCATATGTCGGATATCAGCCAGGGTTTCCATGTTCAGACTCCATCAGAATAAAAACTCGTAGTAAATAAGACAGTTTTATTTCTCGCCGTTGGTATCGAAGTGACCTTTTACAAAATCAACTACTTTTATATCATTCTTACAATAATACATGACATAACTATAGCAAAAACAAATTATTTTACAATATAAATATGAAGTACTTTCACAACAAGTACCTACAGAAAGACAGTCTAATATTCCAAACAAATAGTTTGAAAAAATTACAACTATTGGATTTAATTTACCAATAATGCATTACTTTCATATTATCAAAAGTTACAACTACATAGTTTGTCAATAGATGGCGCCTCTAACAACCATTAAATAGTAGTGGTAGGACTCTTAGCAGAGTCCGCCTGGAGAAGTACCACACCTTTGACAGTTATTCGACCGCTAAGCAGTAATGTGCAAACATTACCGTGTTCCAGTTTGAAGGGTAATGTTTCCAGAGAAATTACAGGGATATAACATCTTAGATCTCTGGGTGACGAGCGCAGTGCAGTGCTAGGTGATGATTTGGACTCTTCATGTTCCAATAGCTGCGCGTCACTGTGCTGTCATGTGGCAGGCATGTTGCTTACCATCAGGCACATGTCCTGCTCGTCTCGTCGCTCTTTATTAAAAAAAAACAACTTTTAATTATGCATTAACAAATAATATTATTCAGAATATTATTAATTACAATATTTTAAATTTTTAGAAATTTACAGAGAATATTGGATATTTAATCTAATAATTACATGCAACAAAAATATCGAAATATTGACTATACTAGTAAATAATAATCAATACAATATCTATTACATTCTAAAGAAGGCTTTGTATTTATAATACCGATTTGGACATCAATATAACGATATTTAGATATTTTGGTTACAGTATAATGAAATAAAAACAATATTAGATAATTATTGGCAATTCATATCATTTTGCGCCCATATTATTGTATACTTACTCATAAATTCATGTTTAATATTTTTTTCTTGAATTGGTCTTTGTGTTGATATAAAACACGTCTAGATCAAATTTCATTATCTTAGAAAAATCATAAAAAATTTCATTTCAAATTTCAGTCGCAGTTTAATTTTTCCATAAAATCTCAAGAAAAAAGTTCCAAAACTCCAAAACTGAGATAATCTTGATTATTAATTTGTTATTGAAAATTGAACTGTAACCTCTAGCCTTTGTAACACAACGCCCACGCTCACATCGCTTTGCTTATGTATCTGAATAAATAAGATAAAGGTGCCTTCAAAGCTTTGATAAAATATTCACTGTACCTACAAAATGTTCCTGCATTCAGTCTGAATTGAAAGCCTTTTCGAGGAATATTAAATTTGTAATTTTGAAATCTTTCCTGGAATACTTTTTAGCATTCCTCTACTTCTTTCATTAGTTTAGTGTCCTCTAGTTTGTATTCTGTTTACTGTGTTTGTCTGTAGAGATAAAATCTGGATGTATTGAAGTCTCGAGAGTAAATCGGTTTCTTATAAGTAAACGCGTTCTATCGTATCGTGGACTGCATTGTCACTTAATTCTCTTGGAAAATGTGCAACTGAGCTGCATGATATAATACCATCTTGCCCTTCTTTCTATCGGACTGTTCGTAGCTCGACAAAACGACATTTTTTTTCATGGTTGACGTTTCAAAGACTGGAATGAACAGGTGTGACTATACTTTTGTGATAATAAGTCTAAAGGTACAAGTTCGCGCGGAGACCGCGACACGAGACCGCGACCGGAGACCGCGACCCGAGACCAAGACAGGCACTTGACACTATGGAATTGTATGGACGCCAGTTCGCGCCGAGACCGCGACAGGAGACCGAGACAGGTCGCGGTCGCGGTATCGGCGCGAACTGGCGTCCATACAATTCCATAGTGTCAAGTGCCTGTCTTGGTCTCGGGTCGCGGTCTCCGGTCGCGGTCTCGCGTCGCGGTCGCGGCGCGAACTTGTACCTTTAGGTGTGGCACGAGATACGCGATGGCAGTCAAGTACAAATCTATTTTCGATAAAAATCTTGCCATGACGAAGTCAGACATGTGTATGGTCTTAGATTATGTTAAGGTCCGTACCTTAACATAATCTACTATATCAACTTTTTTTTTATTGCAAGGTTCCACTAAACCGCCATACAAATACAAATACAAAAATCTTTATTGCTGTTGGCAGGTGAGCTAAGATGATAGAAGACTTAAAAGTTAACCCATACAAACAGGCCTCTTCTTCTAGAGGCATGCAAGATGTCTGGCAAAACAATTTGTTTTAGTCTTAATCTATACAATCAAAAAAAAATTAGTAAATAAAATAATAGTCAGCTGATTAAAGTCTTCTTCTTCTTCGTCTTCTTTTCATCTCTAGCTTTTACTAGTGAGACAAAGAGTAGATTGATGTCGGCGTAAGCAGTTTGTAGTTGAAGTTCGCCAAACAAAACTTTAATGTCGTGGATTATATATACATAGTATAGTGAAGGACCACACAAACCACCATAATGTTTTTAATTGTCGGAGACGCATGCAATAGCGTTGAACCTTGACAAATGATGGTAGTTTCGAACGGACTAAGCCAAAATGGCTCACCATGATTTGCCTCAGTTTTCTTGCGCGGTTCCTGTTTCTAGGCGTTATTATTCTATGGAGAAGAACAATTAACTTTCTGCGTACGTACATACGAGTAAGTACCTACACAAACTTATGAAATTATGAAACATTTTTTTTGCTAAACCTTTATTGTCATAAGTAGACTTGAGGGTTCATGCTCTTTGCTAGAATTTACAGTTTTAATATGAATGATAATTTAACAAACATCCTACTAATATTATAAATGCGAAAGTTTGGATTTATATTTACATATATGTTTGGATGTCTGTTGCCCAATTCAATTCATTTATTCGAACCATAAATTCATAAGAACACTTGGTAACGTCATTAACAAAAAGGCGAAGAATCCGTGTACATAATAAGATAAAATAACAATGTCAAAATGAATAAAGCGGCTATAAAGGAGCCTCGTCAATCAAATGCAGCTGTAAAAAGGCTTTGTCAAAGACAAAATAACAAATAATTAATACATACAGTATACAGATACTTTATTATGAGTACAAACTATGTTCCATGAAAAGTTTTATAAATCTATAATTTTACCTTTTTACAAGATTCTAGTTTCGACACATTTCTCTTCCATACGTTACTATCTTTAACAAAGTTATTTAAATTATAATATACCTTGCTCAATAGGTAGCTTTTTATTTCATTTTTAAACTTTGTTCATTGAGACCTTCAACTTGTGCAGGGATTGCATTATAGAAGCGAATACTATTACATTTGAAAGAATTATTTGTTTTCTGAAGTCTGCACTTAGGAAATACAATTTTGTGTTTATGGTGCGCTTTTGGATTCAGATCAGTTAGTTTCTTCAGTCGACTTCGATTTTTTCTTACAACATTATACATTCACAAATATACAATGAAGGGACTGTTAATATGTTTATAGTTTTGAAAATTTCCCGTACTGAATCTCTAGCTGATAAATAATATCACGTCAGCACGCCTAAACCAGGAAATTTAGGATATACATATATGTACATAAATATGTAGTTAGTGAGTTAGGTTACGGCCTGAAATACACACGGCACATAAGCTACTTAACATTTTAAGCTCTCAACAATATGGATTTCAAAGTAAAAAAAGCACGACACTGCTGTTGTCTCGATTCACAGATGACATTAATAGTTATCTGAATGACAAAAAAAAAAAAAAATTTAAAACTCAAAAACCCGACTGCGTAAAAAGTGAACCAAACTACGTTCTAGCATACTAAAAAAAACTGAAAAGAATAAAACAAGCATTTAGATTTCTGGTGGTCTAGAATTTTATAATATGTTATTGTATTAATACTATTGAAATATATACAATATTTTCTAATAAAAGAACATTACAACTGAAGAGTCGGGATCCATTATTATTCGACATACAATCTAATTGTTCAATGGATCCCGACTGTTCAGTTGTAATGTTCTTTTGTTAGAAAATATTGTATATATTTCAATAGTATTAATACAATAACATATTATAAAATTCTAGACCACCAGAAATCTAAATGCTTGTTTTATTCTTTTCAGTTTTTTTTAGTATGCTAGAACGTAGTTTGGTTCACTTTTTACGCAGTCGGGTTTTTGAGTTTTTAATTTATTTTTTTTAATACTTTTTAGTTATGAACAATGTTGTGAATGTTAATATGCTCAACATAATAATATGCATCTTTTGGTTGTTGACCAAATGTCTTCGTTTCTACTGATATAATATGTAGGATTTTCTACTGCATGTAATTCATATTTATAGTTTTGTGGTAGTATAGGTTTTCGATTGACGTTGAGTACCTACTAAATCGTTTGAAGTTGGAGATGGGCGACCGAGGCGGAGCAATCCGAGAGCGGTTCTGTGTTCCCACTATCAGCGGCAGAGTTGAAACCCCATAGAGGTTTATTAGTAGATAGGGGCACCATATCCATACATGATATAGAGTGCAACATAACGCGGCTGTGTCTCCCGGGCGGGGCAGTAGGGTATGCGTAAATACATTTCCTGCACGTCTGAAAAAAAGGTAGTCCAATATACCTACTAGCATAGATCGTAGAACGCAAGATGGGCCCCATCCCAAACTTCACGGCGCACGCAATCATGTCAACGTTGGGAAGAGTGAGCTCACTCTTTCCGTTCTAGTCGGTTGCAGGACGCGGTGGACGCCGGACGTTTTTACCTATCATTATTCGGTGTCAACAACCAAAATAAGAAGAACCACAGCAAATCTCGCCGCTAGCGATTATAGGGGTCAAGTAGATTGGTTGTTTGTAAACCACTTACGATACATACAGAGACCCAGTTTATTACCAATTTCAAGGTGCTCAGGGCACATCTATTAATTTATATCGATGCCTACTAGATACATTAGTATATAATGTCCATCCACATTCACACGTATAGTTAGTTATACGAAGTTTTCTGCTACCTAAAAACCTATAAATGTGAGAATGGTTGTTACTCAACTTTAAATCGATATACATCCTAAACGGTCAGTCGAATCGAAAAACATTGAGAGAAAGCTAAAGATTATTTTGAAATACCTATTCAACGATACCCCTCTTGACATATTTTGGTGATTTTAATTTTTTTAATTTGGACAATATGGCGTCCTGAAGCCGCCATATTGGACTTATACTAATGTCATGTCTTTAGTGTCACTCGCCAGATTAAGAGGAATCGATTGACGTGTGAATCATAAAAATCGGCCCAGGCGTTTGGTCTGTATAGTGCCTCAAAGGAACATACAAACATACATACATACATAGACTGTTAAACACATTACCACTCCTTTGCGTCGCGCAGTCGGGTAAAAAGCATATAATCTTACTTTTTATCGACTATAGTAAAGCGTTTGATACACTTCGGCACGATTTACTCTTACAGAGACTGGATGAGAGTGGTGTGCGGGGTAAGCTACTGTCTTGGTGTAGAGACTATCTCGACAATCGAACATATCGGGTGAAGGTAGGCAGAGACTTTAGTGATACAGTAAATGTTACAGAAGGCACAGCTCAAGGGTCTGTTCTTGGACCCTCGCTTTACTTGAGCTATGTTAACAATCTAGAGAGTGTCATCAAACACTGCTCTGTATTTCAGTTTGCGGATGACACCTGTCTGGTTGCCGCTGACAAAGATATTTCAGTTGCCTTAAGTAATGTTCAAACTGACTTCACGTCTTTATGCAAATGGTCACATGACTCCGGGCTAGTGTTAAACTCGGAAAAGACGAAATGTATGCATGTACGCTCGAGTTACAATTGGAAAACTAGCAAAGAAGGAATTAATATTATAGCCCACAATCACGACTGTCTGCATGGTAGCTTGTCACATTGTATTGGATCGTGCCAAAAAATTGACCAAGTCAAGGAGTTCACTTATCTAGGGTTAGTAATCGACAATAGATTAAATTGGGCGAAACATATCGACAAAACATGTACAAGACTACGTGCTGTTATGGCTAAATTCTATGCAATAAAAAATCGTGTTTTTATTGAACCTTTTTATGCTCTGGTTGAAAGCATAGCCTCGTACGGATTGACAAGTTATTGCCGCACATACAAAACATATCTTGATAAAATCTATCAACTACAATTTAGAATTCTTAAATTAATAACTCCTCGCAAAATTAAAACAAAATTTTCAAATAACCCAGACGGACTTTTTAAATTCTGCGGTGTTTTGCCAATTCACATTAAAATTAAGTATTGTTTATTACTCGAGCAATTTTTTCGATCAGAAATACAAACTATTAAAACGGGTCGTGTAATTACTAGGAGTTATTTAATTAATTATCAAATGAAAAACTTGTTGTACCACGATTTAATAATACTTATGGTAAAAGAACCTCTAATTTTATAATACCCAGCCTAATCAATAAATTACCAGTCGAAATAAAAAATAGAATAAATGAAAAAAATATTAAGGTAACTTTAAAGTCATACTTCTCCAAATTATAACGTCAGGTGGGAGCAGCCTGTATGTTGAGTATGCAGCAGCGCGCGCTAACTGCGGCGGCTCGTATGGACAAATAAGACAACAAACCGGTTTCTTACTGAACTAAAACGCATACGGCAATCTTGGGTGCGCGCGCGCGCAGATATAATATGCAATATTTATTGTAATTTTTTAGTTTTTGGTGTTTTTTATAGACATATGTATAGTTCACTTTTTTAAGAACCATTTTGAGAACTATTTGTCCTAGACAAACCTTGTTGAGGTTTTAAGGGCAAATTTATTCTTGTATGTATTAATTATTGTTTCTGAAAAAAAAAAAACCGACTTCAAAAAAGAAGGAGGTTCTATATTTTTTATAGGGCAATTAACTGATGATTATTTATTTTTGACAGCGTCGCATGGATTGATGCCGGCACACTTGTTTCCTACTCGTCAAAGAACTTGTCTTGATCATGTTATACTTAAAACTGATCTTAGCGCCATTACACTTGTAGTTAAAAGTAGCATAACAGGTCATTATCCCGTGATACTGTCTTTAAATACACCGGTAAGAAAATATAAACCTAAACCTCTAGCCAAAATTAACCATGCTGGTATAACCGAAACACTATCGATGCTTGATTTCTCATCTATCTACTCCACAGAAAGCCCTGAAACAGCTACAGACCAACTTCTTTCCATTCTGACTCAGACACTGTTGGATAATACAACCACTTTTTCTCCGTCACGTAAACTAAGCCCATTAAAACCATGGATGACTCAGGGCCTCTTACGTTGTATAAGAAATCGAGACAGACTTCACACAAAAGTGAGAGATGCTCCTGAGTCAGACTTAGCCAGGGTAACTTATCTGAGATACAGGAATTTCTGTAATAACTTAATAAAAAAAGTGAAGCATAAATATCAAAGGGAAAAACTCACTGAAGCAAAATCTGATTTAAGGAAAACATGGAAAGTTATCCATCAAATTACAAACTTTAAAACTCCTAAATCATCAAACGAGGCCCTTTTCACCTGTAAGAAAGTATCACCTCAAGTTATTGTAGACGACCTCAATAAATACTTTGTAGGCATAGGTAAGAGTCTCGCCGACAATGTTATCCCAGAGACTGTCTTGAATGACGCTAGTAACGATAACTCACTCGTAGCTCCCAACTCCTTTGTATTATTGGAAACTGATTCTACAGAGATTTATCACATCCTTAGTAACCTCAAAACTGATAGTGCCCCTGGTTGTGATGGTATTCCTTCATCTGTGTTGAGACATAGCGCTACTGCACTTGCACCAGTGATAGCCTACGTATGTAACCTTAGTTTTCGAACAGGTGTCTTCCCTACCGCTCTCAAGAAGGCTCTCATTCACCCTATTTTTAAAAGCGGCGACAAGAAGAATTTCAATAATTACAGACCGATTTCAGTCCTACCAGCACTCTCAAAGATTCTTGAACGTCTCATAAATAGGCGCCTTGTGGATTACTTGGAGAAATACAAGCTGTTCAGCCCCAACCAATATGGTTTTCGTAGAGGTATTTCTACCGCCGACGCGGTGTATAACCTGACCAACTCAATAGCTGAGGGTATGGATGGTGGGGATAGGGTGCTGGCTATATTTTTAGATTTGCAAAAGGCTTTTGACGCCTTACCAAAAGTTAATATCATAAGCAAATTGGAACGCCTTGGAATACGTGGTCTACCGCTTCAACTTCTATCTAACTATCTTGATGACAGGAATCAATGCGTGAAAATCGGCAAATATATTAGTGGGTTCCTGCCAGTGGTTCACGGTGTTCCGCAGGGCAGCATTTTAGGCCCTACCCTCTTTTTGTGCTTTATAAACGACCTTTGTAACCTTACCTTGAACAGTGCACAAATTTTAACGTTCGCAGACGACACAGTGCTACTATTTCGTGACAAATCTTGGTTACGAGTCTATCTTGCAGCCCAAGCTGGTTTCAACAAGGTCAACTCCTGGTTACTGAATAACAAACTTAGCCTAAATGTGGAAAAGACCAAGTACATAACATTTTCAATTCTAAATAAATCACAACCTACGGAATCAGAATATCTTAAAATTACTGTACACAGGTCAAATTGCCCTAAGACAAATTGTACTTGTTCCAATATCAACCGCACTAATTCAATAAAGTACCTTGGGGTTACTTTGGATAGAAATTTGTCTTTTCGGGAGCATATCGCAATTTTAAAAGGCCGTATAAGAAAACTTATTCCCATATTCAAGACTTTAAGACATGTTGCGGAACCCAAACTAATGCGGTCTGTTTATTTTGGTCTTTGTCAATCGTTATTAACATATTGTATTACCAGCTGGGGAGGGATTTGCAAGACTCATTTGAGGCCTTTGGAATGTGCCCAACGAGCTATTTTAAAGGTCTCCAATTTTAAACCTCGACTATATCCTACAGTAGACCTATTTAGGGAATGTGATGTCCTGACGGTTCGACAACTGTTTATCCAACAAGCTATTCTCAATCAGCATAAAAAACCACAAACTTATCTGCAGGTCAACCCAACACAGAAACGTAAGAATAGAAATAGCGTAGGAATATTCAAACTTTCACAGACACACTCTAAATTTGCGGAGCGATTTGGCTATTATCTGGGGCCGTATCTATATAACAAAACAAATAATAACAGGAATATATTTAAATTGAACTATTTTGATTGCAAATTAATACTAGCAACAATTCTTGGTGAAATGGATTACCACACAACGGAAATGTATATACAACGAACACCATAGACACTGTATAGCATATCATAGTTTAGGCTATTTTCCCTATTCTTTATGTCCTCGAAATTAAAAAATTTAATAATGTAAATTTAATCTTAGTTTAAGTAATTATTATTATTATTAATTAATTAATTATTGTTATTGTATTTAATATAAATCGGATCTGATTAGCTTGCTACTGTATAATATTTATTGCAATACATGTATCTTGGGAGGAGGCCACCGGACCCCGAAATACAGTTTTAAACTAGTTCGGGGACGGTGAATCCACATTATGTATTATTATAAATTGGCAATAAAAGAATTTGAGTTTGAGTTTGAGTTTATATTCGACTGTTTTTTTTTCATTACTCTTGCAGTGTCAGCTCCTAATGCCAGTGTGGACTTATGGTATACAGTTGTGGGGCTGTACCAAAAATAGCAACATCGAGATAATACAACGTTTCCAAAATAAAGTACTCAGGGATATTGTCAATGCGCCCTGGTATGTGAGAAATGCCGACATTCATCGAGATCTTGGAATGGATCTTGTCGGCAAAGTAATAAAGAAGTACGCAGAAGCACATGAACGCAGGCTTCATCATCATGTGAATGTCGAGGCTATCCAGCTCCTTGATAACACGGACACAGTGAGAAGACTTAAAAGAACAAAACCTTTTGAGTTAGTATAGTGCAGTGGCAGTGCAATATAATATAAAACAATTAAATGTGCTAAGTCAAGTGAAAGAAGTGACTTCCCCTTAACAGAGTCAATAAGAAAAGTGCTGATGGGCACCTTCTTATGTATAAACTATGTAGCAATTTAAGTTAGATATAAATTACTCATTAGCCTAGACTTTTTAATTAGGCTAGATTGTAATAAGTATTAGGATCCAAGGTGACTTGGTGAATAATTTTAGAAAAAAAAAAAAAAAAAAAAAACTCTTGCACCGATTTCTCCGTCATATCACTGAAAAATACGGGTATGGGATATACCGCGGGTAACACTGCAAGTCACTGCTAATATTTATAAAATAACAAAAATCGGCCAGAAACGGGTTCTTATTCCAAAAAGATCCACAAAAGTTTTTCGATTATAACAGTACCTCGTTCACTTCCTGTGAATTCTCTCTTTACGCATTTAATTGAGACCAGTCAAGGGTATATTATTCTTCAGAAGTCAGGTATGAAACCCGTTCGCGCATTCGCTTGCTTTGCTTAACTTGCTCGGAAGGCTTCGGATTTCGTCATTTGGAAAAGTTAACATTTAGATTACTTATAAATCGGTAAGGTTAGCATTCCGACGCAATTCCGTAACTGCGGCTTTTCCCGCCTCCTATATTTTGTGAAGTCCCGGAATATCGTCTAATTAAACTATATCGTTGTTGCGTATTTCAATTACTGTTTTGATTATTATGGTTCCAAACTGAGTTGTCACGAAATGTCTGTTGTTATTAACTTTTTATAAGCTTTTGTTCTACTTACTCAGTTAATATGTTAGTATGGGACAAATCTTGCAAGCTAAATTAGAGCCACTTCCTGTCGTTAAATTAGGTTAAAACTTGGTATATTTACGTAACTTCGATGACAATCCAATAAAACGGTACCAAGAAGCTGATCTCAAGGTGGAATCGGAAGGTGGTCATAGGAACTTCTAAATTAAATGAGATAAATCCATCGAATTTAGACTCATATGAATAGTATTGACAAGACTCTTGTGCTACATGACTGCCAGGGTCTCAAGATGGCGTCTAAAAGTGACCATAGAAATTTCTAAACTAAACAAGACAAAACCGTCGAGCTTGGACTCGTTTGAAAAGTCTTGACTAGGACTTTAGGACTTTTGTGCTACATGACAGCCAGGGTCTCAAGATGACGTTGTAAGGTGACCATAGGAACTCCTAAACTAATCGAGTTTGGACTCGTTTGAATAGTCTTGACAAGCACTGTCGTGTTACGTGATATCCAGAATCTAATGATGAATTCACAAAAACTCTCTTGGAGTAAAGGCCTGTTTGCATTTTGATTAGTGCAAGTGCGAGTGATTAGTGCAGGTGTTAAGTGATTAGAAGGAAACACGTGTGGACACCGGTTGATTAGTGCGAGTGTGTAGTTGGTAACTGGCGCAGTGAAGTGATTAGAAGTGCGTTCTATTTTTTTGCGAGTAGCCTCCTCCCGCGCGCTTTTCTTTCCCCTTCACTCGCAGCTTGCCTGCCAGTAAACAAAAGCGTTGCCGTATATACAGATTTCTCTGTATTTATACAGATTTTTGATGTGCGATACTGATTAGCATTATATATTTTAGGATACAGATATATTTATAAGGTTATTGGTAAGTTGCCTGCTTTCCTTTTAGGGGGATTTTAAGTACATTAAATACGTCAACTTTTTTCTACAGTTTTTTTTCCCATACAAAATAAACGAAAAGTGTATTTGTCCTGTCTAAAAGCAACGAACTCTTCGTAACAAGAGCACGCGCTCTATATAAGATGTGTCGAAGTGAATAAACACTAAACAGACGCTAAACGGTGCTAGAGAGAACAACTAACACTAATTTTTTGGGATATGAATTGTGTTTTAACAAAATGTTCTTGAACAAAAGTATAACTCTGTCTATATCCATACTAATTAGTCTACTTTCAATACCTAATCAGAGAAGTTTTTGCTCTATAAATAATAAATATAAATAAATAAATATAAAAGCCATGAGTTGGTGATTGGAGTACAGCAGTAAATGTCATAATGTGCACGAGTAGGTATATATTAAAGTAGGTAGATTTTAAGCATAGTTTTTTTTAATCTTAAGTATCTATAAATAGGTATGTGTTTTTTTATTCACCCATGAGTTACTCATGAGGTAACTCATTTATGATAATATGATTGGTTTAGCTCGACTTTGGTTTCAAGCGCATCTGACAGACTTTTTCAAGGAGACACGTGAATTACTCGTAAATTCTATAAGGGTTGCAATGATTAAAGGTATAAGATTATACCTACGAGTAACTTACCATACGTTTTTTTAAACCCTGTAAAAACATGGCCCAACTCAAGATAAATTTCCACTCACAACGCGTTGTCCATCAACTGAAAGCGTGATTTATGTCTTTTAGCGAATTTACACAGGTACAAAGGTAACTAATGCTTCTGCAGTAGTCAGAGATTTATCGTCCGTTTTCTTTGATAAAATGGAGTAGTGTGAGTGGCTCTCTGTTTAAGCACTAGCATTTTTCGCAATAACAAAATGTAGTGGCCTTGTGGCAAGAACTTACGACCTCACAATCGTGAGGTTGTAAGTTCCAATCCCGTCTGAACCTCTCAGTGTTTCTCCAAATACAGTAAATATATACGTATAAGTTTGGCATCATCATCATCAAGGCTTTGACGGTGAAAGAAAACGGTACTCGTCGCAGTAATCTGGAAATAGTTTAACAACCTTTTAACCGGAATACAGTAATATTTGAACACAAACAATACACTTAAATTATTTTTTCAAATACATTACTGTTTCTGCTTGACTGTAGAAAAACTGACAATGCTGTGGTATCTATTTCTCTAGGCAAATTTTGCAAAGTGTACTACCACTTTATCCAATATTTGTGACGAGTCCATCCACGTAAGTGGCCACAAAACACATTTGAACCCATTAGGTCCAATCTACTATCACAAGTAAGTACTATATTTCGATACCTAATGACTAATATTATTCCCGAGATCCTTGCGACCAAACAATCCCTTCAGCTTTATAATATTAGTAGGTATAGATATATGAGCGAAGCCGGAACTAGTGATATAATATTTAGGAGTTCCTATGGCCATCTTCCGACTCCATCTTGAGATCAGCTTCCTGGTAGCATATTATTGCATTGTCACCAAAGTTACGTAGTATGCCAAAGTTTCAACTTAATCCTACGACAGGAAGTGGTTCTAATTTAACTCGCCAGAATTCTCCCACACTAACATACTAACAGGGGAAGTAGAGATGAAAGCTTATAATATTGCGTCGAATTGAAGTCTTGCCTAACACAAACATCGAACAACAGCATAGGTATTTTTACTGTTAAGGGTGACGAGACGAGCAGGACATGTGCCTGATGATAAGCAACATATCTCTGGATGACGGACCCAGTGGTTATGATTTAGACTCTTAATTAATGTTTCAATAGCTACGTGTCACTGTGCCATTATGGGCAGGTGTGTAGTTTATCATCAGGCACATGGTCTGCTCGTCTCGTCACTCTATACTATTTCAAAAAGAATACGATTTCTAAATTCTATAATACAATAAAAAAATTCAAAATAAGAATGAATAGGTAATTTCTAGGTAAGAAAGCATCACTTTCGACCACACTGTCGCTTACCATCAACTCAGTTCGAGGAAAACCGAAGACCTATTTGCAATTAAAAAATGTAAAATAATACATTAGAGATCTGATTCCTATAGTACAAGCTGTAGTGAAAAGTGTACCACCTCTTGGTGGAAATAATTTTTAGATAAGTAAAGGGTAACAAAGTCCTGTAAAAGGGAGAAAGAAATTCCAAGACAAATTTTTAATGATCTAGTCTATGTTCAAGTCGTATTCAAAGTTATAACCTTCATTATATTTTTACCGCTAACATTTTATTTAAGTGCTTCAGTTTCTTATTGAAAAGTTCTACTTGATTTTTATTTTCAAACAAAAAGTGTTTGTCTCTTTGTATTGAACGGATGAACGGCAATACTCCCAGACAAAATGCTGAGTTGCCAATATAGCTCCAGTTGTCTCGTATTTTTAAAGATTTTTTGGTGCATTCAACACTTTTCTGTTGTTTTAAATCTTAAACTCGCGCACATTTTACTAAAACGACATCTGTAAATAAACTAGAGTGCAACGCCACTCTGGTGGAACGCTTAGGCTAACAGCGAGTGGCGCTAGTGGTGTACTTCACACACACACACACACACACACACTTCACTTATCCTGTGAACGGCACCGTTAGTCCAATGCAATTACGCAAAAAATTGAATAAAAAACATTAAATTATGTAGTTTGGGGACTTTAAAGGACCGATAGGTGGGTGCATCCTAAGCATAATTATATTCCAATTTGAGGGATTCTGGCATGGTCAGCTCAAGGTCATTTCGATGAAAACGCGTTTAATTCGATATATCGAGAACTTTTAGTGTTAGGCAAAAAATTGTAGAGACATTTTCTCTTCTAAATTAAATTTACGAACTTTCATAGTAACCACTTTTCTTTTTTTCATGAATATTTTTTTCCAGTTATTGCTTCCGAAAAGCAAAAATTTTACTTTTTTTCCTCCTTTTCGCCATTTTCTCCCCAACCGTTCAATTTTACGAAACTTTACCGATAATTAAAAGTGTAGATCTTTGAATAATGAACAACTTTTTCCTTAAACTTTTTTCAGTAATGACAATACCTTCAGAGTTATGTTACTTTACCGAGCGAAATCCGCGCCACTGCGACACCTCCGCGACACTGCAAAAAATCCACGACACCTCCGGGGGTCTACCGCCTAACGAAAAACGCTTTGATGCTTTGACATTGCTGTCTCTTTTCTTCTCGCTTGAAATGGCAATGCCAAAGCGTCAAAGCGTCAAAGCGTTTTTCGTTAGGCGGTAGAAGCGCCGGTCTTAGGGCTGAACCCAAAATTCATTGTTTGATTGTGTCGGTGTCGGTGGGTTTCTTCTACACAGGGTTATGTGGGACAACAACGTTACCTACTTCGACATATGCCAGAAATACACTCAGATACACTCAATCAGACATAGAGGTGGAGCGAGCTGTAGAGGATGCGGATGGTCTGATTATTGTCTGATTATTTATCTACACTTTTGATTATCGGTAAAGTTTCATAAAATTGAACGGTTGGGGAGAAAATGGCGAAAAGGAGGAAAAAAGTAAAATGTTTGCCTTTCGGAAGCAATAACTTGAAAAATATAGATGAAAAAAAGAAAAGTGGTTACTATAAAAGTTAGTAAATTTAATTTAGAAGTGAAAAGGTCTCCACAATTTTTTGCCTAACACTAACAGTTCTCGAGATATCGAATTAAACGCGTTTTCATCGAAATGACCTTGAGTTGACCATGCTAGAATAAATAAAATACTATAAATAAATATTGGTGGACAATTCACACACAACACCATCTGACCTCAAACTAAGCAAAGCTTGTATGATGGCGGCCAGATAGCTGATATAATACTTATATAGTTTTAAATACATGCTTATTATACATAGAAACACCCAGACACAGTGCAAACATTTGAATTCATCACACAAATATTTGCACTGGATGGGAATCGAACCCACGACCATCAGCTTCGCCGGCAGAGCTACTACCAACTAAGCCACGAGGCCAGTCAATTGGAATCCCTCAAGTTCGAATATCTCTGGAAACATTGCCCTTCAAACTGGAACACAGTAATGTTTGCCCATTACTGCTTGGCGGTAGAATAACTGGCAAGGGTGTGGTCCCCAGGCGGACTCTGCTAAGACTCCGCCAGGGGCAAATCAAAGCATTATTCTAACAAAATAACGCTTTGATATGGTCATTGAGGCTCATTATTCAAACGTGCCCAGGGCTTCTAATATATGAAAGACGGCCCAGGCGAGATGGCAGTCAAATTCAAACCTATCATGGTAAAAGTACACACTCTTTTACCGTTCGGATTAAAAATAACTTACGTATGGTAATAAGACAAGTTGTACATGCTAACGTTGTTAAATGTGACAAGTTAAACGCCTTCCAACTGATGTGAGCAAGTTACGTATTCAGCAGGCGCTGTATTGCTAGCTATTTGTCAAGGAGCTATTATTTCGACGTAGGGAGCAATTTGTTTGAAGTTGTCTATCCGTTTTACGAGATGCGTGAAATACGTGTAACTACTTACTTATTGATATAGATAGAGATACTTCGATAGTTTTAGTTGTGTGGGTTCAAAGGCCGCTTTTACCTATAGAATTATAGTGACAGGATGACCAAATGCGCACAATAATTGTAACAGACATAGGTATTATGTACATGTTTCCTTGAATTAAATTGGGTTTATGACTGGGTCAAAAAGTATCTAGGGTAACCACTACAGTCATTGCCCAGAGTACAGTGATTGTCAATAATGTTAAGTAAAAACATTTATTTTTCTAACTTCTAAAAGTACCACTACAAATTGATTTTGATAACTGGCAAGTTTTAGCTTTTGGCAGCATTTTCAATTTAATAGACTAGTAACATTTTTCCTTTACGAAGTGGCACAGCCAAGGCACAGCCGATTTTTGTATGACGGGTATGCAGCTTATCAAAAAAAGTAAGTTTCTTATGATTTTTCTTAAGGACAACAAATCGGTATAAACAATAATTTCTGGCATTTCTCGGTTTTAAGTGGATTTTGATAAATTTATTAGTTAAAAGAGTTATTGGAGTATCTGTTTAACTGATCGTTTTGACCGTTAAGTGTTTCGTAAAGTTTTGAAAGGGGATGGTCAATAACTGTATTGTTTTTTAAATAAATTCAATGATTATGAAAACTAACGTGGTTATTACACATTTTAATCGAAACTCGAGTCGGACTGTTCTGACTATTTTATACGTGAGTTACCCGTGTATTTGTTTAAAATTCAATGATTGCCATACATTTTTTTAGCTATTGCCAGTGGTAATGGATACAGCTATTGACCGGTTAATATCTGTTCATTTGAGGTTTTGTTCTCTTTTTCAGAATGCCCATAGCACCTAAATTAAATTACATGCAGTGAAATCTTAAAAAGGCTATTGCTGAAGTTCAGAATAATGTACATAAATTATCAGATCTCCAATAGAACAGAAGTATAGTATTCCGAGGTCAACGTCTAGGTTCCACAAACGTAACTCAGGCTACAAGACAAGAACAAGACTAGTCTGGGCCCATCACCTATCTTGACTCCAGATGAAGAAGTTCTTCTTGAAGACTGGATTATTGCTTCAGCTCGAAAAGGTTTTCCTAAGTATAAAGACAACAGGTATTTTAGATAGTGTACAGAAGTTTCTTGTCGAGAATCCAAGACTTATTCCGTAAGAATAACAGACCTGGCATTGGGTGGTGGAAAGCTTTTTAAAAGGCACCTTAAATTAAGTCATCTTTGTATTACATCATCGAAACGAAGAAGAATAAAGTATCAGAACTTATTCTGGAGGGGTGACTAAAGCTAGCTGAAACGTTTCCGAAAAATATATAAGTTTGATGAAATTCGTATTCTTCCGCTGATGAAAAAGGGTTACTTATGGTTGTTCAAAGCCAGAGTTACTTTTGAATGTAAGAAATGCAAAAAAAGATCATATTTTTTAGTAATTACTAACAAAACTAATTAAGTGATTAGATGATTACTACAGGGTGGTCAATAACTGTATGTGATCAGTGGCAATGACTGTGTTTAATGGGCAGTTACTGTGATTTTAGATGTTGTTTTTAGGGTTCCGTAAAATGTAAAAACGGAACCCTTATAGATTCGTCATGTCTGTCTGTCTGTCTGTCTGTCCGTCCGTATGTCACAGCCACTTTTTGCCGAAACTATGAGAACTACACTGTTGAAACTTGGTAAGTAGATATATTCTGTGAACCGCATTAAGAATTGAACAAAAAAAATTAAAAAAAAGATAAATTAGGGTTGCCCCCCATACTGAGAACTGAAACTCAAAAATTATTTTTTCATCAAACCTACACGCGTGGGGTGTCTATCGATAGGTCTTCAAAAACGATGTTGAGGTTTCTAAAATCATTTTCGTCTACACTGAATAATTTGCGCGAGAGACACTTCCAAAGTGGTAAAATGTGTGTCCCCCCCCCTCTAACTTCTAAAGTAAGAGAATGAAAAATCCAAAAAAAATATATGATGTACATTACCATGCAAACTACCAACGAAAATTGGGTTGAACTCGATCTGATGAGTAGTTTTTTTTAGTACGTCATAAATACACTATTATTGAAACTTCGATCAAAGTTACATCGAACCACAAGAACTATGTGTACTATGTATATTATGTTACTTGCTGCAACGGAACCCTTCATGGGCGAGTCCAACTCGCACTTGGCCACTTTATTGGTGGTTAGATTTGTAAAAGAAACGTGACTCGTCGGCGTCATTACACCCCATTTTCCTCCCAACTCTCCCCTTTTTGGGTAAATGAATGAATCATAGAACATTCAGTGTTCATTTGTATTTATTTTTTATTTGTTATTATTTTATTTATTTGCTTTGAAAGATATTGAAAGTAGTGACTGGTTTTCCTTTAGAAAATATATTTAAGTTCCATAAATAATATATTTTTATTTGGTTTATTTCTATATAAAAGTTTTATTATGAAAAAACTGGCATCAACTTCTTAACTGGGCCATAACTGTACTGGTTACCCCATGACATTGCTATCGCCTAAGAAAACTATATCTTCAATTTCACTCCAAATTAAATATCAGGACGTCTACTCTGTTTCTACGAAAACGAAATTTCGAAAAAAACACGCGACTTTCCTACTCTCGTTCTACTTCGTTTCGTCCGATACAACATTGTTTGACCTTTAAATGTTCTAAGCATACTCTAATTAGAGTAGACTTAGAACATTTAAACGGACAAAACGACAGATCGAAGTAGAATCGGAGTTGGAAAAGACGTCCTGATAAATAGCAATCTCGTAAAGCAATGAACTACCTACCACATGAACAAAAACTACATGCGAATAACAGTCACTATTTTCTTACAGGTTCGTGCTTGGATGTATTGGCACTAGATCAGGGTTGACCTAATTTGGTCATTTGCTTTGTATCAATAGAACTGTTTACTTTCTCTTTGTAAACAACAGGTAGCTCCAATTCTCTGATCCATGATAATATTCTCTTTAATTAGCTAATTATTAATTATTATTGTACGCTAATTAAGGTAATTGTTATTGTATGCCTAAAACGTCAAGTTTTGTAAAATGAGACTAAGATTTAAATGGATAAGTCTTTATTGTGACACAAAAAAACAAACAAATTACAGTAGGTACACGTTATAAACTAGTGCCACAAATGGCGGCCTCATTGCTGAGAGCAATAAGGCCGCCAGGCAACCAGCTTAAAGGAACATCGCCTAGAAGAAGGTTAGGGTTATGGACTGGTACCTACTGACCAAAATGATTTTTAATTTTGATACTACTTTAACTATGAGCTCGTTAAGTAGAATAAAATGAAAAAAACAGTCAGTCTTGATAAAATTACCTATTTAATAACATCGATTAAATCTACATTCTCTACTAGGTAACTAGCCCCTCTAACCAAAGCGTTGCAAGGCGTCTAAGCAAATTATATGAACCAATCAGATAAACGTACTAATAAAATAGATATGATTCAAATATAAGCTAGGTACAAGTACAAGGTATGCTAAGTTGGGGGCTGGATGCTGTAGTGTGAAAAGTGTCGACCAATATTGAACCCTATTAATATTATAGGTAAATGCCAAAGTTCGAATGTTTGCCGAACGGGTCGGCTTAATATTTGGAACACAGATTATTTATCTATAGCCTGGAATAGCGCGTAGGTTACTTTTTATCTCGGGAAAATAGAAGGAACTGCAACTGTATGGGTAAAATTGCGTAGCGCTGCTTGTTATGTTATAGTTTCACAGTTATTGCTAGCGGTCCGTCCCGGCTTTATCCGTGTTATACATATAAATAGCCCATAGGAACCAGAGATATCAAACGGTGAAAGAATTTTTGAAATCCGTATAGTACTTCCTCAGATTGGCGTATTCAAACAAATAGCATCTTCAGCTTTGTAATATTAGTATAGATTAATTGTGAAAACATGTAGTGGTAGGCTGGTAGGACTCTTAGCAGAGTCCGCCTGGGGAAGTACCACACCTTTGCCAGTTATTCTACCGCCAAGCAGAAATGTGCAAACATTGGGTAATGTGTTCAGAGAAATTACAGGGCTTAGGGATATAACACGGCTGTCCCAAAAATAAACACAGTAAATGCCAAAAACATTTTTTTACAGGAGAGCGAAAAAAACACATTTTCGACATGCCGTTCGAGATTACCTACATGGTATTCTGCAAAATGAATTATTGCATGTTATAGATAAGATGGTTGGCTCTATGTTTTCATATAAAGATCATTTTAATGTTTCTGTGCATGTTTTATGCGACTTACTAACTTTCAAATGGTTATTTTAACGTATCTAACCCTTAGCTTATCTAACTAATATCATTTCGAGACCAAATAGGCTTAGAAATAGACAAAAGAGTGGCTTGCACCTGGAAAAGATATTGGTCCCTTAAGGAGATATTTAAAAGTAAACATTTCCCTGTGGCTGCTAAGAAAAAAGTGTTTAACTCATGTATCCTTCCTTGTCTTACGTATGGATGTCAAACTTGGGCATTGACTCAAAAAAATCTTCTAAAACTGAGAAAATGTCAAAGAGGGATGGAAAGAAGTATGCTAGAGATCACGATAATAGACCGTAAAAGAGCAGAAGATATTAGAGCTTCAACAAAGGTTGAAGATGTGGTGTCGAAAATCAGAAAATTGAAATGGAAATGGACAGGACATATAACAAGGGACAGTAAAATTAAATGGACAAAGATTATTACTGAATGGCAACCTCGCGAGGGTAAAAGAAGAAGGAGAAAACAAATAAAAAGATGGATGGACGATATTAGAAAAACTGGTGGATCATTTTGGCTTAGAATGGCTAACAATAGAACAATGTGGAAAAGGCTGGAAGAGGCCTATGTGTCACAAGACACTAAACCCGAAAATTCCGATGTGGTACATTATAATTAGGTTAAGTTTAAAATTTGTTTAGTTTGGCAATAAAGGCTTATTATTAACCCTTAGCTACCAACAATAAACACAGTATGCCCTTTACCAGATTTTCGGATTAGGTTCTTAAAACAATTTTCGCAAATATAATGGCATGGATCTTTGCATATATATAGTGCACAAACATAGTAAACATCATTATTAAACATAGCAAAACAACAACAAGTCAATCTCAGAAATATAATGCTTTGCAATTTTAATTGGTCCTTCATAAATGGCAATAAAATCAGCAATATTGGTGTTACTTATTGTATTTCTTTGAAAAGTCGACACATTTTCTGCAGCTAAAGGTTTTCGTTGACGTAAAGGAGCTTACTTAAATAAAACTTTGAAATTTATCATCGGAAGTGTCTGTTCCAGTAATAATCTCTGTAATAAAATTTAGATCAACGAATATAAATAAGTACAAAAATATTTATTGCTGTTTGAAGGTAAGATTTTACAAAACATTTTAATTAAAAGTTGACCCATATAAACTGGCCTCTTCGAGAGACATGCAATATGTCTGACAAAACAATTTGTATTGGCCTGAATTTATACAATGATAAAAATATGTAGGTTTGGTCAACTGATTAATGTATTTCTCCTCTTTTTTCCTTTTTATTTCTAGCTTTTAATCGGTTGTGTTGTATTATAATGTCATCTGATTTTTCATATTCTATTAAATCTCTAGCTTCTATTTGGTTGTGTTATATAAATGTGATATGTTTGGTGACCACAACTACGCCAACGTCTTGTGTTTTAGCAGAATGTTGTTTTGGAGTATGATTAGTATGCAGTTTGAATCTCAGGTCTTGTGGTTTTGCAGTTGATCCAATGTAAGCAATGTCAAAGAATGTCAATGACAACTCACACAAAGTCGTCACAATTACTTTCCACTTCAATCAAACTTCAATGTCTTGTTCTACAGGGATCAGTAAAGTTAATAGTGTTAGTTCTTTCACTCAGACGGAAAAGATTATTATTTGTCTGTATTTTGGGCAATTTCTACGGCCAACGCAGCGTTTAAAAAATTTCTACTTGAACTTATGTCATAGCAATATTAATTCGAGGAAAGGAAATGCGCCCTCGGGTCTTACTCACAGGAGTCGATTTAAAGAGTTCCGCCACTGCGCCGATGTAATGAACGGCAGACACTACGGCTACCTCGCCCCCCATCGCCCCTGTATTCTTCTCTAAATATCACACTGTCTCTGCAGTTTCCCGTCAAAATTAAAGTACTAAAGACGTATAAAATGTTGACGAACGTAGTCTATACTGTATATTATATAGTTTAAGCTGTTAATTTTTAACTAAAATCCCCAATATGTAAACCAAGTAAGTCTCAATTACCAACAAGAAATACAGTAAGTAAATGCGACTTGCTATTTTTTATATTGGTAACTGGTCTTTGCTGTGTTTTTCTGTTGGGGATTATGTGTTAGCTCGTGCACTTACTGTATTTTTTTATTTCGAAAACTATGGCCTCTTTTTAAAAAAGGGTATTTGCATATTGTAGGGAATTGCTTCGTTAGTAGCGTAGTGCAAAAATCTCAATTTTGAGAACAATGTCACTTACTGTGTTTATTTTTGGGACAGCCGAACAACTTAGATCTCTGGGTGACGAGCGCAGTGCGGTGCTAGGTAATGATTTGGGCTTTTCGTGTTCCTATAGCTGCATGTCACTGTGCTAGTACGTGCCAGGCATGTTGCTTACCATCAGGCACATGTCATGCTCGTCTCGTCACTCTTTATTAAAAAAAAAAACATAACAGACTTGTTTTGGTGCAATTATGCTGAAAGAAAACATCGTCTACGAGTAAATACGTTGAGAATGTAAAACAATTTTCTACCCCACGTAGCAAACATCCGGCTGTTACTGCCATGCGGTGGATGCAATTTCCTCGCAGTAATCTAGTTATTGTATCGATCTTGCCCTAAACGCCTACGACACTCACTACACTAATAAGTCTGTAGAGTTTTGCCATGGCTTTTATTTTATACTGCAAATTTATTCGTAACAGTTACGAGTTACGAGCACTTCTCATTTTTTTTATTTTTAAATAAAGAGTGACAAGACGAGCAGGACATGTGCCTGATGGTAAGCAACATGCCTGCCACATAACAGGACAGTGACACGCAGCTATTGGAACGTGAAGAGTCCTAATCATTACCTCTAGCACTGCACTGCGCTCGTCACCCAGAGATCTAAGGTGTTATATCTCTAAGCCCTGTAATTTTTCTGGTAATATTGCCCTTCAAACCGGAACACAGTAATGTTCGTACATTACTGCTTGGCGGTAGAATAACTGGGAAAGGTGTGGTACTTCACCAGGTGGTTCCTGCCAAGAGTCCTACCACTACAATTATTTTATAGTATCGAGTGACGAGACGAGCAGGATATGTGTTTGTTGGTAAGCAACATGTCTGGCCACAACAGCGCAGTGACATGCCGCTATTGGATAATGAAGAGTCCAAATCATTAGATAGATAGATACTCTTTATTGTACACACCAAAAACAAAAAACCCTTATACAGGAGAGAACAACAGTAAAAACTGGTGTTACAATTGGCGGGTTTATCGCTAAAAGCGAGTTCTTTCAGACAACCTTAGGATGGAAATGGTTAGCACGAATATTTTAAAACGCGAGGTGGGTATCTAAAAATATTTCATAGCAATTACAGTTACATTATTTTGGACTGTACTTAGTCACTCAGAGATACAAGATGTTTCATCTCTATGGGCATAATATCTCTGGAAACATTGCCCTATAAACCGGAACCCACTGATGTTGTTGTTGTTGTTCACATTAATGTTTGGCGGTAGAATAACAGCCAAAGCTAAACTAAAATGTAGAGACGAACTTCTTATGGATTCACCGTGCGGGTGCCGGGTCCATCGTGTGGCAGAGAGAGAAATCTCGAATAGACCCCAAGACTTGTGACTCGGGCGTAGGTTTAAAAGGGGCCCCTTTTGGTGACGTACGTCAACACTCACCTTCACTACTCGTATTTTTCTCCCTGCCCAGCTAAATCCGATATGATCCTACTAGTGCAGCTTTAGATACTCGTTCTAGTATAGAACTTACTGCACTTCTGGACAAGCCAAGGTCTTTAAGCAGGTTATAGAGAGATTTTGCTGGTATACCTCTCGCTTCTACTTCTACAGCGTATAAATTAACTACAAAGCCATTTTTTGTTAATTCGTTTTGAAGGTCATAATACTTATTTTGTTTCATCGCGTGGTCTTTAGATATATTAGTTTCCCAGGGTACGGTAAGTTCTACAAGGACTATGCGTTTCGTAGCCGTAGAAAAAAGGAAAATTACTCTACTAATTGATTTAATGTACGTATCTGTATCATCGTCATCAACAGCCCACTAAATGTTCCCACTGCTGCTGGGACTCGGGGCCTTCTCTCGCAAGGAGAGAGTTAAGGCCATAATCCACCACGCTGACCCAGTGCGGGTTGATGGATGACACGTGACTTCGAAAGATTCTTAGGTAGGCACATTGTATGTATTTATCAATATTATAGGAATTTAACTTAAATATTAGGCTCTTAGATATTATTGTATTATATTAAGTGTGTTGTACACTTAATATAAAACAATAATATAAATTCTAGTAAATTAGTCAGTCTCAAGTTTGATCTGTACGAGCGACATGATTGAGCGAGAAACATTAAAACTCACATCTATACTAATATTATAAAGCTGAAGAGATTTTTTGTATGAACGCACTAATCTTAGGAACTACTGGGCTGATTTCAAAAATTATTTCACCGTTGGATAAATACACCCCTGAGAGCTATAGCCGGGACGAACCGCTAGTTTATAATACATAATATATTAGTAAAATTATCAAGTTCTAGAATTATTCATCTTATCAGTATATTTCTGAAGAAAAATCTAGATAGCAGCAACGAACAAAATTGTCCTCTCCAAGAAAGAAACGTTTGATCTGTAATACGATACTGGAGCATTTTCAGGACTGTTCCCCTTTGTGTTACGGCGGGCGCTGAGAGGTCTGCTATGGATACCTGTAGTATAAGATTTCAAAGCTGTCAGATACTATGTTTGTTTTCTTCGAATGGCTACGGGCTATTAATGAAACTAAGGAAATTCATTTGTTTTTTTTGAAGTGAAAACTTCTTTTGTCGCGCCTGAGACAGATTTTTTGTGGGATGTGAATTTAATTCTAGCGTCATGCTCGGGAATGATAAGAAATCTTACGGTGAAATCTGGACCATGGCCATACTCATGGCCACGCCCTCCGGTTTCACCCACGTAGTTTCCAAAATAAGCTATCAAATTCTGAATTATTATAAATATTCACTTCTATCGGCAGTAGTTGATGACTGCAATGACTGCCAATTTGTTTTAACTAAGGAATAAGTTATTAATGCTTTGTAATCTTTTTATGTTTGTTTGGCAGAACTGATTTTAAAAATCCTTTAAAAGTGAAAACTTCTATAACTATTAATTTGCGTTAATAATTAATTAGTAGGATGTTCGATATAATTTATCTGTTCTGTATCGTCAATCTTTTTTTGCACAAAGGTATTTTCGGAGAACCAATATTATAGCTACGAACCGTTTCCTGATACACACCTAAAATCTTTACTAGTAAAATTCCCGGCAGCGCTGAGTGGTTACCTTTGTGGAGGAATTCCTCTGAGAACCCTTGCAGGAGATGAAAAATGAATTTCCTTATTACTGCTATTAAGGTCGCTGCGTAAGGTTCTATAGTGGGACGAAGGCGCAGTGTTTAGATGAGAAAAAAGGGTAAAAATTGTACATAGAGATGCTCTTCACTATTTAATTTTCCATCTAGGTGCCTATATTTATATTTTTAAATTCAATTATAAGTAAACAAATAATAGCCAAGTATATTTTTAGTATTATTTTTATACCTCGACGTAAAACATGAGTGTTAAAAGTTGCACATAGGCCTCTCCCATGACCCCTCAGCACTATTCGCAGCCTTACGTTTCCATCAACTACGTGCTGCCTTCCATATATCGTCACTTCGTCTAGTCTCAGGACGTTTTACACTACGTTTGCCTATCCACGTTCAGCACTCTAGAACACGTCAATTCCAGTTTTATATTTAGAAATGATCGTTTAAGTAAAAAATCTGAATTTTGTTCTCGTTAATAGCAAAGATTTATTTTCTTTTTAATTCTTTTGAAACTATAATTTATAATTCGTGTAGCATAATATCCCACAGTAACAAAGAAATATAGCTGCTAATTGTAAAAAAGTATATAAAGCATAAATTTTATATACAAATACCTAACCCTTCCCATTAATAATATGTTTGTATTAAGTATTTTTTTTTTCTTATTTTAGGTTTTTCCTCAAAGGAAAAAAATGTTAGTGAATGTTTTCTAAGTTTTTTTAAATGTTATAGGTTTAGGTACCCCTGGCCGCCATCTCGCTTGATGTTAAGGAACAATGCAGATAGAACATGATTTAAACGTATCACTGAATCTAATTTGTCGCTTTCAAAGATATCTATTCCTTTGATACATACCTACGTTTTTTGTTTCTCAGGAAACAAGAACGCTTGTAGGTAAACAACTATTATCCCAAAAGCACATTTAGCGGTAAAAGTCTAGAGAATTCTATAGCGGACATTCCATTAACCAACTGACATGGGATAGGCCTTATCTTTCTATTATAGTAATGTTCTATTATCCATGCGGGAGTATTGTCAGATCCAACTCACTTAGGTAATTCTGGCAAACTTAATTCTAGGAAAATTGGTTGATATTTTGGTACAGATAACTTTGACTAGAAAATTAATTAATATGTTTACATACTTGTTGTTTTTTGTCTTTAAATTATAATCAGTGAGGCGATACAAGAGTAGTAAGACTATTGGTCATACAACAACAAATAACAGAATAGTTTAAGCAGTTTTATAAACACGGTAGACATATAAAATACTCTTCAAATTAAAAAAACAAAAGCAATAATCATTTAATTACATACGATTTAATTCAACAATAAATTATATGCGTAAGATTTTCAGGGGGACATGAAATTTCACGACATCTCGCCGAATAGACAAAAAGGGTTGCATACATTTATAAAACGAAACTGATGAACGCTGCGGTACTAACCGATGTACATTTTTATGGTACATCTAGTCTCAAGCGAAGCAAACATTTTTGTTATTATCACGATTAGCCCACTTTATGGAGTCCAGGGTTCATGACCTTTGTCGTTAGGGTTCTTTTTTAAGTATGTGTCTTGGATTAGGAAAATAGTGGAAAGTAAGGAAGAACAGGGAACATTTTCATAGACAACCTAATATTTGCATGCCGTAAGGTTGATTACGGAGTTCTCAATGTAAACATCTGAGATCTTATCAAAATATCCAAAATAAAAAATCCAATAAAAATTTAAAACAAATAATACAAAAAGTATTCGCTAAAAATATAGATCTTATTGTATTTAACCATTTTCGCAAATAAATAAATTTATTTGCAACCTTATTCTAATGCATTTTAGTATAATTACGTATGTTGAGCCGACACTACCGATTGGAACTTCACTTGGGATAGTGGGTTTTTTATGCCATTTCGCGTCACAACATTGTCATTTGTGATTTTTATATTTTGTGGTTTTGCCTTCCCCCGGCTCTGGCTCCACCACTGCTGTATTTATATCCCTTATATTTGTAAGTTGTATTCCGGATGGTTTTCGGTGATGCATCCAACGCTTGCTGCACGATGGACTGATGGCGTCCTCAAAGCAGAAGCAAAACATAAATTATGGAAGTCTAATAGCTGAATACAACAATCTAGACACAGAACAAACATATTGTTTTAAACAAATGTTTGACCTAGATGGGAAGGGAATTGAACCCACGACCTGCGATATCAACTAAGCCATGGAGTCAGTCGAATCGTATAATAAATGTACTTACTGGTTTCTTGTAAAACCAAAGGGACCTTCGAAGCCTAGTTGGCAAAAGCCCTTGGTCCCTTAAACGAGCTACCAGCTGACTTCCTCTTTTAATTCCTTTTTTAACGTTTGATAAATTTTATCACGATGCCTGATGTTAAGCAGTGATGCTCACAATGGATCGCGCTTTCTCAGAAGATATCAATTCACCAAGTTTTCATCAAGACACCAAGATTGTATCCATCGGTGAAGACACAAACAGGCTCACCAGTATACATAGTAGTTTTATCACAAAAATGGCATCACACCTTTTCGTTCGGTCTAAGCATAAGCGAAACGTTCAATGCTTTATGTATGTATCTAAATAAGCATGGAACGACTATGCTTTTCAGGCTCTGGGCAGTGTGATACAAAAAAAATGATTTAAAGTATGCTTCGAGTGTGCGTATGCTATACATACACATTTTTATGTATGAAAATAACACCCTACGTCTTCTGCGCTAGCTCGTAGGCAGAAAATGCCCTCTGAAGCCAACAGTCATACAAGAACAAAATAAAAAAAAATGATTTACCCTCGACTACCTCGGATTTGTAATCTGTACAACATTCTACTAGTGAAGCCCTTTCATTTGATGCCCATATGGAGAGAGTAGTGAAAAAAAATGTATTTCGCCATTTTGTTATGGCGGCCATCTTGGATTTGAAATTTGTCGTAGCGTATAGTATTCTACTAGTCAAGCCTTTTCGTTTCCATATTGAGGTAGGTTGTGAAGAAACATTTTATTTATTTTGTGAAGGCGGCCATATTGAATCGATATTAAACAAACATAGCTAAGAACCACCGCACGGAAATTAACCTTCAAATAAACAAACTGCATGGAAATCGGTCTATCCGTTTGAGCTCTGAGGTGCCACAGACAGAGACATACACAGACAGGCAGACAGACAGACACACAGACATAGACACAGACAGACAGACATCGACGTCAAACTTATAACGCCCCTTATCTTGGTCGGGGGTTATAAAAACCAGTCACTACTAAAATCAAAATCGCATAAAGATTACTCCTAAAGCTTAGCAACAGTAAATAGACGCCAGGTTAAATTTATTACAGGTTTCAACTTTCCATTTCCCAAAAATCTCGAAAATTCACCAGTTATCGCCCAACTTTGTTGTCGAGAATACCGCATTATCGCTATAAAGTTTCACCACGGTTGCTCGGCTGAGGGCGAAGTTTCCTGTAAAACTAACTTTTGAACACAGCTGAAATCATTATCATAGAGATTGTACTGAGTTGTTTGAGAATAGTTGAAATTTACTTGGTTTTAGTTCTGAGATAAGATTAAGTTTGGAATCCAACGTAACAAAATCTGTGCCTCTGCATTTGCACACAAAGATGTTAAATAAACCCGAACCTGAACAGTCCACTAAATGTTTCCACTATTTAAACTGGTCCGTCACCCAAGGAGAAAGTCGAGTCCATATGCCACCACGCTGGCTAAGTGCTGGTAGGAGTATGACCCTCGACGTCAAAAGATTCTAAGAACTAGATTTTCTCTACGATGTTTCCCTTTACCGTTTTTAAGCCAACGGGATTGTGCACATGATTTCGAAACACAATGGTGGCCACACATCACCGTAACACCAGTAGTCATGATAACCTGATTCAATGAGGCAGGATTCAAATCTTCGACCTGAAGATTGACAGTCGCACCTTCTATCTTCTAGACCACATCGTTTTTTTGGCCTACATACGGTCTGTCAGATGTATAAATATATATAGTTTTCAGAATCTGACCAGCATTTTATTTCGTACTCTAAAACTGCATCACAATTATTGTCCCTTGTCCCTTTTAAGTTCTATTGACATTACAATTCGCACAAATGTCTTCACTGAGTTTACATCTTATAAATTTCAAATATCCCAAAAATATTACACATTACATACCTCGTGAAAATGTTTAGTTTTAGTTGTTTTCTTTTTTTAGTATAGAGTGACGAGTCGAACAGGACACACTTATGGTATGCAACTTGCCTGTCCATAACAGCACAGTGTCTACAGGGCTAAAACTTCGGTCTTGGACCTTGAAAAGTTAAAACCATGTTATTTCAATATGCTCTATTTAATTTTACAATAATAAATTAATATATTTTATGATGAAGTTACGGCTGGTCTAGTCGGGAGAACGGCGGCTGCCGATCCGGAGACCCCGGGTTCAAAACCCCACACGCACCACTGTCTTTTCGAAGTCATGTGCGTAATGCCGCTAACTTAAAACAGTGAAGAAAAACATCGTGAGGAAACCGACAAGTACCTAGAATCTTTCGAAGTCATGTGTCATCCGCCAATCCGCACTGGGCCAGCGTGGTGGATTATGGCCTAAACTCTCTCCTTGCGAGAGAAGGCCCCGAGTCCCAGCAGTGGGAACGTTTAGTGGGCTGTTGATGATGATGATGATGATATTTTATGATGGTACTGCCATACTACCCGATTTGATGTAAAAAAGTACCTACAAAACTTGTTTTCTTTTGTAAAAACCTCAAAATTAACGTACTCACGAAAATACCCGTCATTTATTCAAACACTTTCTCAGAATAAATAGAGTTTGTGACGACAATGTCTAGATATTTTTATGACAGAGATAGAACACTAGATGCTTTCTTAATTGGGATGAACGGCCTAGATAAAAAATCTAGCTAATTGCTCGACTAATCTGATTATACTTTAAGCTTGCTTTAAGCAATCTTAAGTGTCACAATCGTTAGGTGTGTATGAACAATCTTGGTTTTAACATTATTTGCACTGATAGGGGAACATTGAACTTACAGTCATCTAAGTAAACGAGATATGGTACAGATTTGTATAATGTATCGAAGTCGTTAATTTATCTTTCTAAAAAATATTATAAAATAAAATAAAAACATCAAAAAGTAGTCCAATCCCCAGGACTGCCAGACTAACTTCATTTTCTAAAGGCTAAAATTCGTCGATAAAATGTAGGTAGCGTATGAACCTCCCCGCGTATACGCTACGTTTTTCAGCCAACCAATTAACAGGTACGAAGTAAAAATGTGACTAACTTACTTGAAATTTAAGAGGTTCAATTATTTTCAAAAAATTGTTAATTGCACATTTAAGCAGATTAGGATAGGTTAAGGACTAATTTTAAAACAATATTCTAGAATTTCTAGTATTTTCTTACAGGGGAAATGATTTTAACAAGATAACTCACTCCAAGACACAAGTACTATATACTCGTAGATAGCCGTCTTGCTCGCACTCACGGCTGAATGTTCTTTGGGTTTGGGGAGTATTTGGCTGATGTAATTTATATGGCTCTACTAATTATATGTGTCTTTACTAAATGTATCTAATATATGTATCTCTAATACATGTAAAAAACCCTCTGAATAGAATTTGGTAAAAACGACCGAAAATAAAAATAGCTCTATTATTTTTGTAGAGCTATGAAGCGTCTGGCGGAAATGATAGCTTGTGTCTGGTAGTAAGGGATAAGTAGTATTTTGTGTTAATAATTGTGGAATGTCTATTATAATCAAACATAAGTTTGGTCCCATCTTTAGATACTTTCTTGACCTGGACTATTTAAATTGGCTGGCTTAACTTAATGAATACGCTGGCACATTTATAGTTCATAATATAAACACTACCTGAGGCCCGACATTTTATCTTTTTGAAAATAAAGTAAGTCTGGCAACCTTGGGCTCTGAATATAAAGAAAGATGCGTTACTTCTATACAAAGTTATGAAGAACGTAATTGGTAGCTATCGCAATAGGTACGTCTAGTCTGCGGGACGCGTTGCCTGAGTGGGTTTTCTCCGAACTTTACGATCTTGGTATCATAAAGTCGAAAGTGAATCAACTCTTCCAACTTCGTTGCAAAAAAAAATGCTTCATTTTATTGTTTATGGTACGATCATGAGAAAAATAAAGTTAGCAATACTGGTCACGGGAATTTTTATGGCGTCACTTCCGTTATATTTTTTGAAGCGAAATCTTAATATGGCGCACCACAGATAGATTTTACGTGGACTGTGAGTTGAATTCTAGCGTCACGCTCGGGAATGATAAGAAATCTTCGGGTAAACTCGGAACCATGGCCATTGGCTAGAAATGCGTCAGTATTTCCCATTGGCCATCTTGAAATGCTGATGCATTTCTAGATGGCCATTGTCATGGCCACGCCAAAGCCGTAGTCTCCAAAGTAAGCTATCAAACTCTGAGTTGTATGTATGTTTTCACTTGTTTCAGTAGTCCAGTTTTTTACGGTATTGGTCTGACATTCTTTTTCAGTTCTGTTGCGCAGCAAAATTCCTACCTCTTTAAAACTTACTGTAAGGAACTTCGTTCCAAAAACAGTTATTCTATTTAAAATTGAACTTTGAACTCGACAATGTATGATTTGAAAAAGTTTGGAATAACAACTATTTACGCTGCTATCAGTTATGTTGCCTCACTATATTAAATGCTGTCGTGCATAAAATATACCACCACTTAAATAAATTACTTTGAGTTATTTGATACTTAAATCAAACTCATCTAATTTCTAAAGGTCGACTGTTGAATATTTTGAATTCAAGTATTATGTTACAATTATTTGTTTGCAAACTCTAGCAATTGTCTTTAAATACTTGGATAACTATAAGAATGATTGAGTTAGTAAACACGCCTTACAAAACAATCGAAACATTCTTACACTTTAGTTCAATTAATAGAAATAGTAAATAAACTTGGAAAACACTGATCTAAAAGGTAGATTAGACGTAGATTTTCGCCAAGCAGTAAGCGAAGTACAATTATCTTGATAACCGATATATGGAAAATATAATAATGAACATATATAAATAAATAAATACATACAACTTGCAAACATAAATAAATATAAAATATAAATATAAATATTGGTGGACAATTCACACAACACCATCTGACCCCAAACTAAGCAAAGCTTGTGTGATGGTGGCCAGATAGCTGATATAATACTTATATATTTTTAAATACATACTTATTATACATAGAAACATCATTATTTGCTATGCATTTTTTACATTGATACGACGTTGATAGAAACCAACATTTTCTTACCTTGGCTTAGTGTTTTTTTAACGTAAATAATTTATTCTAATCCCGCAAGTAAGTGAAAAAACCTAGGCTATTTTTTGCCATGCAGCGTGGCAACGCAGCGAGTGTTATGGGTTCCTTTGCACCGGGTTCCGTGTGGGTTGAGTTACCTATAACATTGTTAACTACCATTTTCTGTGATTTCAGTTTCTTATTCAGGTACATATTATGTTATGTGTACACACAAAAACAAAAATTATGTATAGTAACGCATCTTATTTTTATTTATTTATAAATTAAACTTAACAATCTAATTAGCTAACCTAGAACATAACAGTCAAAACCGGGATGCTTCGTTCGTTCTGGCGTACGCTTCCTTTTTCCTTGGATCTCTGACTGTGATTGCAGTTCTTCGTTTGACTAGCACGTAGATTAACCTATAAAAGAAAAACCAGCATTATTTTTATTTTAATACTTTGCCACGACTTCGACCACACACAAATACCTTAAAGTGTGGGATACTTTGACTGAAGATAGACAAAAATGGAATGGAATGAAAAATGGAATGAATGGATCTTGGACTATGAGCAAAGGGGAGGCCTTTGCTTCAGTCCAAGATCCCAGAGCTCCCAGACGTGACCTATTTTCTGAGGAATGAAATGTGGACGATTGAGTAGAGTTAGTAAGTACTAAGAACACATGCTTACTCGCTAACTTGCTTAGACGGCCAATTTTGAGATATGGGCCAATAAAGATACATACAAACATTACTTACTTCACGTATTTTCTAATAAGTGATTTTCACGTATGTTGTAGGCAATATCCATAAAAACAAGGTCCCAATACTCCCAGATACTTTCCGTCGGCCGTTTTGCTTAACGACTCTGAAATAATAATTTAACTTCACTTAAATTCTCATTCTACATTTGTAAATATGTTCGTCAGACAACTATTTTGAAGCTTTTTCCAATAAGATAGACCAATCTAAGGAGGCAATCATCCCCTAAACTCAACTATGCCTCTATGGGCAAGAGCGCAAGGACTAAGTGAGACATTTATTAGGAAATATTGACCTAAAGTTGATTTTAGGGGATGATTGGCCCCTTAGATTGGTCTGTTTTTTTGGAAAAAGCTTTAAAATAGTTGTCTGACGAACATATTTACAAATGGAGTATGAGAATTTAAGTGAAGTTAAGTTATTATTTTGGAGTTGTTAAGCAAAACGGCCGACGGAAAGTGTCTGGGAGTATTGGGACCTTGTTTTTAAGGATATTGCCTACAACATACGTGCAAATCACTTGCTAGAAAATACGTGAAGTAAGTAATGTTTGCATGTACCTTCATTACCCCATATCTCAAACTGGCCGTCTAAGCAAGTTAGCGAGTAAGCATGTGTTCTTAGTTCTTACTAACTCTACTCAATCGTCCACATTTCATTCATGTGAAAATAGGTGACGTCTGGCAGCGCTAGGATCTTACTCTATCAACATTGGGGCACAAAATTGCCTTGTTATAACAAAAAAGTGTACGCACGCAAGGAGTTAATACTTCTTCTCTTTATTCCTCGTCCAAAGAAGTCTAACTAATATATTCAACGCAAGGAAACATAATCTGAAATTAGTTACAATATTTACTAAAATGTTAATGTTGACTAGGTAACTTCAGGATCTCGGTTTTTTAACTAACGGTGTGCATGCACATAGTAAAAATGACTGTCGTAATTTTTCTATAGCGTGCCAAAAAGAAGTATAATTTCAAATATACTATTTTGTCAATTACACATCAAACTAGGATTAACACTTAACAATCTAAATTAAAATAAAAAGAAACCAACTTTCACAGAATTTTAACTGTAGGAAATTAAATAAATAAATTAATTAACTAAAATAACTTGTGGCTAACTCAGAAAGTATCGTCTAGCCCCAAACAAAGCAAAGCTTGTAGTAAAGGAACCAGATAGCAGATATAATACTTTTATAATTTTAAAAACATACGAACTTATGATATACTAGCGGCCCGTCCCGGCTTCGCACGGGGTAAAATTTTTTGTTAAGTAGGTATGCTAAATGAAATGTAGATGACCAAATTTTTCCAAAAGATCAAAATTAAAAACCAAAACTTTAAAGTTCAAAAACATTAAACTGCCTGGCCTGGTGGCTTAGTTGGTTAAAGGCCGTTTTGTAAAGCGGCGGTTTAACGATCAGCCGGATTGAGTACAGCTGATTTAAAAACCACTGGAATGTATTCAACGCCATACGTTATTCAACACGGCTAGCCGTAATGTAATAAAGCGAGAGATTAGCCGCTTCTATGATAATTTTTAGTTCCGATTCTTAACAGTCATGGCGCTGCCTGACATAACAACAACCATGGCGTTGAATACTGTGTGTTCCTAAATTGCTAACACGGCTAGCCGTAATGTAATAAAGCGAGAGATTAACCGCCTCTTTGACAATTTTTAGTTCCGATTCTTAACACTCATGGCGCTGCCTGATATAACAACAACTATGGCGTTGAATACTGTGTGTTCCTAAATTGCTAAAGTGACAGTGGATTCTGGAGTTTGGAGGAATCGTACACAATATTATTAGAGTGGCACTTATCACCCTGGGCGTTACTTGGATACTATTTCGTTTCCACCGTCCACCTTGTTAAGACTAAATCGGACCGGGTAGGTTACATGAGACCCAGATCCGACCCGGAGCATCCCGACTCCACCTAGTCTTGGCGCTACTACCCCTAGAGTGTATTTAAAAGAATGCGGGATCCAGAAGCTCAAGGGAGGTCCTGAGTGGAGCGAGCCATGCAAGTAGTTTTAAAACTATAATAGGTCGTAACTTGACCACCATCTCACCTGATGTTAAGCGACGATGCTATCTACGATGGAACATGTTTCGATAATAGACCCTTGTCTATGGAAGTTCACCATGTTTCTTAGGTGTACCGTCACCGATATCAAGTTATGGGCTTTCAAACTTTATGTGAGAGGTAAAATGTTGTAAAAAAAATAGGACGGAATATCGTACGAAATAATCGATCAATTTATTCAGATAAATGAAATTAATTTAGATTTTGTGTTGTTATTTTTTTAAATATGGTCTTCCTACAACATAAGCAGTATTACAATGCGGCTGAACGTGGACCGCCTTATTGAAGAACGTATTGCAATGACAATGCGGCTAATCGTTGAACCGCCGCATTACAAAACGGCCCCGTTTTTCAAAACGGCTAGCCGTAATGTAATACGGCGAACTATACAATCCGGCTGCGACATATACATCATAATCCGGATCTCGTTGTTGGGCTGTATGTTTGATGTCTTGACACAAATTGTCTTCAAAAATGTGCCATAATTCCAATTGAGGGAAAACAAAATAATAATATTACCACAAACAACTCTCTCAGCCTCAACGGACACCGAGAAATTGAAGCTTCTCTCAAAGTGATTTCTTTGATTTTGAGTACCTAGTCTTGGAACGATGTACCTACGTGGTCTATACTAATATTATAAAGAGGAAAGATTTGTTTGTTTGTTTGTAATGAATAGGCTCCGAAACTACTGGACCGATTTCAAAAATTCTTTCACCTTTGGAAAGCTACATTATTCCCGAGTAACATAGGCTACGGCAGATGGCGCTGCAGTTGATATCTAGGTTATTATTCGAGCGAAGCCGGAGCGGGCCGCTAGTACATGATAAAGAAGTATTCTGAGATAAAATCACTCTGACTGGGATGAACGCTGTACTGTATGTACACTCTTCATAATTCTGCCGGCCGTCGCGTCGTTGCAAATATTTAGGATGGATATTTTTAATTTCGTAATATATTTTGAATGGAATGTCCGATTTTAATAATTCAAAAAGTAATCGATAGGTAATAAAGCAGTCTTGATTGAAAAATAATTTATTTTGATAAGAATTAAAACAAATGTATGAATAGCATGGTCTTAAGTTGATCGGCATTTTTATCTTCTCTTAAAATGTATAAAAGCAGTTGTAGCGACGTAATTACTGTAGTTAGACATATGCTCTCGCGAGGTTTTTTGTAGATTTTAATACGTTCTATAATATTGTAGAACATTGTTTGGTTCTATCATTGGTACTTTCCGCAGCGTATGCGATGAAAGCCATTTTATGGCTGTTTTTTTTATACCTTGCGTTGGTTTTAGTAAAAAATTCCAAAGATCACTATTTTTTTCTTGTAATAAAAATAGCCTATGTTACTCAGTGATAATGTAGCTTTTTCTCGGCAAAAGAATTTTTGAAATCGGTTCAGTAGTTTTTGAGTTTATTACATACATACAAAAATACAAATCTTTCCTCTTTATAATATTAGTATAGATATAGATAGAATCAGTTACAGTTAGACACAGAACAAAACAATGTGTGTTTTCATCACACAAATATTTGCACTGGGTGGCAATCGCACACAGCCACAAAGCAGACTGAAAACTAAGCTACTAGGCCAACCTATATCAAAAGTTTCTTTACACCCTCTAATTTTCTGCAGCATCAAAGACGCAATTAACTTGAAAGCCTGAAATGCAATTCAATTCACAAGGAGGAACTTGGAAGCGTTAATTAATGGTCACTGCTTCTAAATTAGCTGTGATTGCTTTGAACTACCGGGTGCGGGATTTACAAACTGTGGATAGAAGCTCGTTAAAAGCCTATTTCAGTATTTGTTTTAGATTACTGATCAAAAAAAAATAAAAAAAAACAAAATATTTATTTCTTCTAAAAACTAAGTACTCTTATGAAACAAGTATAATGGAGTCTCTTTTTAAGCATGGGTATACCTGTAGTAGGAGACTCCGCTAATCACTACAATAACAAACATATGAGTAGCCTTATTGTTATGGTTATGGTTACACAAAAATGGAAAAAAATACATAAAAACAAATTAAATGAACATGTTTGTTGACAGTTGTTTATGTTGCATGTTGTGTGTGTGTGTGTGTGTGAGAGAGAGAGAGAGAGAGGGTGTGTGTGTGTGTAATGTGTATGTTTTATGTATGTTTATGTGAGAGAGTGTATGCTACTTTTGCATGTGGTATCGATGAGTAGGATATCCACGGAGACTTAGGATAAGACGGAGAATCTGTCAGAAGTTCACTCCTTGAAGGAGTGATTCCAGTTTGTTAAAGATTGTTTACATTCATGGTAGGTTTTAGAATAAATGTCAAGATATTTATTTTATTTATCATACAGTTGTGCACACTGATGACTGTACTGTATACTTACAAAGTTTGTTTTAGAGTGGGGCACATGCGCAACCGTATTTTTATTTCTTTTTTTCTTAACTGATAAGGTTATGTTTTTTGAATTGATAACATCACATTGTCAAGCAACTATATAAAATTTAAAAGTATCTAGTGCTGCCATGTGCTCGTCACGCGATAAAATAATATGATTTATCTTTTAACTCTGGAAACATTATTTTCTCTGAAGAATTTGCACATTCTCCGAAATAAATCCGATAAGTTAACTACCTACTTAGTGGTGATGTTCATTTTAAGTTTTTTTTTTTATCATAGGAGTCGTTACTTATGAGCGTTGGTTTTAGCATGTCTTCAAACATTACGTTCTTCTTATTAGAATAAGAACATGTGATTTAAATCTTTATTTACCTAGACTCTTGTCATTGTCTAGACTTTCGTCTCGTTATGCTACCACCTTTCCTTTGGTGAACAACAAAATAATTTCAAGTATTTTACTTACGCAAAAAGTCCTAAGGCCAGCACCGTGAGTCCAGCGTCGAACATGTAGAATGCTCCTGGGAAAGTCTCGATGGTCATCGCGTAGATGAAACTCGACGCTGGCATGTAGATGGACGGCGCAATTGCTTCTGTCACTCCTATCAACGCGTTCAATTTGGCTGAAAAATAGAGACGAACTTCTTAGCATTCCATGGATTCACCGTGCGGGTGCCGGGTCCATCGTGTGGCAGAGAGAGAAATCTCGAGTAGACCCCAAGACTTGTGACTCGGGCGTAGTTTTAAAAGGGGCCAAAGGGGATTTCTGACGTAGGTACGTCAACACTCACCTTCACTACTCGTATTTCTCTCCCTGCCCAGCCAAATCCGATATGATCCTACTAGTGCAGCTTTCGATACTCGTTCTAGTATAGAACTTACTGCACTTCTGGACAAGCCAATACATTAATTACTTGAATATTTTCCGAAAAAATAAAAACCAATTTCAATATAAAATTTAAGACTAAATTTCATTTTTTTTTAAATCAATTAAACACTGTTCTAATGAAACAGTAAGGTAGAGTACAATTACGTCGTCCAGGTTAGCAAATATCAGAAATTTGTTTATATTATAAAAACCGCTATATCTATTTCGATTAAATTGAAATATAGCCTTGTTATCTTTAAAGTATGATCTACCAAACGAAAAACTTCGGTTGAAATTAAAAAATGTTCTAATCTTCAAAAATAAAAGATCCGTTTCGAAATATGAGAAATTCTCGCAAAATATTGTAGGTTGTAGGTGTTACCTTATTTTATATGTACCAAAAAAATAATTAAATTTTTACTTAATTTTTATTTTATTGTTCCAAGCTAGTTTGTATGCTATTTTTCAAATGTAAAACGGGCTTTTCATTTTTTGAGAACTATGTCAATGACACTTAGTAATCTACTAGCAACGGCCCGCGGTTTCACCCGCGTAGTTCCCGCTCCTGTTATTTTCCCGGGATAAAATATGGCTATTGTGTTATTCCAGACTATCACCTGTCTTTGTACTAAATTTCATCTTAATCGCTTACGTAGTTTTTGCGTGAAAGAGTATTAATGTACGAGTACATCCAACCATTCATCCAAACTTACAAACTTTCGCGTTTCTAAAATTATAGTATATTTTTTTTTTAAATAAAGAGTGACGAGACGAGCCTGACATATGCCTTATGGTAAGCAACATGCTTGCCACATAACAGCACAGTGACACGCAGCTATTGGAATCAAATCATTACCTAGCAGTCCACTGGGCTCGCCACCCAGAGATCTAAGTTGTTATATCTCTAAGCCCTGTAATTTCTCATCGCCCTTCAAACCGGAACACAGTAATGTTTGCACATTACTGCTTGGCGGTAGAATAAATGGCAAAGGTGTGGTCCGTCCCCAGGCGGACTCTGCCAAGAGTCCTATCACTACAAAATAATAGTTCAAAATAAATAATAATAGGATGATATTATTAGTACGATGTGCAATTCTGCCTCTTATCTAGTCGGGTAAAACAATGGGGAAACCCGTCCACAAAAATCATAAGCTGACAGATAATAATCTAAATGTTTAACTGTAGATTCCAATGTATTTCTTCCTACGAATATCATAAATCTGAAAGCTTGGATATTTGAACGTTTGTTCGGATCAGGTTGAAATTTGTAGAGTGAAAACCACATGAGTAAACTCGTAAGGCGTTACTAGTCAAAATTAAATGCTAAACTTGATGATGGTTAATTGTAGTGGTAGGACTCTTGGCAGAGTCCGCCTGGGGAAGGACCACACCTTTACCAGTTGTTCTACCGCCAAGCAGTACCTATTGTGCAAACATTACTGTGTTCCAGTTTGAAGGGCAATGTTTCCAGAGAAATTACAGGCCTTAGAGATATAACAACTTAGATCTCTGGGTGACGAGCGCAGTGTAGTGCTAAGTAATGATTTGGACTCTTCATGTTCCAATAGCTGCGTGTCACTGTGCTGTTATGTGGCAGGCATATTGCTTACCATCAGGCACATGTCCTGCTCGTCTTGTCACTTTTTATTTAAAAGAAATAAGCATAATCAAATATTCTATTGGTATTAATATATAATATCTATAAAATTTATATATTATAAATAAGTGTTATACAAATATTATAATTGCGAAAATTTGTATAAATGTTCACCGTAAAATTGTAAAAACCGTCAGATTTTTAGCTGAGTGGGTTTTTCCAGATGGTTATAATCTCGGTGTCTTCAAATCGAGAGTGAATCGGTTTCTTCTAGGTATGTAAGCACGCTCCATCTTAGACCGCATCGTCGCTTAACATCAGGCGAGATGGTGGTCAAGAGTAAACATATTAATGTTTAAAAAAAAAAAGTTTATAATCTAATGACGTCAGATTACAAACTAACCTAACCTATCGGTGTTGTTAATTTTATGGTGACATAATATATAATATATATTAATTTTATGGTGACATAATACATAATATGTATAGACGGATGTTTGTAGGGATGCTTGTTACTTTTATTTGCAAAAAAACGATTCAAGGTTACCCCCAGTGTAACTTGGTATAGTCTGGAATAGTCCCACATAACAATGTCTACTTTATAACTCGGGACTTTTACGGTAAACGAAACTACTCGGGTAAAGGCGCTAGTAATACATTTTTAAAAGTTACATTAACGTAACTTATTATGCGAAGCCGAGAGTCGTGGGTTCGTTCCCACCCAGTGCAAATATTTGTGTGATGAATTCAAATGTTTGCACTGTGTTTGGGTGTTTGTTTCTATTTATAATAAGTATGTATTTAAAACTATATAAGTATTATATCAGTTATCTGGCCGCCATCATATAAGCTTTGCTTCGTTTGGGGTCAGATGGGGGATTGTGCACTATAAATTTATTTAATTTATTTATGAAATTATACATTTTATTTTACTATCTTATTCACTAAGTTTAGAGCAATCAAAATGAATGTAAATTCTAGAAAATAAACTACAAGTAATGATACAAGTTAAATTAGTATTTTGGCTAGTGTTAAGGTTCCTTTTAAAATTTTCCATTAAAAAACATTTCCTTGCAGTATTTCAAGCTAATAAGTTCCAAGGTATCAAAGTTAAGTCAGGCTTGAGGATGAAATAGCCTCTCAGTCAATTGGTGTACAAAAATAATCTAAAAGGCTCCATTTATATTCCTTAACCTTCCTTTGAAGTTTTGCTTGTTATCCGTATATCCCTAAGTAATATCTTTCCGGTTCATGTAGCGAACAACTTTGAGATTTTTGGGTTTATTTTTCTTTTAGAAACGTATTGCGAATAACTCATGTACCTATTTGAATTTGAATATTGCTTAAGTAAGTATCTATCTAGGTCAGTGGCCAATGGGACGTACAGCAATACTGTTTGGAGATCTTTTAATACATTTGTTTAATGCAAAAATGTTTAATAGACTATTAAATAAAAAGTAAAATTAAACAAACAGTAAAATTACAAAATAAAATAAGATTTCAATTTAGCATTCATTTTTAAAGGACGAGGTGCGTCTCGAAATAGTAGAAATATTTTACCGATACGACTCTTTGCAAAGGCCGCCTGGTACCACACCTTTACTGGATGTTCGACCGCGAAGAAGTAATGTGCAAACATTACCCGCACGGTAATGTTTGCACATTTAAAGGGCAATGTTTCCAGAGAAATTATTTAACAAAGAGATAACGAATCATCTTTTAAATTTGGGTGACGAGCGGAGTAGAGAGCTAGGTAGTAATTCGTATTCATAATATTCAAACAGTTTTGTGGCACTGTGCTGTAATCGACAAGTAGTGTATTTTTTACTATCAGTCGTGCATCTTGCTCACCTCTTCACTCTAGACTATTCAAAATAGGGGAAAAGCCGTACCAAGTTCCTAAGCAAAGAGTATTCAAGATTGTCTGATGAGTTACAAAAACGTTTGTAGTTGTGTGTATAAGGACCTACATTATATAAATCCAAGACATATTTGCACTATTCTTATCAAAGAGATAATTTAATGACAACTAAAACTAAGTCTATTTGGTTTGTTAACTCAGAAGATCATTATTTCAAAATTATCATCCTTTTTTCTCAGTGAGGTTAAAATTTTAATTATGTATGTAGTAAATGTCACACAACGGGACCTGTTATGTAGACAATGGCACAGTGCTAAGGTAGGGGAATCGATAGTCAGAGGGTTGAGCATGCGAACGATACATTACTTTTGTTTAAAAAGTTTTGAAAAAAAATAAAGTCAGATTTAACGTTCAAAATTGCGCAGAATTTTAGGCCAAAAAAACCGAAATTGCGTCAATTTCGCTTAACGTTAAGCAACGCTGTCTACGATTGAATGTGAATCTAGAAAAAGCCACACTCACTACACTAATTGTGTATATTCACTTGTAGGTATCTACAAGTAAATATACACAATTTTGGTATCAGCATTGTGTAATATCGGTATAAATTAACTCAGGCGAAGTGCGGCTCGCCACTTTTGTGTACTTGAATTTGGCTGACCACACTGTCGTGTGTAGTCTAGACTAGAATCAGGCGAAGCATTCCACAGCCTAGCAGTTCTTATTACGTAAGTAGACTTGACCTCTTGTTTCGAGTCTTTGGAACGTCAACCATGAAACGATGTCACTTTTACAGGCAACAAGTAGTTCGATAGAGATAAAGGTAATTTTAATATCACAATTTTTTGTAATTGTAATAATAATTATTGTGATTAATCTGTTAAGGCGGTACACAAATATTTGCATAATGAACACAAACATATTTATGTTCTGTGTCAGGTGCGTGACTTAGTAAATAATCGTATTAAGCTTGTATTTACAATTATATCTTATGAAAGTATATATTAGTATATATCTAGTTGTATAAGTATATTATCTGCTACCGCCAGGTAGTTCAATTTGTACAATGGGAGCCATCCCAATGCAAAAATTTGAATTCATCACACAAATATTTGCACTGGATGGGAATCGAACCCAGGAACCTCGGCTTCGCAGGCAGAGTTACTACCCACTAAGCCACGAGGCCAGTCAATTATACATCCACACATGCTTACAAACATTCGCGTTTATTATATTCGGTAGTAGAATTACTAACCAACTTCTTCCGTAGGTACGCTTTTACTGGCGAGCGATCTAACCGCAGTAAGACCCGTGTAACTGAAGATGTTGGCAACAGGCGCCGCGTAGAACCATTCCCTGGTTGGGGCAAAGGCAAACGTGAAGCAGCCACCTATCCTGCTCACTCCCGCCAGGCCTCCGATAGCGCTGTCTTGCACGTTGAACTTCTTACTTAGCACGTATATGCAGAAAGAAGTTCCTGAGAAACAAAAAAAAAAAATAGCAATTTAGTGAATTATATAAAAGACAGTTCAAACAAACATCAAACGTCTACATCCACCTCATACAGAGATAGAAATCTTTGCAGAGTCCGCCTAGGGAAGTAAGTTATCTTTATCTGAAGTTATCTTTGCCGGTTATTTTATCGCCAGATAGTAATGTGCGAACATCTTGTGTTCCGGTTTGAAGAGCAATGTTTCCAGATGTAGAGCATGGAGAAAAAAATCTTATGTTTGAGGGACGAGCGCAGTGCAGCGATAGTTAATGATTTGGATTCTTCATGTTCTAACAGCTGTGTGTCACTGTGCTGTTATATGCACGCAGGTTACCATTACTACAACCTATTAAAAAAAAAAAAATCTAATCTTTCATTCCATTCTGCTGTTGTCTGGAAGAGATTGCTTTTAATGGTATATAGTGTTTGCTAATTACCTACTACTTTATTTTATTCAATGAAACTTTCATTTATCTAAATATTTTTTGTAGTAGGTATAGAGCGACGAGACGAGCAGGACATGTGCCTTATAGTAATCAACAAGCCTGCCCATAACAGCACAGTGACAGGAGCTATTAGAACATGAAGAGTCAAAATTTGGTGCAACATAGAGCTAATCTGTATTTCATGGCATAATATGTATTGCGTACCTAAACACTTAAAAGTTGTTGACATTTTTTCCATCATCTTAATTACGAGTATAACTCATTAGAACGAGTGAAATATGGTTTATTTTAAATAGACTACAAAAAGTAGCAGAAAATGGTAACTAAGATTTTGGGGCACTTTTTTGGGTTCCGTAAAACGTAAAAACGGAACCCTTATACATAGATTCATCATATCTGTCTCTCTGTCCGTCCGTATGCCACAACCACTTTTTATTTTCATACATTCCTTATAAAAAAAAAATAGTCAACCATATACGTAGCAATGTTAATCGATTCTCAATATGACCTTAAATTGACAATTTGACTTCAACAATAAATAAAAGAGTATTTATGCGTGTGTGTCAAATACATAGTAGTGTGTGTGATGTTATTTTTTAAAGATTTAATGTACTTTTCTGCATAATTAAAAAAAACTGAATTCCGCACTCCTTCTCTATAATATGAACTACAAGCACAGTGTATTAATTCATACTTACTGTGCTACAAGTGTTCGAAATTGTATATCCCTCCGTCTACGCAATCGTCGTAAAAAGGAGCATACAGTTATTGTTTCGCGTGTTTACTTGGATAATAATTATTTCATTTTTCATCTTTTACTGTACACCGCGAAAATCAATCCCATCCCCCGGTTCGATGACATCATTATACCGATGACTAAATTTGCGGTCGAGTTATTTCGATCTTCACATATGTATGTTGCTGGAATACCATTTTTTTGTATTTCATCGCCGCCTTGCCTGATGTTGAGCGACGATGGCACTTACGATACAACGGAGCGTATTTATAAAAAAAACCAAACCACTTTGATATGAAGAAACCACGATTGTATCCATCGGGAAAAACTCGCCAATAAACGCATTTCGTGGCCTAGACGTTATTACTACGAAGTCACAGTAAATCTTCTTAGTTCTAGTGTTTGAAACGTCTACCATATAACGATGTCTTGACGATCATTACGAGCTATTTTGAGCCACCAAAAAAGAATAATGTGATAAATACCACATTGCCAATTTGATCGCACAAATTTCACTCATATCATTATTTGCTATGAGACCATAAATTTATATAAACAATTGAAATACGTTTTTGGGAACGTGGAGAATAACCACAATATAATATTCGCGGTACATGGGAAATTGTATTGAAATTTCTACTGAAATACCAAAATAAATATATTTTCAGTAAATAAATCAATGGGAATAAACGTTTACTATTTAGGTATGCAAATAATTAATGAGAACCAAATTGAAATGAATAGCGGCGTAAAAACCAAACATGCTACCTACATTCTCAGGTAGATAACATACAGGTGTCTGCATTTGTAATGAGGGCATTGCGTCAAACCCATACAAATTGCAAATAGTATGTTTAACGGAGATTGTATTTTGTTCTCGGTGTATTTATTTATTTTGTTTAAGTCAATACATCGTGGAAAGATCTCTAAAGATGTTCTATTAACACACGTTAGTGACATCATGTGTTTTGAGGACATCAGATAAAATGTATTTAATAATAAATAATAAGCATTTATTTCACAAGCTTATATATTTAGTCAATACTTACATCAGATTATCGTCTTGACTTGTACGAAAAGAGTCCAATAATACCTTACAGCGAGTTAATAAAATGTGTTAGTTATACTATTACTCGTATTTGCGCCTAAGCTTTGTTTAATATGCGACCATAATAGTAGTAGTAAGTGGTCTTAACTGGACCACACTTTTTTAAAACATTGGTGGACAATTCACTCACAAAACCACTTGACCCAAACTAAGCAAAGCTCGTACTATGATGGCCAGATAGCTGATATAATACTTACTGGTTTAAATACATACTTATTATACATCCATACATACATTTAATACACAGAAACACCCTGTTTGGCAGCTGTTCTAAACCAAATCTGTTTACAGCTGATTTTGGCAAAAACAATTTGTTTTAACAAAATGTATATCGCATTTAGACCCTTGTATATTATAGAATATAATAATCATTGGTTTAGAATACTTTACTTTAGTGGTAGGACTCTTAGCAGAGTCCGCCTGGGGAAGGACCACACCTTTGCCAGTTATTCTACCGTCAAGCAGTACCTAATGTGCAAACATTACTGTGTTCCGGTTTGAAGGACAATGTTTCCAGAGAAATTACAGAGCTTAGAGATATATCATCTTAGATCTCTGGGTGACGAGCGCAGTGCAGTGCTAGGTAATGATTTGGACTCTTCATGTTCCAATAGATGCGTGTCACTGTGCTGTTGTGTGGCAGGTATGTTGCTTACCATCAGGCACATGTTCTACTCGTATTGTTAATCTTTATTTAGTTAGTTAGTGGTTTGAACGATTTTATTAAAATAGTGCTTAATATAGTTTACTCAGTACTATACAGTTCTGTAACGGGCAGGAGTGCTGCTTTCGATCACGACCATACGATCAATTTGTTCGTCGTTAATTTAGTTTTCAACACTATAAATACACTCGGTGTAAATACTAAATATACTTAGATACTTACAGATAAAAGGCTTCAAATAATAGATTTTCTCAACAAAAAAGGGAGCTTGAAAAAAAAGAGAAGCTGTTTGGATTCGATCCTGGATCTACTAATTCCTGACCGCCCGAGCCGACACGCGGCGAAATTTACCTTCGCATTCTAAAGTCTAATGTGACCGTTTATTATTGTCTAAAAATGCGCGTAAAATGACGTTTTTAAAAAATAAAACCTAGCTAGATCGATTTATCGTCCCCGAAACCGCCTGCATACATAATTTCATGAAATCATTCTAGGCGTTTCCGAGATTCAGGTTCTATAAATACATTTGTACAAGAATTGCTCGTTTAAAGGTATAAGATAAGATAAGATAAGCGGGTGTGAGTTTCCATTCAAGCCTGAGCTGGATTCTCACTAACCAAAGAGCTACGATGATGGACTTCTTCACTCTTATTAAATGATGACCGCAGATACATTCTATCTTTTTTTTTGTGGGGGATATAGGTACAACACATACATAGGTACCACAGACATAGGTATGACCACCATGTAAAGATATAGTGGGGTATGTAGTGCTCGACACCATAGGTTTTTCCGGGATGACCTGAGGTCAGAATTTCTTTTCGCACTCCCATCAATGACCCTGACCCACTTACCACCGCCCTCGCGAACACGTCTCGCGGGGGCCGTCAGTACCCTGCATTTAGCTCCAATGATGCACCGGAAATCAATAGCGCATCACCTCCTCGAAGGTCTATCCCTAGGCGGGGTGCCGGACGGCCCTAAACGTCCTACGCCCCAGACCCTCCTGTGTAGACGGGATGCGAGCCGAGAGTGGTGTCTCTTTAGGCTCGCTCCCGTTTCCACTTCCGCCTCAGTGGAAGAGAGCTCCTTCTCGATCCTCTAACTAACACGAACACTCACTGTCAAACATCTTGGCTAAGATAGTCGGCAGCAAGAGGTCCGTCTTCACCACCGCGGCTAGGGATAGCTGCAGTTCTACCTCTGTGGCAACATCGCGGCCTTTGTCCTTTCACTGAGCACTCTAATAATCAAAGTGCTCGTAAAGAACTCTTATTTGGAAGACTTAGGAATTTTACTTCGCCAATATATCAGCCGAGTAACCTTCCCAAGTCATTCAGTTCCTTTCCCCAAACTCTACACGTACTGATCAAGAGGGTAAAGGGCGACAGTTCTACCTAATCCGAAAGTCCACCCTAGATAAACGTATCTGAACAATTCTCAAACTAATTCCATTTATGGCAACCTATTCCGGGGCAACGAACTCAAAGGCTTAGGTATTGTTCAAGTTCACCCCGAGACCAATGCGTCTAATATCCATTACTAATCCTCCAGTTATGCAGTCATTATGACGAAGCTGTCAACAAATTTCAGGTGAGAGATATATTCAACGTATATATGATTGCCTCGACCAACCAAACACATCATCCTGAATACAAGTGCCATCATCATCATCATCATCAGCCAATCTTAGTCCACTGCTGGACATAGGCCTCTCCCATGGCTCGCCACTCAGCCCTATCCTCGGCTATACGTCTCCATCCACTGCCTGCTGTCTTCCGTATATCGTCACTCCATCTAGTCTCAGGGTGTCCTACACTACGTTTGCCGATCCGTGGTCTCCACTCAAGAACACGTCTACTCCAACGGTTATCGGTTCTGCGACAGATATGGCCGGCCCATTGCCACTTCAGTTTGCTAATGCGTTGAGCTATGTCGGTTACCTTGGTTCTCTGACGGATCACTTCGTTCCGAATACGATCCCTCAGAGAAACTCCAAGCATAGCTCTCTCCATAGCTCGCTGCGTTACTTTAAATTTGTGGACCGCTTTAACTGTCAGTGTCCAAGTTTCGGCACCGTAGGTCATGACAGGTAGGACACACTGATTAAAGACTTTTGTCTTTAGACATTGTGGTATAGACGACGAGAAGACACGACGTAGTTTACCAAATGCTGCCCAGCCCAGCTGAATCCTTCTCTTGGCCTCATTCTCGAAATTGTGCTTGCCTAGTTCGAGCGTCAACCCTAGGTACATATATTTCTGAACAATTTCTAGAGGGACGCCATTTATAGCAACCGGTCCCGGAGTTACACGTTCGTTAACCATGATCTTGGTTTTATCCACGTTCATCCGGAGACCTATGCGTTGAGAAGCATCAACTGGGCCATACAGCATCGACTGTAAGTCCTCCAACGATTCAGCCATTATGACGATGTCGTTAGCAAATCGTAGGTGAGAGATGTACTCGCCATTTATATTTATGCCACGCCCAGCCCAATCCAGCGTCTTAAACATATCTTCGAGAGCGTTAGAGCACAATTTGGGGGAAATCACGTCCCCTTGTCTCACTCCTCGACGAAGATGGATATGGTTCGTCTGCTGGTTTTGGACTTGGATTGTCATCGTTGCGGCGTTATATAGACATCTCAACACCTCGATGTATCGCCAGTCGACTTGACACCGTTGCAAGGACTCCAGAACAGCCCAGGTTTCGATCGAGTCGAATGCTTTCTCGTAGTCTACAAACGCTAAGCATAGGGGCAGATTATACTCTTTGGTCTTCTGTATAATCTGCCGCACTGTGTGAATGTGATCTACGGTACTGTACCCGCTTCGAAACCCGGCCTGTTCAGGGGGTTGGAACTCGACGAGTCTTCGCACCAGACGGTTTGTGATTACCCTTGAAAACAGCTTGTAGACATGGCTTAGCAAGGATATCGGTCGATAGTTTTTCAAAAACGTCTTCTCTCCTTTTTTGAAGAACAAAATGACCACGCTGCTATGCCATGCCCTCGGAGTTCTCCCGGTGAAGAGGACAGTATTAAACAGGGCTTGGAGCTCTTTTATCAGCGATGTTCCACCGGATTTCAAGAGCTCGGTTGTAATACCATCCTCCCCCGCGGCTTTTCCATTTTTGAGCTGTCTAAGGGCCAGCACAATTTCGTCCAGGCTTACGTCTGGCAGATCTTCCGTGTGGTGGCGAGTCAGAGTGGCCCTGCCATCTTCATTTTCCAGCGAGAGATGAGGAGCGTGCGATGCGTACAACTGGCTATAGAAATTCTCCACTTCCGAAAGGATTTCCGGCTTGGAAGCTACGATATTTCCCGTCGATGTAGTCTTTGTCAGATGGCTCTTACCAAGAGGCTTGGCGAATACTTTTGGAATACAAGTGCATTCAAGATCAATTTCGGAGAAATTAGGTACACCCCCTTGTCTCGCGCTTTAAACCTTGAAATTAAACCTGTTAGTCTTCAAATAATGTAGCGTCATAAAATACCTCTACCTTGATGTTTTACCAGTCTACTCCACATCATTATAGGGATTTCGTAATAATCCCGAGAGTGTACTGCCTAACTAAATAATGTTGGTTTTCACATTACTCTTGAAATTAAATTTAATGTCAAAGCAAAGTCATGACCGTTTTGATTAAGCGGTCGAAACGCAGGTTTCGAGAGATTTAAACGACTTATTCCAGAGATAAAAGCGATTGTATTCCTTAGTTTTCTGTACGCTACTATCTATTCACTATTATTTATTTCTATCCTTCATTTGTGATTTTACTCTTTGTCGTCGCTTTTTTTAGTAACTAGTTAGTTGTACACCACTGACTGTTAGGGCTCTTACGACTCCTGACTTTTCTGGGTTTCAATTTCTAATTAAAAATTGACAAGATCTTTAAAGTCTTTATAGATATTGTGATTGCTCAGTGTTGACTTACAAAGGCTTGACTGTATTCAGTTTCTATTAAGCATACACGTACAATAGAAATCGGAAAGTAAATAAATAGGTTTATCATAGGTTACGCCTATTGTGATAACTGTTAATTGCATGAACAATCGTGTTATCTCTTTCATATTTCAACAAAACCGTGAAGGATAGAAGATGACACTATTGCCATTGTGATAAAAGAATCGGAACAGCTCATAATTCAATCGTTGTTATAACGTTATCAGTTATCATGTTTGATAACTACATTAATATTATAATTTTTTGATGGTTGTAATATAGTGGAATAGGTCTCCGCATTTCAATGAAATTTCGTGCACCGTGTGCACATCAAATTCTATGTTTAACAATACTTGTGTCGTTTAAATATTTCATTAAATTAGCCTACAGTTTATTACGTAATTATAAATCATGTTTACAAATCTGAAAATGTACCTACTATATTCGAATATAGTAAACACGCAACCCAGAATAAGCAGTATCTTTATGCACTTAAACTTGGAACTCCTATCGATAAAGCCAATTAATGTATTAATTACAACTTTACTGGCGGATTAAATATGATTCTTATTGGGTAAAAAATAAAGTATATAGTAATGAATTATTTTATGAACATTGCGTGAATGCATCGACTTTATCTCGAATCCTTGACCTAGGTTGAAGCAACACGTTGTGGTATCAGAAGTACGCAGTCGCGAACTTTTATCTTTATTTATTCATAATTTTGTTGAACGTTTCTTTTTTAATCTTTTTACTTTTCCGTATTTAATTATTTAGGTAATAAACTTAATACGTTTTGTAAGCATAAGTGTAAATAGCCTGTTCTTGTCTTCTTATTACCTACTGGAGGTAAAAGTCAAGGCTATTTTCTGCCATATATGCCGGCTTTATACCAGCTAAGTGCGGGTCCACTGCACTAGCAAATTCATATATCTTCGAAAGATATTGTTTCTTTAACTGCACTCAGTAATTTTATAGCAAAGATTTTGGTATTTCCTTACGTCTAATTGTGTACATTTCAACACCTTGTCTACTACATCAATTTGGTAAACGTGCATATATCGGCAAATAAGTGATTAGCTTCGCACCATGACAGCAAGTGATAACTTATACAAAATATGTATCAGTTTATTTCATTTCAGAGAAAATAATAAAGTACTAAATGGATTAATAAACTCTTTTCATACAAAAAATTAAACCGATTTCAAAACCACATTGAGTGCCTATGCACTAAAAAGCGAAAATAAGTTAATATAATTACTATTTAAGCGCTATTCACTCATTTATTTGAAGGCGGTGACAGTCAAGTCAGAAAGCTCGTTGATAGATACTATGTACGTAGTAAGTAGGCATACGTAAGTAGTATCTGACATTATATACTACTTGTAAGACTTGGCTGGCACCGACTTCGAACAGATGAGTGAGTAGCGCTTACATAGTAACTGTATTATCTTATTTTTCGCTTTCGAGTGCCAATTTGTGGTTTTGAGGTCGGTTTAATTTTTTTGGATAAAAAGAGTTTATTTTACCCTTTTTAGTGCAAAACAAGTTTTCAACAATGCATTTACACAATTTCGTGTTGACAGAATCGAGTTTCATAACTTCTATGAATTTTGAATTCTTTGACCATGCATTTTCAGTTTTAGCGTATCTTCAATCTTGAAATCTTGAACGTTTTTTTTTGTTTACATTTATAGGTCTACACTTGACCGTCATCTCGCCCGAGCGACGATGGACGACTACTAGGGGTTCGTAAAAAAGAAAGTAGTATCACACAATTGGGATGAAGACTGCGCCAAAAGTACCTACCTATACCATTTAATTCTAAATATTCCGGTCGATTATTTAAAATTAGGAACACGTACTTTTTGTTTTATCAAATTACCTATCAAGATATTAAGACAACCATCAAACCACCGACAATGACGTGACGACTTCTTAAAAATCGTACAAGGAAGTATTTTCTTCTTCATACTTATTATACGAAAGTACAATATGAAAAAACGGCTACAAACGATGGCGATGGCGAGAGATATCAAATTAAATTTAACTTGATTTCAAATTCTGATTTTTTTGAAGGTGTAGAAACAAAGTAGGATGGTTTTATTCGTTGATTAGTATAGATATAATTATATGTCATGGTAAATACCTACAGGTGCAAAATATGAGGATTAAAAGGGTTACTTCAAAAAATACATGTGATATCATAAATTTACAACAGCTCCCGCTCTAAAAGCAGCATTTGATTTAATTATTTCGAAGACAAACAACATATTTTGCCCTTCCACATTTTTTTTCTCATAACCTAAAAAGGTCATACCTGCTCATACTGGCTCAGTCAGAGATATTAAACCAAAACGCTAAAAGAACATTGTAAACCTTGACAATATAAGTGCACAACAATAAAAGCAATCAATACAAGACATTAACGCCCTTAAGAACGTGCGCACACTTGACATTTTTCATTTAGTTGATTTAATTTATTTGATTGAGATTTGATGAAGGATAAACGTGCAGATCTATATAGTTTATCATGAAAACTGACATTAAAGGTGAAGGAAAACATCGTGAGATTTGGTCCTAAAATCTTTCGAGGTCAGGCGTCAGATTGGAAGGGACTGGGCTAACTGGGCTAGTCTTAGTAGTTCTCTCTTTGTGAGAGGTTGAACTCTCGGATGGTCTTCGGTGATTGTCTTGCACTATCATCCCACACAAAGATTGTCTTTGATCCCGCACAATACACATAAGTGCGCTCGAAAAAAGTCTAAATAACTTATGATTTTTTTTTTCAATAGTCCTTAGTCGCAACTATTGAAAAAAAAAATCATAAGTTATTTAGACTTTTTTCGAGCGCACTCTTATGTGTATTGTGCGGGATCAAAGACAATCTTTGTGTGGGATGATAGTGCAAGACAATCATCGAAGACCATCCGAGAGTTCGACCTGCAGATGGCCATCAGGGACAGAAATGCAGCCGTAGTGGAGGCTCTGGGCAGGGAGAGGGCGGCTTAGGCAAATGGCAATTAGGCAAAGACCCGATATCGAGTCGATTATATAGCGGTAGAATCCCAACCGGTAGTGATCGGCTCTACAGAACACTAGAATTAGGTTTGAAATGTGCCCAACTCCCCCTGTTTTCCTTTTCTTCTCCTAATCCAAGAAATATGTAAAAAAATGTATCGACAAAGATCACGGACCCCGGAGTCTGTGGAGTGGGTAATTTAAATAATAAAAAAAGTGCAATACAATCACCCCCACCATGTATTCGAATTAGAGTGAGGACTATTCCAAGATCGGAAATAAACATCACTTGAGCTATACCTACATGTTTTCAAAAGTTGTGTACAAAAACACAGCAACTTTGTACCAATTTCAAAGTTTTTTTTACTCCTTTAATGGGGATATGCAGTTGCTCAATCACGTTGTAACGTCTGAACAGATCCAGTAGAAATTTGTAATACAGATAGAGCACAGTCTGGAAAAACACATATGCAGGTTACTTTTATCCTGGGAAAATAAAGGGAATAGGAATAACGCGGGAAAAACCGTGGGACACTAGTAACGATTACAAGGATCATGTTTCTGTGTAACGTTTTCAAATTGGTGACCACCTATTAAGAGTACTTAGTCTAGAAAACGTTAGATACGAACGAGTATTGTTGAGATGCAATATCAGTCGCCACATTTTATAGTGCAATTTGTACTCGGTTTCATGCTGAACCTGAGCTCACCTTTCTTTTCACCTTTTTCAAACGATGCATTTGCATGTGTACCTATGGGTATATTTATCTTAACTATACTTTTGTATAGCAAGCTTTAGATTACGTAGTAACTATTGTCTCATCTGTGCTTGAGCCTCATTTATAAGATAGTGTGACGCAACGAGTAACATGTGAGATAATGGAAATATATCACGAAAAATCTTAATATTAAAAATCCAGCGCCATGAGGATTGTTTCAAGTGAACTCTTCATAAAGTCAACTTACGAGTATATAGACTACAGGCCCGTGAACAAAATTTACGGGTCAAATGAACCACCAGGAAACCTATGTAGGATGATGGAAGGGTATAAAGTAATAAGATTCAGCACTATGCCGTCACTTGTAAGCTGTCCAACTGAGTACAGTCGCAGACGGGGGGTTGCAACCCTCGATAATTTCTCCTTGTCGTATGATTTTTGTACGGCATTGCGAAATAATGGGTTAGGAGAGGTATTGACAACTAACAAACTAAATAGTGGGTATATGTATTATAACGTGTTACGTACAATGCTTCGTTCGTTTTAGAACTTGTCTAGTTTGGAATTTCCGGCGGTCGATGGTCTAGGAATTGAACCGGTTAGCTTATAATTTGTGATAAATTCAAATTATGGTTTTGACTATGATGTAATTTGTATCTTCTCACAGTTCCTTGTAAATTTTTTGTAGGTAATAATTTTGACTCTTGTCTCCTTACCAAATTTTATCCTCATCTTGGATTTGATTATTTTTCGTGTCAGGAATTTGGTTTCAAATAGGAACTTGTTAAGTACTTATTTTTTCTTCAAAAGGGGTTTGGGTACTTTTATATGGACTAGTAGCGTCTTTTTTTTAGCGGCTATAGACTTTTTGTAACTCTTTTGCAACATTACCTTTAAGGGTAATTAAGGGTATTTATTTATACAATAAGATTTGCTGTACCTAATTGGTATTGGAGCTGAGTTGTGGCCTTTAATTTTTTTTTTCTTATAATATTATAAATGCGGAGCCAAATATCTTCGTTTCTATAATATAGCCCATATACATTATTAAATAGCGTAAGTTCCAAATCAATGACACATTTCTCAGAAAAACATGTATGTCAAGGTTTTGACATTTGCAACTTCAAACTTACTCATAACAAGCATAAACAGCCATTTCAATGTTGTCCACTGTTGGGCCTTCTCTCGCAAGGAGAGTCAAGGCTATATTCATTACGGACGGATAGGACTACAGATTTTTTAAACATGCAGGCTTCCTCGCGATGTTTTCCTTAGCCGTTAAAGACAGTGATAATGACATACTTATACATCTGCACTTGGAAAAATACGCAGAGGTGCAGATAGAGTTTGATCCTTAGAAGTCACGATTGTGTATTGCACCATCGATATAAACCTAAAGATGTGCCCTGAGCACCGTGAAATTGGTAATAAGCTGCGTCTGTATGTATCGTGTATATATATAAGTGGTTTACGCACAGCCAATCTACTTGACCCATAATAAGGTTGCCTGGAAGAAATCGCTTAAGCAATAAGGCCGCCCAATACTCTCCAAACTTCGTTGTTCTTTAAATGTAACATAAAGGCTTATTGTAAAAAATTTAGTGTAATAAAGTATTATATTATTATTATTGACCCCTAGAATCGCTAGCGGTGAGATACGAGTGTGACTCGTATGCTGTGGTTCTACTTATTTTGGTTGTTGGCAAAGAATAAGTAAAAACGTCCGGCGTTCACAGCTTCCTGCAACCGACTAAAACGGAAAGAGAGAGCTCACTCTTCTCAACGTTGAGATAATTCCGTGCGCCTGAAGGTTGGGAAGACACATCTGTTGGTCTATATCGATGTTTTGCACGCACTACTCACTAAGACACCACGGCTTCAAAACCAAAGAGCACGAGAAAGCAAAGAAAAGAGGCAACATTAATCTTAATTTTGTTATAAACATCAGTAAAGGTGTGTCGAAGTACTTATTACTAATTAACATACCAAATAACCCAAGGACCATGTTTATGGTGCCATAAATGCTGTATTCCACCTCGGTGAAGTTGAATTTCCGAATGCTGTATAAGTACGCCACTTGTGAGTCACCTGTGAAGAAAAAAAAACAAAATAAGAGTGTTTATCAACAAGATTACCAGTTTCGAGCGGCTAATGGAAGGCTCTTTGATTATTTTTAGATTTAAATTTGGTGTGATTTTGAATAAGATTACAGGATTGGATCTGTTTTAGGAGCAACATTTTGTTTATTTTTAGGAGTGTTTTTGTAAGTGAAAAGTGACAGGTCGAGCAAAACTACGCCTGATGGTAACTAGAACAGTATTATGATCCCGATACATTATTATCATAATTGATGTTTATGTCTTCGGTAGATCGGTTTTTGTTTTGCTAATAAGTTTTATATTGAGACGAACTACATTTTAATTCGTACTTCGTGTGTAGACCTTTGAGCTAATTGAGTTATCATGTACTTTGCCAAATGATAATTTTTGAGCTACTATTTTTACAAATTAAACGCCATTTACTATAGTCGAGCAAAAACGCTTTCTAACATTTGAATAATGTCAAATTTAACGTTCCTGACATGGTAAGAAATTAATGAAATAAAAAAAAATTGAGTAAGTATTTATTTGTGGTCATTTTTGGGCACATTGAATTATTTAATTTTTTAAATAATTATTCACCAACCAACTTGGTGACTAATATATTTATTACAATCTAGCTTATTCGGAAAGTCTAGGCTAATGAGTAATTTTATTATGACTTAGTTTGCTAAATAATAATAATTGTAAGATTGTGTCCATAAGCACTTTTCTTATTGTCTCTATTAAGGCGAAGTCACATCGTTCATGTGTACTTTGTATACATTGAAATTAAGTCAAATTTATATAGTTTTTATGTTCGTGATGTCGAACAAACTCAACGAAATAAAACAAATATAGAGGTAAATATTTGTGTATTCTTCTCATACACCACTATCTAGTCTCATACTGAGAAAAGACAGCAATAAACGTTCTCTTGAAAAAAAAAATGGAATTTAGTATATACTTCACATACTGAAAACTATACCAAAACAATGACTATAAGGTAGAAAAAATATTTTACTATTTCAGCTATAAAAACGACTACTTCATAACTCTGTGTTGTGTGCGTTGCATGAATCAGTTGTATATTTTGTCTGATAACAGTTTTCATTGACGGTCACGCTAATACCTACGTGACAAAATACAGAAACTAATTATAGAAACCTTAAAATAGTCAAGAAACTACCAAGTTAAAATAAAAATAAAACTGATCAGCATACTCTTTGATACAAGCATTCAATATTACAACTACGATACAGTTCTAAGTTAACAATTCTGCAAACTGTCTACGTGGTGAAATTACAAATTGTTGCCATTCGTAATAGCAACGTAATGTATGAGCGCAATAGCAGTTATTTATGTAAGAATATTAGATAAACATGGCCTAAGTATATAATGAGTTTGCTAAAGAAAAGGAAAGTACATTTGAAACTACAAAACGAGCAATGAAACATAATAAATATAATTTTCCTACTGCGATATAAACCATACTCTACACTTACGGGAGCTGTACATTTTTTTGGATAGTCAAATATTTGTAGAACTTTTGATATTTGTAACAGCAAACGAACTTGAAAAGACAAAAAATAATAATAAAATATTAACTCTTCATTGCACTTAATTAGAAAACAGCACACACAAAACCTTAAAAATAAAACTGGCGACTTTATCGCTGAGAGCAGTTTCTCCCAGGCAACCACAGGATGTCAAAAGCAAATTCGATCCTATTTAATTGACTCAAATTAGTGTTTCTTTTTTCAAATTATTCTAGGATAGTTTACTTCAGATGAAGGCTACTACTGTCTACCAAACGTTGGGCTAGCGCTTGTTGGCACAAGGGTTTAGCCTGAGCGGGCCGCGAGGCTCAGGAACTTCCATACGGTTACACCCTGGGCATCACACAATAAACTGGCTTCGGTGGCATCTTGTTGCGTAATGGCTAATTTTGGCCGGGACGGAACTTCTACTAGCGCTCCTTTGCTCTTTGAGAAGTGCGTGTAGAAGTTAGGGAAAGAGGCTTGGGAAGGTTACTTGGCTGTTACTATTCGATCAAGAAAAAATCCTAAGTCTTCCAGATGAGGATCATACGCGAGCACTCTGATTAGCATAGTGTTTAGTGTAAGGACAAGGTTTGTAGTGGTATTACTCTTGGCAGAGACCGCCTGGAGAAAAACCACTAATTTGCTAGTTATTCTACCACCAAGCAGTAATACGCAGGCATCACTGTGTTCCGGTTAAAAGGACAATGTTTTCAGATAAATTACATAGCATAGCACGATAAATCATATTATAACTCTGAATGAGGAGCGCAGTGGCATAATTACGTGATACTGTGCTGTTACGGGCAGGCGTGGGGCTCACCATCAGACTTGCGTCTTGCTCGTCTTATGTCACGTTATACTATTAAAAGCATATTAAACGACGAAGATATAGTAACGACGATTTTGAAGTTAATGAGACATAATTTAATACTAATGTAACTACCAATTTACAGCTAAATTAATTCTTTCAATTACGTCTCAATTTAAAATTTATTTTCAGTAATTGATCAATTAATTCAAGACAGGGAAATTATTGACCGTGAGTATTCAAAATAAATCCAGGTTTGCTATTTCAATAACGATCAATATCATTAAAATGTATTTATTAAATCGATTCTATCGCGCTTAGTGACTTAGGTGGTAGGTATGCCTATGGAGCTGTGAGTCGTGAGTTCGAATACCATGCAGCGAAAATATTTGAAAATTAAAATAGTGAAATGGTGAAATTTGAATATAAAGTACGAGTAGGTACCTACGTATACTTCAAACGTAACATTAGTTCCCGAAAATGGTTTAGGCGTCCTTGGTTTATCAGTGAACATAATGTAGGTATTAAAAAAAATACTACTCTCTTTGTTGAAGCTGGTTAAACAGAGGTCAAAGTTAGAACTCATTGCAAATTTTACAAAATAAATATGTTATCTAGTCATAATCACCTTCCCTCCGTGATAACATATACGTGTGGTTAGTAACTCTAAACATCTTCGAATAAACTCTTATTACCACTATAATTTATGAATCACCCAAAATACTTGTAGAAAGGTCATTGTCCAGACTGTACGGTTTTTTTACCGAACCGTATAGCACTCGAGGATATTTGTTTATGATGTCTCGAACTTAGAAACATGGATATATTCGAATGAACCCACGTAGTAAACAAAACATAATCATACGTACTACTACAGTAGTCTGTTGGAAGTTGTAATGGTTGAATGGCGATGAGACGAATAAGACCGTTTAATTTCACAAATGTGAGGTCATAGACTTTAATCCTATAATATACCTCTGATTTTACTAATTGCGCATGTATTAGTTTTTCATCATCATAGTGTTTAACGGTGTAAGAAAACTACGTAAGTAAACTGGCATGCTCTAACAATACACTATTCGATGATACGTGTCATACACATGCCTGGACATGACCAGTGTGGTGGATTTTGGCCTTGAATCTCTCCTCGTGAGAGAAGGCTTTAAATCCCAGATGTAGAACAAAAAGTGGGCTGATTATGCTATAGTAGTTTGTAGGTACTTTCTCTTGAAAGGTCTGAACTAAACATTTTCTTCAGTATTATAAAAAAAATCTATTTAAGGTTTCGGTTACGATTAGTCCTTTAGGAATCGTATTTCAGTAAAAAAAACCGACAAGATTTAAAAAAAAAAAAAACTTGTTATGTGTTTTTCACTTAATTTGTAGTGGCAGTACTCGATACAAAGACCGTCTGGGAAGTACCTCGATAATACTAGCTAGAATATTCTACCACCAAGTACTAAAAATAGGTAGGTACCTATACATGTATAAATATTTCTTGGTTCCGCAAAGTTGTTCGCATCTTTGACGTGCCGTCGCTTATTAACAGATTTGGATGAAATACATATTACCATGTTAGTCAATATTTACGTAGATTTTATGTATACGTGTGTGTATCAATAAATACAGTAAAGCCGCAGTTTACGCTGCGATGTGCAGCTAGATAATAAATCAGAATCTAACAGTTGAATATTAAGTATATGGTTTTCCGCATTTTTTTATTACAGTCTGCCAAAATTCTGGCCGCTTGTCATTCCTTTTAGTTCACGGTGTCTTAAACAGAAAAAGGTTTTACCCAAATAATATGCAAAATAAATAAGCATAAGCTAAAACATCCTACTAATGTTCTCGCTTCTGGGACTCAGAATTGGAACACGAAGAGTCCAAATCATTACCTAGCACTACACTGCGCTCGTCACCCAGAGATCTAAGTTGTTATATCTCTCAGCCCTGTAATTTCTTTGGAAACATTGCCTTTCAAACTGGAACACAGTAATGTTTGCACATTACTGCTTGGCGGTAGAATAAATGGCAAAGGTGTGGTACTTCCCCAGGCGGACTCTGCTAAGAGTCCTACCACTCCAAAAGTACTACAGGCAACACTCCAACACGCTGGCCCAGTGTGGGTTGGTGGATGACATATACCCTCGAAAGATTTTAGGTACATGTCAGTTTCCTCACAATGTTTTCTTTCACCATTTTACGTTAGTTAAATAAACTTTAATTTTGTTATTGTCGGCTAAATGGTTTGAGTTACATATTTTTAAGTGAACGTGAGATTTTCGATTTCGCCCCCGACAGTTCAATGAGATTTGACAAGATATTCTTGAATCCTTTCCCCGTTTTGGAACTTACCTGTTTAGGGGATGCCAAGGCGAGCATTATTTAGCTATGAGCATTATATATTTTAGAAATCATGAAAAATCTGGAATTTTTATGCAAATTTATCTATCTATCTAATTATTTATCTATCTATTGATCCTTATGAACAAATTGCCTTAGAGACCTAAGGCAATTTGTTCATAAGGATCAATACACCATGAGTGACATACATGAGGATTTGACAATAAATTACCGTTTTCACATAATAATAATTATAGGTAATTAGATTCAGAGTTCCTTTTTTTTGTTTTATAGGAGTAAGTTTACTTTCATTATTATTCAGTTTATTAGTCGATCAACTAGAGTAACTAGGGTTCTTTTTGAACAGAAGATTTGCTTTTTTTACTTCAAAAGTCGAAACAAGTACTATTTTCTGTTACACTCCTTATTGTTACTATTTTTCATAAGCGCCAAGGTTGCCATTTAATACGGTAATCTACGCTAATTGAAATGGAAAACAAGGCAAGTTTGAGTCGTGAATGCCATTCTTTGCATTTTGTCTCTAGGACGTTATTTAGCACGCTGTTAGTCACTGGAAAATCTTTTGATGTCATATAGAGCAAGATCCCAGGGCCGCCAGACGGCACGTATTTTCTGACGAACGAAATGTGGACTATTGAGTAGAGTTAGTACGTACTAAGAACACATGCTTACCCGCTAACTTGCTTAGACGGCCAATTTTGAGATATGGGGCAATAAAGGTACATAAAAATACAGCTTTCAACTTGGCTTTGAAAATTGTCATAGTGCATAGTGTTCTAATAGTCAAATCCTTTCATTTGATACCCATATTAAGGTAAGCTGTGAAGAAATATTTTGTCCGTCATTTTGTGGAGGCGGCCATTTTGAATCGATATCAACCAAACTTAGCTAAAAACACTTGCACGGAAATCAACCTTCAAATAAAGAAAACCGCGTCGAAATCGGCCCATTCGTTTGACCTGTACGGTGCCACATTTAGTGCCACATATTCTGGGAGTTTTAAAGCGTCTGTTAAGGAAAACGGCCGACGGAAAGTGTCTGGGAGTATTGGGGCCTTATTTGTAAGGATATTGCCTTTAACATACGTAAAAATCAGTTGTCAGAAAATAAGTGAAGTAAGCTGTGTTTTTATGTACCTTTGTTGCCCCATATCTCAAAATTGGCCGTCTAAGCAAGTTAGCGAGTAAGCATGTGTTCTTAGTACTTACTAACTCTACTCAATCGTCCATATTTCATTCATCAGAAAATAGGTGACGTCTGGGAGCTCTGAGATCTTGGACTAATACACTTCTTACTGGTTTGAGATTTCAAACTGGCAATTTGTCAGTTTATTGCCTCGCTCGAAACGCTCGAGTGAATTGTCCTTGTTAATGTTAGTTAATTTATCAAAAAACCGAAGTTGTTTTTTTATAGGAAAGAGTGGTTAGACGTGCAAGACTTATTTATGGCTGATAGTAAGCATCACGCTTGTCACTTGCCCCCACAGAAATCTAAATAATTATTTAGATTTGTGTAGTTGCCCCGCTCCTATTTGAACATGAAACATTCAAATGTGTCCCTGGCACTGCACTGCTTTTTGGCAACCAGAGTGTCTTTGACTTGTATTATTTCTTTTGGATATTAATATGCCTTTCAAACTTCGGTTTGTATACTTGGGGTCCCACACAAAACTCCGATGCGATGCGACGCCGCATCAGAGGAACTTGCGATGGCGAATTGCTCCGATGCGGTGTCGCATCGCATCGCATCGCATCGGAGTTTTGTGTGGGAGCGCCCATAAGTTATATTTGCAAATGCCTCCTTGGCCGTATAACAGAGAAGATGTGCACAAAGAGTCCTACGTTTAGCAATCTTGAGCAAAGGTTTGGAGTAGGGTAATTAGTCATTTGTTGTAATAGTGGAGTTGACAAATTTGACTAAAGCTGTTATTACAGTATGGTGATTCAGCAATAAACATCCATTTATAATATTAGTAATGTACAGATAAGGAATTGCAGGAATTTCAAAAGCATTAATTACTATGTACGCAAGTGATCACATACGTGTGAGGTTAAAATGAGAGTTTTTAATGCTAACTGCATTGCAAACTCTGCGTGCATTCCATTCATTCTTACCTCAATGAAGTCAAGGCTGGCGAGTTACTTAGAAGTTTACCTTGTTGGTTATTGGTGAAATGAGCACAGTGCTACTTTGTATCACTCCTATACTTTCTGCTATGTTAATACTCTACATTAGACTTTATAGCCATTGGGGCACGGTATCACATCGCGTCATTATATGCAAGTTATGAAGTACGTAATCAAAACGAAAGTGTTTCTCCAAGATAGAACTAGCCTAGTGACTTAGTTGGTAGTAAATCTGTCTGCGAAGCCGTAGGTTGTGGGTTCGACACCCACTCATCAAATATAATTATGTGTGTCAACAAGAAGAATGGTATTAAACAAATGTATTAATGGTGCTACCTAACAAGCTTCTTTTTAATCGCATTATTCGCCTAAAAAAAGTTACTTCTACAAGTAAATTACTAGGTCGGCCACAACCAAAGCGCGTCTGAATAATGGTATCTCAGGCTCAGATTATTGAAATACTGAAAAAAATACGACGTAATATTTAATACGCATATTTAAGAAGTGTCGAATTGATATCCTAGATATATAGAGACGTACTTCTTAGCATTCCATGGATTCACCGTGCGGGTGCCGGGTCCATCGTGTGGCAGACAGAGAAATCTCGAATAGGCCCCAAGACTTGTAACTCGGGCGTAGGTTTAAAAGGGGCCCCTTATATTGACGTACGTCAACACTCACCTTCACTACTCGTATTTCTCTCCCTCCCCAGCCAAATCCGATATGATCCTACTAGTGCAGCTTTAGATACTCGTTCTAGTATAGAAGTTACTGCACTTCTGGACAATCCAAGGTCTTTAAGCAGGTTATAGAAAGATTTTGCTGGTATACCTCTCGCTCCTACTTCTACAGCGTATAAATGAACTACATAGCCATTTAATATAAATTATTCCTCGTAATCATCATCATGCACAGCCTTCTCTATCCCACTGCTGGGTATAGGCCTTTCTTTTCCCATGCTACCTTTCTCGGTCCTGTGCCAATCGAGTCCAGCGGGTCTACTACGAAAACAACCTCCGAATAATCGGATCCGACCGACAGCTGTCCGAATAATTGGTAAGGTAATTAAATGCTTTCAGCGTAAGGTTTACGCCACAAAAACTGACAAATCTATGTCGGTCGGAATTCGGAATGAACGAAACGCCCGATCCGATCAACCGGCTGATTGTGTTTCGTGGTAAGAAATGTCCATAAGTTCGGCCCATATATCGTTTATCGGACTTCGTAGTAGACCTGCAGGTTCGACCAGCGGCGATAGAAACGATATCGTCGACTCATCTTGCAGCTGGATGTCCTACACTCCATGACAAAGTGATATCAAAAATTGACACTAATTAACTATTATACCTATAGCTACTACAATTGAAATAATATATTACTAATACTAGCAGCGTACTGCGGTTTAAGCTGCTTATTATTTTCCGGAAATATTGGAAAAATGTAAACCGGGTATCTAAGCTCATGCGCTATTACAGTCTATATAACTGTGTTTCAAATTTCAACCAATTGACATTTCCTTTTAGTCTCTCAAGTAATTGAGTTATACCCCGTTTACATGATTCCAGTCCAGCGACCGAATCCAGCGCTGGATTGCTTACTGGAATAATGGAAACCGGCACTGGAATGCATTGGCACTGGATTGATGCATTCCAGTGCCGGTTTCCATTATTCCAGTAAGGAATCCAGCGCTGGATTCGGTCGCTGGACTGGAATCATGTAAACGGGGTATAACAAACGCAAAGACATTTCACACTTATAAAATTAACTAGCTTTTACCCACGACTCCGTCCGTGCAAAATAAACATTACGGTAACTGAGGCAGTATTTGTGTGTTCATACAAAAACTGCTTTTATTAAAATGTTTTTAAACCATTTTATCAAAATCGGTTCAGTGGCTTAGAAGTTAAAGCGTAACAGACAGACAAAGTTACTTTCACATAATTATAATATTTATAATAATATGGATTTCAAGTGTCTACTTGCAAAATTTAACGGTTTTATCTTCAACATTGACGAACTTTCATGCAATCTTTCATCCCCCCATTTCAACCCCTTCAACCCTTTTTCCATAGTAAAAAGTGGCCTATGTCCTTTCTTGGGATCTAGTCTATCTACGTGTCGAAATTTATTAAAATAGGTGAAGTTAGATTTCATGCTTATAACCTTAAAAATGATGAATTTTCATACAACTGTTCATCCCTTGTTTCACCCTCTTAGGGGTTGAGTTTCGCAAAACCCCGTCTTAGCGAGCGCCTACGTGCTAAAAGGGACCTCCATGCATAATTTCAGATTCCTAGCGTTTGTAGTTTCTGAGATTCCTTGATGAGTGACCTTTCGCTTTTATAAATATAGATATAGATATTATTTTATAGCTTATTATTTTCCTCTTTAACATACCTAACATATTACAGATCGTACTTGGTTAGTTTTCACATACAAATTATTTGCAGTTTTGGTACATTCTAAGGCTGTTATTTTATTCTTCCATTTATCAATACAATACAAATACAAAAACACTTTATTATACCACAAAACATTACAAAAAACAATGATTAAAGATAAGACAAAAACATTCTGGGCACAAAAGACGATCTTATCGCTAATAGCGATCTCTTCCAGATAACCTTTTGGTTATTAGGACAAGGTAACAGATAAGGGCAGAGGTGTTGCATCTTTGGTACATAAACATGTAATAATTATACAAATAGAATAAATAATACTTACAAATACATAAACTACATGGTATTTAGTACAGTACATAAATAGGTATATATGTCTATATAAAATAAATAAACATTTTAAAATAAACTTACATAAGTAGGTAAATGCACGTATAAAATACACTAATTGTAATGAACATAAGCAGCGATTTACGTAACAGGGTTGTTTAAGTAATGCTGCGAAATCTGAGCCCCAAATGAGTCCACGCTCTGAGCATGCCTGATGGTCACCGGAAGGGTATTCCAGAGCGCAACAGCCCGCACACAAAACGAAGAGCCATGAAAGGAGCTCGAGTGAGATGGAATACACAGAAGAAGGTTTGTAGACAACCTAAGATTGACGGAATGAGTGTCACAGAGGAAAGTGAAACGAGAACTTAAGTACGAGGGCGAAGAAGGGGTAAAAAGAATTTTATACAAAAGTGAGAGAATGCGAGTATCTCTTCGAAGTCGAATTGGGAGCCACTTGAGTTTTACGCGAAACTGGGACACATGATCATATTTCCGAAGACCGAAAATAAATCTTATGCAGAGGTTCTAAAGGCGCTCAAGCATATCAAATTGCTCATGTCTAAGATCGACGTAATATCTATATTAAATATCATTATATTTGCCAGAATTTTTACTTTCGGTAAACTTTAATAACTTCTATAAACGGTTACAACTTTTCTATAAAACATTTTTTATCTTAATTTTGTAAAATAACATAAGGCCAGATTTAGGAACACTTTTAATACGGTTATGGCGGTTTTTTGTGTACCCCTATCATTTTAATTGGTCAGTCTATAAATTGCACCTTGACATGTACCTATCTATTATTTTAAAGTAAATAATTAGATTATTTGAAGGCGACAGTTTCGATTCGTTAAGAAACATAATTAATAATTATGTTATGTTTCATGAAATGATACGCACATTTCAAGATTACGCGTTAAGATTACAACTAATTCCCCAGTAATAAGTTCTTTGTTTGATTCCTTGGACAGGAATGCGTAATTAACTATAACTGATGAGGAAAAGTGAATTAAAAACTAACCAGTTGTGGCTGATTTCAATGATCTTAAGGTAAAGATTCCAACAAGGAATTCAAAGGACAAAGTCAATAGGGTACCGGACTGGTTCAAAAATACACCATCCTAATTAGTCCGTCAGCTAGATCATGAAAAAATATTGGACACGTATTTTTTGTTTTTTCATAATATTAGAAATCGTCAAAGATATAGACCATCAAACTTCGAGAGAGGGGGGTCGCGACGTCACTCGTGAGTAAAAATCGTACTCACAAGTGACGTCACACGAAACTTCGAAACTTCGAAGCGCTGTATCTTCGTCATTTTTTGTTTGTGAAACAAAAGAAAAAATACGTGTACAATATTTTTTGGCAATCTAACTAACGGGCTACTTAGTTTTTTTGAGGATTGTACCCTATTCTTATTCTATCATTTCAGTAAAATAAACTAAATATTTGAGGAACCATATATATAGAGGTAGCATAAAAACACAAAGTAAGTACTTTAAAGTATGGGGAAAAAACTCCGAGATTGAAATTAATGTAACTAGTATTTGAAATTAAAAAATAATTAAAATTCAGCGAATATTTAGAATATTATAGAAAACACGACGTAAATTAATTATTATTTTAGACACTTCATAAAAATCATAACTCGGCCTGTACCTATCTTGAGTATTTTATTTGCCGGGTACTCATCCTTGAATGACACAAAGAGTTGGAAAACATAATGTCGTCATCTAATAACTATAGACTTGAATGTTAAAAACGTTAATTTTGTAAATAAATGCGACAAACAGACAGAAAAACTTTGCAATATTATCTAACACCGTCTAATCTAATCTAACACCGTAAAAAACACACAAAAATTGTGTTTTTTTTTAAATGTGCAAACGCTGGAGTTCTTTTCTCTACTAGCTATGTCCACTAGTTTTACTCACAGATATTTTATATCCCATGGCATTATTACAAAATAGAAAAAAACATTAAATCACTGAGATTTTAGTTATACCTCAAGAATCTCGTTTTTATTAAAACTAAAAAACATAAGACTTGCGATATTTCAAAGGTATAAAGGACACTCAATTTCATCGATAAATCTATATCGATAAATAGAATCTATAAATCAGAGTCCCATACTCCTCCATTTTGGAATGGCTTTTTTATTTTGTGTTATTTTTTCTGATATTCCATGACGTAAATTTATTAATATTAAATTCATTAATATAAATCTTTAACTTTTCTGAGGAGGGTCTACAAACATTAAAAAAATATCAATCTACATGTAGTTGTATGTTATGATGAAAACCACAAACCCTTTTGGCTTCATAGTACGTTTTTGATTAAACTGAATCTACATAAATCGACTGGCCTCGTGGCTTAGTTCGTAGCAGCTCTGCCTGCGAAGCCGAGGGTCGTGGGTTCGATTCCCACCCAGTGCAAATATTTGTGTGATGAATTAAAATGTTTGCACTGTGTCTGGGTGTTTCTATGTACAATAATAAGTATGTATTTAAAACTATATAAGTATTATATCAGCTATCTGGCCGCCATCATACAAGGTTTGCTTAGTTTGGGGTCAGATGGTGTTGTGTGTGAATTGTCCACCACCAATCAATCTTTAAATCTTTATGTATGATATGACAATTTTAAAAGGAAAAAAAAGAAAAAAATACATATATTGGTGGGAGGAGCGTTCAGGGAATAATAGAATTTGTTGTCAGCTTTATTGTAAGTTTAATTCCTTAATTATTAGTCTACACTGGCTTCACCCAAGGTACATAATAAGTTAATTAATTTGGAAACTCCGCATTCTACTGAATTATCCTTACAACAGAAGTATCATGCTTTCTGAGACTTTTTATAGAAATATTTATGAAGAACAATTTTATGCTCTACATCATTTTTGTGCAACTTAAGTTAATGCAGCGTGCGACTTTCTAGAGATATTTACAAACCATCGTCAAAGATCGGCACAAATTCATTAAATTTCTATTTATACTCATAAAAAATAGCCTTAGACCATTTGGCGAACAGTCTTCTTATATCTTATCTTTCTTAGTTTACATTTTTTAAGATTTGTTCATTGATCCGAAGTTTAATTCATACTTAAAAATAAAGTCGGCGTTCTCCTTTCATAATACCTATTAATGAAAGTGGCTGATAGATATATTTACCTTAGGTACTCATTATTCAAATAAAGTTTTTGCGTATTATTTACGAAACGTATTTTTGAAGTGAAAACTTCTTTTGGTACACTTCACACAGATTTTCGTGAGCTGTGAATGAAGCTCATCGTCATTTTTACGTAACAACGTCTTGTAATTCGATGGAGCCGGCTGCACGCACGAAAAAACATGACTCATGCGGCGTTACCTCGCTCTGAGGCGTTCCATTTAAGGCTTGAAGTTGAAATTGTCACGTTCAACTATCGTCAGTAAACCGACTTTACAGACAACCGATTTTTTTTCTATTTTGAACTCCTAAAATTAGTAAGTAGGCTCAATTTTTGTCTCAAATTCGTTTGACGGCTAAACCGTCGGACATTTCTAATGGGATTTGAATTTATTTACTTTAAAATGTAGTCGTTCTATGGCCCCCCTAAGCCAAAGGCCTAAGACTTGTTGGTAGATACATGGTGAATACCAATGATTGGTGATTCTGTCACTGTCAAGTTTTTACTCCTCGTTATACCGCAACAACGCCGAATCAAAGTTTCGCCTGGCAATGTAAATTATTAAACCGATATTTTAATTACCTATTCTAAATTTTAAACTGAAAAGAAACATTGAATATATACAAATACATTTATGTCATCAAATCGACACCTATGGTCTAAAAATAAACTATTTTGTCCCGAATTTTTTGTCAAATAATTACGTAAATAGTTGTAACACTTAGGTATTAATTAATGGGTGACCTTGAACCGTGAACTTAGTGGCAAAGGTTATACTCTATAATCCTTAGAATTTATGATTGTGGGCACCACAGTTTTCCTATAGTCAACTTATTTTTTCTGGGTAATTTTAAATAGGTAAGTTATTTATCAAGGTACGGAAGCATGTGGTACACGATGTTAATAAAATGAACATAAAAAGGTTCATTATACAAAGTCAAACTAAGTCAAAATAACTGAAAACAAAACTTAGTTTTTTTATTTTTAATAAAGAGTGACGAGACAAGCAGGACATGTTGCTGATGGTAAGCAACATACCTGCCACTGCACACAGTGACACGCAGCCAGGGCCGGCCTTAGCCATCTAGGCGCCCTAAAGGACACAACAATACACTTTGGGGACGTTGAAATACCATAATGAAATACCACAATACTAATAACCTTCTAGGTTATTAGTATCATCTAGGCGCCCTAAAGAACAACCAACACTACACTTTGGGGACGTTGAAATACCCCTCTTCCCTAGGGGTTAAGATTTCCGGCGCCCCGGGCGACCGACCCCGTCGTCCCACCCTAAAGCCGGCACTGCACTGCGCTCGTCACCCAGAGATCTAAGTTGTTATATCTCTAAGCCCTGTAACCTGTAATTTCTCTGGAAACATTGCCCTTCAAACCGGAACACAGTAATGTTTGCACATTACCGCTTGGCGGTAGAATAACTGGCAAAGGTGTCGTACTTCCTAAGGCGGACTCTGCTAAGAGTCCTACCACTACACTACTTAGTAGATCAGGGCTGTGATTTTGCTGACCAATAAATAAAGCTCAAACTTATGTTGGTATAATTTGACACATAATCGCAAAAAGGTTGCATGAAGTCATTGGGTCATAATATTTATGGAAAAACTCACACGATTTAGTTAATGTAGAGAATATATATATTATGACTTGATTTGATTCAACTTAAGAACAGCAATACAGTTTTTGATGGATTGATCTTAATATGTAATGTAAAAATGGTATAAAATTACGTGTCACATTGTTTGTTGGCGATGGATTCCACTACTAAATCAATTTTGATCAAATTTGCAAACTGTACCTATTATGTTTGAAAATAACGGTAAGGCATTACCGCGTTTTACACGCGCAGTTGCGCTGCTAGTAAAAAATACGATAGTTTTTTTTTTAAAGTCGATACTTACCTTTATATCATAGTTTAGCCCAGAAAGAAGCTCAGCAGTCTTGCCAAAATTTGTTTATAAATAGTAAAAAACGATTGAATTATTATTATAAAAAGTTTGTTTTTAAGTTGGCTAGTTCAGATTAAAATCTCTAAAAGTGTGTAGGTAATTGAAAACCGTTCTTTAAAGTGAATTCCATGAAATGAAAGTAGACCTTATCTTAGAGTTTCTGAGAGGCTTTGTCTTAGAACTTTTCAGTGTGAATACCTACATTAATGGATTTCGAATATTTTTGTAGTTTTAGTTTTCAAATGTTTAAATGAAATGTTTTATTAATAAAATTAAAATGTTTTTTTCATACAGAATGTACCATGCAAAATGTTTTATAGTGCATCGTTCTGTTTCGTGATATTGCATCATTTAAAAATACAATTCACGAAAAACGAAAAAATATTTAATAACTTTGATTTAAAAAACCCGACTGCAAAAAAATAACACGTAAAAAAATATTATAAATTATGTAAGAACACTTGGGAGATTGAGAAAAATCTAACGGTATCTTTATTGCCAAAATCCATCCAGCCGTTTGGGAGATACGTGGGAATAAAGAAATTTACAAACATACAAGATACGCGCGAAAAACATAACCCTTCTTTCAGTCGTGTAAAAATCAGCTTTTAGGTAATCTTGATTTGTATTTTTTCTTATGATGTAAATTTACTCACCATAAAGTGGTCCAACCATTAGTAAATACAGAGCAAGCACACAGAATATTTGAGTTCTTCCACGGAGCTCTCTTGGTTTTAACGCCACCTTCACCGTATTACCGACTAGTTGCAACACTTCACTTAATATTTTCTTAAAATGACTTTCTTCATCACATTTCTCGACTTTAACTTCATCAGTTGGCAGAACATCTTCAAGTTTAAATAACCCGTAAACAAAAGAAGCCGTATACAATCCGAGTAGTAAACTGAAGACTCCATAATATCCTAAGACTCTCAGCAAAATACCGCTAAGTGCAGTCCCTGCCGGTGTTCCTAGAGTCACGCATATCGAAACTAGCCCGAGTCGAAAAGTCCTGTTCTCGAGTGAAGTTCTATCTGCCATGAAACTGTACATCCCCATAAATATAATTATGTAACTGCCAGTTAACGCAGACGGCAGTGCTTCTATCAGTGCCGTCCCTCTAAGGGGTAGCTCTCGAAAATAGTATGTTGCAAGCAATAGTCCAATATTCGCGATTATTTCACCGACAAATGGAAAAAGTATGCATATTTTTCGCTTCTTATATTTGTCGCTCCAAGCTCCTATGAAGATAACCATCACAGCGGGAATAGCAGTCTGCAGAGGGAACTTCCAGGCGACGACATTGGCAACCAACGTGTGGATTTCATTTATTTTATCCTCGAGCCCGCTCGTGTTACGGTCTCTGATGCGATCACAAATTTCGTCGCTAAAATTAAAATTCACTCTGCATGCTTTTTCTAAATGCATATTCTGTACAGCTAGAGACGAGATCGCGGTACAAAGCATGTAAGCGAAGAGGCATGGTTCGACTGTCGTTTCCCGCACCAAGTTCCTTATAAACTTCAAGATTCTCTTCGATTTTTCCCTCCAAGTTTTTCTTCCCGAATGTTTCGTAAGGTGTACATTGGAGTCGGTCATATCGTTGATGCTGGTGATGCTTTTCATGGTCCCGTCCATGTTTATCGTAAAAGTGAGAGTCAGTAAAAGTCTTCGTTATTTAACTCCACACACGACACTGCGTGACCGGCACTCGTCGCTGACTATACGTTTAATCCGTGTCTTTTCAATAGGTAGTTGTTTCCAAAAACCTGAGCAGTAAATGTCAGGTTGTAAAATCGAGAGCGATATGAGTGCGTCGACGCATACGAGGCGCTTACATCTCGGCTACGATAACACAGGGCGTCGACACAAGATTTATTAAATATGTTTTTCATTTATCTACTGAAGTTTCGCATGAGCCGGTATAATATTGTGGGCCAATACCTACCACTGACTGGCTAGAGCACCGCCGTCCTTTAAGCGACAATTAATAACAACAGCTAATCACAACCTGTTTAAATACAGAAAATTGTTTTTGTGGCGTGCAACCGCATTTTCGGCCTTGCTTTGCAGAGTTCCAATGTGCTGATAAATAGCAATCATGATTAAAAACTTGTAACATTAATACAACTAAATCAATCATCTAAAATATGACCTGTGGTACCCAAATGAACGTAAGATGAGGTCGTCAACCTTTTTTTATGATGATTACTTCAGTGCAGGGTCGAGTTTGCTTGTTAAATTGAGTAGATCGGATGTTTACTCGCGTTTGACGCTACCAGAACTAAAACGTCTCCGTATTTGGTTATCTTAATTAGCAGATACACTTTCTCTCTTGACGTCGGAATAATTAATATAAATAAGTTCGATGGCAGTAAAAACTGTGTGAATCGCTCAAGTTATTTTTCTTTTAATGGTTCTTCACATTTTTTTATCTTTTTACTTTGTAACAACTCCGCTTAAGTGATTCAGTTACGTCACAAGTGAGATTCGATTTGACCTTTATTTGTGGGTCATTGTTAATATTTTAACAGATTTAAGATGATTAAGTGTGTCTTTAATCTGTTGCCAAGTTAATTTTGATCAATTGTAATTAAAAACATTTATTTATAATTCATCAAAATTACTGTGTACCGCGTTTTATCTTTTGTGACTTCAAAAAGCAAATTATTGAGAATCAGTAGACTGACCAAGAAAAAGGTTTTCGATACGACTGAAGCTATACTATATTATGTATTTAGTTTCACAAGGGCCTTTGAAAATGTATAAGGTAACTTGATCGTGTATTAAAGTATTGTTTTTGATTGCGAATACCGGGTATCTACCGCTCCTAGTTCAAAATAAATAGCAATTTAACAAAATAGTAAATTAATAATAAATTAAGTTACAAGAAAACAAAACAAAATACGCGCGAAATTCCTTTCTTTGTCTGTCGTATTAAAACGCAAAGAACAATGGCAGACTTTCATACTTTAAAATAGTTGGGACGAAATGAATGCGTCGTCTATACATCAAAAATATCTTAAAATGTTAAACGTCGCCACAGACTAGGTAGAGAGATACTCTAACGTCAGTCCCTGAGTAATTTAAAGGAAAGATGTTTGTCTTCAAAGTTTAGAAATAAAGATATTGAAGCTGAAACTTTTTAAAATTCAAACACTATACCGATACGAAAATCGCAAGACTCAGTATTAGTGACATTAGTGACTGACATTGACTTGCCCGTGACACAATGTTTTTTTTTGTGGCTATGTATACTATTTATTTAGCCGCAGTAACGAAAGACGTTTTTATGAACTTATATCCACTATCTTTCAGTCTTTATAACTACTGATATTTTATCTACTAATTATAACCAACTCTAAATAAAATATGCATATTTTTGCCGTCATTATTGTTTTACAATTACTTCCAAAATACCATGATTATGGTAAACGATCATATTTAAACCGTAAACCGTGTACTAAGTTATTTTAATTATTTGAAACCCCAATATATTAAAATATATTTGTGGCTTCTATTACCACACATATTCATTTGAAAAATCTTAGAAAAAAACAATAAATCTATTTCGTAAAGACGTTATTTCTAGACGCTTCCATGAAGCTAACTATTATTTTGCCATTGTTCTCTAGTTATCGGTGTAGGTATAAGTCGGTGATGTTTTTACAACCAACCCCAAAAAGAAGGTGTTCTGAATTACCTAGTCTCTTTTTTAAAAGGTATAAATGATTTATTTTCTCAAAAAAAAACCCGACTTCAATTTAAAGTGAAATTCTGACATTCAACCAAATCTCATAAGAAGCCATCATCAATTATTATCTAAATCACCTAGATAAATTAAAGTAAATTTTATTTTTTGTTTATAATTCAAGAACCACCACAGCGATTTCGATAAAATGTTTACGGGACCACCTCTGAACTATAATATGCCAAATAGAATTACCTATCAAATTTTACTCACAATTGTCGCGTAACAATCATACAAAAAAACTACAACCGAATTGAGAACCTCATCCTTTTTTGAAGAATTTACAGGTATTCATTAAAACCGGTCCAAGTGGTTACCTAATTTATTAGTGAACACTTGTTACTTTGCGAACAAAAAAAAAACAATTTAGAGCCCTTTTCACCACTTTTCAAATTTTTTCACTTTAATGCTCTTCAGTATTTCAATCCAAGATTCATGTAACAAAAAGAAAACGATTGACAAAGGTCACGGACCCCGGAGTCTGTGGAACTGTACAATTTAAATAAAAAAAAAAAAAAAAAAAATGCTCTTCAGTAGAACCGTAACAGACAGAGTCATAATAAATACTAAACAAGGCCGTTTTACAAAGGCGGTAGACCCCGGTTAATACGGATAATCCAAGCGAATAAAAAAACGCTATAAATATTGTATAGCACGCACTATCAGGAGGCACTGAGCCGGGAAGAAGTGACTCAGAAAATAAAATATTCCTAGAATTAGCAGGAAAATGTTCCCTACTCCCCTCTATTTTTCCTTTTCTTCTCCTAATCCAAGATTCCTGTAAAAAAAATAAACAAATGTCAAAGGTCACGGACCCCGGAGTCTGTGGAGTTGTAAAATACATATCTATAAAAAAACTATCAGGATAGCTCACAAGGGCCGGCGCGGCGTAGGCATAGCACCACAGAAATCTAAATAATATTATTATTTAGATTTCTGTGCATAGCACTGAGCTGCAACTCACTATCAGGCGCCCAACTTTCTAGCCTCGTCAACTCCTACGAATATTATAAATGTCAATGTTGGATGTTTAGATGTTCGCATGTTTGTTGCTAAATCACGTCGTAACGTATGAATCGGGCTGAAATTTGAAACAGGTAGATTATAGTCTGGGAGAACACACTACTTTTTATACCGGAAAAATAAAATTAACGGGAACGGGACCTCCGCGGGTAAAACCACAGGACGTTGCTAATCGCTAATATATTTTAGTCATGTAAACTCACAACTTTAAATAATATTCATATTTGTGTATCTAAAATAACCTCTGAAATAGAAAATGAACTGCAGCAATCATTATTTATTTGTACTTTTCGTGTTCCAGTAGCAGCTGTGTGTCACTGTGCTGTTATTGACAGGCGTAGGCGTGTTGCTTACTAACAAGTAGGTAACATGTCCTGCTCGTCCAGTCATACTGTACTGATACTGTAAACAGTAATAAATTAATTAAATCCTTTGAATTAATACGATTAAAACAATAAAGGAATCCAAGAAAGGAGTATTATCAAAATAGGTATGTGCGGAAGGATAACGGATCTAATGTTATACTTCTAAACAAAAGAATACTGAGTCAGTTACTGATAAAGTATTTAGTATCTTAGTCAACTTAGATTCTAGAGATTACAGAATTATCAGATGCTCTGAAGATTTGAATGTTATTCTGACGTTTTTTTGTAGAGACATCTAGCTACATATTATACGATTGCAATACAATTTCTTATTGTAACATCTTGAAAATACTCAAAACTTGTTTGAGTTTTTTAACAACCATTAAAATGTACTAAAACTATGAAATAAAAAAGCAATAAAAATTCTTTAGCTATTCTCACAAAACGCTCATCTAACTCAGAACAAGAACTCTAGGGTAAGAACTCATGGAGCGAACTTCGCCCGCGCCCGTTACGGTTGCGGAACTATGGCTGAAAAACGCTCCATGACTTTTTAGCCTTACCCGTTACGTGATTAAGCAACTAATAATCAATGTTTGTCATTTATTTTTTATTTTTAGTAGTATTGACACATATAATAAATATCCGTATCCACAAATACTTGTCTTGGGTAGGAATCGAACCCACAACCGATTGCTCAATGGGCAGACTGAATATCAAAAAGGCTATTGAGGTCAGTCAATACTTTAACATTATGTTTTTAAACTGAAGTCGGTTTTTGTTTTTTCGAAAAAAAAAGAAAGGAGAAGGCTAACAATAATGTATAATGATACATATCTAATCTCAGCAGCCCCTCGCGGTTTTACTCTCGTAGTTTTCATTTCCGTTATTTCCCGGAATTAAAAGTAGCCTATTTGTTATTCTAAACTATAATCTAACTGTTTTCCAAGTTCCAACCCGGGGGTCTACCGCCTAACGAAAACGCTTTGACATTGCCGTCTCTTTCATTTCAAGCGAGAAGAAAAGAGACAGCAATGTTAAAGCGTCAAAGCGTTTTCGTTAGGCGGTAGATCCCCCGATCCATTCCAAACTTTGACATCCTGCTAATATTATCAATAACGTAACATTTGAACGGATCAGGCTAAAATTTAGAACATAAATATTAATTATAGCCTGGAAGAACACATAGGCTACTTTTTATCCCGGTAAATAAAGGGAACGACGGGAACGGGAACTACGCGGGTAACACCGCAGGGCGCTGCTAGTTTATAATATTAGTAGCATTAATTAGACATTTTTCCAGAGATGAAAAATGTAATATATAGACTACAGGCCCGTGAACAAAATTTACGGGTCAAATGAACCACCAGGAGACCTATGTTGTGTTTTTGTTGTAAGAAAATAGATTATTATATTACTTAGGTAATTGTAGCGTGTTGCTGTGTGAACGAGCAGTTTCTTTGTTGATTGCGAAACCTTAAAAAATGGAAAGTATTTGGAAATTCTTGTTTTCAACGCCGCGCTGTAGGTACCTACTTACTTACATTGTTACCTTTCGATAAATTGCTTAAATTATTTTGGCGCCAAGAAACTTCTTATTGATAAAATTCTTACGACTGAGGAGGTCCTTAAACAAGTTTTTGGCGATGATACTTATACTGTTTAATTTTATCTCTTTTACTCGCTTTCTTAAAATGTAAGTATGTAAATGTATTATCTTATTTAGGAAAGTTAAAATCTCCGAGTGAAAACGTCGCCAAAAACATCTCAATGTAAATAATTATGCGATAAAAATATCCTGAGATTATTCTTCATTATATCGTGAACCGAGTAAGCGTGGCAACCACCATCTACCATCTAGTTCATCTAGGAGTTCTACCATCTAACTGAGTCATCACGGCCGTTCTGCCGTCCGCAAACTACAATGCCGTTAAGTACCAAAATGTAGTTTCGAGATATCGCGGGAAAACTGTTTCTAAATTTTAAAATTATGCCATTTGATAAGTAAAATACGTATTTCCATAATTTTGATACCTTTATATAGAGCTGCAAAAACACTTTGAAATGATAGTATTTTCAAGATATTAAGGTGTGCAAACTAAGAGTTATAAGCGTTTTTGCATTCTAGTCTTGTAATTTTGTCTTAAAATCTTTTCAAAATCACCACTAAAATGCCGTTATGTATAGTTTAACGGCATTTTAGCTTGTTATTTTATTTAATTTCATTGGATGGTACTTGACTACAGAATTTGAAATCATTCCAAAACTAAAATGCCGTTATATCATGAAACATCCAAGATTACAATGCGGTTAAAGTCATTTAACCGCATTTAAAACTAGTAAACTTCATAAATTTGTTTTAATCGGTTATTTCAGAGCATTTTACAACACTAAAATGCGATTAAATGCAAAACCTTTACCTTTAACTGCAATTAAGCTAAGCATGACTTACAAGATATTTAAGAAAATACAATAAAAGTGATGATTTATGTGAAATAAGTGAACAAAAAATGACTTTAAAAACTAGATTTTTATTGGCATTAAAAAACAACATACAGCATTTTTTGTTAATCTTTTTCGAATACAAGCCTAAGTATCTAAAAATACAATTTCTCAGGAGTTAAAATTTAAAATAAGAAGGCAAAATTACAAAATGTTACATTTAAAATTAAAATACTACTTTTATTGCCCTTACTTACAACAGATTTTCAAAAATCTACAATAGAGATCAATTGTTTTTGTTTTATTTTTGTCACAATCACTTAAACTTTTGGATAAATATTCCTACAAAATAATTAATAATACCTAAGACTCAAATATTTTTCTTGAGTCTAAATATTGCTTTACTAGCATTATCATTCTTTGTCGTCGGTCGACAAGTTCTTCCAAAACAATAGCTTATGTGTTGGCGCTATGTTGCTCTATGAATTGAACTAAATTAATCTTCCGCTTAGTATTTCTGCATTTTGCTTTTGATTTGAAACGAAGATTTATAATTTCTGGTATTTTAAGTATTTGCCATTGAAGAAAGCAAAATAATATAAATAATCTTTCTGGCAATAATTTTTGTACCTACAAGCTATCATAATAAAACTCAAAATCAGAGTAAATCCACATGTGCGACATATTTTTGAGATTAACTCAGGGGCTTAATTTGAATTCTTCTTTCTGAAGCGTTATTTGGCACAATGACGAAATTGTTTGGTGCTATAAACTTCATATTTACTTTTGAGTTGCTAACTCATACTGTCTCACCAAAATGGTCAAAATCATATAACTTACCTTTATTGCATTTCTTACTTTACTTTATGATCTTCTTGTTCGCAACTCATGAAACTGTGTTCAGATTTGAAATAATAAAGCGTAATTTGTTATATGCAGATGATTTTGCTTGAGTAAATAAATGCATTTAGTAAATAAATGACACTGAGAAGAAGTGAACATAATAGTCAATTTTATTTTGTGCACTGCAACTGCATTGCACTGTTAACAACCCAATTGTATACATCAGATCTTTTTCTTCGATTCAGTCATAATTTTTATTTTCCAAACTGTCAACTGCTTTGTGGTCGTTGCATAAACATTAAAGTAGATAGGTTCTGATATTCACCAATTTCTATCATGTGTCTCCGCGTTTGACAGAGAGATGGAAATACTGACAGTTTTTTGAGGTTCATTAATTGAGCTTCTACGCTTTTCCAACCAGCCTTCGGTTAGTTTTTCTGTATTCTGTATAACGGCATTGACAATGTTTTAATACAACGTTAAATGGTACCGTTTTTAAGCTAGTTTTCTGTATGTATTTATTAATGATGTTGTGGTTCTTAAAGTCAGACTTATGGTTACGTTTAAACTTATGCTTAAAGGATTTCTTGAAAATAGTTACTAAAATTTTCACTTGAATCAGCTATCTTAAAATCATTATAACGTGCAGGTCATCTGAATTGAAATCACACTGAAAACTTGATTGTGGAGTTTAAAACTTCAACAGATACGGTATGGTGCTATCATCATCTGGCTGTAATATTTTATGTTAACTCTTCAAACTGAATGTTTGTTTTGATGATATTGTAGAGAATTACTCTACTTTCCTTGTAAGTCTATTAAAACCTGATAAAGTTTCATTAGATAGATTTGTGATTTCATTAAAATCTAAAGAAAGACGAGTACTGTAACATAATTTATACGTCCCAAAATGTATCAATGACACTGGAAGAGTCGGAACAAGATGTAACATAAGGATCATTTCCGATTTTTTCTATACAAGATCTAGTTTGACTCATCTAAATGTGTTTTAAGCCATCGTAACAAGTTGGAGGGAACGAAAGCATCTTATTCATCTGCACTTGATTTCTTTCACATACTATCGTACTGCATACGCAAGAACTTGTAACGGCATTTTAGTTAAGTAATGTGGCTTAGCCGCATTTTAGTCTAGTATTGTAAAAAATAAATAATTTATATCACATAGTTAAGGTAGCTTTGTGATATTTTCTGTTTTAAGTTTACAAAATTGCATACGTATTTACTAGTCTAAAAAGCCGTTAAGTATGTTTAACTGCATTTTTGTGTTGTATTCAAGCATAACGGCTTTATAGCGTTGGACAAATACAATATAAATTATAAATGAAACTTTGTTTAAAAACATTTAAGTGCTTTAACGGCACTATAGCGTACAAAAGTCAGTTAACGGCAATTAAGTTATGGAAAATCAAAGAAAATTTCAGCCAAAGGTAACGTTAAAATACCTTAGCGGCTTTTTAGGTAAGTATTGTTATTTAACTGCGTTTTAGCGTTGGAACCATACAAAATAAAATGACTTAACGGCATTTTTAGTTTTGGTATCTTAAAAACTAACATACCTAGAGAAACACGGGTTACACAGATCGATAGATATTTTTTTTCTGATTGTAGTGCCATTTAAAAGTCCAAATCGACCCGATGTTAGATAACGGCATTTAAGCTTGCGGACGGCAGCGTTGAGATCTGGTGGAAACGCGGCTATCCTTAGCCACGGTTGTGGGGGCGGACCTCTCACTTCCGAAGATTTTAACCAAGATGCTTGAAAGTGAGAGGGCAAGTGAGGAAAAGAAAGCACTCACCCATCCACGGAGGTGGAAACAGACAGAAAAGGTCCGGTAACTTTAGCTCGTATCCCGTCTCTATTTGGAAGGTGTTGGACGTTTAGTCATCCAGTACACAACCTAGGGTTAGGCTCTCCCAAGGACGTGACGTACCGCTGCTTTCCGGCAGGTTACTGGAGATAAATGCAGGATTCGTGCCAACCTTGAGGCGGGCCCGCAAAGGCACTGGTATTGTTAGGATTGCGGTCGAATGCAGAAGCGATCCTGATACTATACCGACAAGCCACGGCCGGAGAAACCTGGACGTCTACTCTATTTCTAAGAAAACGTAATGTCGAAATAAACTCGCGGCTTTCCTACTCTCGTTCTACTTCGTTGCGTCCGATACAACAATGTTTGACGTTTAAATGTTCTACTCTATGCATACTCTAATTAGAGTAGGCTTATAACATTTACATGGACAAAACGTCGGATCGAAGTTAGTAGAGTAGGAGTTGGAAAGTCGCGAGTTTATTTCGAAAATACGTTTTCGCAGAAAGAGAGTAGAGGTCCTGTGGGTGGCTTAGTTGGTAAGAGCACTCCGAGTGGTATTGATATTGAGCTCGACATAATCCACCCTGTCCCTGCGCGGAGGATATGTGTAAGTGCATTTCTCCCACGAAAAAAAGGGAACTTAACACAGCTCAAAGGTTTTGTTCTATCAATATATTATTATCTAAACTCCTTACAACAATTTTATTTTGGAGATTTATTCTGACTTCTAGCGTATCGAGGATCGAAAAACATGTAAGTACCTACCTACCACAGATTTCAATTTTTTTTTTGTTACATATGACGTCTTTGGTACCTACCTACCTATGGTTTTTCAATCCGATCTTAATTACTTATCAGAGTAATTTATTAATAACTCGTGTTATACGTCGCATATATTAACATTGTAATATCAATGATAAGATCCATCTCGCTTTATCTCAAGCGACGATGAGGTCTGCGATGGAACGTGCTTACCTAGAAAAAACCAATTCACTCTCGATTTGAACACACCAACATTGTAACATCGGGAAAGCCTCACTTAGACGACCTTAGACCTTATAGACGTTCTTATCACAAAAGTAGAGTTATTAAGGCAATAAGTTTATGTTTATAATACAAGAAAACAAACTGAATTTTCAATTTAAATTGTAAGAATTCACCCTTTAATTTATCATTAGCCTACTTTAGTTCGTCCACTACTGGTACTCATGGCCTTGATGGACTAGCGCGGGGTAGTGGATGACACGTCATGTCCCCGAAAGAAAACATTGGCAACACCATCTGACCCCAAACTAAGCAAAGCTTGTACGATGGCGGCCAAATAGCTGACATAATACTTATATTATAGTTTTAAATACATACTTATTATACATAGAAACATCCAGACACAGTGCAAACATTTGAATTCATCACACAAATATTTGCAATGCGTGGGGATCGAACCCCCATTAAAGTAACCTAGAGGATAGCTTGAAAAATATCTATGCACTAATAGCACTAGAAGAGATGGAAACAAGAGCTGGGCAAGATGGAAAAGGGTACGGAATGCTTACCTCAGCCGCATTCGTAAACGCCTGCAATTTTATAATAGCAACTCACACACAATGCACACCTCTTTTTTCAAAAGGGGTTTGTCATTCCACAGATAGTTCCTCTGGTCGTTACAAGAGATGGGAAAGTTAAAGAATTTATAATATATATCATTTTTCACAGGTGAAATAATAGCAGAGATAAGAGTTTGTAGTGGTAGGGCTCTTAGCAGAGTCCGCCTGGGGAAGTACCACACCTTTGCCAGTTACTCTACCGCCAAGCAGTAATGTTCAAACATTACTGTATTCCGGTTTGAAGGGCAATTTTTCCAGTGGAATTACAGGGCTTAGAGATATAACATCTTAGATCTCTGGGTGACGAGCGCAGTGCAGTGCTAGGTAATGATTTGTGCTCTTCATGTTCCAATAGCTGCGTATTACTGTGCTGTTATGTGGCAGGCATGTTGCTTACAATTAGGCAAATGTCCTGCTCGTCTCGTCACTCTTTATTTAAAATAAAAAATAAAAAAGCAGCCCACTGAACGTGAATATTGGGACTCTGGGTTTTCTTTCGCAAGCAGAGAGTCAAGGACTTAATCCACCACATTGGTCCAGTGCGGTTTGGCAGATGACGCATAACCCCGAGAGATTCCAGCAACGTCGTATTGGTTTTCTCACGATATTTTCTTTTTCTATTTTTAAGTAAGGCGTTTTACGCACATGCTAATGTAAGTATATCAAACATCTATTGACTTATACCTAGACGGTAGGTACTTAAAAACATTTCGTCCATGGAGACACATTTTCAAATGGGCCATTACTTAAACCATTTTACTTATTATATTAAATATATAGTGCTGGTATTATTTTTACATTATCATACATCAATATCATTAGACGCTTGCTTCACATTAATTATACTTAGTTTGTAAGTGAAGATTGTGAATTTGTTTTACTTCCACCCTGCAACGGCCACACAGTTTGGATTACTCGTAGTTTAGATTCGGTATAAAATATACGGTACCTACCTTTAATGGACGGAGTACTGTTCGAACCTTTGAGATGGATCGGCTAAGTATGAGCTGCAGGCTCTAGAATCGATTGAGATACGTGCCAAAAGGCTCATAGGCAATGACACTCTTGTGCGAAAAAGACTTCAAAGTTTTGAACATCGCCGAAAAATTGCTAGCCTATCGGTTTTTTATTGGATACACTTCGGAGGATTTGCATGATCTAATATCACCTTGTCCTTTTTTCTATCGGAATGCTCGTAGGTCGAATATGAACGAAGAGATTTGACTCTACTTATGTGATATTTTGTATTATTTGTTTTTTTATTTAAATTTGCCACTCCACAGACTCCGGGGTACGTGACTTTTGTCATTTCAAATCTTTTATATTTTTTACATATTTCTTGGATTAGCAGAAGAAGAAGAAAATAGGGGGGAGTTGGGAACATTTTAAACCTAATACTAGAGCTCATCTGTTGAGCCGATCACTACCGGTTGGGATTCCGCTAGTAATCGACTCGACATCGTCATTTACCTAAAGCCGCCTCCTACGGATCCAGAGCCTCCACTACGGCCGCATTTCTGTCCCTGATGGCCATCTGTAGGTTCAACTCTCGGATAAGAAAGACGGCACTTTTGTGATAAGAACGTCTAGGCTGTTGCCTGAGCGGGTTTTCCTCGATGGTTACAATCTTTGTGTCTTCAAACCGAAAGTGAATCGGTTTTATTCTAGGTAAACACGCTCCATCGTAGACCGCATCGTCGCTTAACATCAGGCGACATGCCGGTCAAGTGAAACCTATTAAAGTTAAAAATAAATAATACATAAACAAAGAAAGAATTTCTGCCGGATAATAGGAAACCACTAGTCACATATAATTATTTTGTGTTTACTTGGTCAGATATATAATGGTTTGTTTACTAAAAAAAAATAAGGAACCGTACATTAACCGTAAAATCAAAGCTTTTTTCATATAAGTAGCTGGTAACCGTTAAAATAAAAAAAGTGATTTCATTTATTTTTATAAATTATCTAATTATTAAGATGTACTTTGCTAAAAACAAAAATACCAGAGTCAACATACCTAGTAAATACCTACCAACTGTGTTAAGATTGGAAAAAACTTTAAGGGAAGAAATGTAAAAAAAAAATGTTTACCTGTAAAGTCGGTTTACTGACGATAGAACGTGACAACGTCTTAAGAAAATACAGCTGGAATGGTAGCATTTTTCAAAAGAAAATTTTAATTTCATTTGTTTAATAGATTTGTATGTAAAAAGTAATCAGTAGAATTTAGTCATTTTCAATCAAAACAATGCAAAAAAGCTTTTAGATGCCGGGGATCGAACCCGGGGCATCTCACATGCAAAGCGAACGCTCTACCACTGAGCTACATCCCCACTTAAAATATCGTCCGATACAACCCTTCGTTGAGTTCTTCTTGCGTACTTGAGGGGGAGGAAGCTTGAAATTGGCGGGGGGTGGGGAGTGTCCGTTCTATCTATATTATCTATATATCTATTCTATGCCGGAGTTCATCAAATTGGACTCGCACACGATATGAAAAGTAGAGTATTCACCTCAGGAGTAAAGCACTGCCTTGTGTAGTGGGCGGTTTGAATCCCTCGCTTCACTCAGGACACTACAACTCCCTCGCTTCGCTCGGGAGTTCACTCGAGTCCCTCGCTGCGCTCAGGATCCAATATGACGCCTATGACACAAGAAAGTGCTTTACTCCCTTGGTGAATAATCTACTATTAAATCATAGTTACGCTCGATAATTATTTCGATTGAATAGTAAAGCCATCGATTTTTTACTCATCGTGAAATAGTTCTGTTAACTTATTGTTTTAATTTTGTCTATTATAGCATAACCTACAATCGCTGCACGAGCGGACCGATGCTATTCATTTTAATGATGAAAGCACGAATATTCGACAATATATCACTGAATATATAATTAATATCGACAGAATCATTACCTTTATCGCTGTAATTATCGTTGCTTCACTTTTCACTTTTCACTGCACTTGATTTCATATTCAGTTAAATCATAATGTTTTTGTTTTATTATTTTCATGATCTATCATCTATCATTTCAACCGAATAAAAAAAATCTGGTAATACAATTCATAATCTGCATCTGCCACCTATCGCATTAGAACAACGGAAGTAAGCTCCGCGCTATCACTGAAGTCCTATGGCGAAATTATTGAACTAAGCCATTATAATATCATAGGTTTCATCTGTCATTGTAGAATACGACAGTGGCTCTTTTCGCCAACGGTCATGAGTGGTGGCGCGGACTCTATAATATGATGTCATCTAGCGGCAAGTAGCTGGTAAACTAATAAAATGTTCTGTGTACAAATTCTAATCATATAATTTCATATACATTTTTAAACTGTCTTCCATTTCAATGCATTTAAAATATAATATACGTATATTTCCTAGCTAATAAACACTTTCCTGTGTATTCGCCGGCAATCAACGCAACATGCGATGGAAGTTTCATACAATGTTGTTACGACCGATACAGTATAGATGGCGCTAAAACAATATTTTTTAAATCACTCATATCTTCAATTGATGTTTAAAACAAATTGTTACATACTAAAATAATTAACTGTTGTTTTTTTTTTCAGATATTTGTTAGACAACGCGATCATTATAAAAGGCCGCCGTGTTTTAGACATCGGAGCCGTCTTTTATTCCGCTTTTGTTGATAGTCGTTGTCAAATTGTCCTGTATTTAAAATTGTTTTGCTTTACAAAAAGTAGAATTTAGTCATTTTCAATCAAAACAATGCAAAAAGAAAATTTTAATTTAATTTGTTTAATAGATTTGTATGTAAAAAGTAATCAGTAGAATTTAGTCATTTTCAATCAAAACAATGCAAAAAAGCTTTTAGATGCCGGGGATCGAACCCGGGACATTTCACATGCAAAGCGAACGCTCTACCACTGAGCTACATCCTCGCTTGAACTACTGGTCGAAATAATTAATACAACTGTAACAAGGTAACGACCGACGGTCGTTACCTTGGTCGTCGGTAACGTTACATGACGTCATGTTTTGCGGGCGTGCAGCCGGCTTCATCGAATTATAAGACGTTATTACGTCAAAAATGTTTTAATAAAAAACGCCAATACAAGATGCTTTTAATAATAATAAAATAAAATGGCACTATCATTACAAAACAATAATCTAACTACCTACTACATTCTACTACTACCTTACAAAAAATAACATTTATAGGTACTTGTGAATATGGCTCTATATTATTATTATATGTATAATTGTGAATTTTATAACATATCTATAGTAATATAAAGCTGAAGAGGTTTTTTTTGTATGCGCTAATCGCTAATTATTTTGCAAAGAGATTTCTAATTTTTAATGAAGAAATATATCCAAATATAGTTTTTAATTGTATTACCTAATTCTTAATTTCGAAATTTATGTCGGTGTCAAATTATTACTCATATATTTAATTGTTATATCCAATTTGACTACAAAAAAAATTAACAGCTTGCATGCTGACAATGCGGTAACTGGATACCCCTATTACCATCTTTGTATCATCTATTTGTAACCCAGGACCACAAGCTAAATAAATGATTTGATTTGATTTGAGAATACAATTATTTGTGGAGTTTTATTCGAATGGCCGGTACGGACCTTACCTCGCACCAAGACGTGACATTTCACAACATTTTAAATGCGAAAACTAGTAGATAATACTTATGTCTTAAAACATTTCAAATGAATTTAAAAGTAACACTTTCAGATTCTTAGCATTAAAATATCCAAAAATACGGAAGCACCTTGGACCGTAGTCTGTGTCTGTATGATAGGTCAAAACCGGTCAAATTGTAGAGTTTGTCAATACGACACCGCGGTCTCATATTATGTTTCCTGTTCCGAGTAGGTACCTATACCTACATATAAACATGTATTAAACTAACTCACTTTCGATTTCAATTGAATTTGCTGTGATATGGATTTTAAAACTGGATTGGGGTATCAATGGTGCAAAAAAAATTGCCAGTCATAGGAACTGCCGATGGAAGTGAAAACTTATAACTCAGAATTTGATAGCTCAATTTGGAAACTACGCGGGTGAAACCCGAAGGCGTGGCCAAGACCATTGCCAATGGGAAATCCTGACGTATTTTTAGATGGCCAATGCCCATGGTCCCGAGTTCACCCAAAAATTTCTTATCATTCCCGAGCGTGACGCTAGAATTCAATTCACAGCCCACGAAAAATCTGTCTCTGGTGAGCCAAAAGAAGTTTTCACTTCAAAAAGATGGTAACTTACTCATTTTAGGAAGGCAAAATTTTTGGTATATCGTTTTGTACAATGTCTCAAAATATTTTTCAATCAGCTAGAATAATCAAGCGAGCCAAATATACTGCCATGGGCGAGCAGATGCGAGAGCATTAGAGCATGATTCAAGCTATTTTTACACAATTCCTTCAATATGGGTAAGGGCTTGATTAGTAGAATAACAATAAAATATACCATACAAAATTTCACACCAAGATGGTCGGGAGAACCTCATTTTTTTCATTTTGGTCTCTTAAGGTTTTTTTTGTCTTTTAAATTGTAAGTCAGACAGAGATACAAGACAGGGATATACCTACACGCGTCAGAGTGCATCTAACTTGTACTTTGTACTTAATAGTTTGAATAATGCTCTAGTTGTAATCCAGTGGGGCTTTTAACGAGTCTAGTACGATGTTTGGCCCGTCAGATGAGTCTGGCTCTTTAGAAAATATTTTGAAACATTGTACTTAACGATAAACAAAAAAAAATGCCTTCCTAAAATGACGTATGTAAGTTAGCATGTATTTTTGCAGCTTTGCATACACCCTACATGTAAAACGGGCCGATTTCAGCTTAGTGCACAGCTTATTCATTCCTTTGTAACCTTATGTTACAGAAACTGTAAGTAAAAAAATAATCTTGCCTAAAATCACGTAGGTTTGGGGTAACTGGGATTTCAGTCTATTGAAGTTATGAAAGACGTTTGTTGTTTAAGTTATTATTCAACAGTCCTGCCACTTACCAAAGTATTCGCTATATAGTTATCTTTTATAAAAATCTTACAGAAAGCGAGCGCATCGGTGATAGCTAGCTAATGCTATGTAGTTTTGTACACGTATTTCAAACATTGTTTTAAGCTGTTCTTCACAACACTAGTTTTATGAATAATATAATATTTAGCGTGTAAGAAAACTAACGTGGTTATTACAAATTTTTACGTCATGGGTAACTCACGTATGTTAAAGTCAGTCCAGTCTAACTTGAGTTTCGGCCGCATCCGGCGCCGGGCGGCCTTTTTCAAGCACACGCGTGATCGCTGCCCGTTTGGCACAGGACGTCTACGTAATTTTGAAATAAACTTACCACATTCCTACTCCAGTTCTACCTAGTTTCGTTTGATCGAACATTGTGACGACGCGACGGATCCAAGTCGAACCGGAGAAGGAAAGTCACGAGTTTATTTTGAAATTACGTTTTTCGTAGAAAGAGAATAGACGTCCTGGATTCAGAGCCGGACGCGGCCGAAACTCGAGTCGGACTGGACTGGAGCGACTATATCAACTTTATTTATCTACTATTGACGTAAATAAATATAGTTATCGTGGTCATACAGTGGAACGAGTTCCGATATTTCAGTGGGATTTCATCCACCATTTTAACAGATAAACCCGTGAACACGCATGACCTTGTTCCACCGTGTGACCACGGTAAACATTTCACAAAAATTTATTTATTGAGGAAGTACCAAGTAGGTCTTGAGAATGTAAGAAAAGACCGATGCAACGTGCGACGCCACTGAATATATGTTAATTATAGTATTATTTCAAATACATAATATATTACTATTTTACGTTATGATAAATTTATACCTAATATTAGTTGTCAAAGTTAGCTTAAACTTTATAGTGACGTAATGTCATTGTCATGAGCGTGTTTTTCTTTCTCAGATGGATTTTTAACTGCATCCTTTTCTTGTTTCTTGTGAATTCGGTACATTACCCTGAAAAGAAGATAAAAATTATATTGTTTAAGATACCTATTTATTTTCTCAAAAATGCTAATACATATTTAAATAGGTGGGATTTGCGTCCAATGCCTCACGTATAATTCTGAGTTGTGTCTTGATATCAAATCATTAAACAACTATTGTATAATGGTTTTGAGTAAATTAACTTCGGTCAAGGTACTCGTAACACACTGTCAAGGTTTTTGTATGTACAATTTGTTTTTCTTTCCTGGCATTGCCGACATGGCATCAAGATGAAGTAGGTACATAAATATAATATTTCATATTGTTAGGTTTTGTGGCTCTTAGCTGAAACGCAGTAAGTAAACTTATAGCCTACTGGACTTATGAACTTATGACCGTGAGTTCGATTCCCATCCAGGACAAACATTATGTTATCTATTTGATAACTAGGGAAGTTAGTTATGTGTTTGGTTTTAACTCATCAACATTATCATCATCAGCATCATCATTATCCCCCAATCGAACATTGTTTAATTTGGGGATAGATTATGTTGTGTGTAAAAATATGGAGATAAATATTCATTATTCAGTTATATAACTACTTGATAATATGATGATACGATAAATGTAGTGAAACTTGACATACCCTACCTATATAATTTGGGTGTGTACCCACTCCGTGTGTTAAACTGAAAATGTACTTATTTTATTTCTGTTGGTTCCGAACAAAAATAAAATGTACGTTTCTCAAAATGGCTGTACCTTTTTTTAAAGATAAAAATGTACATTTAATACCTTTTCGCTAGACCGCTGTTTACCTGTTTCAAAGTGACGATGTGGTTTAGATGTTAGAAGATGTTCCAAATGTTTTATTTTTGATTCAGTATCTATTGGATCCACAGAAAAAAAACATTCAAGTTTCTTTGGAAACTTCTACCCAATTTGATCCCTACAGCTTACCTTTTCAAGTGAAATAAAATTATAATTTTATTTTGACATACATCCAGCAGACACTAAAACAATTATTTATTGTGTCACATCTGAACAAAATCATACCAAAGTATTTTGATAAAATCTCAGATTTCATCATTCCCCTGCGACATGTCTACTATTAACAGGTAAACCTAATCATCGACAACGAATACCGACATGTATTTCACTCGTTAAATTTGTGACAAAAAACGTCCTAGACCTTTTGCGGTGGCCATTCATACACGTACTGTGGTATTCTGGCAATTGAACCTGCGCATGTTTGCTTTTTGTGGAACGCTGAGATGATTAACCAGTGACCATTGTTTGATTGAAGGCATGACCATGTACTTGGACTTATAAGTGACGTTTAAAATGAAACTGGTCGACTGGTGTTGATGAGAGTCCGAGATTTGCATCACTATAGTTCTCAAAGAATAAAAGATCCGTTAACATTTGAGAAGAATATCAAAACGGTGCCACTGAATTTAAATTATGATTAAACTGAAAAAATTATATAATTATTAAAAAGTGAAAAATTTACAAGCAGTTTTTGGCACATTAAACAAATATGATAGTAAATATAAATAAATACATAATAGAGTCATAATCATATGGCGAGTATTTCTGAAATGTCAATTCGGACTATTTGTTTTTTTGAGAACTATACAAACAAACATTATTTTAACATACTTAAAATCTGTCTTAATCCTTTTTTATAATTGTTTAATGATTACTCTTAGACATTTAAAGCGGTTTGGATTTTTTTGGTGGCATTTAAATTTTATCAAAATCGATAGATCGTTTTTTAAAATTTCACAAATATGTACTATTTGCGCTTGAATAGTACAAGCAGTCGACACTACTGGGACTAAAATCCTTCTCTCACTTCTCTCGCTACGTCATAATTCTAGACGTCATATCTATATCTTGGAACACACACCAGTGTCTTAATGACGTTTCTCTTCTCCTAACGGAGCTGTCACAATAGTGAAAAAAAACTCATACTTGCACTTGGAAAAATCATCAGACGTGCAAAAGAGATTCTGTGTGACCTATGACTTCACTGACGATTGTGTAATGTCGTACAACCAACGGATCGGGTTGAAATTTGAATTGGAAGACATTTAGAGTGTAGCATGACATAGCACGCAGGCTACTTTAGCTGCTTGTAAAAAACAAATAAAAAGATACTTACAAGAATATAACGAAAGCAGGTATAGTCATCGCTGCACCGACGAAGAACGTCGCTCCGGGGACTTCTTTGAAGGTATTGGCATAGATTTGCAGATATAGCGGTCCATACACCATCGGCAATACAGCCTCGGCAAATCCAATCAACGAGCACATCTTAGCTGTAAGAAATATAAACAATTTCATCACCAATATCCATGGTCTTTATTCATCAAAAAAGTCCGAAAAGCTCTCTGTCTGATAAATTAATATTTAGTGCGTCATAAGACTGATGTGTCTGGAACATGAATTTGATCGAGTCAAACACAGAAGCACAAAAGTTTACTAAGTCACAATGTAGGGAACAAATATATTAATTCGGTTGTTTTGGGGTTAACTCTTTAAAGTTGTTATTAGAATTGCTGTGTTTATTGCTTTTGTTTATATATTAATGTCGATACCATTATTATTTCTCGTGGTGATAACTTCGCGATTTTTTAAGACAGAATTTATTTGATCTTCTCATGGCCACATCCGTTGTAACGCTGCCAAAACGTTCCAGTAATTAAATAAGAATTTAGATCACATATACGTTAATTGTGGTATGTTTTCATAAATATATGCGACATGGGTTATTTCGTGCCGACGTCCGTTGTAATGCATCCGGAAAGTTAGAAGGTTAAACATTTAGATGGCGGTTACGCCATACGCTACTAAGATCGATCCTCGGTCTTAAGGCTTGTTCGCATTAGACTAGTAATTTAGTCTAGTAGCGAGTAATTTAGCAACTAAACGTGTATGAACAGTAAAAATTTAGTCGAGTAGTCTTGTGAATGATTTAGTCGAGTCAATCCATTTTGTTCTATTTTCAACGGGCGAGTAGCATCCCCACCACGCGTCTGTGCTGCGTGTGCTCTCTGGTTCATCGGCTAAACGAGTGCGAACCTGTCAAATTAGTCGAGTTCATTAGTTGCCGCATCTCTTTACTAACTAGTCTGTGGTTGCCGCCAAAATGTCGTTTCGCTGGAGTGAAGATACTACATTAAAATTTGTTTCTTTATACGTGGAACATGAGTGTTTGTGGAATATTAAGTCCCCGCTCTATAAAAACAAGCAAATAAAACAAGCGTAATCAGCTTATTTATTTTATTGCGTTGTAGACGCTTCATGTTGCAAAACGCTACTTACTCACTTGTGAACTGTACTAAAGCACGGTGCGAACGACTTTTGAATAGTAGCGAGTATTTTAGCCACTAAATTACTCTCTACTAGACTAATACACTAGCTTAATGCGAACAAGCCTTTACGTCTCCAACCACCACCAGTGGCTTTTCATATATCGTCACTCCATCTAGTTTCAAGGCGGCCTATACTACGTTTACCGATTCACGGTCTCCACTCCAGAACCTGTATACCCCAACGGTTATTGGGTCTGCGACAGATGTGATCAGCCCACTGCCACTTCAGTTTGCTAATACGTAGATCTCTATGTCGGTGTTTTTAGTTCTCTGACGAATTACTTTATTGCGGAGCATAGATGCTTGGAGTTTCTCTGAGGGATTGCATCCCTTTCCATAGCTCGCTGAACAACTTTGAGCTTACGGACCATTTTCACAGTGTCCACGTTTCAGCACCGTAGGTCATAACGGGTAGGACGCACTGGTTGTACACTTTTGTTTTGAGACTCTGTGGACGATTTTAACTGACGAGAAGTCTCGTCATATTACCTTAATTGATGTTAAATAAATTCAAAAATGTTTCTAATCCTTATTTTATACCACCGGTTTTTCTTTGATTATAAGAGTAAATATGCAAACATTTCAGGCCAAAATAATTATTATGCTTACTCTTATATTTGAGTATACTGAGACATTATCAAATTTAAATTACAAAGCTAAAGGTCAAGCCCCGGCCCATCACTTTTGCCATGTGATGAAAAATATGAACTATATTTTCATCAAATAAATATTTACACTCTTGTAATACTCGATTTTGTGGCGTCCTGAGCTATTAAAACGCCCTTGCCTTGTAGAATGATGTTTTCAATTATCTGTTTTCCATTGTCTATATTAAGCACTAGCGGCCCGTCCCGGCTTCGCACGGGGTCAATATTTTTTGTTAAGTAGGTATGCTAAATGAAACGTACATGACCAAATTTTTCCAAATGATCAAAATTAGAAACCAAAACTTTAAAGTGTAAAAACATTAAACTGGCTGGCCTGGTGGCTTAGTTGGTTGAGGGCCGTTTTGTAAAGCGGCGGTTTAACGATCAGCCGGATTGAATACGGCTGATTAAAAAACCGCCGGAATGTATTCGACGCCATACGTCATTCAACACGGCTAGCCGTAAAGTAATAAAGCGAGAGATTAGCCGCCTCTTTCACAATTTTTAGTTCCGATTCTTAACACTCGTGGCACTGCCTGACATAACAACAACTATGGCATTGAATAGGTACTGTAAGTGTGTTGCTAAATTGCTAAAGTGACAGTGGATTCTGGAGTTCGGAGGGATTGTACACAATATTATTGGAGTGTCACTTGTCACCCTAGGTGTTACTTGGAAACTATTTCGTTTCCACCGTCCAACTTGTTAAGATTAAATCCGACCGGGTTGGTTACATGAGACCCAGATCCGACTCGGAGCATACCGACTATATAGTCTTGGCGCTACTACCTCTGGAGTGTATTAAAAAAAATGCGGGAGCCAGAAGCTCAAGGGAGGTCCTGAGTGGAGCAAGCCATGCAAGTAGCCGAAGTGTATCGCAGGCCGAGTATGGAGAAGCGACACTCAGGGCTGACCGCAGAGCTTCTGGCGGGAGCCCACCCGGAGTCAAATCTCGATGATAGACCCTTGTCTATGGAAGTGCACCATGTTTCTTAGGTGTACCGTCACCGATATCAATTTATGGGCTTTCAAACTTTATGAGAGAGGTAAAATGTTGTAAAAAAATTATTAAGGAATACCGTAAGTAATCGGTCAGCTTTTTCGGATGAATGAAATTAATTTTGATTTTGTTTATTTAAATTATGTTTTTTTAAATTTGGTCACCCTATAATATAAGCAGTAATACAATACGGCTGAACGTGGGCCGCCTTATTGAAGAACGTATCGCAATGACAATGCGGCTAATCGTTGAACCGCCGCATTACAAAAAGGCACTGTTTTTCAAAACGGCTAGCTGTAATGTATTACGGCGGAAACAAAATAATAATATTACCATAAATCGTAGAACCTAAGATAGGCCCTACCAAACTTCAGGGCGCACACAATCATGTCAACGTTGGGAAGAGTGAGCTCACTCTTTCCGTTCTAGTCGGTTGCAGGACGAGGTGGACGCCGGACGTTTTTACCTATCATTATTCGGTGTCACAACCAAAATAAGTAGAACCACAGCAAATCTCGCCGCTAGCGATTGTACGGGTCAAGTAGATTGGTTGTTTGTAAGCCACTTACGATACACACTGAGACGCAATTTATTACCAATTTCAAGGTTCTCAGAGCACATCCATTGATTTGTATCGATGGCATGTACCGCCACGTTGCGCCGCGCCGCGCTACAGTCGACGCGCCGCGCCGGCCCGTCGCGTCGTTTATTATTATTTCGACAGGATGGAATTTTTTAACTTCGTAGTATCTTTTGAATGCAATGTCCGATTTTAATAATTCAAAAAGGAATCAGTAGGTATTAAAGTAATCTTGAATACGAAATAGTTTATTTGGATAAGAATTAATACAAATGTATGGATAACATGGTCTGAATTTGATCGGCATTTTTATCTTCTTTTAAAATGTAAAAAAGCAGTTGTAGCGACGTAATTACAGTAGTTAGACATATGGTCTCGCGAGGTTTTTTGTAGATTTTAATACGTTGTATAATATTGTAGAACATTGTTTTGTTCTATCATTGGTACTTTCCGCAGCGTATGCGATGAAAGCCATTTTATGGCTATTTTTTTTATACCTTGCGTTGGTTTTAGTAAAGAAATCAAAGTAATTCTAATTTTTTCTCGTAATAAAAGTAGCCTATGTTACTCAGTGATAGTGTAGCTCTCTTTTGGTAAAAGAATTTTTGAAATCGGTTCAGTAGTTTTTGAGTTTATTACATACATACAAAAATACAAAAATACAAAAATACAAATCTTTCCTCTTTATAATATTAGTATAGAAGTATAGATGGTGACTAAAAAAAAGTTTTATTGTGTCGGTTAGATTATTTTGTTTAACAAATAAAAAACATGAAGGTTCAGTAGTAAATGGTAAAAATGCTATCATTATCGACTGGGAAATTTTAATTTAATTTTCAGTTTCGAATCAACAGCAATCATTAAAGCTCTGGAATTGATCCTGAGAGAGTCTAATAAAGAAAAATATATTATGTATACAGACTCAAAATCATATCGATGGCTAACGGCCAAAAAGGGATAAGCGCCACTGGATGAATTTTACAGGAGAGTGATTTAAAGTTAAAATAAAATGAAAAAAAATCATAAAAGTTAAAGTATAGCTTCCGAAAGTCTAGAAATTTGTATACATAGCATATAACACACTAGCTATCAAATGACATTATTATGTTTTTAATATTCAGCCTGTAAACACTATTTTCTGTCGCTTATCCTCAAATGACTTTTTTTTACAAACAGCCAAAATGTCGTAAATGAAACTGCAATTTTAATCAGTTCCAGTTAAAATGACATAACTACGTCTTAAACTTTATTTAAGCTGAAGCAAAATAGCACTAGAATGAGTTTTTGGAAAATAAAATTGGGGAAATGTGGTATAACCAGCTGTGGAATGAAAATTGACTGAATGGAAAATTGTATCAAGTTCAAATTTAAAAATATCACGCCTATTCGTTTCATTATTTTTATGATGTATTTTGATGTGTTAATATTTTGAACATTATGTTGGTATCTTGACAGATTGAGTGAAGATTTTGAGTTCGGCCTAGAGTTGTAAGAATCAAATCAGTTTTTAATTGTCATAAAAATTGAACACACTTATATAAACACAGTACTTAAAAGTATTAGGGTAAAACCCGGATAGTTGCCTCAAAGGGATACATGCCTCGGTTTCGAATACACTATGTTAGGTATGTTAGTGGCGTTAGCGCGTGATAATGATTGGAAGTGCCCCCCCTACTGACCTTAGTTCCACCTAAGCCGTTACAGTAGGTGCACGCGTTGAGACCCCGGGTTCAAAGCCCACACGCACCACTGTTTTTAGGGTTCCGTAAAACGTAAAAACGGAACCCTTATAGATTCGTCATGTCTGTCTGTCTGTCTGTCTGTCTGTCTGTCTGTCTGTCTGTCCGTCCGTATGTCACAGCCACTTTTTGCCGAAACTATGAGAACTACAGTGTGGAAACTTGGTGACTAGATGTATTCTGTGAACCGCATTAAGATTTTTACAAAAGAAATTTAAAAAAAAAAAAATTAGGGTTGCCCCTCATACTGAGAACTGAAACTCAAAAATTTTTTTTTCATCTATCCTACACGTGTCTATCGATAGGTCTTCAAAAATGATGTTGAGGTTTCTAATATAGTTTTTGTCTACACTGAATAGTTTGCGCGAGAGACACTTCTAAAGTGGTAAAATTTGTGTCCCCCCCCCTCTAACTTCTAAAGTAAGAAAATTAAAAATCTAAAAAAAATATATGATGTACATTACCATGTAAACTACCAACGAAAATTAGTTTGAACTCGATCTGATGAGTAGTTTTTTTTTAGTACGTCATAAATACACTATTATTAAAACTTCGATCAAAGTTACAACGAACTTCAAGAACTATGTGTACTATGTATATTATGTTACTTGCTGCAACGGAACCCTTCATGGGCGAGTCCAACTTGCACTTGGCTACTTTATTTCGAAGTCATGTGTGTAATGCCGCTAACTTAAAACGGCGAAGGAAAACATCGTGAGGAAACCGACATGTACTTATAATCTTTCGAAGTCATGTGTCATCTACCAACCCGCACTGGGCCAGCGTGGTGGATCATGGCCTTAACTCTCTCCTTGCGAGAGAAGACCCCCAGTCCCAGCAGTGGGAACATATTTATAGTGGGCTGTTGATAGTTGATGGTGCATGCGTTAGAGTTTAAATTACACTATTAGTTATGTTTTATTGTTGAATAGCTTTTATTTATTTCGAAAATAGAAAAGGCAAGTATCCGTATCAAAAAGGATAGTCGCCCTTTTTACTCTTGCGGATATTTTGCGATAGTTGCTCTAGGAACAACCCTGTCTTTTGGTGATAGTTAATGCTAATGCCAAAGTTGATTGCCATATTTTTCTATCTTTAAGATAAAAAATAATATTTTATTATTAACTTACCCAATTTAAAGTTTGGAGTCTATTTTTGTTGTAATTTAATAGTTTACAAAGATAAAACCTAGTACTGATGACTGGCCTTGTGGCTTAGTGGTTAGTAGATCTGCCTGCGAAGCCGAAGGTCGTGGGTTCGATTCCCACCCAGTGCAAATATTTGTGTGATGAATTCAAATGTTTGCACTAGGTCTGGGTGTTTCTATGTATAATAAGTATGTATTTAAAACTATATAAGTATTATATCAACTATATGGCCACCATCGTACAAGCTTTGCTTAGTTTGGGGTCAGATGGTGTTGTGTGTGAATTGTCCACCAATAAACTGTTTTATAATGTTGATTAATATTGTGATTAGTGTTTCATAAAGATTAATATTATGATTAGTACTTAAGGATCTCAGTAAATAATAAAAACTGATTACATAAAATTACTTGAAACTTATCTGAAAAAATACAGAGAGGCAAATATCCCTCGAAGCATTTTTAACGAAAGGCTACTATCCGCCATAGTAGGCAACTATCCCTTTTTTGAGAGGTCGAATAAAACAGGAATTACTCGAAAAGAATATTAATTATGTTTATAAAAATAGGCTACTATGAAAGATCAAAGACCTATGTTTCGATATACACATAGAATTATTCTTAATAAGTACATTTTTTTAATAACACAGCTTTATTGAAAAGAAGGGCAACTATCCGGCTTTTACCCTACTTATTAATAACTGCTCGTATTATCAACATTAATAACAGTTTCAGTATAAAGTATTCAACGTCAAAAAATAAGTATGTAATTACCTACAATTAGCACACTTGGAAATTTGTAATATTAAATATCACATTATTTTTACTTATTTTGAGACTCTTTTAAATAACGATTGTAAATTACCTATACCCGTACGTACACGAGATCAAATTACCTTAAAATATATAATAATATGAAACGAATAATTCTCGGTATCATCAATTCCGAGATTTTTTTCTACTAAAATAGTAAAATCTAAGACAAAAAATAACAACGTAAAAAATAAACAAGGGTTATAAAAATCAGTAAGTACACTAGCTATGTCAAAAAGTTATCAAGTCTTTGACTTATTAACTTCTACAACAACATCTTCGATATCCGACTCAGGGAGTGTGTCCTTAACATTGTTAGAGCTTATAAGGCTGTTATATTCATTTCGAAGAAAATGAGGAATCACTTTATCTCTACAAAGTTTAAGTAAATCATCATGCTTTGCCTTTGATAATGGAATTTGAGACTTATAACATGCTGGTTTGATGGTAGAGTCATTTTAATTTTTGGTTGAACTTCGATGCAAAAGGATTCGCATCCTCATTCATCGAGGTTTTAACAAAAATTACGTCGTCTTTCTTGTTTTTAAATGTTACAACGCGCATCTTCCTTATTTTACCAGCCAAATTTCCTTTGAAATATTTTTCGCTGATTGAGTCCCATCTATTAAAGTTAAAATTAATTATCTTTAAACTGTAAAAATTCGACTTTATACGGTTCTGGATCTTGTCTTGCTGTTGTAAATATTGTGTACCACTGTGAAGGCGCGTAAACAAATCTATTTTTTATGTTGCTTTCTATTACAGCATGTACAGAATCAACAGGCATGTATGTATGACCGGTCAGTAAATATTGCTTGTTTTGATTTACTTTACGTCTAGTTTTAGTGCGCAATGTGTCATTCTTATTATTTCGTCTTAGTTCAGATGCTGATGTTGGCGCTTGAACCCGAAACTTCAAGAGAACGATACCGACAACCGACGTTTTCAACTGTTTTTGAATACGTAAACGACATTTTCACTTAAAATGAATTGTTATAAAGATGACTTTCAGATTTTGCTTTTTTATCTAAGCGCCAGAATTGTTTTAAGTATCGATAGCAAAAAATGACTAAGCGACAATATATTAATAATTATTCAAATGGGCAAAATGTAGTAACCGCCATTTTGCTATCAAGATATCAACAACGAAATAAATACTAACCACCAAAATAAACTCTAATGAATTTGGCCTAATTGTAATAACCGACAAACATGGTTATAATTATTTATGGCCAATTTACTTAAACGCATTTTTCTAAATATTTGTTAACAGCTAAAAAAGGTTAACGTTTAAACAACAAAGGTTTATAGAAAGGAAAAAGAGGCTAATTTAAATATTTTAAAATTTTCGTCGATCAACCACCAAAATTAAAAATGCCTCAAAAATTATGTCGCTTATAACAAAAAAAAATTGTTCCGTCGCCAGATTTTACTACTGCCTAAGCGACAAAAAGTTTCACTTAGAAGCATGTAACCCAGACCAAACGACGCAGAAAAAAAAGGCGATTCTAACCATATATATAAGTCCATATCTCAAAAAATGGCGCTTATCCCTTTTTGGCCGTTAGCCATCGATATTTTGTCAGCATTACAGAATCATAATAACTTAAATCACTTAATTATAGATATCAAAGAAACAATGACTGAATTACAGAATAAAAACTATTCATTCCAAATTATTTGGATCCCATCATCCCAATTATAAGACACATTAAAATTACCGTTCTTGAGCAGTCAAACTGTTTCATTTCATTAAAATTAGTAGCTTCAGTGCAACATAATATTTAATTTTGAACATCTTGATTATCTATAGACCTTCATTGGTTTAAGGATAATTCAGGTGTGCTTAGTGTAAGTAGTTGTTAGGTATGTAGCGTAGTGTAGTTCTCATTGTATTTTAGTTTTGTTAATAAAGGCTCCGCCACACTAAAAAAAAAATTGTACATAATCATCGGAGTATTACCAATTTAAGGTATCTCACTACAAATAATAACTTGATCTCTAACAAAGAATTTGGATGAAACTTTAGGTCTATTGGCAATCCAAATTAAAACATTGTTTGTTTTTTCAATAGTGACGTCCCAAAGATTCAGAAGAAAAAAATTGCCTTCTCTTTTATGATAAAAAGTCTTGGCTGTGGAACGCGTTGCCTGATTGCGATTTTCCCAAACGATCTGGTATATTAAAGTGTGAGAGTGGATTCGTTTTTTAGGGTTCCGTAAAACGTAAAAACGGAACCCTTATAGATTCGTCATGTCTGTCTGTCTGTCCGTCTGTATGTCACAGCCACTTTTTGCCGAAACTATGAGAATTACACTGTTAAAACTTGGTAAGAAGATGTATTCTGTGAACCGCATTAAGATTTTTTCAAAAGTTTAAAAAAAAAATTAGGGTTGCCCCATACTGAGAACTGAAACTCAAAATTTTTTTTTCATCAAACCTACACTTGTGGGCTTTCTATCGCTAATAGGTCTTCAAAAATGATGTTGAGGTTTCTTACATAATTTTTGTCTACACTGAATAATTTGCGCGAGAGACACTTCCAAAGTGGTAAAATGTGTCCCCCCCCCCCCCCTCTAACTTCTAAAGTAAGGGAATGAAAAATCCAAAAAAATATATGATGTACATTACCGTGTAAACTACCAACGAAAATTAGTTTGAACTCGATTTGATGAGTAGTATTTTTTAGTACGTCATAAATACACTATTATTGAAACTTCGATCAAAGTTACAACGAACTACAAGAACTATGTGTACTATGTTATATTATGTTACTTGCTGCAACGGAATCCTTCATGGTCGAGTCCAACTCGCACTTGGCCACTTTATTTATCTTTGTAGCACGCTCCTTCGTAGACCGTCGCAATAGATTTGGCGGTCAAGTGTAAATCTTCAATAGTTAAAAAAAAACTAAGTCGTGACATGTTCAGGGCTCGTTAAAAACTAAATGCTCTTTAATTCCGCAGGTATCAAGAAACCTACGCCAGCCTTGCTATATCAGCATAATATTAAGCAATAATGTTTCTATTTAAATATTATAAAACTAATTTCAAAAAGTAATAAAAAAAATATTGACATTTGTCTACATACATTCCTACAAATCGTAGAAAATATATTTTTAAATCGATTTTAAAGCTCAAGAAATACCACAAAGTTGTAAGCATAAATATTTATTAATTTTAAAATGACAATTTTATCCGATACCCGAAATATGTTGGAAGTCGATACTAACCTCAACGTTTCACGTAAAAAAGCTACGAATTTATGGAGGTTAGCTCTGACGTCGATTATATAGATTAATATATAGCGAATAAAATAATAATAGGTATTAGTTAGTTACAATGTTTTAGTGATTTTTTTAAACAAAGGTATCCTTAGTTACTCATTATAATATTATCTATCTGCCAGTGAAATTCTCGTCAAAATCGGTACAACCGTTTCAAAGATTATTCGAAAAAAAAAATAGGCAGAAAACAAAAACCTTAGTTTGTTAGGTTTCCGTACCCAAAGGGTAAAAACGGAATCCTATTACTGAGACTTGGCTGTCTAATAAAATTTAAAAAAATATTGAAAGGGGGCCATACAACAAACTAGATTTTTACTGTTTCTTGCTCGATTAGTCCGTCCCAAAAAAACTAGAAACACTAGTAAAAATAAAACGCTATCGAATTCGTCGTCAGAATCATGAGCCAAAAATATATATTTCATTAAAACTTTTTACCTGTCTGCGGAAATTACGATGTATAAGAAATGTCGAATAAAGCCAAAGAGGTTTTCACTATTTTTATGTTAACGGTACGGAACCCTTCGTGCGGGAGTCCCACTCGCACTTGGCCGGTTTTTTTAATATCCCAACGTTGCATATTCACGTTTAGTGAAAAGCTGTTATTTTGGTGTAACAAACATATGCTTCATTTTTGTTTATAAGTATGTTGAGGTTGCTTACTTTATAAAAATTACGACATTTTTTTTGTTTCATGCATATTTGCCTTTACTTGTACCATAAACAATCTCTAGAAGTTTTTTCTATATAAATATAGGGTCTCTGCGTAGCACACGGTCCAAAATACGTGATATTCTAAAACGATAATCTAAAGCTATTAAAACAGTATTCAGTTTTGGCATTTAACGTTAATAATATAAATATTTGGAATCCGGATATTTAGTCTCATCAGCGAATTGACCACAAGAAATCTAATAATAACCTTGATGCTGACACCAACTTTATACCCAAGATTAATATAAAAAAAACAAGCACGCGCGTAGGAGTATTTTACTATAATTATCATCATCTTCAATTATTTTATTTTGCTATTATTGGAATGTTTGTGGTATTTCCTGCCAAAGATATCCTTCTAATATTAACTTGGCTTGCTACACTACCGTGTGTATAGATAAATGCAATATGTATGGTTTTTTGTGGCTCTTTCATGCAAATTCCGAGTACTCGGAATTAAACTCACCGACCGCATAGGTACGTAATACAACAATTCGCTCAAAAACTAAAATAACAGATGCCACTCAAAAAGCGGCCATGCTCAAATGGGACTAGGCGGGTCATATATGCCGAATGCCGGAACAACTCTGGGCCAAACGAACAACTAATTGGGTCCCACAACGTGTACGACCGGCCGGGCGACCCAGGAAGAGATGGAGGACCGAACTCGATACATATAGGGAAGATTGGAGGACTGCTGCTCTGTACCGGGAAAATTGGAGGGAGGGGAGAGAGACCTTTGCTCTGCAATGGGACAGTGTATAGGCTGAGATAATTTCATGCCAAAACTACGAAAGAGATCAGAATGAAATTTATTTAAACAGATGGGTGATAGTCTAAAATAGCACACAGCGTATTTTATCCCGGGAAAATAACGGGATCGGAAACTACGAAGGTGAAACCAGGGACGCGGTTAGTAATATTATATAACTTGTTCTACGTTTATACCTACCCTGACTCCGCCTTCTAAACAATGTTTGCAGCTATTATAACACTGACACTAGACTGCCTACTCAACAGCCAACCATACAAACATGTATTTTTGTAGTAGAGTTCAAAGTTGAAGTTTGTTAAAAACAACAATTTTTTTATTAGGGTTTAGGGTTGGCCCTACAGTAGAAGTTTTTAGATTATTACATTTGTACAATTTGTAGCGGTAGGACTCTTAGCAGAGTCCGCCTGAGGAAGTACCACATCTTTCCCAGTTATTTTACCGCCAAGCAGTAATGTGCAAACATTAATGTATTCCGGTTTGAAGGGCAATGTTTCCAGAGAAATTACAGGGCTTAGAGATATTATAACAACTTAGATCTCTGGGTGACGAGCGCAGTGCAGTGCTAGGTAATGATTTGGATTTGGATTGGACTATTCATGTTCCAATAGCTGCGTGTCACTGTGCTGTTATGTGGCAAGCATGTTCCTAACCATCAGGCACATATCCAGCTCGTCTCGTTACTCTTTATTAAAAAAAAAACTTCCTAACGGTTAGCACAAATGTTATGTGTTTCATATCCTCCTCTTATTTTTTATCTAAGCGGAATTATAAGTACTTCAAAGGTTTATACACGACTGAAAGAAGATGTTTTTCGCGCGTATCTTGCATGTTTGTAAATTTCTTTATTCTGACGTATCTTCCAAACGGCTGGATGGATATTGACATAGCTGGGCACCGTTAATCAAATAGTTAACTTCGTTAATCGTTAATCCGTTACAAAAAAAGTTAACTTCGTTAAACGTTAAAGCGTTACATTTCGTAAGAATTAACGGAAGTTAACGTTAATCGTTAATCCGTTAATATGCATATTGGATTTTTATATAGTTGCGTTAGTGAACTTATAAAACCTGTTGGTTTAGGTTCTGGAAGTTAACAGGTTAGGAAAAAACCAAATACTTGTAGAGTTTAATTTTATTATTGAAGTAAACACTTCTTTAGGCGCGCCGAGACAGATTTTTCGTGGGCTGTGAATTGAATTCTGGCGTCACGCTCGGGTATGATAAGAAATCTTCGGGTAAACTCGGGACAATGGCTATTGGCCATCTAGAACTGCGTCAGCCAATAGAAAGTGCTGAAAGGGCGTGGCCTGGCCATCATGGCATGGCCATCTAGAAATGCATTAGCCAATAGAAAATGCTGCTGCTTTTCTAGATGGCCATGCCATGATGACCAGGCCACGCCCTCCGGTTACACCCGTGTAGTTTCCAAGGTAAGCTATCAAATTTTGAGTTATAAGTTTTCACTTCTATCGGCAGTTTCTATGACTGCCAATTTTTTTTATTTAATTTAATTTAATGTGTAATTTAATCGTCGGGCATAATGCGCATAGGTATCTATTTCCCCTCATGAACATTAACATGTCGAAGTTCTCGTCTGAAAGCGAGGCTCGCTTTGGTGTTAAAATTTCTTTACCCGTGGATAGCAGACGTTCAACTGTAGCGTTTGAGGGCTGTTTTCTAAATTTCAACCCAATCCTTGCTCGTTCCCAGACGTTCTGACGTGATGAAACAACAAACATTAAAACATCCAAAAATTGCCATTTATAAAAAAAGAACTAGTAAGATGTAAAACACTGGAATTTTCATTGTATACCTCCATTTCTTCATTCTTATACATTGATTTGTTCATTTTATTTAAACGTCATACTAAATTGTAAACGTCAGTCAAATTCGAGTATGTATATGCTCAAATTTTCAGCCAAAAAGAACTCGAGATTATCGGAAATATGACTTACGATACCTAACAAAATTATATTTGCTTGCATATAACGTCAACCGATCATGCCACAGGCTAAAATGACGCCTCAATCCTGCCAAAATTGCACGAACTCGCCACATATAGTCACACTGCACCCAGCACTTTTCGTTTCATACTTGTCTGAACCTGTTTTTTGCGCCGCGCCGAGTTGCCGTGCGGTAAATAGTAAGCATTGGATTAACGATTAACGGACTTCTGCATAATTAACGGAAGTTAACATGTCCGTTAACAGTTTTAAAAGTTAACTTAAAAGTTAATCCGTTAATCAAAATGTTAACTTCGTTAATTAACGATTAACGGATTAACGAGTTAATGCCCAGCTATGGATATTGACAATTAAGATATCGTTAGATTCGTCTCAACCATCACAGTGTCTTATTGCATCACATAATGCTTTATACACTCGAGATTTATAAACTAAAGTTTTTTACTGTTTGTAGTAGGTAGGTACTAGGTACCTACGTATTGTATTTTCTTTGACATGGTCAATATGTGGTTCTAACTGAGTTTATTTATTACTAGTAGCATCCCATGGTTTCGTCCGAGTAGTTACCTATCCTGTTATTTTTCTGGAATAAAAAGTATCCTATGAGTTATTCCAAACTAATAAATAAATGTGTTAAATTTCAACCAAATCCTTTCAGTAGATTTTACTAGAGTAGAGTAGAGTAGAGAGTAACAAATACTTACAAACCATACTTACAAACTTTCGCATTTATAATCTGAGTAGGAAGTTGAAGTTTTTTCTGAGCGGAAGGACAATTAAACCCTGTTTACATGATTCCAGTCCAGCGACCGAATCCAGCGCTGGATTACTTACTGGAATAATGTAAACCGGCACTGGAATGCATTGGCACTGGATTGATGCATTACAGTGCCGGTTTCCATTATTCCAGTAAGCAATCCAGCGCTGGATTTGGTCGCTGGACTGGAATAATGTAAACGGGGTATTACTTAATAAATTTTTACTGTATGGAGTATTTTATTTGATTAAGTTTGAAGTTGCCAATATGTGGATTTAACTGACTTGGATTAGCAATACCATAACCTCTAATCAAAGTGGTCGTAAGGTGACCTCCTAGATCGTTATTAACAGCATTTAAAATGTATGTATAGCTGAGACAGATGTCATTTCAATCAAATAACAAAGTTCGCTAACTTCCGTCAGTAGATACTTTAGTAGGTAGGTATTATGCTGGTAATGACTAAAAAAGCGTCACGCTTTTTTCTAAAATGGCAATCTATCTATCTAAAAAAGTTTTCACTTAAAACACTTACCTACCACAAATTCAGTAAAATTATAAACCTAGAACTATATAAGTAAAAACATCACGTGATTTAATGGACAACCCCTTACCTATGCTTATTTACCTTACTACGTCCATAGTATCTGTCAACTATGTTTTTGACTAGACTGGCACCGACTTCAAATAGTTGAGTGAGTAGTGCTCATAATAATTATATCAGTTTATTTTTCGCTTTTGAGTGTCTATTATTTATGGTTTTGAAGTCAGTTTAATTTTTTTTAGCAAAAAATTACGGACGGACGGACAGACGGACAGCCAAGTCTCAGTAACAGGGTTCCGTTTTTACCCTTTGGGTACGAAACCCTAAGAAGTACGACAACCAAAGTTGAAGAAAATAAAATTCAACCCGTTACGATTTTTTTGATAAACTTGATAGCATAACACTGCAAATATTGATCCTAGCGTAAAAATGACAAGAATCAAAGTGAGAAATCAACTTTGGTTACGGTAATTGATGTAAAACACAACTACCCAAAGCAACATATTGCCAAAATTACAGTTAATGGTAGCTCTGTGACAGACCCGAAAGACATTGCGCAAAATTTCAATGATTACTTTATTGACTTGTCAAAATCGAGCATACAGCGAGACGGTGTTCTTACTGAAATTAAGTTTAATAAATGCAACTCTATATTCCTAACGCCAATAACCCCTAGTGAAACGTTTGAAATAATTAATTCATTAAAGAATACTGAAAGTTGTGGATATGACGAGATAACCACAAAAGTGATAAAGTACGTGAAATTCATAATTGCACCCGTAATAACTCATATTATTAATTTATGCCTTGAGAAGGGAATTTTCCCTGAGAAGCTTAAAACATCGGTCATAAAGCCAATATTTAAAAAAGGAGACCGAGACAAATTATCCAATTACAGACCTATAGCTCTTATACCTATCTTATCTAAAGTAGTAGAAAAAGCGATCTATCAAAAATTTAGTGCATATTTCGAAAATCAAAATATCTACTCACCGAGTCAATACGGGTTCCGTAAAAATAAGGATGTGAATATGGCTATTTATGAGTTTCTATTAAGAGTTACCGATAATATGGACAAGGGAAAATTAACGGTGGGCCTTTTCATGGACATGAGTCGGGCGTTTGATTGGGTCAATCATGAAATACTTCTCAACAAGCTGCAAGCCTATGGTGTTAGAGGGGTTGCGAATGATTTAATTAGATCATATAATTATCAGTGAAAGATATCAAATGACTAAAATTAGTGGAATTAGCTATGATACACTCACTGAAAAAATATACTCTTCCGAACTCAGGAAAGTAAACTCAGGTGTCCCACAAGGTAGTATCTTGGGACCTCCTCTCTTCCTTATTTACATAAATGATCTCCCTGACGCGGTACAACATCCCATAACACTATTCGCAGATGATAGTACTATCTTATACACAGGTGACAAAAAGGATATTATAAAGCTACAAACAGAAATAAATGAATCCTTCGCAAATACAATAAACTTTTTAAAAAACATTGACTTGAAAGCCAACTTAGAAAAGACCAAAATAATAAATTTCAAACAAAGGCAAAGTTGTGTGTCTCGTCATAAACTTGACATAAACTATCAAGGACACAAAATAGATGAAGTTGATTCAATAAAATTCTTAGGTCTATACTTGGACAGCAAATTGGCATGGGACCACTATGTGGCACACACCTCCAAACGCATCAATCAATTTTCACATGCTCTGTACAAGCTGGGTAAAATTGCAAACAGGGACACTCTACTGACAGCGTACCATGGTCATGTTGCCTCTATATTGAGATATGGAGTGATATTCTGGGGAAACGCTACAAATAAATTAACAGTTTTCAGAGCTCAAAAAAGGTGTATCAGAGCTATATGTAGGTTGCGACGTAGACAAACATGCAAAAATAAGTTTATACAAATGGAATTATTGACCTTCCCCTGCATCTACATTAGCGAGGTGGCTTTATTTGTTAAAAAAAACCCGCAACTTTTTCCTAAATATGAACAAGGTAGCAGAAAGGAAGACAATGTTAAATTTACAAGGAAGGTAAAGACCACTCTTATGTTAAAAAGTGTGTTTTGTATGGCACCTATAATCTACAATAAAATTCCTCAATCAATCCGTAAATGGACTGACTATGAATGTAAGTTTTAAAAACAGACTCAATGAATTCTTAATATCAAAGGCATATTATTCCCTGAATGATATTTTAACAGACCGGAATATTTGATTTGAACATGAAGTTGTTGTGAGATTGACATGTCACTGTGAGGGATATATTATCTATTGTTTTAAGATTTTGATTGACATGACTTATAATGCAATTTTGATTGTAATATTACTGGATTTTTCTGACTTCTCAATTTGGTTTTCCTGACATAAGTGTTTGATAATTTTATTATTTCTGTACTAAGAGTAAATATGTTTTTTATTGTATTACCTAATTCTTAATTTCGAATTTAATGTCGGTCTCAAATAATTACTCATATATTTTATTATTATATCCTGTTTGACTACAAAAAATTAACGCTTGCATGCTGACAAAGCGGGAACTGGAGATCCCTATTATCATTGCATCATCTATTTGTAACCCAGGACCACAAGCCAAATAAATGATTTGATTTGATTTGATTTGATTTGATTAATTTTTGCTCTAAAGTTGAAAATTAACGAGGTATTTCACAAAAACTTTAAAACAAGATGGCGGCGAACCCCCTACCGGGATTAGTTCGAAAATCGAGATTTATACTTCCAACCACCCTCTTCGACGTTTAAAAAAAAGAAATCGCTCCCCGGATTTTTTTATATTTCAGGCTAATTTTATGTCTACCCCGACTGTACTACAACTTTTGTGAAATCGACAACTACGTCTTCCAGACAAACTTGTAGGCAAATTTTAGTATTTTCTTCATATTTCAAAAACCACCACACCAATTTCGATAAAATGTATATGGGACAATTCGGAAAGCATACCCATCCGAACACAATAAGAAATTTTGAAATCGGTTTGGGCGTTTTCGAGAAATCTGGTAATATGCATTTTAAAAAAACATGGTAGTTGAATTTATAACCTCCTTTTTAAAATTCGGTTAAAAACAGAACCTTGCAGTGAGACATATTTGTCTAAAATGATAATTGTGACATATTTGGGCATGTGTACATGTTTGAAATTTTAGACTCACCAACATTTTCAGCATCTACAATCTTAGTTCCAAGTGATCTGATAGCTGTTGACGACGAACCACCGAAGAAATCGAAAACAGCTCCACTGTAGAACCACTCCTTCGTTGGAGCTAACCCGAAGGTAATATTCGACAAGGTCTTGGAAGCGACAGCTATCATCCCCAACAAAGTATCGTGCATACCGAAATACTTGCTGAATACCATCACTGCAACTGCGGTTCCTGTAAATAGACACCCAGATTTCACTTTTATGTATAAGCAGTTCACTTTATATTCCCACTCCTGAGATTTGGGACTTTCTCGCGTAAGGAGATATTCAATATCATAATCTACTAGCCAAGTGTGAGTTGCCGCATGACACAAACATATTCTCGAAAGATATGTATATACACATATCCTTGGAATATGCCAGTTTCTTCACAATTTGTACTTGGAGCAAATCGAGAATGTGATGCAGGCGGGATTCGGGCCTACAAGGTCCCGATATAAAATTAGACGTTCTAAGCACCAGTCCACGGTGGCTTTATTTGCAGATAGTCTATCTTGTCTATTATCTCTGTCTAAAAACGGAAACAAAGTTGATTCCAGCGCTCAAAAACTGAACAAAAATTCTGGATTTTTTATTAGATGACTAATGTCATAACATAATAAAACACTTTATTAAAAGCTTGTAAAAATCGTTGGAAACTAAAATAAATTAAAAGTGATGACTGAAGTGGCTGAAGGCCTAGTGTTTTTGTTTAGATCTGTCTCAACTAGATAACCGTGATGAGCGCATAAGAACAAACTTGAAAATTTTGAGATACCCTGTAACATTTCACAATTCATCAAAATTTGACAACGTAACCTTGTAAGGGCGGGCATAAAATAATATATTTTTCGTTTTGTTAGAACTACACATTGCTTATTTTTTTTTTTAAATTACGATTACATATATTTATTGTAATAATGACCGATACGAGCAATTTTACATTTCTTTTCACTAATAAACCATTCTAAACATAATAAACAATTTCTTATCCAAAGAACTGACCGTTGCTACAATGTTGCGTCAGTTAACCCTTTTTGTTTTTAAACACTAAGGATGTTACTATAAAAATCGTAAGCTGATAAGTTGAATCGACTGCAATGATTACTTGTGAAGAAGTATAACCATAAATTAATGGCCATTTTGTGATTATAATAAAACATAATAATATTGATAATTCTTTATAAACTATAAAAGTGCAAAAAATTGTTGCGAGAATAGATAATTTTATTGTAAATAAATTAATAATATCTTTGAGTGCTGACAGCAATGACGAAGATGACAATACTAATAACAGTTCAGATAATTGTTAAATTATGCACTTATCTTATATTGCTCCATAAATTTATGAAAGAAAAAATAATTCTGGGGCGGAGAATTGCCTGATGATTTTTTTAATTTGTATTTCAAGTCCGTATCAATTCATTCACTTAAATCGATGTTTTTAAGCAGGTCACTATGACGATAAAACTGATAGACCATTTTAATAGGTAACATTTGACATCTGACTGTACGAGTATACCTATTTATTATTTATTCATTTTTGAGTTCTGTCTATCTCTTCCTTTTACTAAATGAGTGGTTTAAATGTCATCGTGAATACATAAATAAAGACATGCACAAAATTTACCTGTCCCTACCACCTTTCACTTGGTGCTTCAATTGATGACTTGGTGTTTAAAGTATCCGTAAATCGAAAATACTTTCAATTGCTTACTGAACACCACGACTGTGTTAAACTCGTAGAAATAGACAGCTTACATAAAAAATGTATGATATTCTAGACGACTGTTTGAAGTTTCGAGAATGTTATGAATTTATAACAAAAGGTTAATAGGTACTTAAGAAAAGTATTTTTGCATTGCAAGAAACAAGTTTCCTGAGTGGCTCGTTCTCGAACCGGTATATATCTATTCTATGCCGGTATTTTATAAGATTGAAGTAAATATTGGTAAATTTTGTTTTAGGCTCTATGTAAATGAAAAGTTATCAAACATCAGCTACCAATTCTTTGACGACATTTTAAATAAACCTTTCTTACATGCAACAAATAAAAACAACGTTTTGGAATATTAGTAGATATCTCCTAAAAATGTATATTTTTTCGGTGACATTTTTACTTTATTTATCTTAATTTATGTAATGGGCCAAGTGATAAAGGCGTTATTCATTATGACCGGGCACTATGAAAAATGCCCACTGAGGGAGGGCAATTTGACAATCATTATTCTAATAATCAAATCGACTGGGCACATCATCTTTTGGGCAGAGTAATACAAACATTTTTAATTGGTGGACATTTAACACACAACACCACTTGACCCCAAACTAAGCAAAGTTTGTATGATGGCGGCCAGATAGCTGATATAATACTTATACAGTTTTAAATACATACTTACTATACATAGAAATACCCAGACACAGTGCAAACATTTGAATTCATCACACAAATATTTGCACTGGGTGGAAATTGAACCCACGACCCTCGGCTTCGCAGGCAGAGCTACTACCAACTAAGCAACAAGGCTAGTCAATTAGATACTTTTTTATTACTGCAGTTAGTTAGGGTCTATCACTGACATTCCGGGTGGGCTCAGAAACTCTGCCGTCCCGTGCTCCACTACGGAGGTCGCCGGCTCGCTCGACAGCCTTGTCACGGTCGGTACGCTTGACCTCTCATGGCTTGCTCCAATCGGGCCCTTGCTTTAGTTGCTGGCTTCCGCATTTTTTTATACACTCTAGAGGTAGTAGCGCAATAATAGGTGGAGTCGTGGTCCTTTACCAGCACCACGACTCCACCTTTATTATCAAATTGCCCATTTATAACGTAGCGATATAATAATGACCGGAAAATCTGATAAACTAGCAGCGGTGATACCCGCGAAGTTATCGTTCCCGTTGTTCCCTTTGTTTTTCCGGGATAAAAAGTTTATTTGTTTTTCTAGACTATAATCTATCTGTGATCCAAATTTCACCCCAATCCGTTCATACGTTAGGACGTGATTGAGCAACAAACATCCAAACATCCAAATATCCAAACATCCATACATTGACATTTATAATATTAGTGGGATAATGAAGTTTAAATAGTAATTAATCATTTTGCTCTATATACTTAGTAATAGATTATGAATAGTGCCCGGCCATTATTAATAATGCCCACATTAATCAAATTTGTCCATTACATAAATTACGCGTCACGTTGTTTGCCCGAGACCCGCGATAGACTCTTAACTTGTTTTAACCAATTTTAATCTAATTTGCACACCATGTGCAGTTTGATTAAACTTGAAAGCTAAAATAGATTTTTTTTCGATGGATAGTTTTTATATGACAACATCCGAGCAAAGCCGGAAAGGGCCGCTAGTTTATTTATGTTCATCAGTTGGTACCTTTTTTATAATAATATGTTACTCTATTTATACAATAATTAAAATAAACATAGATAATAACAATACGTAATAATTTGCTATTACTAAATTTGCCGCACTTATAACACGAAAATACTGTCGTTATTCTTTTGAGCATGGCCATCTAGACTAGATATTTCTTTCATTTATTCTTCGGCTACATTAGCGGACGCAGATTCGTATCCTGTTGGCGCAACAAAATCATCGTGTTCACTGTTCAGGCATAGGCGATGTTCTCGGGCGAAGATTCGTGTCGAGTTGACGCGATGCATCGTGCCGGATTGTGTTGTTCAGTATGTTGTTACTTAAAAATGCAGGAAGTAGTGGCTTTGCATTATATGTCAGTAAATTATTATTTTTTGCAATCGTACAGGTATCATTTCCGAAATAATAGATGGAAAAAGATAGATAGATAGATATACTCTTTATTGACACACCAAAGAAAAAGAAATACAGAAAATAAAGAACAATACATTTTAAAGTAGTGCGACAATGGGCGGCCTTATCGCTGAAAGAAAGAAGAGAAAAAGAAGAGATCATCCGCCGATGACTACTATTCAAAGAAACCGAACGATGGTATACGTCGTTAGCGCCAGCTCCTAAGTTAATCGGTTTCTTAATTTTATTGAGATTGGCTCTGTAACTTTTTTTTTTTTTTTTTTAAATAAAGAGTGACGAGACGAGCAGGACATGTGCCTGATGGTAAGCAACATGCCTGCCACTTAACAGCACAGTGACACGCAGCTATTGGAACATGGAGAGCCCAAATCATTACCTAGCACTGCACTGCGCTCGTCACCCAGAGATCTAAGTTGTTATATCTCTAAGCCCTGTAATTTCTCTGGAAACATTGCCCTTCAAACCGGAACACAGTAATGTTTGCACATTAATTTAATTAATTAATTAATTTAATTTAATTTGCCATTAATGAATCTTTTTCATTTCTTTTACTGTGGTAGGCCAACCTAGCTAATTTTTAATTCGAATCCATGCATCATGTACCAAGTGTTTCTTTTTATGGTTATATATAACATATGGAATCGTAGTGACCGGGGTCACTAGGATTCCATATGTTGCTTAAAATTGAATGAACCCTAACAGTTTTTCGTTACTTAACTCCATAGTGTACAAAAAAGCAGGCATGCTCGCCTTGCTTCAAAGTCTGGAAGACACTGAATTAAGAATTGACGTAGGTGTAGCCACCCAAGCGAATATTGTCGAGACAAATCCCTTTGATCCACGTCAGTTTACCGACAGCTCCCCGATACTACATCGTCTTCGCCCGAACACTACGCGATGACACGATAAACCCGGCCACATCTATCGCGTCAACATGAATATACGCCGTAGCCCGCTAATGTAGCCAAAGCATTACGAGCGTGACACCTAAGCTGAGCTCAATTCACAGCCCACGAAAAATCTATGTGTGGTGCGCCACAAGAAGATTTAACTTCAAAATTTGTACTAAATTTAACTTCCTCACTGCTTTGCTTCAGTAAAGTCGTACGTCAAACAACCGGTCTCGGGACTTCCCATCTCCCAGGGGCAATAAGCCGTTTTATTCCACTTCACTGACCAATTGCGAGAAGGAACTTCACTTCCCTTTAAGTTTTTTTCTTGTGGGGGAAATACATTTACGTACCCCCACCATGCAGAGACATGGTGAGTATGTCGGATTCGACACCATGACGACGACAGACATTGTGCCCCTACCGACTAAAACCCCCACAGAATTTTCCCGCATGGCTAGGGGTCAGGGTCGTAGGGTCACTTTACGCTCTTCCGTCAACGACCTTGACCCACCAACTACTGCCCTTGCGGACCCGCCTCGTGGGGGATGCTAGTAGTTCTAGTAGCTAGCTAGTAGTGGACGCATTTAACTCTAGTGACGCGCCGAAAATCAGCTGCGCGTCAACTCCTCGAAGGCCTATCCCTAGGTGGGGTGCCGGACGGCCCTGAACGTCCGACACCCCAGGCCTTCCCTGTGGAGCGATGCGAGCCCAGAGTGGCAACTCTCCAAGCTCGCCCCTGTGTCCGCTTCCGCCTCAGTAAATATGTTTCAACAATAATTATGTTTATTAGTCAAAATAAACATAATTGTTTCGATGAACATGAAAACAAACATGATAGATTTAAAAAAAAAACTTACTTTGATTAAATTTATTTTATAAACCAGTGACCAGTGGTCGCGCAATGGTCGAAACTCGACCATAATTTAAATATACCAAATAGTAGGTAGATATAATATGCGTATGTGTCAAATACTAACATGGAAGTGTGTGTGTGTAATGTTTTTTTATTGATCTAATTTATTTTTACGCATGATATAAAAAAAATAGCATTCGACACTTAAAAAAAAAGAGTTCAAAGTATTTGCTTGACATATTAGAAGCATGATTTAAAAAATTAGAACTCAAGTAAAAATACAACAGGTATAAAATTCAAATAAAAATTAGTAAAATTACAATTAAGACATTATGTGAATTTATAATAATTATTACACAGAAGTTACGGCTAGTCTAGTCGGGAGAACAGCGCCTGCCGATCCGGAGACCCCGGGTTCAAACCCCACACGCACCACTGTCTTTTCGAAGTCATGTCAGGCCCCCATCATACAAGCTTTGCATAGTTTGGGGTCAGATGGTATTGTGTGTGAATTGTCCACCAATATTTATTTATTTATTATTATTGTTATGTATGTGCGTAATGCCGCTAACTTAAAACGGTGAAGGGAAACATCATGAGGAAACCGACATGTACCTAGAATCTTTTGAAGTCATGTGTCATCCACCAACCCGTACAGGGCCAGCGTGGTGAATTATGGCCTTAACTCTCTCCTTGTGAGAGAAGGTCCCAAGTCCCACCAGTGGGAACGTTTAGTGGGCTGTTGATGATGTTGATGATTACACAGAAATTGGTTTACAAAATTGTATTTAAAGTTTAAAACATACGCCGAGCTAGTAGAATGCCAAAAAGCTCGAAACCCTGCAAAAAGTTACGGAAATATAAACTCTACCGATTAGAAATTTCGGTTTAATCGTGGCCCGAACCCATATGGGTACGGCGCCGAAACATAACAAACATTACCATGTATTTGACACACACGCACAAAATACTCTTTTTGTTTTGTAAAAGTCTGTGGTCAAATTGAGAACGGATTAATGTCAGACCAACTACAAATCCTCAAAGGGTTTTTGTCAATTTTAGGGTGAATTTCAATAACTTGGCGTCCATTAGTATTTATTAGTAGGTATTAGTGTGAAAGGGAAAAACGTACCTGCAGTCCCTATCAGCGTCGAGAAAGTAGTGTACAGACCCAATTCAACTCCTGTCATGTTGTACCTTGCCAAGGTGTACTGGTAGACTATAGTCTGTTCACCTGAAAACGGAAAATGAGAATGAGACACAATGCTTGTGAACATTAAGCAAAGCTTGAGTAAACTTACTATAACAATACTATAACCCGAAGAATCCTAAAGTAATGGCCGTTGATTTTAGAACGACGTCGCGGCGCCCGCGGTGATAAGGAGTTAACTAAAAGCTGGCTTAGCATTATACTTCTAGAAAAATTACAGGGCTTAGAGATATAGCATCTCAAATCTCTGGGTGACGAACGCAATGTAGTGCGTAATGATTTGGACTCTTCATGCTCCAATAGCTTGCGTGTAACTGTGCTGTTATGTGGCAGGCATATTGCTTACCATCAGGCATATGCCCTGTTCGTTTCGTCACTCTTTAAATAAAAAAAATAGTTGCAGATATGGAATTTATAAATCATATGGAGGTTATTGCCCATAGCCGCCACGCTGGGCATGCGGGTTGGCGACCGCAGGACCGTGCTGTCTTACGCATGTGACGCTGCTGCCCGTCACAGCTATATTTACAGCACGGCTATATGGATGGATATCCCGGTCGGTCGTCAGCCTCGTTTGTTGGTCGGCAGGGTGCACCACGGGCAGGTGAGGTTGACAGTAAAGTTTTGGGGGCAATTAGATGTTGAGGCCCCTTTACACCATTTTGAGGCTGGTGGCAGTTGGAAACGTAAGACCGAGGATCGGGCTGAGTGGCGTATTATAGGAGAGGCCTATGTCCAGCAGTGGACGAACACAGGCTGATGATGATGATGATGCATTTATAAATATTTGATACTCTTCCACACAAAAACTACTGCTTAGATCTAAAAGACATTTGACACAAAGTTAAATTATAGCACTGTATAGTGTATATCGTCTGGAATAACACACTTTTTATCACGACAAAATTGGGGAAACAGGAAAAAGAAGGATAAATCGATGGGCATTACTAAATCTAAGTATGTCTATGGGTAATTAATACATCACAAGACGGCTTTTATTCATAGGTGGGGTTATTTACGATAGAGATTAGAATTATTTTCGGGTACGTGCATTTGTTCATACACATACCATTTATTTATACTAATATTACATAAGCTGAAGAGGTTTTTTGATTGGCCACGCTAATCTCAGGAACTACCTACTTGCCTTACTTAAAAAAATCTTACATCGTTGGATATGCACCTTATTATGTGATGCCTGCGTGCTGCGGTTATATATTTTTTATGTACCGCGGGCAAAGCCAGGGCGGACCGCTAGTTAATTAATATAAGATACAAATATACGGCTTCCGCTGGTGTATTCGCGAAAAAAATATATTTTTGAAGTGAAAACTTCTTTAGGTGGCCCTCAACAGATTGTTCGTGGGCTGTGAATTGAATTCTAGCGTCACGCTCGGGTATGATAAGAAATCTTCGGGTAAACTCGGGACCATGGCCATTGGACATCTAGAATTGTGTTAGCCAATGGGAAATGCTGACGCATTTCTAGATGGCCATGCCATGATAGCCAGGCCACACCTTCCAGTAACACCCGCCTAGTTTCCAAAGTAAGCTATCAAATTCTGAGTTACAAGTTTTCACTTCTATCGGCAGATCCTTTATTACTGCCAATTTTTTTTCTTGTTTTCTCTTTCTTTTGGGGTGCAAATGCAACCCTTGTACCTGCTACTGACGCCCATGGGCGGATAGGTTTTACAAAATCGACGGATAACCTAACCTATCTTATCATGATCGATCAAGCTAATATGAAAATTAGAAAATATAATTATAGTTATGAGCGCTATGTACGCACATTTACCTATTTTTGGAAATAAATTATGTATGTGGCAGATATGTAGATTCCAAGAGTCACTTTTGACAAAAGTCTACGATTATGTCAAAGTTCGTGAAGTAGACGTTTTGTCGCTAGGCTTTCATGCAAACACTTTTATTAAATGGACTGGAAACTTGACATCAGAAAAAATGTCTTTATGTATAGGCCACTTTTATATCAGATTCATTATTTAGACATTGCTAAAAAGATTAAGCGTAAGATGTAAGCAGCGTAATGGCAGCTTACGAAATGAGAGTTTGCAAAAAAAAAAAAAAAAAGAAATAGGTATCTTCAGAGAAAGTGTGTCACATATTTATGGCTTTAACAGCATCGTCATGGCCATTTAAGGTCAAACAAAATCCTATTTATTTAAAAAATATAGTCAACGAAATTATCATCTTACCCAAAGCAGGTCCTATGATGAGAATGTGAGCACATATCACTAGAATTATCTGTATACGCTGTTTTCCACGTGATAAAATTAACACCGACAAAGTATCCCATACATTCTTAGGATTAAAAAAAAAATTTAATTGTTCCAGGATTGTGCCTTTCTGTTCTACTCTGTTCACATCTTTTATCCTAAAGCATAAGTATAAAACGCCGATAGAATAAATAGCAAGATCAATTCCAAACACTCCATAATATCCGACTGTTTGGCTCAGAATACCGCTCAGGGATGTGCCAAATGGGGAGCCAAGTGTGACTATGATAGCGACAGCTCCCATCCTCATAGTCCGAGCATCGAGAGACGTCACATCGGCAATGTAGCTAAAAGCTCCAAGTAACGCAATACTTGGGCCACCGGATAATGCTGTGGGCACCGCTTCTATTATAGCTGTCGCCCATAAAGGCCATTCTAAAAAGAAATAAGTAGCTAGGATCAGTCCAAATGCAGCAATCAATTCGCCTAAAATTGGTAACAGCATCAAAAGCTTTCTATTGCCAGTTCTATCACTCCAAGCGCCCACAAATAGTACAATAATCAGTGGAAAGCTGCTAGCTAGTGGGACCTGCCAAGATTGCATGTCGGTCAACAACACAATAGCCTCCTCTTTTGCTTGTATCGTGATGTTGTCGTCCGCTTCTCCGTTGATTACCTTCTCGCATATTTCTTTCGAATAATTTAAATCCACGCGGCAGGCTTTCTCCGTATTAAGCTGGTTGACAGCAACATAAGAAATTCCTAATGGTATGATATAGCACAACAAGAATGGTTCGACAGTAAAAAATGTTAATATCTTCTTTATAATTTCAAAGCATGTTGCGGGTTTTACTTTTTTTGTAGGGCTATTTCCGTTTGCTTCATTTTTTCCGTTTGTTTCTGAGGAAGAACGATTTTGAGTAATTTCACTGAGTTCAGTTTCAGGTTGAGTTTTCTGTGCCATTGTTGAGAGATTTCACATCACTGACTCTATATTATTAATAAACTGTAAAACAAGACACGTATGCCTGAATGTAGTTTTGATCACGTTCGGAAGGCAACTGACGACCGGCTCTGACTCGTTCTAAAACTTCAAAGAACTCGTTTTTTCTTAATAGTAACGATACCACAATAATTAAGACAGTCACATACAAAGATGATCTAAACAAATATATCCTAGTTGAAGGTCGTTAGGAATTTAAGTGGAAATTGTGTTCATGGTGTATAAAAATAGCATCAAAATATCTACTGTGTGTATATTCTTCTATGTAGATAAAGTTTATATAAGCGTGTATGACCATTGTCTAATTTTGTCAGCAGAAACTACTTGTTTTCGGGAACGGTAGCTGCTCTAATGAAGGAAAAGTTAGTTTACTGCAATTTTTTGATTTTTAGAATCCTGAGTTTTTATTAAACCTTGGCCACTGTTGTACACACAACTTCTGAAATCTTATTATTATAAAGCTACCATAAGTCCTACAACGACGCAACCAAAGTTGGTAAATTTAACTACCTACTGATCTAATCGGAAACATAACTAAAATTAGTAAAGAAACATACTTACAAAAAAAAAACATGTTATTATTGCTGAAGTTTGTAAGTTCAGGATCAATTAATTAGTTTTTGTTACTCTTTCATACAAAAACTACTGAACAATATAACAAAACGTTTATTTGTAGGTACATAAAAAAAACTTATACACTTACCGACTAAGATGAAACAAGAGGATAGACAGACAATACATTTTGAATGTTTGTTGCTTAATAACGTCAGAATGTCAGAACGGATCGAGTTGAAATTTGGAACATAGTAGGTAAGTAGGTACCTACTTAGTTAGATTATAGTTTGAAATGGCACGTATGTATGTTACCTACTTTTTAGACGGGGAAATAAGCCCGATCCATTCAATTGTTCCAACGTTCTTGAGCAACAAACATCCCAATGTTCGTACCATTTCCAAAATTCATTAAAATTTCATAATAATATTGGTACTTAACAATACATCGAAATAAGGACGCCTGATATTTTTATTATAGCAAAACACATAATATACATTGCTCATCAAATATAGTTCAAACATTCGATTGCCATTCCTCGGCACAGGAAGTACATAATATGTACTGCAAAAGAAAAGACGAAAAAATCTTAAAAGGCGGAACCTCGTGGAAGCTTAAGCTGGTATAGGGTATAGGCAGTCACAGCGGGCACCCGTGATGTCGAGTCCAACGTAACCCGTTCGTCTCCCCTAGGTGGAAGGTTAAGCGTAAATGCATTTCCTCTATATAAAAACTCATCATTGAAGTAGAGTTTTTTTTTCTGAGAAAACAAATGATTTATTATGTCTACATAATCGACGCACGCCTGTTTTGTTGAAAGTGAGCACGCCAAGTTAGAACTTTATTGTTTCTCGTGGTGATAACTTCGCAATTTTTTAAGACATAATTTTTTTGATCTCATGGCCACAGCCATTGTAACGCTGCCAAAACGTTCCAGTAATTAAATAAGAATTTAGATTACAAATACGTTAATATTATACATAAATATATGCGGCATGGGTTTTTTCGTGCCGACGTCTGTTGTAAGTTGTAATGCATCCGGAAAGTTAGAAGGTTAAACATTTAGATGGCGGTTACGCCATACGCTACTGAGATCGATCCTCGGTCTTACGTCTCTAACCACCACCAGTTGCTTTTCGTATATCGTCACTCCATCTAGTTTCAAGGCGGCCTATACTACGTTTACCGATTCACGGTCTCCACTCCAGAACCTGTATACCCCAACGGTTATCGGGTCTGCGACAGATGTGATCAACCCACTGCCACTTCAGTTTGCTAATACGTAGATCTCTATGTCGGTGTTTTTAGTTCTCTGACGAATTACTTTATTGCGGATGCAATCCCTCAGAGAAGTTTATCTGAGAGATTGCATCCCTTTCCATAGCTCGCTGAACAACTTTGAGCTTACGGACCATTTTCACTGTCAGCGTCCACGTTTCAGCACCGTAGATCATAACGGGTAGGACGTACTGGTTGTACACTTTTGTTTTGAGACTCTGTGGACGATTTTAACTGACGAGAAGTCTCGTCATATTACCTTAATTGATGTTAAATAAATTCAAAAATGTTTCTAATCCTTATTTTATACCACCGATTTTTCTTTGATTATGGGAGTAAATATGCAAACATTTCAGGCCAAAATAATTATTATGCTTACTCTTATCTCTGAGTACACTGAGACCTTTTCAAATTTAAATCACAAGGCTAAAGGTCAAGCCCGGCCCATCACTTCTGCCATGTAGTGAAAAATATGAACTAGGTATATTTTCATCAAAGAAATATTTACATTCTTGTAATACTCGATTTTGTGGCGTCCTGAGCTATTAAAACGCCCTTGCCTTGTAGAATGATGTTTTCAATTATCTGTTTTCCATTGTCTATATTAAGCATGGTGACTAAAAAAAAGTTTTATTGTGTCGGTTAGATTATTTTGTTTAACAAATAAAAAACATGAAGGTTCAGTAGTAAATGGTAAAAATGCTATCATTATCGACTGGGAAATTTTAATTCAATTTTCAGTTTCGAATCAACAGCAATCATTAAAGCTCTGGAATTGATCCTGAGAGAGTCTAATAAAGAAAAATATATTATGTATACAGACTCAAAATCATATTTTGTCAGCATTACAGAATCATAATAACTTAAATCACTTAATTATAGATATCAAAGAAACAATGACTGAATTACAGAATAAAAATTATTCATTCCAAATTATTTGGATCCCATCATCCCAATTATAAGACATAATATTAAAATTAATATTCATTGTTAATAATCTTTTGGCGCGCCTAGACAGATTTTTCGTGGGCTGTGAGTTGAATTCTTCTAGCGTCACGCTCGGGTACCTATGATAAGAAATCTTCGGGTAAAATCGGGACCATGGCCATTGGCCATCTAGAAATTCGTCAGCCAATGGGAAATGCTGAAAGGGCGTGGCCTGGCCATCTAGAAATGCGTCAGCAGTATTTCTAGATGGCCACGCCATGATGGCCAGGCCAGTCAGGCCACGCCCTCTGGTTACACCCGTGCAGTTTCCAAAGTAAGCTATCAAATTGTAAGTTAGGTATAAGTTTTCATTTCTATCAGCAGTTCCTACTACTGCCAATTATTTTTTTAAACGTAGTATCGTGGTATTATGGCGTCGCCACCAGTGCCTGATTAAGAGTTCTAACCGCCCTAGGCTAATTATGAGGACGCGCCCCCACCAGAGGGTCTACTGCCAAACGGAAAGTGCTTAGCTGAAAAGTCTTAACTTTGGTATTGCTATCTCTTTTCTTTTCGTTTGATATTATAGAGATAGCAATGGCTAAAACCGATTTAGTTAAGCAGTAGAAGGGCAGGTATGTTATGGTCGGCCTAAAAAGTACCTAGTGTATCAGTTTTGACTTTGTTTCCTAGTGGACCAATTTAATATTATTTATACCAGGGCTTTTTTGAGGAGGCACGCAAGAGCCTACAGTACCCTCAAAGGATTCGAAAGTATACCCCGGCTTTCTCCGACAGTGATTTGGTGTCTGATTCGCGAGGGCGCTTTCACACTCGACAGCGACCTTATCGCTGACTCTATCGTAGAGCTGGAACTGTTGCGGGGGACAGAACCCTTGCACGCCAACCATGCAACGGAAACCAGCAGTACTTTAGCGTCACCTTTTCGGAAGGGCCACCACCTCACCTTCTGAAATAGGGTGCTGGACGGCATTGAACGTCCGACACCTCAGGCTCTCTAAGTAGAGATGGTGTAGGTACGAGCCAGAGTGGCTCGCTCTCGTCACCACTTCCTCTTTCGTTTACAAGCGAGAGCCCACCTCCTCCTTGCTCCTCAGCTATCTTCATCTGCGACTTCTGTGAGATAATGATTTCTCAAAAGGAGACCACCGCCTCCCATGACCTCTCACTGTTGAACATCTTGGGTAAGGTAGTAGGCAGGTAAGAGGTCCGCCACTTCTCCCGGGTACATCTTCAATGCGTGTTGATCGGTGTGATCTGCGCAATTGCACCGGTGACACACCAGCCTTTCTACCGCCTAACTAAATCGGTTTTGGTTTTGCTATTGCTGTCTCTATAATTTCAAGCTAAAAGAAATAAGGTACCGTCTAATACACCCGCGCCCTTTAGAACCTATGTCGCTCTCATTGAACCTACTCAGCGTCGGTCCTGAGACAGTTCGCTCTTCAAGTTGACGCAAATACGCCCCAAACTTCCATCTGACCTGCTGTGAAATACCGAAATGTTACAGTGTCAGCTTGCCAGCGACAGACACGCCACACACCAAAATATTAGAGGCTAGAGCTTGCAGGTGCAGGTGAAGGTGTCCGTCAGAAACCACGGAAACAGATGGCCCCCAACTTGTGAAAAACCACCTCTAGGCCGATGCTCCTAATCCTGGATACCACTGTCGCCAGCACCGCCACCTCGTGAAACCTCCGCCCCTCTCACAATAACCAGCGTGCCGTTGGCTTAATAAGCGACACCGATGCAACGCAGTTCGCAAGTCGTAAGTCGGCCCACTACCACCCATACACTGTGGATATTTCCAAAATCTGTACAAAACGGTTTGAATCCACTTTTCTCTTACGTACAGCTTTAGAGTAGAATAAGTTGCCGGCCTCCTTGTTCCCTGAGAGATACAATCTAAAACTTTTCAAGGTCAGAGTGAATAGGTACTTTCTAGGTCAACGTGCGTCATCTTCGACCACACCGTCGCTTACCATCAGGCGAGTAGGTGGTTAAACGCGGACCTATACGCGATAGAAAAAATAAAAAATAGTTAGCGGCGCTTATTTGTAACCGAACAACCGAAGTGCCACACGGGTAGCGTAAGAGCAAACTCCTGTCGAACCTCACGTGACACGAGGATAAGCTCCCTCCCTTTCTATTGTTAGGGACACCACCTCACTGTAAAAGAGGTAGTCTCTTACGATGCGCCATAGATATTGGGGTACCCCAGCACTTCTGTTGTGGTTGTGGTGTGGTGGATTAGGATTTAGAACGCGTTTACTATATTAGGAGACACCGTAAACAATAGGCCGCCACTGGAGCACACCTTCCTTCGGACATTCGGACGAACGGCGTCGGTTGCGGAGAGGTCTTTCTGAAACCCGAACCTTGTCCCTTCGACAAGTTCAGCGCGCCCCTCTAGATCCTCGCGCCCTAGGCTGCAGCCTAATTAGCCTAAGGGTTAATCAGGCCCTGGTCGCCACTAAAAGCTGTTATTATTTTTGCCTGATTTTGTAAGCATTGAGTAACGCCAAAACAATAAGTTATGTAATAGAGTTTTTTCAAAAAGTCAATCATTGTAAGAAGATTAAAAAAAAATTGTTAATGAATCATATTCCGGACTGAAAGTTTTTAGGCAACCCAACCCAACAAATAGGATTAAAATGAATAGGTACTCATCATCATCATCAGCCTATCGCAGTCCACTGCTGGACGTAGGCCTCTCCTAATGAACGCCAAATGGCTCGATTTTGCGCTTTTTGGATCCAATTTCTGCCAGCAATCTTCCGCAGGTCGTCCCTCCACCTAGCCTGAGGGCGCCCCACGCTACGTTTGCCTAAGCGCGGTCTCCACTCTAGAACTCGTCTGCTCCAGCGATGGTCGGTTCTACGAGCGATGTGACCAGCCCACTGCCACTTAAGTCTACTTGCTCTGAGAGCTATGTCGATAACCTTGGTTCTTTGTCGGATCACCTCATTACGGATCATATCCTTCAAAGAGACTCCGAGCATAGCCCTCTCCATTGCTCGCTGAGCAACCTTCAGTTTATGGACTAGTCCCACCGTGAGTGTCCACGTTTCGGCACCGTAGGTCATTACGGGTAGGACGCACTGATTAAAGACCTTTGTCTTCAGGCACTGCGGAATAGACGACGTGAAGATCCGACGAAGTTTACCGAATGCTCCCCAACCCAGCTGAATTCTTCGATTGACTTCTCCCTCGAAATTGTTTTTCCCCATTTGCAACTGCTGTCCGAGGTAGACATACTTTTGAACAATTTCGAGGGTTTGTCCGCTCACAATTATTGGTCCCGGGGTAACCAGTCTATTGAACATGACTTTAGTTTTGTCGATGTTCATCCCGAGACCAATACGCTTTGAAGAATCAGCTAGGTCGGTAAGCATTCGTTGCAAGTCTTGCAGTGACTCCGCTATTAGGACTATGTCATCAGCGAATCGGAGGTGTGAGAGGTACTCGCCGTTAACGTTGGTGCCTAGTCCTTTCCAGTCCAGTGCCTTAAACATATCTTCCAAGGCACTTGTGAACAGTTTGGGGGAGATAACGTCCCCCTGTCTCACTCCTCGGCAGAGCCTGATATGCTTAGACGACTGATTCTGTACTTGGACTGACATTGTCGCGGCGTCATACAGATCTCTCAGCACCTCGATGTAACGATAGTCTACTTGGCATCGCTGCAAAGACTCCAGAACAGCCCAGGTCTCAACGGAGTCAAAAGCCTTCTCATAGTCCACAAATGCAAGACACAGGGGCTGGTTATACTCTTCGGACTTCTGTATAACTTGCCGCACCGTGTGAATGTGGTCTATGGTGCCAAATCCTCCTCGAAACCCAGCCTGCTCCGGTGGCTGAAACTCATCAAATCTTCTGGCGAGACGGTTCGTGATTACTCTCGAAAACAGCTTATACACGTGGCTCAGGAGTGAGATAGGTCGATAATTCTTCAGAAGAGTTTTGTCACCTTTCTTGAAAAACAGAACCACCACACTTCTGTGCCACGAAATTGGAGTTCTCCCACAGCTGAGAACAGCGTCGAACAATTTTTGAAGCTCTCGAAGTATCGGTTTTCCACCCGCTTTCAAGAGCTCCGAAGTGACACCGTCTTCACCGGAGGCTTTTCCATTCTTAAGCTGTTTGAGAGCAATCTCGATCTCGCCTTGGCTAATTTCTGGCAGCTCGTCTGTATAGTGGCGCGTCAGTGGTGCTCGTGAGTCCTCCTTACTTGGCGTTGGGCGCAAAGCCTGCGATTCGTATAACCGGGTATAGAAATCTTCTATCTCAGAGAGGACCCCCAACCTGGAATTAACGATGTTGCCATTGAATGTTTTTAACTTCGTCAGATGGGGCCTCCTCCTAGGTATATAATCCTAGGTAATAGGTACTAGTTTTGTACAATTCTTTCAGTCTAGCAGCGACCCGCGGTGTTACCCGCGAAGTTACCGTTCCCGTTGTTCCCGTTGTTTTTTCGGGATAAAAATGTAGCCTATGTGTTCAGCCAGACAAATTTCAGCCCGATCCGTTCATACGTTAGGACGTGATTGAGCAAGTTTAGGCTCTCTCTCCGTACTGAGCAAGTACCAAAATCATGGAAGCTTGCTAACGTGCAACCTGTGCCCAAAAAAGGTAGTCGTGCTGACCCTGCCAACTACAGGCCCATCTCGGTCACGTCCATACTGTGCAAGACTATAAAACGTGTCTTAAACCACAGGCTCCTGACGTACCTAGAATCTAACGACCTCCTCAGTGACCGGCAATACGGGTTTCGCCGAAATCGGTCCACCGGGGATATTCTAGCGTACGTCACTCACATCTGGAGTGAAGCTATTGAGAAACACGGGGAAGCGCTTGCAGTCTCCCTGGATATCTCGAAAGCTTTCGACAGGGTTTGGCATGATGGCCTTATTAGCAAGCTTTCTAGTTATGGTTTGTCTCCTGGGTTTATTGCGTGGATATCGGACTTCTTGAGGGATCGATCCATACGAGTTGTCATTGATGGCTGCTCGTCGGATCAAATGGCAATCAATGCCGGAGTCCCTCAAGGGTCGGTACTCTCTGCGACGCTTTTTCTGCTACACATCAACGATCTGTTGAAGCCCGGTATCTTCGGGTACGCGGATGATAGCACTGTTGTAGAGAGTTACATATCGAGCGCGAGAGCCAGTGGACAGCAAACTAAGGTATTGAGAGAGAGTATGATCGAGCGTTTGAACTTGGCCCTTGAGGAAGTCTCTAAATGGGACGAAACCAATCTGGCCAAGTTTAACGAGGTAAAGACGCAGGCGTGTCTGTTCTCGGCAAAAAGGAGTCCATTTTAACATACTCCTACTTTTCGAGGTGTATCCGTACCGGTTACTGATTATCTTGAGCTTTTGGGCGTTACCTTGACCTCTGCGCTCAACTTTGGCACGTATATCGAGTCCAAGGCTAAATTAGCTGCCACAAAGCTAGGTGTCCTCTCAAAGGTGCGAAAGTACTTCAAATCTGAACAATTACTTCTCTTATACAAAGCACAGATTCGGTCTTGTATGGAGTACTGTTCGCATCTTTGCGATGGATCGGCTAAGTATCAGCTTGAGGCTCTGGAATCGATCTAGAGGCGTGCCAAAAGGCTCATAGGCAAAGACACTCTAGTGCGAAAAAGACTTCAAAGTCTTGAACATCGCCGCAAGATTGCAAGCTTGTCGGTTTTTTATCGGATACACTTCGGAGAGTGTGCGACTGATCTGCATGATCTAATACCACCTTGCCCTTTTTTCTATCGGACTTCTCGTAACTCGAAGAAGCGGCACCGTTTCATGGTTGATGTTCCAAAGACACGGACGAAGAGGTTTGACTCTAGTTTTATGATAAGAACGTCTAGGCTGTGGAATGAGTTGCCAGAGTGGGTTTTCCCTGATAGTTATAACCTTGGTGTCTTCAAATCGAGAGTGAATCGGTTTCTTCTAGGTAAACACGCTCCATCGTAGACCGCATCGTCGCTTAACATCAGGTGAGATGGCGGTCAAGTGTAAACCTATAAAAGTTAAAAGTCACTCTCGATTTGAAGACACAAAGATTGTAACCATCGGAGAAAGATGTTCTTATCACAAAAGTAGAGTCAAATGTCTTTGTTCGCGTCTTTGGAGCATCAACCATGAAACGATGTCGCATTTTCGAGCTACGAGCATTCCGATAGAAAAACGGGTCATGTGGGATTAGATCATGCAAATCAGTCGCACACTCTCCGAAGTGTATCCGATAAAAACCCGATAGGCTAGCATTTTTTTGTTTTTAGCTGCCAAAGGTTATTTGTCACTTTCTTGTAACATTATCTTACCTTAAGATTATTAATTTAATCAGATTTGCTGTAAGTGATATCGGAGCTGAGTTACAGGCTTTCAAACTTCTCTTTTACTTCAAGAAATGCAAAGTCATAAATATCTTGGTTTCGATATAGTTTAGCCGCTTGATACACCGCCGGCGCTCTTCGCGTTCACAAATTTGGCGGGAAAACGGTTGTCAGGCTACATAAATGGGGTGTTTATGCTTCGGCCTATGAAGTGCCGCCTTACTTGTACCTGTTTAAGCCCATTTATTTTCAAGAGCGTTTCTAGACGCTTCTAGCGGTATCGTTTGTTTATAATTAATGTACTTAAAATGTAAACTAACGTTTTTGACACTTGAGTAAAACTTTTTGCGATTTCTCAAGTAGGTAGTCTAACAGCTATAACATTAATAGTTTATAAAGGAGACAGTGGTTGTATATGGCTTAAATGTGTTTTATACGAAATAACAAACTCGAAAAAGCAAAAAAACTGCATTTGACAGCACATTTTTAAATTTTTTGTCAATAGGTACTTCGGGACCATTTTCCCGCCAAAAAGATTTTTCTTTGTTTTTTATTAATCTGTAAATTTTTCTATGTAAATGAACTCTAATTTTAACGTAGGTTACATCAAAATAAAGACCGGTTCAAGTAGACATCATTAAACACAAATTTATCGGTAAGTAGTTATACATTCCCAAATAAAAACACGAAAAAGTTTTTTTCCGCCCAAAATCCGTCCGCAAAGTTAAGTTTGTTTGTTTTCGTCATCAACCAAGTTTTTGGGTACTATATTACACATCGGTGTATCAAGTGAAGAGGAATGTGTCCGAAATAACTTTTGCTCACTTTATGATATTTGTTCAAAACATCCAAGTTTCATGTCTGGCCAAGCAAATTCAAATACGATGCCAACTTTACCCAAACCCATGCGGTGGATTAAACTTTATTGAAAAATCGAGGTCTCGCTCCGCGATAAAACTTCCGTAGTTAACACTAGGTTTCTGAATTTCATGAGTTTCACCGTGTTTATAAGATCGAGCAAGTTCCGATAATTCAATGCAGTTTCAGGTACCATGTTCGTGGTCACGGTCTAGCTCTACCAATGTCTTGTAATAATTAATAATAATAATGTTATATAAAATATATTACTGTATTACGTTACGTTAAATGTATAATATATAAGTAGTTGTTAAAACTTTACAGCGACGTGATGTCATTGTCATGAACATATTTTTCTTTATCGGCCGGATTTTTGACGATATCCTTTTTTTGCTGCTTTTACATTTTGTAGATTGCCCTGCGAAAAAAGACAAAAATATAAGTATGATTTAAGATACTACTAATAATAATACTTCCGGACCATTTTGTAAGTAAAAATGGTCCGAAAGCTCAAAGTCGCTCAGTGAGCTATGGAACGGGCTATGATTGGAGTTTCACTGAGGGATTGCATTCGTAATGAAATAATTCGTCGGAGAACTAAAGTCTCCGACGTAGCTCAGCGTATTAGCAAACAGAAGTGGCTATGGGCCGGTCACATCTGTCGCAGACCCGATAACCATTGGGGTAGACGGGTTCTGGAGTGGAGACCGCGAATCGGTAAACGTAGTGTAGGAAACCCTGAGACCAGATGGAGTGCGATATACGAAAGTGGCGGTTGGAAACGTAAGACCGAGGATCGGGCTGAGTGGCGTGTTATAGGATAGGCCTATGTCCAGCAGTGGACGAACACAGGCTGAGGATGAAAAATATAACTATTCACTAATAAGACTTGTAGTACATATAAAACGCATCGCAAAGTTTGCCTGAAGAAGGAGGAGACGCTTGAAATATCCACATAATATTATGAGTACTTAAGGAATTCATTAATAAATTAATTGAAACAAAATATGTTTGAAGGGGCTCCCATACCAAACAGGTAATTTTTTTGAGCGCCAATCCAACTTGCCCAGGTTTTATTAATAACGTGGTTAGAGTCGTCTAAAGTTATAGCTTTAACGTTTTATATAAACAATTTTTTAATAATGTTATTGTCGGAATCCTTTTTTATAATTGTTTACCGAAAACGTATAGATCGATTCTTTTCTTTGATGGCATTTAAATGTTATCTAAAACTGACGACCGGTTTTTAAGAAATCAACAAATACCTAAAAATTTGACCATATCAGATAAAAAACCATGTCAGAAGCAGTCGACTTAATGTTAACTTTAACTTAATGTTCTCCCCTGCTGGGACTAGAAACGTTTTCTTACTACTCTACCTCTTACTAGATCGTAATTGACCACGCTGGCTAAGTTCAAGTTGGCACATGACGCTCGAATAATGTCTATCTTAAAAACCATGTTTACATTGATATATCTTTTTTTTTTACTTTTGCACTTGACCTCTTGATATCTTCAGATGTTTATGATTGATCTATCTTCACGACATTTCCCTTTATTGTTAAGCCACCGTTAACTGCGGTAATGAGATGATGAAAAACTTGTATTTGCACGAATAAGAATACTAGTAAAAACGGGATTTTAATCTATGACTTTTGGCAATTCTGATGTTATTAGCCACTTTTTATACAATTCAAAATTGTATTAATCAATCTTTTTTTGTTTCACTTCTCTGATATGGCTCAATCGTTTATTTGTATATTATCTGATACTAATTTTAAATAAATAAGAAAATACTTGCAAGAATTAAAAAAAAATTGGCAGTCATAGGAACTGCCGATAGAAGTGAAAACTTATAACTCAGAATTTGATAGCTTACTTTGGAAACTACACGGGCATACCGGAAGGCGTGGCCTGACCATCATGGCATGGCCATCTAGAAATGCGTTAGCATTTCCCATTGGCTCACGCATTTCTAGATGGTCATGCCGTGATGGTTAGGCCATGCCCTTTCAGCATTTCCCATTGGCTGACGCATTTCTAGATGGCCATGGCCATGGCCCCGAGTTAATTCGAAGATTTCTTATCATACCCGAGCGTGACGCTAGAATTAAATACACACCCCACGAAAAATCTGTCTAAAAGTGCGCCTGCGCGCCAAAAGAAGTTTTCACTTCAAAATACTTGGGAGGTGTCAAGGGACATTCTGATGGAACGAAGTTGTACAAAATATTGCAACTCTTTACTGTTTCTGTTGCCCTGGTACTGGTACCTAGGGGCAAACGCAACTCTTTTATATTTATGTTGTCCTGGTATCTGGAGATAAACGCTGGGCTGTTGGAGGTAGGTAATCGAAACTCTTTACTGTTTCTGTTGCTCTGGTATCTACCATCTTAGTCCGTGTCTTTGGAACATCAACCATGAAACGGTGCCGCTTCTTTGAGTTACGAGGAGTCCGTTCTTATCATACCCAAGCGTGACGATTGATGAATCCATTTCACAGCCCACGAAAATTCTGTCTATAGCTCGCCTAAAGAAGTTTTCACTTCAAAAAGCAGGGACAGTCATCGCCGCACCCACGAAGAATGTGACTCCGGGAGTTTCTTTGAAGGTATAGGCGTAGATTTGCAGATAGAGCGATACATACACCATCGGCAATACAGCCTCAGCAAATCCAATCAACGAACATATCTTAGCTAGATCATCATATCATAGAAAGAAATATCTATAAATATTGGTGGACAATTCACACACATCACCATCTGACCCCAAACTAAGCAAAGCTTGTATGACGGCGGCCAGATAGCTGACATAATACTTATATAGTTTTAAATACATACTATTAATAACACCCAGACACAGTACAAACATTTGAATTCATCACACAAATATTTGCATTGGGTGGGAATCGAACCCACGACCCTCGACTTCGCAGGCAGAGCTACTACCCACTTAGCCACGAGCTAACTTTATCACATTCACCATGCATCTAACATCATAGTACAAGAGGCCAGAGTGGCCTTTGTCCATTTCTAGGATCTAGTCTATCTGTGCACCAAATTTCAATAAAATCGGTTGAGTGGATTTCATGCTCATTACTTTGAAAATGATGGATTTTTCATACAACCGTTCATCCCTTGTTTAACCCTCTTAGGGGTAGAATTTTGCAAAACCCTGTCTTAGCGAGCGTGTAAGTGCTAAAAGGCAACTCCATGCAACATTTTAGACTCCTAGCATTTGTAATTTCTGAGATTTCGTGACCTTTCGCTTTTATATACATATTAGTCACCGAAAAAATTGTAGTTGGTGTTGGAAATTTAGAAGAAACAAATGTTCTATACAATTTAATAATATGTTCGTAGGATGTAAGTTCGGAAGATCTATGTACTTACTACGTATTTAAAATTTCATCAAATTATGTATAGCTTGTGGTTGAAACCTATTAATTTACGTAAAGTCTAACAATATACTTAATTCTTATTAAATACCGGTTCGATATCGAGACACTCAGAAAACTTGTTTCTTGCAATCTAAAAATAGGTGCTCTTTTTACATAAATCCACTAAATGCTCTAAAGTTCAGAGTGTCCTAGAACATTATACATTTTTTTGTGAACTACCTACAGAGTATCTCTCTACTTAGTCTGTGCTACCTACCTAATACCACTTTTATACTATACTAATACGAGTTATTACTCGTGGTATTTAGGTATTATTATAATCAAAATTGTAATATCAAAAAAATATTCTCGATTATCTCCTAACACATGACTACATGAGAGTACGCTACTGTAAAATGTAAAGCAGTCTTTCAGATTTATCGTGGTGTGACAGTGTAAAATGAGTATTCCGAAGAAAGCAAATGGGGAGCCACTTGAGCTGTAGGAAAAGAAAGTAATAAACAGTTGCAAATGAGGTATTTGAAAACTAGCCAAGTCAGATCTTAGTTTTGAACCAATTATCCTGAGAGTACAGTTTCATTTATGATGAATATATTTCAGGATCGCCCATTGAACTTTTCACTCAAGCACCCATTTTGATCGCGCTTTTTTTGTTGTTCTGTAATAAATTCTGTAAGTAATATTTATTTTGATTTTAATTTTACATTTATTTTTTTGATGGGATATTGTCGTCCTACTGGTTTTTCATTATACTGTGACTGAGTCGCCTGCAACATTACTGCCGCTGCATCACGCTTCCGCGAAAAACGCGAGTCGCAGCTACTTTTTGAAGCGGGATGCAGCAGCTAGACTGAAAGTAGCTAGTGTGAACAGGCTGTAATAAATATAAATCACGAAACTGAAGAAAATAGATAAAAATCTATAAAACTAGAATACGGTTATAAAAGAACGACAATAGCTATCAGCGGGTTTGCAATAGCTTAAAGTTTAAGCTATTGCATAGCTTTTATCGCGGGCTTGGAGACCGAATCTAAGAGATGCGTGAGACCACAAGAAAGAGGGATGGAAGACCGTAACGCCTGCCATCTCCACTCCAAATTCGGTCGCTCGGTCATTCGACTTTAAATCTTATTTTTACTTAGACTTACGGACTATATTTGTAATTATGATATTATCAGTCTCAACAGAGGTCAAATCAAAGTGGACGGATAGCAGTTTCATATGGAATCGTCGATACCGGCAAATTTAAGCTGAACCCTGAAGTCGGAGGTCTAACTATATTAGACGGAAAACAAATTTATATGAAATCATCGATACCATCCAGTATTAGTTGAGCCCACTAAGGATTGTTTGAAAGCAAAGATTTCTACTTCGGAACTTCGTATACTTTCGTATACAAATAATAATGTCACTCAAGCGCACGCCGCCTTCTAATAAAGACAAACAACAAAAAAATGCAGGGATGGCTAAACAGCTGTTTGCTACATCGCATTCACAACAATGTAATCGATCGATGTCGGATTCTCAACTAAGTGAGTTTGATGATAACTCAGATAGAAGTGTCACTCACCACTTTACAAGAATGCGCGATGAGGACCTGTCCGATGATTTCCATAATCATCATGAATAGCCCCAAACCCCAAACTAAACAATGCTTGTACTATGGCGGCCAGATAGCTGATATAATACTTATATAGTTTTAAATAAATTCTTATTATACATAGAAACACCCAGACACAGTGCAAACATTTGAATTCATCACACAAATATTTGCAGTAGATGGGAATCGAACCCACGACCCTCGGCTTCGCAGGCATAGCTACTACCCACTAAGCCACGAGGCCAGTCTATATGTTTATAGCCTCGCAAAAAAGTGAGCTAGAGAACATCACTTCAAATTTAAAAAGCATTCAACTAACTAACGAAAACATAAATAGTTCAATTGCGCTTCCAGATTATACTTTCTCGCAAGAGATTTAAGGGGAGGTGGGCCGTAATTTTGAATTTTAAAACAATTTTAAGACCTATAATATAGTGTAATAAACTCTAAACAAAATACATGTATTAGTTAAGGATCTAATCTAGGTTAATTCGCAGTTTGTAACACGATTTAAAGAATTTCACTTGATAGAAAAAAATCTCAAAGTTACCTCTTTTCATAAAGTTTTTTCAATTTTATGACTAAACTATTTATTTTTACACTAAGTTTTTGTACTCAACGAAAGCCACTAAAAAGTTGTAGGTAAATTCGCCAGAGTTTGACTTGATAAAAAGTATCAGTTATTTACCATGTTTAAATACCTACAATATAAATATGTAGCGCGCCGTTCGCCAGGCCCGATCAATCGCGGTTTTGGCGCTCGTAGGCAACGGACCTGTGCTTGATTTTGCAATTTTGACAACCGATAAATCTTTAATATTACGATCATAGTACCACAGTGTAACAATAATATCAGTACGTATTACTACTGAAGAACGCTAAGATCTTGATTTTTGATACCGTTTCCATTGGAATTGCAAATAGGCACTAATTCTGATTAGTACGCTGTTTACTTTATGTTGCAGGTCAACATGATAGCCCCAAAAAACTAACGTCGATTCCGCCTCAGTAATACATTCTCTTACCACCGGATTCAATGGAAAATAGATAAGTTTGGGTTAAAATGTTCGTCCGTCAAATTAGAGGTAGAGAGAAGGGAATAATAAGAGGGGAGGAATCTCCTGCGTAATGTTCGAAAACGTTTATTTAAATACCTAACTTGCATTTATATGTATGCCAGTTAGGTAAATTCTTTGGTAGTAAGGTACTTACTTAGAATAAAAGTCCTAAGTAATTAACTACCTAAGAATTAAAAAGCTAGTAACGCAGGATATTTGATTAGTTAAAAATGTTGTATCAAATTATCGTTCTCGCTTAGATCCACTCGGTGGTTCCAATTTAATACATCGAGCCTTTAATTTCCGAGCGTGATGATCAGCCTCATTTACAAGTACGTCAAAAGAAGTTTTTACTTCAAAACCTCACAATAAAGATCTCAACAAGAATCAGGACCTGCGGCTTACCAACCTTTCACAGTAATTTATTTTCGCTAAATACGATTTTGAGGTTACCTTTTTTTCAAATGTTGAACGTCGAATCGATATTGGCGATGTGCAATCTGTCTTTTACTCTCAAATAACTGATAGTATTTTCAAATTACCTCAGCAAAGAGTATACAAGCCGACGCTAATAAAAAAAAACGAATTCGTTAAATTAACTTTTGTTAAGTTAATTTAAGACACTCAACCAAATTTAATAGGAAGTATTTTAGGCAGTAAAAATAGAATTTAACTCTGCACTAAATTTCCGATACGTAAATATTTTGGTAAAGTTTAGAAACATAAATATACTGAGCATAAAATCACAAAATAATTACAGATCCAGGAGGAGCTTCAAGCGCCATCTCGAAAAAACGTTTTCGGCCGATATCTCAAAAACTATGCACTTAGAGGAAAAATCAGCCAGCCAATTATTGTAGAAAATAAAATTTCACATCTTTTGTTTCCAGCAAACATTTTTTTCGAGCTTACCGATCACGATTTATATGCCATTTAATGGTAGCACTGTTTTTCGAAAAAACAACATCGTTCATCATCATGATTGATGAGTCGAACGAAGAGTTTTGTCTCCTTTTGTAATAAGAACAACTAACCTGTGAAACGTTTTGTCAGAGTTGGTTTTTCTCGATGGTTCGAACCTTGGATTTTTCAAGTCGAGAGTGAATTTGTTTCTATTAGAGAAGAGACTTCCGTCATAGACCGCATTATCTTCATCCACCATCTTTGGCATTATCGCAACCGTATCATTAAATGAGCCACTAATCGTAAACAGTAAGTTTTACAAAAAAAGTGCGTTGGCAACAAAAGATGCAAAATTTTATTTTGTACAATATCGGTTATCGTAATTGTTACCACAAAGTGCATAGTTACCGAAATATCGGCTAAAACAGCTTGTTCAATTGGCGTTTGAAGCTCCACCTGGATCTGTGAGCATTTTGTGATCTTAGTAAGTGAGTTTTACCTCATACAAAAAAATTGGGTCAGAAGCTTAGTGCAAAGTTGACCAAAAAAACCGTCTATTTTTACTGGCCTTTTAAGTTTCTGAAATTTAGGATTAGAAAACACTTTAAAAAAATGAATGAAATTGTTAAAACTGTTCTCAGCTTACAGCATCACCAACAACAAATTAAGTCAACATTTTACTGTTATTTCCGCACTGTGACACCGATTCCGCATAGAACGGCGCATGAGAACGGTCTGCGAGACAAGACAGCGTTCAATGCTTACTTTGACAGAAATACCCAGCCTTAACTAAAAGTAAGAATTACAAATTCTGTTGGACTTCTTATGGGAGGGTTCACGTGAGGATGAACGAGACTTCACCGGTGATTCAGATTAGAAATGAATCTCAAGTTCAACATTTACTACAAACTTCTCCAGATGAGTGACTAGATTTGTTCCTAATGACCGTAATGTTATTTTTAATATCGTTTGTCATTACTCACTTGAATTGCAATTTAAATACAGAACCCTGTTCACTCGCACAATTAATCTTTATATACTATAATAACTACATAAACACTCAACAAAATTTACACAACCGCCAGACAATATATTTATATTCACTTTACCTCTAACAGATTACGTTAAACAACAAACACTCTTAGACTATAAACTGTACATACCATTATATTATCTCAAATTTGTTTGGTTTCGTTATAAATCATCAAATAACTATAATAAAGCCACAAATTGTTCAAACATTTTCATAACAGATGTCTCTGTGTGTATCGTAAGTGGTTTACAAACAACCAATCTACATAGTTGACCCCAAGAATCGCTAGCGGCGAGATTTGCTGTGGTACTACTTATTTTGGTCGTTGACAATAGGTGCACTTGATAACCGCTGGTTGCTTGGTGACAGTGGCTATCCATGTAAATCCTATTTGTTGACACCACTGCTTCAGCCAAATAATCCATCCGATCACCAATATAATAATGCACATATTTATGTATTTCAACAAGAAAAAATGTTATTGAGAGGTCAGTCATATTTAATAATTGGATATCATTATTATTTTAAATTACAGGCAAGATTGCTAATACTTATAAATACATATTACAGTAAAATGTTCGTTTGAATTAATATTGTAAATTATTTACTGTGAGAGATATGTTGTAATGATACAACATAATATTTATCTCTTATTTCTTAAGGTCTTTGTCTTCTTGTTAATATATTTTTTTCAATGTTTTTAGGTAAATTATGTGTAAAATTATTAAAACTTCAAAAATATGTGCTCTGTGTAAAATAAAATGATTGAAAATGCATGCAGTATGCAATAGCTTTACCGCGGCAGTCCCTGAGTGCCACACGTCTTTTTTTAAATTTTTTTTATTTCATTATTATTACCTTGGAGTTTTACAATTCAGCATACATTTTTAAATTATTCTAATAATATACCTAGATCCTATTTCTAAACTTTAACAACTAATTTACACTTCAACAACATTATCAATTTTTATTATAAGGGTCGTCGGTTATACCTGCGTGTTTATCTTTTACATTATTTCTATTATTTCAGACTGATTCTATCTCTGTACCAAATTTCATCCATACCCATTCAGTGGTTTTTGCATAAAAGATGAAAAACAATCATTCTAATACACAAATTTATGCAATGGTATACTTAAATATGTTTAATATTTTTTTTATTTTGTTTTACATTAACTACATTTCTCCCTACAGCTTTGGTGGTACCTTATTTATAATCTTTATTATCTTTTTAATAGCATTTTCACCCCGATGTTTCACTACAGTGGTATTTGTTTAAAATTTTGAAAGATGCAAACGCAGCATTTCAAAAAGTTTTTCTGCACTTTTTGAAATATTAATTAACTTTTCCCAACAGTAAAGCAGCTAACGTTACCGAAAATAAGTAGTGTCGATTTAAAACCGAAGATATACATAATTCGTAATACTGATTTTCCTTATAGCGTTACTACTATAATTAATATTATTTCTGCAGACAGAATCAGACAATGAAAAAACATGCATAAATAAACTGCATTTAAAAGAATACTCATACAAGAGATTTATATTTTTGTACCTCATTTGGGTAACAGAATTACTATTAAAATTTCCAACGACCTTCAACTAGGAGACATTTGTTTAGATCATCTCTGCATGAGAATGTCTTAATAATAATTGTGGTATCGTTATTATTAAGAAAAAAACCGGCCAAATGCGAGTGGGACTCTCGCACGAAGGATGCCGTATCATTACCAAATAAATGACGAAAACCTCTTTGGCTTAATTCCGAATTCGGTACACATAGACTATCGCAGTTTCCACAGACAAGCTTCCATCCAAAAAGTTTTACTAAAATTTTACCTTATGATTCTAACGACGAATTCGATAGCGCGTTTTACTAAACTAGTAACACCATCTAGTTTGCTCGGGACGGACAATTTTTTTTTAAATAAACAGTGAGGACACGAGCAGGCCCTGTGCGACATATACCTGCCATATAACAGCATAGTGACACGCAACTATTGGAACACGAAGGACCGATAATCAAAAATATTTTTTCATAGAATAGAAATGGTGCCTACACTTCCGAGGTGGTTCCAGGAGCACCAACTCAGTATTTGATGTTGATATCCTGAGAAATCGAGGGAAACCCTCAAATTTCAAAACACGTACAATGTTTTTCACATATTATAATTGTATTAATATAAGTAGGTATAGACACAGATTAATTTTTGTTCAGACAAATTCTATTAATTTATTTCACTAGTTTATAGTTTTTTTTCTCCTGGCGCGTTAACATTTTAATTGATAAACCTTCACATATGATTTGTTTAGTCTAAACTAACCTCAAAATGTTTGAGGGTAGGTTCATTTTTTTTTGTAATATTTGTCACATGATGGCCCTCATCATGCGGCGCCGAACCCATACGGATCCCATTTTATATAGCCGCTTTATAGGTTTCGATTTCCAAAAAGAAGCAGGTTATCAATTCGACTACCATATTTATGTTTTGTACCATCTTAAGCTGTATACAGAAAGTAAGCTGGAAACTTATAAGCGCTTACCTAAGCCTAATTTCTTGAGAACGCCCGAACTGACTTTAACCCATATCTTCCCAAGGCATAAAATTTACAAATATTTGTTGTTTTTGTTACATAAATCAATAAAATAGCTCTTAAATTAGACAAAAATACGAATTTTATTTTTGTGACTTTTATTGAAGCTGAATTTCAGGACCGCACCTTAAATGGGGCGTTGGGAAAATATGCCCATGGATTTTGTTTAGAGATATAATATACAAGATGTTATGTTGGAGGTCTTTTATTTATGAAATTAAAAGCAAATAGATAAAATTTAAAGTAATTATGTAAAATCAATAAACAAACAAATACAAAAAGCAATCCATCACAGAAGAATTCTATTTTATGTTATGAAAAGATTGAGAACAGTGTTGATGCAAACCATCCCACATTTGCTGAACCAAAACTTAGTGTTCTTGTGGCATTCACGACACCGAATTTCAGTTTCGTTTTTGATTACATAGTGATCCTTCCCATCTAGCCTTAGCAAATCGGTCTGGTTTTTACTTTATTGGCTTAGGTGTCTTAGTTACATTCCTTTTTGGAAGAGACAATGATGCTATGCCAAGAATCAAATAAGTTTGTACTATGCAGGTAAATTATCTTGTTTATGATCGTCATTTTTTATCATTCGTCTGCTTTACATCCTTCAGCTCTATTATCCCCAAGAGTTCCAGTGATATCATGACCCATCTGAGTCCCATCATCAAGAACCTAATCGTTAAGACGTAAAAAGTTAGCTTGAGATGTAGTTATTCTTATTTGTAGGCTATTCTTCCTCTTGATTTAAAACACCAATATAGTCTCCACAGTTTCTAGAACTCCTTCTGATTATGGAATCATACGTAGAACTTTGGCTTCAGCCAACTGGTGACGCGCAATATTACTAATCATCACTGCATCCTTACTTCCACCATCTTCATCACTCAAATAATCACTTTCAGGTGGCATAATAAAAATTTCAGCAGAAATTGTAAGGTTATCGTTTTCTTAGACCTATATAATTTCATGAACATTCAAACTTTAACAAAAAAGAACACAAGTTACAACTCAAAATATATAAAAAACTACGTTCAAATAAAATCATTGCAACAAACTACCATGGTGCCTCCTATTCCCAATGTACCTCAAATGGGGCGTTCAAGATAACCTTGCAAAAGCCATATATAAATTCAAAATATCATCATGTTCATAATATTATCCAAAAGTATAACTAATAACTTACTAAAATCATAACTTCTCTAAAATTATAAATATAAAAATTATCACTTACCTTTTGCTGCAACTCAAGTTGGTTGAAAATATTTTATTGTACGATAATAAGTATCGTACAAATAAGTGTCAACCATTAAAATATAATATGTATTTATTAAAAGGACAATGTCCATTTTTGACTCGCCAGAATAGTTGTCGTGCAGACATATGAGTTATATATTAAAAAATCGGTGATTTTTTGTTGTACTCGTGTGCGAAGTTATATAACTTTCTAACATTACAAAATAAAATAATTTGCGTTTGTTTAAATTAAACCTACCATTTATCAACTACATTTATCAACAAAGCTGACTTGAAAAATATTGTAATAACGAAACGGCACTTGCGTTTCGTTTTAATAATCCGCGTTAGATTGAAATTAAATATGGATGTTATCTATATAAATTCCTTTCACAATGTCGTTTATTAACTATTTTAACATATTTAAATAACGATATGTATAAATGCGGCGACAAAGAAACTATTAAAGCTTTTTATAGCAATGTAAACGAGGAAGAAATTTGCATGCAATTGTGAAACTAAACGTTTTCACGAAAAAAGATCAATGTCAAATTCAAATTGACATATCAAAAAAAAGTAAACAAGCAAATTGAATGGTTTTCTATTAATTTAATTAAGCGGTGTAATATTTATGCATTAATATCCAGATCAAATGTTTCAATGTCGGATTTCAGTTGAACACAGTAAAATTATTCCGATTGTTCAAGAGATTGCTCCAGGAAGAAAACGTTTTTTTGAGCTTCATTGCAGTGCGTAGAGAAAACGTCAAGTTTTTGTGACGGAATTTATATTGATTTTAACAAAACTGGGAATTATGTGATTCAGTGCTCCTTGTTACATACATAATTGTGGTAATAATTACATAAAACCATATATATCCTTGTGTTGTCTGATGGAAACGCTCGATTGTTATGGACCTCCTAAGGCCACTGTCTTGAATACCAAAATAATGAAATATTTATATCACAATGAAGATATTCCCTTCTGTGACAATATTTCTATGCAAATGAAGTATTCATACTGTACAGGAAATTCGGGGAGAGCGCTAACTTGCTACAAAACATTTGCAATTACCAATTTTAAAACCCTGAGTTGCTTATAGAAGACAGACACAAGCTAACTACTGCTGAAGCAAATATAATATATATAATATGTATATTTTAATTGAAAATGATAAGGACAGCCAGCAGAGGCCATCTTTCAGTACTGCTGTAGTTGCATTGCAGAGTTCTTCGTGAGATTTCTAGGATGGCCAGACAGCAGGACCACATAAATCCACGAGCAGGGTATTTTGGTTATGTAGTAGTTTTGGGCTATTAAATATTATTAAATGAAAAATATATGTAATATAATCGCAAACAATATATTTTATTTATCCTCTCTCCTCTCTATTGCATTGGTTTGAACATAGATTCAGTAGAAAGATATCAGTGAACAGTATTATCTACACTGATTTAAGTATTTTTTTAGTAAACAATGATAGGATGCGTGAGACATGTGCCTAACATATAACAAGACAGTCTCATAAATTATTAGAACATGCACTGCGCTTAGTTAGTAGCCTATGATAATTCCATCCGAGAACTATTTTATGGTAATCAGTTGGTAGTTAGAAGTACTATTATTCCTATTTATTCTCATAAGAAATATGTTTTGAAAGACAATACCATAGTTCTTTCTTTTCTTTTCTGTTCTAATCCAAAAGAAAACATAATTCTAAAATATTTTGACAGTAAACATAACCTTACTTTTCGTTTAACTGTAACTCATTTTTGGTATTTAGGAAATGAAAAACACCAACAGTAGACGTTTATAGAAGCATTAACAATCCTAATTAGATACTATTCATCTCTATACACTTTCAGAATAAAAAAAAAGTTGGCCAGGTTTTTTAATGTATGGGACGTGGGCATTGTCCTTTACAAAACTCGAAGATTTATAGCAATTAAACGAATGGGCACAATCATTGTCAAGTACTGTTAGATTAACTGCAATAATGTCTAGTATAAGATAAAATTATAAAATATACCCTCATTTGTTAACATTTAGCTGTGTCATGAAAAATTTAAGTGCACCTTAAGGGGGCGCCTAAAGCCAGAAAACGAAAAAAGGACATTTTCGACGCCGCTCACTGAAGTTAAGAAACTAAAAACTATTACAAAAAAAATATTGACGTGTGGGTACAATCAAGAAGTAGCACAATAACCGAATAGAATTTTAAAAATAGATCAGAGTTTTTTACAATAAAAATAAAAAATTACACCGAAAAAACCCGTTTTAATTCGAGTACTCGAAATTATCAGCGATGACCCCACATTATTTTTTGGTAATAAAATTCCTATTTGTATGTTCTAGTAAAGTAACCGAACACTTTTTTAAATTTATGTTTAGTTATTGAGTAATTAAATAAAACTTGGTCAAAAATGGACTCCTGATTAAATAGTGATTTTTCCTGCAAACTGTGTCATGCTATTCTCGACTTTATGTACATCACATTAAGAAACGCGTCGCGCAGGTGAAATCTGATTTTTCCTGGCTTTAGGCGCACTCTTAAATAGGGCAGTGGGAAGATGTGGGTTTACTTTTTTGTTCAAAAGGGTATGCTTTTTTAATAGTCCCATATTAACTCAAAGTCAAAGTACTTTATTCATAAATGTACAATTTACACGTCAATTAATAAAAACATAAAAACAAAAGAAAGAGCATACAAATTGTATACATTTTCAAAGTTTAAAATGACTACTTTACTGTATTATAATAATTATTGTACAGAAAACTGTCAAGCATTATATGAGTATAATATGTTCCATGTCAAATGTTTGCATTAATTTTATAGGACTTTGCCATCACTCTCTAAAAATTCGGTGTAACTATAAAAAGTTTGATCGATAAGCCAGCACTTTAATCTATTTTTGAAGCTGCCGAAACTTGGGGCAGATATAATTATTTTGGGAAGCGTGTTATAAACTTCAGGTCCCATAATGTGAGTTAACTTCCGTGACCTTGTGAGAGAGTGTGGTATAACATCCAGCTTATCCGCGTTACGCATGTTACGAGAATGTCTCTCTCCTCGCGTATTGTATGATTCTAGATTATTTCTGACATACACAGCCACCTGGAAGATCAATATAGCAGGTAACGTAAGTATGCCAAGCTCTTTGAAATATGGTCTGACGGATGTGCATTGCGATACGCCAACGATAGCACGTACGGCACGTTTTTGGGCGCGGAACGCACGCTCCCAATCGGCAGCGCGCGCGTATAGCTCGGCGCCGTATTGTAACCGAGAATGCACTGTGGCAAAGTAACACGCCCGCGACACATCCGCAGACACCACTCGGGACACTCGTCTTAACGCAAAGCACGCACTGCTGACTTTAGCACACATCTTGTCGATGTGGTGCTCCCACGTCATGCTGCGATCAAACTCGAATCCCAAAAATGTGGTGTTCTGTACTTGCTGAATTCTGACACCGTTTAGCGAAACTTTAAGTGGTTTTGTATGATGGCCCGACAGACAAAAGTGAACAAAGTGAGTCTTTTTTGAATTTAACATAAAACCATTAGCTCTAAACCATGAATTTAAGCCGTTAATTACAATATTTAATTTCTCTTCTAAATCCTCAATTGAAAGAGCTGTTACTACGGCAGCCACATCATCTGCATACATGAATATGCCTGCACCCTTTACGGCATCAGGGAGATCGTTTAGTAGGAGAGAGAACATTATATTTGAAATCGACGAACCCTGCGGTACTCCCATTGAAGAAGGCAGCGGATCTGATTTCTGTTGCTCTGCACACATCGCAATCCGATGGATGTCGCATATGCGCTGAGGGAAATATACTCAGGTATGTACTCCTCAGCACCCCGTATAAAGTCCCTAGAGCTGAAAAGGTACAAGGGAGCGCAAATACCCAACACCCTACCAAACACCCTCTTCTTAGTTCACACTCAAGAGGAGAAGGAGACCCTGACAAACCAGGGTTATGGGTCACGTATCCTCACCATCCATGAAGCTCAGGGACTGACATATGAGTCGGTAATCGCAATAAAAACCAAGGCAAACATGAAACTGCACGAGAGCGTGCCCCATGCGGTTGTTGCAATCTCACGGCACACGGGGACTTTCACGTACTACGCTGACGACACCGACGACGCCATCGGTCGGTTCGTGCGGCGAGCGTTGGCTGCATCACCGAAGACCATCCGAGAGTTCAACCTACAGATGGCCATCAGGGATAGAAATGCAGCCGTAGTGGAGGCTCTCGGCCGGGAGGAGGCGGCTTAGGCAAATGGCAAATGGCAATAAGGCAAAGAATCGATGTCGAGTCGATTACTAGCGGAATCCCAACTGGTAGTGATCGGCTCAACAGACGAGCACTAACTAGTATTAGGTTTAAAATGTTCCCAACTCCCCCCCCCCCTTATTTCCGTCTTCTTCTGATTATCCAAGAAAGATGTAAAAATAAATAAGATTTGAAATGACAAAAGTCACGGACCCCGGAGTCTGTGGAGTAGCAAGTTTGAATGAAAAAAAACAAAAAAAAAAAAGTTGTGGCAACATTTATTTGGCTGTTTATGATATTTATGCATATATATTAAGCCTTCTTATGCGACGAAAATTTAAGTGGGGAAGCAATGAAAGGTACTACGAAATATCTTGTAAAACAAAGGTTGAAATGCTGGTCTGTCATATTGAGAGTGACCAGGGCCGGCCTTAGCCATCTAGGCGCCCCGGGCGAGCCATGCCTAAGGCGCCCTAAAGGACAACACTACACTTTGGGGACGTTGAAATACACCCTCCCCCCCTAGGTTATGTAGCATCACTGTAATCCTCAAACATCGCGCGCGCGCGGCCGCCACAGGCGCTCGCGCAGCGACGTGCTCTCAGCGCGGAAGCCAACGAGGAATGCGAGGCGAGCGCGGCTCGCATGTATATTTAATGTGTGCGTGCAGGACAGGCGACGGCGCGTGAGCGAGAGGGAAGCTGATTCGCGTTATCGTCTGTACTGTAGCTAATTCGGTAGGCGACAATTATATAAATGTAAACCCATGCGCTTAAATAAACATTATTCAATTAGTATTTCAATTATCGTTTTACTTAAACCTAGATAGGAACTAGTTCCCTAAAGTGGTGACCCCGAACAAGAGAACACGCTTAATACAACATGCAAGCTCCTCAAGTACGCCGAGAATCATCAAACCTGGACCATGAAATCGCCGGCATTGCGTTATCAAAGCGAATTCCACCATTCTGGAGAGATAAGCCTCGCTTGTGGTTTATTAGCTTCGAAGCTGCTACAAGTGAATTAAAGAAAAGCCAATCTCAGCTAGCGCAAATGGTCATCGCACAACTCGACAAGATCGACATCGAACAAGTCAGCGACCTTCTCTTCAGCCCGCCAGATACTGACTTGTACAAAATACTTAAGCAACGACTCATAACCGTATATGAGGAATCTGATACTCGGCAATTTCAGAAGCTATTGACCGACATGGACCTTGGCGATCAAAAACCTTCGCAACTTCTACGACGTATGCGAAGCTTAGCCCGAGACAAGTTGCCTGAATCAACACTTCGGATGATGTGGACCAACCATTTGCCTGCACACGTTCGCTCCGTCCTTGCAGTCAGCGAAACATTCCACCAACAAACTTCCCTCGACGAACTCGCCAGGCTAGCTGACAAGATGATAGAAACATCCTTAGATCACCAAGTATCAGCTATAGCGCCGACTTCGACTACTACAACCGAACATCAACCCGATTCGCAGTATCTTGTAGAAGAAATACGCAAGCTCACAGTAGAAGTTGCAGCTCTCAAACAACAACAACAGCGGGGTCCGTATTATGATCGCAGTCGTTCTTCAGATCGTTATGACGTAACCAGAAGTCCGCGAGGCGGATCCCCTGTGCCTCACTGCTACTACCACAGGCGATTCGGGAAACAGGCTCGCCGCTGTACAACGCCGTGCTTTTTTAAAAATACTTATAAGACGGAAAACTACGAAAAACTTATCTAGATAAGGCGGAATCTGGCGTTGACGAACTTTCCTACCGCCTTTTCATCACCGACAAAAACTCAAGCCTGACGTTTCTCGTGGACACAGGGTCCAACATTTCCGTGCTTCCACGAAGAAAAGGGCAATCCCCGATACAGCTCAACTTTAATCTGTACGCCGCCAATAACACCGTCATACCCACATATGGAGAAAAAACACTCGAACTTGACCTTAATCTACGCCGACCGTTTAAGTGGAATTTCATCATTGCCGACGTCACTAAACCAATAATCGGAGCAGATTTCCTGAAACATCACCAACTCATAGTAGACATAAAGAATCGAAAACTTATCGACGGCAAGACGAATTTATCTACAACATCATTCGTTCGAGCAACCAAAGCGCTTACAGTACGAAGCATCGACGCTCAACAATCTCACCATGACATTCTTGCGGAATTTCCCGGTACTACAAGAATTACGGCAATGAAATTGAACTCTAAACATACCATGGAACACTACATAGAAACTACCGGCCCGCCTATATACTCCCGTGCCCGGCCCATAGCACCGCACCGGTACGAATACGTCAAAAAAGAATTTGAGAACATGATCGAACAGGGCCTGTGCCGACCAAGCAAGAGCCCTTGGTCCTCTCCTCTTCATATTGTACCTAAAAGAAGTGGAGACCTACGCGTCTGCGGCGACTACAGACGGCTAAATGCTGCGACGATACCGGACCGCTACCCGATTCCTCGCATCAAAGATTTCACTTTTCAACTAGCGGAGATGCATGTATTCAGTACTATTGACTTAAACCGTGCTTATCAGCAAATTAGTGTCAGAGAAGAAGATATACAGAAGACGGCAATCATCACACCGATGGATTTATTTGAATTTCCTCGAATGTGCCCTGGATTAAGGAACGCTGGCCAAACTTTTCAACGTTATATTCATGAAGTATTGCGCGGTTTAGACTACGTGTACGTCTTTATCGATGATTTGTTAATCGCCAGCAGGAATCCAACCGTCCACAAAGAACACCTACGCTCCGTGCTAAAAAGATTAGAAGACAATGGCATCACAATTAATCCATCAAAATGCGCCTTAGGAAAATCAGAAGTCACGTTCCTCGGTTTTGCTGTGAGCAATGAAGGAATCAAACCGCCTGCCGAAAAAGTTCGAGCAATTTGCAGTTATCCGCAACCCAACACAATCGAAGAACTCAGGCGTTTCCTCGGAATGTTGAATTTTTATAGGGAACATATACCTATGGCTGCGGAAACACAAGCACCACTAAACGCCTTCCTACACAACGTTAAGAAAAAAGACAAGACAAAGATCGAATGGAACAATCAAGCCGCTGAAGCTTTCGAAGACTGCAAAGTCGCTATTCAAAATGCAGCTTTGCTCGCTCACCCATCTCACGACGCCCCTCTCGCTATATTTTGCGATGCTTCTGATAACGCTGCCGGAGCTGTGATGCAACAGTATATCAAGAAGAAATGGCAACCCCTTGGGTATTTTTCCAAGAAATTTTCTAGTGCCCAGCGGAATTATAGTACGTTCGATCGAGAATTACTCGCCATTTACATGGCAGTTCAACACTTCAGGAAACTATTCGAAGGAAGAAAATTCAGCATATATACAGACCACAAACCGCTGACCTACGTATTTCACAAGCCATCATCAGCAACGGAAACACCGCGTCGTGCAAGACAGCTAATTTATATCAGCGAATTTACCACAGTTTTTTTTTTTTTTTTTTTTTAACTTTTATCGGTTTACACTTGACCGCCATCTCACCTGATGTTAAGCGACGATGCGGTCTACGATGGAGCGTGTTTACCTAGAAGAAACCGATTCACTCTCGATTTGAAGACACCAAGGTTATAACTATCAGGGAAAACCCACTCTGGCAACTCATTCCACAGCCTAGACGTTCTTATCACAAAAGTAGAGTCAAACCTCTTCGTCCGTGTCTTTGGAACATCAACCATGAAACGGTGCCGCTTCTTCGAGTTCCGAGAAGTCCGATAGAAAAAAGGGCAAGGTGGTATTAGATCATGCAGATCAGTCGCACACTCTCCGAAGTGTATCCGATAAAAAACTGACAAGCTTGCAATCTTGCGGCGATGTTCAAGACTTTGAAGTCTTTTTCGCACTAGAGTGTCTTTGCCTATGAGCCTTTTGGCACGCCTCTCGATCGATTCCAGAGCCTCAAGCTGATACTTAGCCGATCCATCCCAAAGATGCGAACAGTACTCCATACAAGACCGAATCTGTGCTTTGTATAAGAGAAGTAATTGTTCAGATTTGAAGTACTTTCGCACCTTTGAGAGGACACCTAGTTTTTTGCCAGCTAATTTTGCCTTAGACTCGATATACGTGCCAAAGTTGAGCGTAGAGGTCAAGGTAACGCCCAAAAGCTCAAGATGATCAGTAACCGGTACGGACACACCTCGAAAAGTAGGAGTATGTTGAAATGGACTCCTTTTTGCCGAGAACAGACACGCCTGCGTCTTTCCCTCGTTAAACTTGGCCAGATTGGTTTCGCCCCATTCAGAGACTTCCTCAAGGGCCAAGTTCAAACGTTCGATCATACTCTCTCTCAAAACCTTAGTTTGCTGTCCACTGGCTCTCGCGCTCGATATGTAACTCTCTACAACAGTGCTATCATCCGCGTACCCAAAGATACCGGGCTTCAACAGATCGTTTATATGTAGCAGAAAAAGCGTCGCAGAGAGTACCGACCCTTGAGGGACTCCGGCATTGATTGCCATTTGATCCGACAAGCAGCCATCAATGACAACTCGTATGGATCGATCCCTCAAGAAGTCCGATATCCATGCAATAAACCCAGAAGACAAACCATAACTAGAAAGCTTGCTAATAAGGCCATCATGCCAAACCCTGTCGAAAGCCTTCGAGATATCCAGGGAGACTGCAAGTGCTTCCCCGTGTTTCTCGATAGCTTCACTCCAGATGTGAGTGACGTACGCTAGAATATCCCCGGTGGACCGATTTCGGCGGAACCCGTATTGCCGGTCACTGAGGAGGTCGTAAGATTCTAGGTACGTCAGGAGCCTGTGGTTTAAGACACGTTCCATAGTCTTGCAGAGTATGGACGTGACCGAGATGGGCCTGTAGTTGGCAGGGTCAGCACGACTACCTTTTTTGGGCACAGGTTGCACGTTAGCAAGCTTCCATGATTTTGGTACTTGCTCAGTACGGAGAGAGAGCCTAAACAGGCGGGTCAGTACAGGAGACAACTCAGGTGCACAAACCTTCAACACTAGGGCAGGAATTCCGTCCGGACCACTGGCTTTGTTCACATCCAGATTGCGTAGCACTTTACGAACCTCCTTTTGGCGAATATGTATTTCTGGCATCAAGGTCGGACTGCCAGGAGAAGTAGGAGGTGTCGCACTACCAGCATCCAGACGTGAAGATTCCGCAAACTGAGATGCAAACAAGTTTGCTTTCTCCATTGCGGTGTGAGCCAGCGCCCCATCAGGTTTTAGCATTGGAGGGAGTGAGGAGCGGCAGAAGTTCGATTCGACCGATTTAGCTAGGGACCAAAACGCTTTGCTGCCCGCAGGGTACGAAGCTAGTTTGTTCCCTATTCGACTAATGTGGTCAAAACGAGCCCTCTGAAAAACCCTCTTGCATGCCTTGGCAGCCCTGTTAAACGCCTTTTTCTTCCGGTGTGTGTCCCTTGCCTTACGCTGTCGAGCATCAACCCAGGCTAGGTAGGCCTCATGTTTAAATGCTTCAGCACTTTTACATTGAGGACCGAACCATGGGCGAGCTTTGCCGGACAATGGAACGTCAGAGTATGGAATGAAATATTCCATAGCCGTACGTATAGCAACTGTCACAGCATCCGCGCAGGCTGACGGATCACCTGCCGACACGTGATAGACAGATATTCGACACGTGAGCGCTAGAGAAAACGTCGTCGCCGATGCATTAAGTCGAATATCGGTTGACAGCGTCATGACGTCACTCGACTATCACAAGATCGCCGAAGCACAGAAAGATGACGTCACCGCCATACAAAAATTAGCCCAGCAAAACAATTTAACAATAGAGAAAATTGTTATGCCGAACACGCAAATTACTATTTACTGTGAAACTTCAACATCTCGTAACCGGCCTTACCTCCCAGAGAAATTTCGACGAGTCGCTTTCGATGCCATTCACAGCTTAAGTCATCCCGGAATTCGAACAACGCGTAAACTTATGACGCAGCGTTTCTTCTGGCCTTTTATGAACGTAGACGTGGGAGTATGGGCAAAGCATTGCATTGAATGTCAAAAAAGCAAAGTACAGTGGCACACATCGAGTCCAGTTTCCACATTCCCTATTTCGTCAACAAGATTTCATCATCTTCACGTGGACGCAGTAGGACCATTACCCACAACACCCGAAGGTCACAGATACCTCATCACCATGATCGACAGAGTCACACGTTGGCCGGAGGCAATACCAACCGCCCAAATATCGGCTGACGTTGTCGCGAAGATAGTATACGAGCACTGGATCACTCGCTACGGTGTCCCGCAATACCTCACTACCGACCAAGGCAAATGTTTCACATCCCGATTATTCGCCAATCTCATGACTACGATGGGAATAAAAAGAAGCCAATCTTCACCATATCACGCCCAGGCCAACGGGATGGTCGAACGTTGGCACCGCTCACTGAAGGCTGCACTCAAAGCTCGTCTATCTCAACATTCAACGTGGGCTGACGAACTACCTACTGTGCTACTCGGTCTACAGGCCGCCACTCGCACCGATACTAGCGTGAGCGCTGCCGAGTTGACGTACGGTCACAACCTTTACCTACCGCGCGCTTAAAATGTTCACCACCCCCCTACTCCCCCCCTTATTTTCCTCTTCTTCTCCTAATCCAAGAACTATGTAAATAAAAAAAGATTAATGTAATGACAAAAGTCACGGACCCCGGAGTCTGTGGAGTGTTTAAATTAAATTAAAAAAAAAAAAAAAAAAACCTACCGAGCGATTTTTTCACAACACCCACTGACACGCAAGAAATGAACTACGACTACGCCAGCCAACTGCGAGCGACTATCCAGTCCCTGATATCGCATACGCCGACCGCATCGCATAGTAACCGGCGGCCAGTTTTCGTGCATCAAGATTTGAAAACATGCTCACATGTATTTGTACGGAACGACGCAGTCAAAAAACCGCTACAAGCGCCTTACGAAGGCCCATACAAGCTATTACACCGAAATGACAAAACCTTCGTATTCCAGCTACCAGGTCATCGTTCGCCTACTATATCTATCGATCGACTCAAACCGGCATACGTCGTGAACGAAGATACATATGTGAACTCACCGCCGGCTACACAAGTGCCACCAACTACTATCGCACATTCACAACCACCTGCGGCGCCATGCAAACTGAAACCTATCCTGAAAACCACAAGAAGCGGGCGCATCGTCACTACACCGGTACGCTTTCGCTAGGGGAAGAATTATGTAGCATCACTGTCATCCTCAAACATCGCACGCGCGCGGCCGCCACAGGCGCTCGCGCAGCGACGTGCTCTCAGCGCGGAAGCCAACGAGGAATGCGAGGCGAGCGCGGCTCGCATGTATATTTAATGTGTGCGTGCAGGACAGACGACGGCGCGTGAGCGAGAGGGAAGCTGATTCGCGTTATCATCTGTACTGTAGCTAATTCGGTAGGCGACAATTATATAAATGTAAACCCATGCGCTTAAATAAACATTATTCAATTAGTATTTCAATTATCGTTTTACTTAAACCTAGATAGGAACTAGTTCCCTAAAGTTATTAAGAATTTCTCTGGGTGCCCTAAAGGACAACAATACACTTTGGGGACACCCCCCTCCTAGGTGTTAAGATTTCCCAGCGCTCTCAGCGCCCTTTTAGTAATCCGGCGCCCCGGGCAACCGACCCCGTCGCCCCACCCTAAAGCCGGCACTGAGAGTGACATTGACTTGTTTACATTTTATTCACGTGTATTTGGAACGAGGTATATGTGGCAAGTTTTCAGCTTGCCTCAAATACCTACCCAAAATTTGCTGCCAGCTCTAAAAATTGAAAATTGTTGTTGGAAGCATGTCCCAAGAAAGTACAATATTATTATGTATTTCGAGGTTATTTATAATCCGGAATTATTAAAAATCACAGTAATATGAAGGTTAACAATTCTTCTAAAACTTCTTGGAAAGCCCGCTGGGGAAGTACCACACCTTTGCAATTTATTCTACTGCCAAGTTCAGGTTTGAAGGACAATGTTTCCTGATAAATTGCGGGGCTTAGATAAATCACTTTATGTTTCTGGGTGTCAAGCGCAGTCAGTGTTAGGTTATAATTTGGACTAGGTATTCCTTTTCCAATAGCTGCTCTAATGTGCTGTAATGGATAGGAGTGTATCTCGCCAACAAACACCGTTCGATCTCTCTTATTTGGTAATATTATAAAAGTGAAAGTTTGGATGTTTGTATGCTGGTTACTCAATCACGTTGGAACGTCTGAACGGATCGGGTTGAAATTTGGAACAAAGATTATACGTACATATTATTTAGTACAATCTGCAATATCACATCAGTTAGGAAGGTACTTTTACCATAAAGGCACAAAATGTCTTGCTCGACTCTTCACTGTTTCACTCTCTACAAAATAAAATGTGATGTAATTGAAATGTGGACATGATGGCGTTGCTATTGCTGAGATCAATTCTATAAACTATTTTGTGAGGCGGTTTTTCTTCTGATACATAATTAATTACCCTGTCCGAAACATGTTTTCTAACAAGCACCGCTTTGCCCAATGAAAATTATCAGGTGTCTATTAATCAATTAATCGTTTATTTAACTAACCTCCGACGCAAAAACGACGAGACGTTATACATTTATCTCTCTCCCTCTCTCTCTCTCAGCGTGTTTGAGTGTAGCGCAAACGAAGGAACGAATTTTCATTTTATTTGTTTTTGTTTAAAAGGGAAATCATGTCTAGAGTATTCTTAGCTATATTCGCAGCCACGAATTTGATTACAATAATAAAAGGCTAACACAACTACCTGGGCTTTTACCGTTTTAGAGCATAGCAATACCAATCTATACCTAGTATAAGGCTGAACAGTTGTTTGTTTGTACGTGGTAATTTCAGGAACTACTCTACAGATTACAACAACTCTTTCACCGTTGGATTGGTCCATGATCCCTTATAGAGGCTCCAGGCCCGTGTAGGTACATACAAAATTAATGGGTCCTTTTAACCACCAGGATACCTATACAGAAAGATAGATGGGTATAAAATAATAACATTCAACACTATGCCGTGACTTGTAAACTGTCCAACTGATTGCTGGTGAAGATTGGGGGTTGTCAATTGCAACCTCCTACCATCAGCGTTCCTATTCTCCCCTTGTCGCATTTTTGTACAGCAATGTGAAATAATGGATTAGAAAATGTATTGAAACTGTAAAAATTGTTAATTTTAAGTTGTTGTCACGGTGTATCGTGGGTTCAGGTGCGTCGGTGATGAGAGTATGCCCCGGAGAAAGGCCCGGAGACGGGCAAGCCGCGGCGGGATCGCGGAGTAATGCGAGAACGGTCCTGTGTTCTCGCAGCCAACGACAGTGTAATGTTGGAACTCCGTGGCGGTTTTAGTCGGTAGGGGTACCATGTTTGCATGGTGGCGATTCCGACACTCGGCCGTCCCCCAGGTACCGCCTGCGTATTTGCATTTCCTCTACGTAAAAAAGGTGGATATAGTGGCAAAGAATAAACCTCTTTTTCACTAACTGACTGATCCATAAGCTAGATCAACCTCGATGTGATCTTCTCACTCTCTGGTTTTTCTTTCTCTCCACATTTGTCTGCTAATAATGACTGAAGAAAATTATTAAAAAATTGGCAGTCATCGGAACTGCCGATAGAAGTGAAAACTTATAACACAGAATTTGATAGCTCACCTTGGAAACTACACGGGTATAACCGTAGGGCGTGGCCTCGCCATCTTGGCATGACCATCTAGAAATGCGTCAGCATGTCCTTTTGGCTGATGCGTTTCTAGATGGCCATGCTATGATGGCCTGTCCACGCCTTTTCAGCATTTCCCATTGGCTGACTTATTTCTAGATGGCCAATAGCCATGGTCCCGAGTTTACCCAAAGCTTTCTTATCATACCCGAGCGTGACGAATGAATCCAATTCACAGCCCACGAAAAATCTGTCTAGGCGCTATAAAAATCGCGTTTGGTGTTTTTAATTTTTTTTATTTATAATATTTTTTAATTCTTTTTTATTTTTAATTATTACTATTTTTTATTTATTTTGTTATTATTTATTTCTTATTGGAACTTTATCCTAATCTGCGGCGCCTAATAAATCGTAACGCCCGTCTTAGTATTTTTATTTTTTATTATTTTTTAATTACCTTTTATTTTTAACTAATATTAGAACTAATAACATTTTTTTTTTTGAATGAGTTAAATTCTTAAACATCTCTTACTTATATATTTCTTAGTTATTACTTTGTTTGGCCTTGTGATCATCTAGTAGTAAGACTCTCCGTATGTGGACCGTATGTTGTAACTCAGACAGATTTGAGATGAACTCTAGATCTAACAATATGATTTTAACCTAATGACCCTAGAAATTTTAGTATTGACAAATATTTGAATAATTAGCTTTATTAGACACAAAATGATTATCTGAGATGATTTAATTAAATTCATAATATGAAGATTCTTGTCGGTATTATTAAATTATAGTATTACTAGCGGCCCGTTCCGGCTTCTCTCGGATAACCTAGATACCAACTGCAGCGCCATCTGCCGGTCTGGTTTGTGAATCTAAACCATCCATGGCAACTCTAAACTTTAATAATAAAAATAAATGTTTATTTTTATCAAACAATTTTAGATTTGCCATAGCTCCGAGAAATTTTAATCGAAATAGAGTGAAAAACAATTTACAAATAAAAAAATATAATTTAAAAACTCAAAAACCTGACTGCGTCAAAAGTGAACCAAACTACGTACTCGCATACTAAAAAAACTGAAAAGAATAAAACAAGCACTTACATTTCTGGTGGTCTAGAATTCTATAATATGTTATTGTATTAATACTATTTGAAATATATACAATATTTTCTAATAAAAGAACATTAGAACTGAAGAGTCGGGATCCATTATTATTCGACATACAATGTAATTGTTCAATGGATCCCGACTGTTCAGTTGTAATGTTCTTTTATTAGAAAATATTGTATATATTTCAAATAGTATTAATACAATAACATATTATAGAATTCTAGACCACCAGAAATCTAAGTGCTTGTTTTATTCTTTTCAGTTTTTTTAGTATGCGAGTACGTAGTTTGGTTCACTTTTGACGCAGTCGGGTTTTTGAGTTTTTAAATTATATTTTTTTATTTGATACTTTTTAGTTATGAACGATGTTGTGAATGTTAATATGCTCAACATAATATTATGCATCTTTTGGTTGCTGACCAAATGTGTTCGTTTCTACTGATATAATATGTAGCTTTTCTACTGCATGTAATTCATATAGTTTTGTGTTAGTATAAGTTTTCGATTGACGTCGAGTACCTACTAAATCGTTTGAAGTTGGAGATAATTGGAGGTAAAACTGACAAAAGTGATGAAACAAGGTGTCTATAACAAATTGGTTATGTATAATAAATTGCCTACTGCTCTGAGAAATGAACCAATGCCTGATTTTAAAAGAAAAACAAAATTGTTTTTTCTTCATAATGTTTTTTATAACCTAAATGATTTTATGAAAATGAAATTAACAGATAGCTCTTTTTTGATGTGAAAATGTGTATGTATAATTGATTATGGAAATTTGACATTTTATAATGATATATTTTTATTTATGCTGATTTTGACGTAATTGTTGTTGTTAATTTTTGTTTTCATTTTTGACTTGTTAGCTTTGACATTGAACTGAATTACTGTAAATTATTTTTAAATTATTAAGAAACTTATATTTGTATCTGACTTGCCTAATGTAACGCACCATGGTTATAAGGTCAATAAAGAATCTGAATCTGAATCTGATAGGCGACCGAGGCGGAGCATTCCGAGAGCGGTTCCGTGTTCCTACTATCAGCGGCAGAGTTGAAACCCCATGGAGGTTTATTAGTAGATAGGGGCACCATCTCCATACATGATATAGAGTGCAACATAACCCGGCTGTGTTTCCCGGGCGGGGCAGTAGGGTATGCGTAAATACGATTTGAAGGGCAATGATTCCAGAGAAATTACTGGGCTTAGAGACATAATATCTTAGATCTCTGGGTGACGAGCGCAGTGCAGTGCTAGGTTATGATTTGGACTATCATGTTCCAATAGCTGCATGTTACTGTGCTGTTATGTGGCAGGCATGTTGCTTACCATCAGGCACATGACCTGCTCGTCTCGTCACTCTATGCTATAAAAAATAAAATAAAAAATACATTTCCTGCACGTACGAAAAAAAGGTAGTTCAATATACCTCTACTAGCATAGATCGTAGCACTCAAGATGGGCCCTCCCAAACTTCACGGCGCACGCAATCATGTCAACGTTGGGAAGAGTGAGCTCACTCTTTCCGTTCTAGTCGGTTGCAGGACACGGTGGACGCCGAACGTTTTTACCTATCATTATTCGTTGTCGACAACCAAAATAAGTAAAACCACAGCAAATTTCGCCGCAAGCGATTTTAGGGGTCAAGTAGATTGGTTGTTTATAAACCACTTACGATACATACAGAGACGCAGTTTATTACCAATTTCAAGGTGCTCAGGGCACATCTATTGATTTATATCGATGCCTACTAGATACATTAGTATATAATGTCCATCCACATTCACACGTACAGTTAGTTATACGAAGTTTTCTGCTACCTAAAAACCTATAAATGTGAGAATGGTTGTTACTCAACTTTAAATCGATATACATCCTAAACGGTCAGTCAAATCGAAAAACATTGAGAGGAAGCTAAACATTATTTTAAAATACCTATTCAACGATACCCCTCTTGACATAGTTTGGTGATTTTCATTTTTTTAATTTGGACAATATGGCGTCCGGTATCCGCCATATTGGATTAACACTAATGTCATGTCTTTAGTGTCACTCGCCAGATTAAGAGGAATCGATTGACGTGTGAATCATAAAAATCGGCCCAGGCGTTTGGTCTGTATAGTGCTTCAAAGGAACATACAAACATACATACATACATAGACTGTTAAACACATTACCACTCCTTTGCGTCGCGCAGTCGGGTAAAAATACGATAATTGATCAGTTATCGAGCCGGATGAAAAATGATTAGATTACCAAAATGCCTATTAAAAAATAGAGGTTGGTGATATAGGGTAAAAGTTTAGGGTTGTATGTATTTTTTAATGCCACATTATAAAAAAATAAAAACAATTTTACAAAAAAATATTTAGGGGTGAACAACCCTTATCACTTAGGGGTATGAAAAATAGATAGTAGCCGATTCTCAGACCTACTGAATATGCATCAACATCAACATCAACAACCCACTAAACGTTCCCACTGCTGGGACTCGGGGCCTTCTCTCGCAAGGAGAGTTATGCATATAAAATATGCATATAAAATTTAAAAAAAGGTAAAAATCAGTAAAGCCGTTTTGGAGGAGTAAGGTAACTAACACTGTGACACGATAATTTTATATATAAGACTAGTGGCCCATTCCGGCTGCGCTCGGATATTGTCATTTAAAGACTATTAATCGAAATAAAAATCTATCTCTCAATATATCCTATCTTCCAAGTTGGACCAGACTGCTCACGGTGTGCCAATTTAATTTAAAATCGGTTAAGTAGTTTAGGAATCCATCGCGGACAAACATCGTGACAGGAGATTTATATATATTAAGTAATCCTAATATATAAGTTAATAATAAGTTAATACTTATGACTTAAATTTTTAACGTAGTTTGTTTTCTGAAATAACAAGAAGGTTGAGCTAGTATGTTATTGTCCATCCTTGATATTATCCTTCCTGTCCTATGTACCATTGTTAACAATTATTCAGTTGGAAGTAATGTTTTTCCTTCAATCTGGAAAGACGCCCATATTTTGCCACTGCCCAAAAAGTCAAACCCTAAATCCTTTTCAGAATTTTGACCAATTTCTATCCTTCTTTTTATTCCTTTCCAAAATCCTAGAGCGTCTTGTCCATAAACAGCTCAATGAATTCCTCAATAGACAAAATCTCTTTAATTCTTTCCAATCTGGTTTCCGACCTGGGAATAGCACTGTGTCTGCACTTGTTAAAGTCACTGACGATATTCGCTTGAGGATGGATGACGATAAGCTTACTGTTCTAACTCTGTTAGACTTCAGTAATGCTTTTAACGCCGTCAATTTCGATATTTTTCTAGCAGTATTAAGCTCAATTAACATATCTCCACCGGCAATTGAATGGCTTCGTAGTTACCTACAAGGACGCCGGCAACGGATTCGCCTAGAAGATACTTTCTCTTCTTGGTGTAATTCAACAGCTGGTGTCCCTCAAGACGGTGTCTTATCTCCTCTTCTTTTTGCTATTTTCATAAATGCTATTTCTAAATACATTACTTCTTCCTACCACCTTTATGCAGACGATCTTCAAATTTATACTCAAGCCCCATTTCATGAACTTGCAGTACCCATATCTAAAACTAACGCTGATTTATTTTCAATTCTCAAATGGAGCAAATCTTTTGCCTTGGATGTAAATAATTCAAAATCTCAGGCTATTGTAATAGGTAGTTCTTATTGGGTTTCTAGAATAGACTGGTCTACCATGCCTGATATTATCTTCAATGGGATTGTAATACCTTTTAGTGACTCAGTTAGGGATCTGGGTGTGACATTGGATCAAACTCTTTCTTGGGACAGTCACATTAAATCTATCAGCAGTAAGCTTTTTGCATCAGGTGCCTCACTTAGGCGTCTACGAAACTTTTTACCCAATACCACTAAAATTGCACTAGCGCAGTCTCTCCTACTTGGACTATGCTGACGTTTGTTTTCTTGATCTGAGAGAGGACCAGCTTGATAAACTTGAGCGCCTTCAAAACTACTGCATTAGGTTAATATTTGGATTACGAAAATTTCATCACATTTTTCTATTTCGCGCTAAACTCAAATGGTTACCGATTCGCTTACGTCGTAACGCTTATATTCTTTCCCTTCTGTACAACGTCTTATTTAACCCATGCACACCGCGTTACCTTAAAGAGCGGTTTACATTACTGCAGGATTACCATTCTCGTCCTCTTAGGTCAAAAACCAACCTGACCTTAATGTCCCCTTCTGCACGCTATGAAACATTTTATGGCAAGTCCTTTGCCTTTCAGGCTGTTCAACTGTGGAACGATCTGCCAGTTTGTATCCGAAAGCTGCAATCGTTACCAACTTTTAAAGATCACGCGAAGGAGTTTTATTTGTCGAAACTGTAATCTATGTAATTTTTATTTTATTTAATGTTCTTTTTTACACTTTATTTGATCACTTCAAACTTTACAATTATGTTTTTTGCTGTTATTTGTTGCTCGTCACTTTGTCATCTATGTAACTAGGTAAATGTATTTACCTTGTCAGTATATTAATGTATGTAAGTATATGATTAGTTTATTTATTAGTGTATTTAGTTTTTTTTGTGTTGTTTTATGTATTTGTATGTAGTACTATTATTAGAATGTACGTCTATCCCACTCTCTCCTCTCTCTCTCCTTGCGAGAGAAGGCCCCGAGTCCCAGCAGTGGGAACGTTTAGTGGGCTGATGATGATGATGACGTCTATCCCATAGTCTTATCCGGCTGATCCCTCTACTCTCTTTAGGGATCACAATAGTTTTGGCCTGAAACTAAAAAAAACATCCGAACTCTACAAACACCTAAGAGTTAAAAACGCATGTTTTGGGAAAGTCGAAAGACGAATTAATCGCATCTCTCCCAAAAGACAAAAGCGCTTCGGACCTTGAATCTAGACTTCAATTCCACAAACAATTTATGGCAGGCGCGCAAGTAAATACAGCTGGGTTGGGTGCGAAAAAGAAAAGGGAAGACCGAGACTTGGTAAAAACCTTTCTACAACAAGACGAAAATGACAGTTACAAAGTGCACGCTATGAATTTAGAAATGCAAAGTGAGTGGTTAACCATAGGTGAGTTTTGTATCCCATTAGCTCTGAAGTGGCGCACCTTGCTATATGACTGGTCTCCTGCCTTATTAAAACTTTATCTAAACGCTTTCCAAATGACCCTCCCTGACCAGTGTAACTTGGTAAGGTGGGGAAAAGCCTCTGAAAAATGTTGCTATACTTGTGGTGAGGCGATATGTACAAACAGCAAGGCACATATTGGTGGGATGCAAGGTGCTCCTTAATAGGGGTTATTACTCACAGCGCCATGACAAAGTACTTGAAATCATACGAGAAGCCGTAAGCCTTTCGGTAGCTAGAGCCCAAAAGGGAATGACGATAAACAAAAGACAAATTAACTTTGTAAAAGAGGGCTCAACTTCAAACTCCAAGAACAAGCCTTACTCAATCCTGAGTTCAGCACCTGATTGGACTATTTTAATGGAGACGTATGAAAAGCATTATAAAATCCCAGAGGATGTGGGTGTTAGGAATATTTAGTGTCTAAATTTCATCCAATATCATACTGAGTTGTGTAAGGCATAAAAGTCAATATGTTTTTAAATATTACTAAGTTTTTCCAAGTATACCATTAACCTGCCAGATTAATGGTATACTTGGAAGAACTTACCTTGCTTACTTGCCTGCCCTATATCAACCACACGACCAAAACTCATTATAAATCAAAGCGCTGACGTCAATAATAGATTTAATTTATGTTTTGTGAATGAATCTTATACCTTTAAATGAACAATTCTTGTATATACCTATATATATATAATCTGAATCTCGGAAACGGCTCGAATGATTTTGATGAAATTATGTGTGCAGGGGGGTTTCGGGGACGATAAATCGATCTAACTAGGTTTAATTTAAAAAAAACGCATATTATACGCTTTTTTAGACAATGATCAACTGTCAAATTAGACATTAGAATGCAAAGGTAAATTTCGCCGCGTGGCGCGACAGCATAATAGCTCAGACGGAAGTTGGCGGTCATGGCGATCACGAATTAGTAGCTCCGGTTTCAAATCCAGACGAATTCTCATTTTTCAAATTTTCTTTTTTTAAAAGAAATATATTTGTTTTATCTGTAGGTATCTAAGTATTTTTAGTATTTAAACCGAGCAAAGCTCGGTCAGGTACCTACTAGTAAATAAAACAAATAATTTAAAAAACAAAGAAACCCAACAGCAAAAAATCAACAGAGAAGAAAATAAATTTAATTTAAAAAATCCGACTGCAAAAAATCAATAAGTAAAAAAACATGATACATACTATCTAGGGACACTTGAGTGATTGAGATGAATCTAACGATATCTTAATTGTCAAACTCCATCAAACCGTTTGGAAGATTTTAATTATTATAATAGTTTAAAAAACTATAAAACACGCTTTTGCACTTCAAATAGCTAATCCGCCACTTTGGAAGGGCCGCCATGTTGGATTTAGGTTACGTGATTATTTTTTTCGTATCCCATTCAGCAAACCCTTTCATTTAATAGCCATATTATGCGGGTGCTTTTCAAATAGCCAATCCGCCGTCTTGGACGTCCACCATATTAGATTTAAGTCACGTGACTTTTGTTTTCGTATTTTTGGCAGCAAACCCTTTCATTTGATACTCATATCATGGGGGTGGATTTCAAACAGCCAGTCCGCCATCTTGAGGAGGCCGCCATGTTGAATTTGTAATGACGTTTCTTAGCTAGTCATGTATTGTCATCAGAACTCAGAGCGTGTGCAAAATTTCATCCTAATCGAAGACTCCCGGTCTTCGATTAGGATGGTGTGGGTCAAATTGAGATTCCAAGATTTTCTTACATACATAGTTATTTACAAGTGTAGCTAATAAAAGCTAAAAGCGTGTTAAAAAGACAACGTACAAACACGTACAAAACGTATAAATTTACAAACATACAAGATACGCGCGAAAAACATAACCCTTCTGTCAGTCGGGTCAAAACTAAAAAGACCAAATCCAGATAGACAAAGCAAACTGCTGAAACCTAATAAGCTCTACTTTAGTTTAGTTTAGCCTACATCTCAACCGAAATTATGAGTTACCTTAATAATTTACATTTATGTTTGGCTGTACCATAATCACGCACATTTTTTAGAAATATCATGTAATGCAATGCCGAATCGAACAATAAATAGGCAATGTAAGTAAGTGATTTTATACGCAAGTGTTACAAAAGTTTATCGTTGTCTGATCTCAATTTTTTGTTAGTAGTCCTCAGCCAGTTAAAACCAATAATGAAAGCAATAATACGCAGTGATGTTGACCCAGTTGTTTTGAAACTTATTATAAATGTTGAGGATTCTTGCGAAGTAACAATTAGGTATAGTAAAATCTGAAATTGGCTAAATGTACTGAATTATTTTGCAACAGAAGCCTCACTTGTAATGTTTTTAATTATAACTAAGTTTGGTTGTAGCTATTGTGTTGATACAAAAGGTTTGTACTTGCATACCTTTTATGTAGGGTAGACCGAGGGTAGGTACTTGATGTACTAACAGCTTTAATCGTCGCTACCTTACAGCGATAAATATCAGAGTGATGTGTAATAAATGAGTGAGCTGATGTATTCAATTCCATTTGACGTTAATTTATAATACGAGTAATATATGAAATCAATTGTTGCAACATTCCTATCACTTTTTATTTGACTTATTCATTTTTAGGGTTCCGTAAAACGTAAAAACGGAACCCTTATAGATTCGTCATGTCTGTCTGTCTGTCTGTCTGTCTGTCCGTCCGTATGTCACAGCCACTTTTTGCCGAAACTATGAGAACTACACTGTTGAAGCTTGGTAAGTAGATGTATTCTGTGAACCGCATTAAGATTTTTACAAAAGTTTTTTAAAAAAACAAAAATTAGGGGTGCCCCCCATACTGAGAACTGAAGCTCAAAATTTTTTTTTCATCAAACCTACACGTTTGGGGTGTCTATCGATAGGTCTTAAAAAATTATGTTGAGGTTTCTATTATAATTTTTGTCTACACTGAATAACTTGCGCGAGAGACGCTTCCAAAGTGGTAAAATGTGTGTCCCCCCCTCTCTAACTTCTAAAGTAAGAGAATGAAAAATCTAAAAAAAATATATGATGTACATTACCATGAAAACTACCAACGAAAATTAGTTTGAACTCGATCTGATGAGTAGTTTTTTTTTAGTACGTCATAAATACACTATTATTAAAACTTCGATCAAAGTTACAACGAACTACAAGAACTATGTGTACTATGTATATTATGTTACTTGCTGGAACGGAACCCTTCATGGGCAAGTCCAACTCGCACTTGGCTACTTTATTAATTATACCTAATAACCAACAAACTGTATCGAATTTAATTTGTTTCATTTATTTATTTTGTTTGAATTAAGCTAAAATGATGATTACTATAAGTACCACTCTACATTGTGAGTGCTAACTCTGCAATCTGAGTTCAGTGTAATTCTAAATTTTGTTACGGGTGCCCAAAATACAGGCGCAGCCTAGTTTGGGACCCACCGGACAAATTTGCTGATCTACAGGATTAAATTAGTAATGTACTTTGTTTATAATTAATAATGTAATACGTTGGGTTTTGGAAAATAAATGATTATTATTATTATTATAACTAAACATAAATTTAAAAAAGTGTTCGGTTACTTTACTAGAACGTACAAATAGAAATTTTATTACCAAAAAATAATGTGGGGTCATCGCTGATAATTTCGAGTACCTACTCGAATTAAAACGGCTTTTTTCGGTGTCATTTTTATTGTAAAAACTCTGATCTATTTTTTAAATTCTATTCGGTTATTGTGCTTCTTCTTGATTGTACCCACACGTCAATATTTTTTTGTCATAGTTTTTAGTTTTTTAACTTCAGTGAGCGGCGTCGAAAATGTCTTTTTTCGTTTTCTGGCTTTAGGCGCCCCCTAAAATATCAGTTTCAATAAAATGTGACGCTTATGCTACATATGATTAATTATTTATTCACTGCTATAAAATAAGATTCAATATTTTGTAGATCATTGATCAATGACATTCAAATTGCTGCATTACGCAATTCTGGTCCCATTGACCGACAAAAAATTGGAACGCATTAACTTTGTACGTGAGATTATTACACGTCCAGGTTGCATTGTCAATGCAGGTGTTATTGTCTGCTAAAATACTACGCGAGTTTTTATCTAAACGGTTGTGAATGAAATAGAAATATAATATTTATTAACCAAACAACCTCGAATTATGAATTCTGAAGTTTAGATGTCTAGATATCTAGGCATCTAAACAACCCTAGGCCCGTGAACAAAATTTACGTAGTAAATGAACCAACCACCATGAGACGTATGTAGGATGATTGAAGGTTAAAAAGTAATAAGATTCAGCACTAGAGTGCTCGCAATATAACTCTACGCGTAGCAAAATATGGAACTAATTGACAGGCTGTCAACTTCTTATTTACGTCAATTGACAAAAGTTTGTTTACGTTTGGTGTATTTATTAATTTCCAAAATAATTAATAGCTTTTATTATGCCGAAAGTGATTTAAAGTGCTGGCCGTGGCTGGTTCTTGAAAATCAATCGTGGTTGTGAAGAAGAACGATACAATAACGGGCCAAAAGTGCAGTTTTCCAAACGCAGAGCTATTTGACAACTAACATGTAGGGATACCATAGCAATCAAATCTACACCTATTATCGGCATATTTTAAAGCTGAGGCTTTAGGTTGAGGTGCGGCTTTGGGTTTGATTGTTTTATCGCCAATTTACCCGTGGGAAAAAATGTGTGTGCTTAAGACTGAATGTGAGAAACTAGTTATAAATGTATTTTTTTTCATAATATACAAATCAAAATAGAAAACACAGTGACACAGCAGTGAAGATCAGCTGATTGTATCTTTCTCGCTCGGGTACACTCGGCGGTTCCATGTTCACCCGATCGACCCGTTCACCTAACAGCGGTGCGCCAAAAGAAATTTTACTTAATTGAAGTGAAAACTTCTTTAGTCGCGCTATAGACAGAATTTTCGTGGGCTGTGAAATGGATTCATCAATCGTCACGCTCGGATATGATAATGGATCGGATCGGATATGAAATCTTCGGGTAAACTCGGTAAAAACGGCCAGGTAGGTACCAGGGCAACAGAAACAGTAAAGAGTTTCGATTACCTACCTCCAACAGCCCAGCGTTTATCTCCAGATACCAGGACAACAGAAATATAAAAGAGTTGCGTTTGCCCCTAGGTACCAGTACCAGGGCAACAGCAAGTTTTCACTTCTATCGGCAGTTCCTATGACTGCCAATTTTTTTTTTCAACGTTAGCTTGGATGCTCTTTTTTTTTTATTTTTTTAATCAGTTTTTTTTTTGGGACTTTTATGACTAATCACATGACGGTCCCATTATTAATAACAATTGTGGCTAGGTACTAAGGTAGTTAGGCGTAAAGAGCTATTTCAGCACGTAGGATGGTCAGTTGAGGTGAGCCACATATCTGAACAGGTCTCTGGCCGCGTCTGACGCAGGCTCAGCCAGCACTTGGTGAAATCTTGCCACGTCGAGGCTACTCAGCTGGTAGCTCATCTCAAGTAACCCTCTCTCGCGTTGGAGGCGGACGCACTCCACCAATAGGTGATGTACATCCTCCTCCACTCCACATGTGTCACAGTTTGGTGAATCTGCCTTCCCCATTAACCTATGGGCTGTAACTAAATGTTTACGTGACAATTTCAAATTCGCGAACCATGGTATATGTGGAGGTTCACACACAATAGTCTTTTACCATATTCCCTTTTCAATTGACCTCTCATTAAAATATTGCTTCCAAATATTGTAACATTCTTTTTTGTACTTAGGTAACAACTCTGAGTAATTTGGTAATATATTAAATTCCCTTCCTTCTAAAACTTGGATGCTCTTTGATCCTTAACTCTGTATTCATTACTGTATTTTTATTGTAGGCGTTTCAGAACGTACTGACACGTGGTAATGGACAACGCATTAGACCACTGCATTCAGATAAATAAAGCGGCTACAATGGGCAATGTAAAAGAAGAAAGCCAAAAGTGGCTTAAGAAAAATGAAATAGATTTCGACGATTGTAGGACAAATCTGCAGTTACTCAAATAAAGAGGCATAAAGAAGACCCACAATACCAAGTAGAATAACTATTAAAGGAACATGGACATGAACTTTTGCGGTTACCGCCGTGATTCATCGTGATTTTAACCCTATTGAAAAAAGAAGATGATTCTATGGAAGCCAATGACTCATTAAAAGAACGTATGTGCGCCAAATTTTCAAATAGTGTGTTATTTATGGTCTCAATAAAAGATTTACAAGTTTAAATTAAATTCTTGTTATTTCGATGTTGGTGTAGGTTGAAAATGACAGATTTTTTATAATGTAATAAACTATAATAAAGTTTTCCTGGTGACAAGAGACTCAGACAGCCTGTACCAATTACCAATGATACTTGGTCATACTGAACCAAACCAGCACTGCAAAGGCGTTCATTACTTCGAGACATTCGTTCTTGAGTCTCAGTTGTCGTGTAGTTACTTAAATTGCTTCCCGGAAAAATCCCTTCCCGTACCTGTTTTAGGAAGTTGTACGTTCCCAATGAACGGGAAGGGAACCTATTAGCTTGACCTGGCAACATTAAGTACGCCACCAGTCGCGCGCAGACTTATACTGCGAGCACTATATACCTCATTCCAAATCTCTGTGAATAAAAGGTAAACAAATCGATGTCACTCAAAATATGACAGACCAGCATTTCTCAACCATTGTTTTACAAGATAGTTTGTAGTACCTTTCATTGCTTGCCCTTTTAAATTTTCGCCGCATAAAAAGGCTAAATATATATGTATGCATATCATAAACACCCAAATAAATGTTCCCACTGCTGCTGGGACTTGGAACAATCAACACATTGCCGCTGTAAAAAATCGTCAGGCACAAGAATCTGCAATTGCTGAACATTTGATTGATGCTAAAACTGGTCATTGGATCGAGATCCACGACCCGAAGGTTCTATCTACCGAATGTCATTACTACGCAAGAATGGTTCGGGAAGCATTGGAAAATAAAAAACATAGGTATATATTTCAACTACGACGCGATGACCACGATGTCAATAACCGAAAACTAACCAGTTTACGGTTATCGGCGTCGCGAAATCCTCTAATAAATAAATGTGTGCATAGCGCACTTAGTTTGGAGAAACCTGGTGATATGGTTAGTCTTGTGTGTAGTGTTAGTCACCGTGCAATTTTTGAAGCCCAAATGAGGGTAGATGGAGATTTCCTCTCATTTCATAATGAGAATATGGCGGGCATACGTACATTTATTTCCCCCACGTAAAAAAAGGAAAGGCAAAGCATTTGAGTTCGGAGAAGAATGTAACACTAGAAGAAAAGTAATTTAGATGTTTCCTTATGTGAAAACGTTCCTTTTATTTTTAACAATAATTAAATAAGACTGGCCTCGTGGCTTAGTTGGTAGTAGCTCTACCTGCGAAGCCGAGGGTCGTGGGTTCGATTCCCACCCAGTGCAAATATTTGTGTGATGAATTCAAATGTTTGCACTGTGTCTGGGTGTTTCTATGTATAATAAAAATTTATTTCAAACTATATAAGTATTATATCAGCTATCTGGCCGCCATCACACAAGCTTTGCTTAGTTTGGGGTCAGATGATATTGTGTGTAAATTGTCCACCAGTATTTATTTATAAAAAAAATATCTCGTTCGAATTGTCCTCGTACTACCCAAAACTGATCATTACACTATGACGTAATATTCTGTAAACACATACAAAAGTTTCGATCAAAATAACACAAAATGTATGTCATTTTAGAGTGAAAACTATACATGCTTTTGATAGTAAACAGCGTAATGTGGAACACGTATTTAGAGGTTTGCGATTTTCTCTCAACTCGTTACGACACAAGAAACCTTTTTCTCGGAGTTCTTTAGTCATACTCTTACTCTTTTATTGATAACGAGTAGTTGCATGTCATATTCAAGGTATTCAAATATTACCAATACAAGTCAATAATTTTAAAAAAAGTAGACGTCAATTTAAAATCCCATTACAATAAAAATCAAATAATACATTATATTAAAATCAAATTACATTATAATTAAAAATTCTAAATTAATGACAAAAATAAATAGAGTAAAATTAATCCATACTGGAATATAATGGAAATGGGCATTTTCACAATATGGGCATGATGGGCAATATGGGTATGTTAGAAAAATAGGCGCGTACTTAATAAGAATAATTTGATGAAAAGAAGTATAAATGTCTTGAATGCAACATTGAGAGTTTGAGAAACACAGATCAAATTGCTAGTACTTAAAATCATATTTCTATTATCCTACCATTACTTTCTATAACTTTTAAAATAAGATAGTATAGAATTATTTGATCAATACAAATCTAAGTATATGGTATTTAAGATCGCAATAAAGTCGAATTCTATTTGTGAAAAATATTTTAAGGCTATTTCATAAACATACTAAGATTAAACGATGTTTATGTTATGGTATCACCTTTGTTTTGGTTTGTTTTGGTTTTCTACACAGCTTATTGGAATGCACTATATGCCGTCACAGTCACTTGTAAGCTGTCCAACTGAGTACAGTCGAAGAGGGGGGGTTGCAACCCTCGATAATTTCTCCTTGTCGCATGATTTTTATACGGCGTTGCAGAATAATAGATTAGAAGAGGCATTGAAACTATAAAAATTATAAATTTTAAGTTTTTAATTATTAGTTTGTCGGAAAAATTCGGGATGTTCCGAAGAATTGCAGATTAAATTTGGGCATTTGATTACGTAGGTACGGCATTGGTTCCATACAGTTTGAAATAATGGATTAAGAGAGGTCTCTTAATCCATTATTTCGCAATGCCGTACAAAAATCATGCGACAAGGAGAAATGAGCGAGGGTTGCAACCCCCCCCTGTTCGATTGTACTCAGTTGGACAGCTTACAAGTGACGACATAGTGCTGAATGTTATTACTTTATACCCTTCTATCATCCTACATAGGTCTCCTGGTGGTTCATTTACTACGTAAATTTTAGTCTAGAACATCTTGACAGATTGGGATTAAATTTGGAACACATTTAATATACATCCTTATGGGTAATCAGCCTGCATCCATTTAAGGGCATGTTCTGTATATATAGACAAATAATAGAGTTGTTCTACAACTTTTGTTAAAACTCAATGCAAAAACATGTTTAAGTTTTTGTTGTCTTCTCTAGAGTACTGTTTAGCTCTATGCGCCTCGGTACTTCTTTTATCGAGCGTTAAAGAGTGCACGCTGCACACGCTCTTATTACGAAGAGTTCGATGTTTTTAGACCGGGAAAATACACTGTTTAGGATTCCGTAGCCAAATGCCAAAAAACAGAACCCATAATATATTCGTCATGTCTGTCTGTCTGTCCGTCCGTATGTCACAGCCACTTTTTAACGGAACTATAAGTACTATACTGTTGAAACTTGGTGAGTAGATGTATTCTGTGAACCGCATTACGGTTTTCACACAAAAATAGAAAAAAAAACAATACATTTTGAGGTGCCCCATACTTAGAACTGAAACACGAAAATATTTTTTCATCAAAACTTTACGTGTGATATCTATGGGTAGGTCTTTAAACATGATTTTGGGGTTTAATTATATATTTTTTTCTAAACTGAATAGTTTGCGCAAGAGACTCTTCCAAAGTGGTAAAATGTGGTAAAATAAGAGAATAACAAAACTCAAAAAAATGTAGGATGTACATTACCATGCAAACTTCCACCGAAAATTGTTTGATCATGATCTAGTTTTTTTGTAATCGTCATAAATACAGTATCAGATTTTAAAATATCGACCAGTTACAACAAACTACAAGAATTTTTATAATATGCTACTTGCTGCTATATAACCCTTCATGGGCGAGTCCAACTCGCACTTGACTACTTTTATAATTTTGTATGGGGAAAAAATATCCAATTTAAAAAAAATATTTAACAAAAGTTGACATATTCTCTTTTTTGTCTTTCTTGTCTTTACTTTACTTTACTTTACATATTTAATGTACTTAAAATGCCCTTAAAAGTTTCCGGCTGATTTCCAATAACCCTGTATAGTCTGTAAAAGCACACAGGCTCTAGATCCATTCAGTACATTTGGTCAATTCTAAATGGGTCAATATAATATTTAAACATTCGCATTTATAATATTTATAGGATTGTATGGAATCCTTTGTGCGAGAGTACGGCTCGCACTCTTACCGAGTCGCACTTGGGCAGCAGCTTTATGACTGGATCCGAACTGATTTTATTCCAAGCTTGTTTCATTTTAATCTAGCGAAACCACAAATTACCGTCTTTTCACACCTTCTACTTTTTGAAGCTGCGACAGGCGTCTAGTCGCTGCATCTCGCTTCAAAAAGAAGCTGCGCTTGGCGTCTAGTCGCTGCATCCCGCTTCAAAAAGTAGCCGCGACTCGCGTTTTTCGGAAGCGGCTACGAGATGCCAGTTGCAGGCGACTCAGTCACAGTATAATGAAAAACTACCAGTAGGACGACAATATCCCATCAAGAATATAAATGTGAAATTAAAATCGAGTTCAATATTACAACACGAATTTAACAACATGAATTTAACAACAAAAGAAGTGAGGTCTAAATGGGTGCTTGGGCGAAAAGCTCAATGGGCGATCCTGATATCTATTTAAAATATATTATATGAAACTATATTTTTTTTTTGTATAACTCAGGATAATTGGTTGAAAACTAAGATCTGACTTGGCTAGTTTTCAAATACCTAATTTGCAACTATTTATTAATTTCGTTTACTACAGCGCAAGTGGCTCCCTATTTGCTTTCGTTGGAATGCTGATATTCTTTCACTGCTTTACAGTGTTATATTTAATACTGCCACACCACTATATCTGAAAGACTGCTTCACATTCAACAGTAGCGTACACTTATGTAATCTTAGAGTAACCTATAATTTGCTAGCGGCCTCAGCACGTTGCAAAACATTCTACGGCAAATCTTTTGCATTCCAAGCAGTTGAGTTGTGGAATGCCATGCCCGTGGAAATAAGACAAGCTTCGTCACTTTTCGTATTTAAAGTTTAAGGCAAAAATCAGTATATTATTATGTCGAAAGCTTGCTTAAATCTGATTGAAGCTCTTACATCTTTATTATTTAACATTTTGAATTTATTGCCTTTGTATTAGAATATGTAAGAAGGTTCATGTGCATATTAAGTTAGAACGTCTAATTAAATATATAATAACATATAAATGTCTATTATATTTTATGCAATAATTAGTACCCTTTTTAAATAGTTTTTAATCAACGTATTAATTTACTGTTTATGTGTTTACTCCCGTCTATATTTAGTAATTTCTTTTCCATCCCACGTTTGTCTGGAAAAGATCATTTTTAGCGATAAGGTTGTCATTTGCTACTATATTTTCAGTTTGTTTTGTTAAGTGCATTAAGGATATTAAAACTAATTACAAATTAATATTAAGTGTTAATTTTATGATTTTGTATTCATAGAAAATCGTTATCGTTAATCACATTTTTATAATTTAATATTACTTAGTAAATTTATTACAAATTATTTTAAATGCTATATTTTTTATCTGTTGTAACGTGACTGCAAACACCAGTATGGCTTATAACGTCACTAACCGCAAAACAAGCTGTCGAAGGCTGACTAGACTGTTTACTTCTCTGCATTTTTATTATAGTGGTTTGCAATCTTAGCATTGTTTAGCATTGTTAGCATTTCTCCCGATTGAAAAAGCTAGTCATCCTACTGGTATTTTTTTTGTACTGTGGTTGCTCTAGATTAAGACAAAAGTACACTTTAAATTCAGTGTGGCCAACTTTACGTGTTTTAACTTTTAACGTATATCTACAATTATTAATGTCTGCAGTTGTGTTATTAACACGGGTACGAGTATATTCTCGAGAATAAATTAAATGTTGTTATGCACTTTACTTGTATTTATTTTCCAGCGTACGTCTATGATCCAAGTGTCCACCCATTCATTCCCAGTCATTGAAGAAAGAATTGACAAAGAAAGGCCTGTATCTATATCGGTTTTTTGCTCAATCTGATGAAAATTTAAACTAAAAAGTATTGATAGACAAAGTATTTATTTGACACCAAATAAATACTTTATTTAAAAAAAAACACAATTCACCAAACCTTATCTTCGTTTTACTTCAAAAAAAGAAGTAAGCAGTTCTTCAAACTTCATATAATTTAACATACTCTTAGCAACACTGAATGGAACAATTGCTCGGCAGTCGCGACAGACGCAAACAGTCGCAAACAGTCGCTGCATCGCGATGCAGCGTCTAAAAGTTGCTAAATCGCGCGTTTTCGCTTCAGCTGCCAAAGCGCGCGTTTTCGCGTCAGCTGCTAAATCGTGCGATTTCGCTGCAAAGAGAAGCGTCTCTGGCCTCAGCCTTATACTAAATCTGTGGGAGAAACCCTTGGTATGTTTAAAAAATAATAAAATTTATTTAATAATAGAATTACCCTATGGGTAATTCCAGGAGAGATGGCCTATTGAAAAACGTTCAGGATAAAACTAATAGATGACGCTATTTTTTATTTATTCCGCTTCGTTTCGTTGCAAGCAAAACGTGACAGTGGAATTTTGAATAGTGAAGAAGTTCCTATAGTTTTCAATGACATTTCTGGAAGTGAGACTAAAGATAGAGAGAAAGATAATTGCAGAGGTTGTGGTGACAATTATTACACGACACAACTAGTCGAAGACTGGATACAATGCAGTATTTGCATGCTTTGGGTGCATGGAAATTACACAGAATTCGAAGATATGTGCTCATACTGCGGCACTAACAAAAAAAGCACTCGAAGGTTCTCAAGGCTAAGAAAAGATCGACCACATAAAAAGGAACTACTGGCCTTCTCTCCCGTGCCACTATGGCCATCACTCCCGGACAACCCGGGAGAGATGGCCAGTCCCAATTTTTTTCAAAGTTAAAAATTACGTTGTTTTTCTGCTTTAAATTGTTTTATAGTTCATTTATGAAAAGAATAATAACTAAAGTTTAGTTTATCAATTAATTAAAAGTTTAATTTATTATGATTTTTTCACAACAGGCTATCAAAGTTACTACGGCCATCTCCCCCGGAATTACCCTATATAAATATGAACAATAGAAAACAACACATTTTTCGGGCTAGGAACCAACGGAACAGCGAGGAGGGTCAATCCTTTAATTTCTTCTTCCCCGGTCTCAGCTCGGGGCTATAATCTTTGATATCACAGTATCAGATCACGAAAACCTCGTGGAATGCTGAAAAGGAGAAGTATTATTGACAGCAAGTACCTTGATTTGGCTCCAGAGGTTACCGCTCATGCCTCGATATAAAAGACAGTCATCTTGGACACTGTATGTACCCATCGCCAGGAGATTCCTCACTCTTCGGTCTTCGGTCTTAACCATCAGTACCTTGGGCTCTGCCCCGCTGCACATGGCACTCTGGTTTTTAAGTATTTTTGAACATTGTAAATATCTATTGTAAACTTATTAAAAAAATTGGCAGTCATAGGAACTGCCGATAGCAGTGAAAACTTAAAACTCAGAATTTTATAGCTTACTTTGGAAACTACACGGGTGTAACCGGAGGGCGTGGCCTCGCCATCTTAGCATGGCCATCTAGAAATGCGACAGCATTTCCTATTTGGCTGATGCGTTTCTAGATGGCCATGCCATGATGGCCTGTCCACACCCTTTCAGCATTTCCCATTATTGGCTGACGTATTTCTAGATGGCCAATAATAATCATGCTCCCGAGTTTACCCGAAGCTTTCTTATCATACCCGAGCGTGATGAATGAATTCGATTCACAGCCCACGAAAAATCTGTCTAGGCGCGCCTAAAGAAGTTTTCACTTCAAAAACATAGGAGTGAAATTATTAAAGCTTAACGGTTATAAGTTAGGGTCCTCCGTAACATCAATTAATTATTAGTGAGTGAGAATTTTATTTGTATAACTTCACAAATAAACAAGATTTGCTAATTTATTTATTACTGTGGTTATTAATGTACTTAATATAATAAACTAATACTGAATAAATGCATATTCATTACCACTTATAATATTAGTTCGGCGTATTATGGAAAACATACTGTAGGCTAGTTCTTGATAGGACTACGGAAGTTAAACATTTTTTTAAAACTATATCGACGGTTAAAAGGAAATACGGTATAAGCGCCAAAAAGTGAAATGTTTAGGAGAGCCGTTGAAAGTTTTGAATTTTAGAAAAACTGACTTATCTCTGTTATTTATTAGCATTTTGTGAAAATTGAAACAGTTATAAAATGAGAAAAAAATGGGGCAGTTACCGGTATTGTCAGTTTCAATGATTTGTTGCTATTTAACGTGGTTTATGTCGCTTATAGCAATAGCTTTTAATTTTCCAATGAGGTAATATGGCGTAAGCGACAAATGACAAAATAAAATATGAATGTATTATCAATTGAGTAAAAGTAAACCAATTGAATAAATGTAAGAATTTATATTAACAACTGTTCGATCTTTCCCATACAAAATTTCACAAAGGAATCCTCTTCAACGGCTTAGCTCCATCTACTTATAGCGCCAACCCCTCTAAAACTCTTTTGAGATGGCGGGTAGAAGTGAATGGTATCCCACCGGCGCCCTCTACACTAAATGACACGTAGATAAACTCAAATCCCAGTATTAAATATAATACTATAGTGAAATACACGGTAAACAAAATAGAGGTGCTAACACGGCCCTCCTGCGCACGCTGCCAACCTTGGCAGTGTCACAGTCTGGTGTAGTTGCTGTGAACAAAATACACAATTTATTCATTTTATCAAAGATAATTTTACTCTTCCAGTATTATCCACTTAAGATGAGTAACTTTCCCAAGCAGTTGCGCTGTCACATTGTCGCAACTCAAGGTACGTCATTATATTACCACATTCTCCATAAATTCACTTAAGACGAGTAATGAATAGCTTTCCCAAGCAGTTGCGCTGTCTCATTGTCGCAACTCGAGGTACGTCACTACATTACCCACATTCTCCATAAATCTCAAACATACACCTTTCCCTAGCTGTCGCCTGGTAACTCTAGATACGCGGCATTAAAGTCATAGTCAAAGTCAAAGTCAAAGTTCATTATGTTCACTCTTAATGCTTTCTCTAGCAGTTACACTCTTAGGCCGACACAAGGTACGTCAGTTTATGTCCAAGTGTTATCACCTCTATTTTGTTTACCGTGTATTTCACTATAGTATTATATTTAATACTGGGATTTGAGTCTAAATATGTGTCATTTAGTGTAGAGGGCGCCGGTGGGATACCATTCACTTCTACCCGCCATCTCAAAAGAGTTTTAGAGGGGTTGGCGCTATAAGTAGATGGAGCTAAGCCGTTGAAGAGCATTCCTTTGTGAAATTTTATATGGGAAGGATCGAACAGTTGTCAATATAAATTCTTACATTTATTCAATTGGTTTACTTTTACTCAAGTGATAACATCAGAAGTGGGATAGAGTACCCGTGCTATGAACACCACGCCTAGAAATCATCAGCTCGGGCACCAACTCGGCCAGACAGAGGAAAGTCCAAAACGCACTGGACGTGTGTCGCCCGCAGTAAGTCAAAATGTTATTTTTTGATCAGTGGTTTTAGTAGTGCGTAACACGCGTCATGTACACGTAAGTAAGCAACAGTTTAATATTACGTTTACTTTGAAGAAACGATGTATAAAATTGTTTTAACCTTGTTATCTAACATTGCATTTCAAATGAAACTTTTGCGAATCACCGACAAGTTAAATCTATTAATTATTATCTCGTAAAGGGGTACTGTAAAATAACCTTCAATTCCGGGAACTGCAATCATAACATTTCGTAGAATGAAACATCTTCGGTTTTTTTTTAAAGTTGTGGATACTGTTTTACGAAATTTTATGAGAGGGTAGCTTATGTTGTGGACGAGTTGTTGCGAGGCACAGCAACCATAGATAAAAAGTGTAAATCAGAGATATTGGTTTAAATATCTTTCAGGGAAACTGTTTGAAAAAGGTCATGTTATCACCTGTATTTTGTTTGCCGTGTATTTCACTATAGTATTATTTTTAATACTGGGATTAGAGTCTAAATATGTGTCATGTAGTGTAGAGGGCGCCGGTGGGATACCATTCGCTTCTACCCGCCATCTCAAAAGAGTTTTAGAGGGGTAGGCGCTATAAGTAGATGGAGCTAAGCCGCTGAAGGGCATTCCTTTGTGAAATTTTGTATGGGAAAGATCGAACAGTTGTCAACATAAATTCTTACATTTATTCAATTGGTTTACTTTTACTCAATTGATAACAGTCATGCATTTTAAAACATAATACAGTAATAGAAAGTGTTACATCTTTGATTTGAATTTGGTTACCGTAGTTGGGTTACAAAGTGGTTATATTCAGTGCAGTTATAAGATACCCTTATGGTTGAAATTAGAAAGATTTTAGTCAGATGATGCCGAGCTATGTACGTTACCAATGAATTGTTTTGGTATTGTTTCAAAAAATGAGACCCTTTAATTCACTTGGGAGTGTTTATAAAAACTACATAGAAGGCCATATGTGAGAAAAATATGAAACCTTTGAATAGGTACGATTAGAAGACGGAGATATATGTAATTGAAAGTCAAACCCAATCGAGCAGTGCAATGGCTCTAGGATGTTGTCGGGAATTATGATTGATTGCTGATGAGTTAACGTTTGAATAACGTAGTGAAGTGCAATGGCTTCGATCCATTGACAAAGTAAGCGTTAGAGTGAAACCGTAATACCTTGGACATAAACTGACGTACCTTGTGTCGGCCTAAGAGTGTAACTGCTAGAGAAAGCATTAAGAGTGAAAATAATGAACTTTGACTTTGACTTTAATGCCGCGTATCTAGAGTTACCAGGCGGCAGCTAGGGAAAGGTGTATGTTTGAGATTTATGGAGAATGTGGGTAATGTAGTGACGTACCTCGAGTTGCGACAATGAGACAGCGCAACTGCTTGGGAAAGCTATTCATTACTCATCTTAAGTGGATTTATGGAGAATGTGGTAATGTAATGACGTACCTTGAGTTGCGACAATATGACAGTGCAACTGCTTGGGAAAGTCACTCATCTTAAGTGGATAATACTGGAAGAGTAAAATTAACTTTGATAAAATGAATAAATTGTGTATTTTGTTCACAGCAACTACACCAGACTGTGACACTGCCAAGGTTGGCAGCGTACGCAGGAGGGCCGTGTTATCACCTCTATTTTGTTTACCGTGTATTTCACTATAGTATTATATTTAATACTGGGATTTGAGTCTAAATATGTGTCATTTAGTGTAGAGGGCGCCGGTGGGATACCATTCACTTCTACCCGCCATCTCAAAAGAGTTTTAGAGGGGTTGGCGCTATAAGTAGATGGAGCTAAGCCGTTGAAGAGCATTCCTTTGTGAAATTTTATATGGGAAGGATCGAACAGTTGTCAATATAAATTCTTACATTTATTCAATTGGTTTACTTTTACTCAAGTGATAACACAAGGTATTACGGTTTCACACTAACGCTTACTTTGTCAATGGATCGAAGCCATTGCACTTCACGATGTTATTCAAACGTTAACTCATCAGCAATCAATCATAATACCCGACAACATCCTAGAGCCATTGCACTGCTCGATTGGGTTTGACTTTCAATTACATATATCTCCAAGTCTACTAATCGTACCTATTCAAGGTTTCATATTTTTCTCACATGTGGCCTTCTATGTAGTTTTTATAAACGCTCCCAAGTGATATTTATAGCGAATTAAAGGGTCTCATTTTTTTAAACAATACCAAACAATTCATTGGTAACGTACATAGCTCGGCATCATCTGACTAAAATCTTTCTAATTTCAACCATAAGGGTATCTTATAACTGCACTGAATATAACCACTTTGTAACCCAACTACGGTAACCAAATTCAAATCAAAGATGTAACACTTTCTATTACTGTATTATGTTTTAAAATGCATGACCTTTTTCAAACAGTTTCCCTGAAAGATATTTAAACCAATATCCAACTGATTTACACTTTTTATCTATGGTTGCTGTGCCTCGCAACAACTCTTCCACAAAATAAGCTACTTCTCATAAAGTTTCATAAAACAGTATCCACAAACTTAAAAAAAACCGAAGGTGTTCCATTCTACGAAATGGTCTGATTGCAGTTCCCGGAATTGAAGGTTTTTTTTACAGTACCCCCTAACGAGATAATAATTAATAGTTTTAACTTGTCGGTGATATGCAAAAATTTCATTTGAAATGCAAAAACAAGGTTAAAACAATTTTTAAAATCGTTTCTTCAAAGTAAATCGTAATATAAAACTGTTGCTTACTCACGTGTACATTACGCACTTACTGAAACCACTGATTCCAAGAATAACATTTTTAACTAACTGCGGGCGACGCTTGCTTTTCCAATTATTTCTCATCACCGTTGTGATTTCCAGGCGTGGTGTTCATAGCACTTCTGATATTATCAATTGAGTAAAAGTAAACCAATTGAATAAATGTAAGAATTTATATTAACAACTGTTCGATCTTTCCCATACAAAATTTCACAAAGGAATCCTCTTCAACGGCTTAGCTCCATCTACTTATAGCGCCAACCCCTCTAAAACTCTTTTGAGATGGCGGGTAGAAGTGAATGGTATCCCACCGGCGCCCTCTACACTAAATGACACGTAGATAAACTCAAATCCCAGTATTAAATATAATACTATAGTGAAATACACGGTAAACAAAATAGAGGTGCTAACAAATGGATAAGAAGCTTAAACAACATACCGATCTCACGTCGCGAGGGAAAAGGGGTATAAGAGACTAGACAGTTCAATAAGTGTTATGGGAAAAGATAGAAGGATAAGGTACTTTTCACAGTTGTTGTATAACAGATAATAGAACACAAGTAACAGTCGGCTTTTACAAAAAACAGAATCATAAGACATTAGTGATACACAATGTAGCTTGAAAGTAAAGGAAAAGAAGGATAACTAACATCTGGCATTGCGTGAGTCTAAGGAAATATAGATGAAAAGACATTTCCTAAATAATGAAGTAGCACAACCAACACGATCTCGTTTAAGTAATTCTAATTTACGCTAAATTAAGGTAGATTTGAAAGGTGATTGTTCGTTTTTTTTTTGCATTATTTTCATGTCACCTTTTCACTAACAATCAGATAGTACGATGTTTTAAATAAAAACAAAACTACATTTCTGTTATTATTTTTAATTACGAAAAATCAAGGCTAGAGTTGGTAGGTATCAACCTACTAATTTTCGGAAAAATAATACTTAAGCTAGTAGGTAGGCACATAACTAAGGAATAAATTTAGGAGGCTTGGTATGTATTCGTAATGTTAAACGTTTAAAAAAATAACAAACAGTAAAGAAAATACTCTCAAAACTTTGCCGGGGCGTACGATAACAGTCCGGTAATTCAACATATTTCGTTTTTGATACGACTTCAATTCTATGCTCGGGTGCCTCCGAGTCCATCGAGTATTTGACAGTTGATGATGTGCAGTTCATTTTAAAAGTAGCTACTCGTATTTTACTAATCTAGCCAACATGATTACCCACGAAGAATTAGTCAGCGAGAAGGTCCCATCTCTTAAAGTCTGTGTGATTAACTTCTCCAAATCAAAAGGCTTTGGATATTGCCGTCTGAAACATTGTATATTATTGCGATGGAGCCCGGATAGTGGTCACGAAATCACGAAGGCAATCATAGCGACAGCCGAAACACCGTCACGGTGCTTCGGCTGTCGCTATGATTGGCTTCGGTTTTTTCCTCTGCTATGCTCTTTCAGAACCGGTTTGGTTGGTCGAACTAGGAACGGGGTATCCCCAGCTGTCAGTTGCATTTGTCAGGTCGTGCGAAGGGGCTCTGAGGAAGCTCAGATTTTCTCCCCTATCTTCGTACACGACAACCTCGTGATGCTTAGAGGCCTCAATGCAACCCAGCCGGTATGCGACTTTCGCTCTTGAGTATTTGATTGTCATCGCATCCACGCTTATCACCCGGGGTGTTTCACCCGCATTTCTGCTAAGATGTAAAAGCAGCGCACTTGCCTTTATGAAAGGCGTCCGACCTTCTCAGTACTCTATTATTGCAATCGTTTTGTTTCTCGATCGCACCAACCGAAATCGGTCGCCGTCTACCTCAAGGGTTGGATTTCCATCCGGCGAGCTTACCATTGGAATGGTCTGTCCGCAGGCTTCATGTAAACTAGCTGTGTAGTTCGGAACCATCGACCATCGACCAATGGAAATTCACATTTCTCCACTGACTCCGGCGAGAGCTTTTAACTGATTTTAACATAAAGTTTGACCACTGTGTCTTCTTGGTTTAGTATTTGCATGTTGTTATTATTGGTATATGTTGTTTGAAAGGTTTAACTAGGCGCAAAACGAAAGTGATTGCGTTGTGGTCGGATGTCGTAATACTTTTGTCAACCTTCCATCTCTCGATTTTCCCAAGAGAGACCCGCTGCACATTGTTACATCTACTATGCCTGTGCAGAGTTTGCCTTCCCTAACGATCTCGAAGGTTGGTGTATCGCCGTAGTTATAAATAACCATATCATATTATAGTCCATTTCGTTGAACAATGAGTTTACGGCTTCTTCTCTCTCATTTTGGGATGTGCTTCCTCACCAGTGAGACTACGCATTCACGTCACCAGCAACAATAAGGTCATTTGTCGCTAGTTTTTTGCTGAATACCATAATCCTGCTGAGGAAGGGTTCGACTTTTTGGTTCCTTCTAAGTAGACAGAAATTACTCCCAGTTTTAGGCCTGTGCCGACCAACAGAACAGCCACTCCCGTTTCGGTAACATATTGGGGGTCATGGATTACCACCAGCCTGACACCGAAAACTATTATGGCTGCCTTAATTGGTTTTGTCTGTTTAAACTGCACTGGATAACGCGAGTTCCAGGATATTGTCTCATTACGTCTTTGTTTCCCACATAGGGATCTTGAACAAGGGCAACTGAAACTCCCCTTTCTCTCGCTACCTTCAGGAGTTCTGCCGTTTCGAGCACTGCAGGTTGGCTTGGATGAATCGTATACTGGTGACTGAGCCACTTTCCTCATGAGTGCCCTTAGCAATAAGATATTCTAGAACGCGCTAAACCATCCCATTTTATCCTTTCAGGGCAATCGCTACTAAAGGCGTTCTGAGCGAGTTCTCTGTTGGGGCTGTTGGGATGAGCAACCGTGCAGTTCTTGAATTTGGGTGGCAGGTCTTCTTTTCTTGCCTTGCATTGTGTCCAGGAGTGTTTTTTTTCCGCAGTATCTGCAGGACTCATCCCTTTCCCGGGAGATCGCCTTTGTATGGCCGAAACCTAGGCACTTGAAGCACTGCACCAAGGGCGAATGGTCTGCCAATGGTCTGGAGTCTGGAGTCCTATGTAGACCTTTTCGGCGTCCAAAAACGCTCTGTAAATGCGAGGTGAGACCTCGATCAGTGGATGACACCCATGTGAATTACGCCTTTTTTCCTGTATAGCACTCTGATCGCGCTCTCGTCTGATGTCGAGCAAATCAACCCTCTGTAGCAGATGTTTATTGTTTTCCACTATTTCGTTATCTTTCTGATAAGACAAGACGTATCGAATGATGATCTGTGGATTACCCGCTTTCACGGTTTTCACCTTTAGAAACTTGTGTTGCTGCACACGATTTTTGACCAGGACAAAGTCTTCCTCTGTGCTACAATTCAGGATGACTTTCCTGTTTCGACCTTTTCGCATTTTGTTAACTCTTGCTCCAGTCTTTTTCGTGTGTACTTTAGTGGTATCAAATGTCATAAGCACGGATTTGGAATGAAATCCTCATTGTGTATCACAGTATAAATGACGTATTACTTTGATCGTTGATCGTGGAAGTAGGTTGTAATCGACTTCATGGTATGACTTCAATTTAAGTAATAAGGGATTAGCAACAAAAATGTGTGTATATTCTTAACGGAAGTGAGGAATAACCAACCGCGTGATATTAACATTAAATTAGGTAATAGGGTATAACCGACAGAGTAAAATAAAAATAAATTTTGGAAAAAGGGTACAAGCGTCAAAGCTATGTTCAATTATTAAATGGAAATAGGCTATAAACAACGTTTGTATTTTTTGAGGAAATAGCTTAGAAGGCATAAACAACCGAAAACTGGAGACCTCTATGAAGTAAAAAAGCATTACCGACAACAAATCGAGAATATATATTTTTTGCAGGGGTACAAGCACCTTTATAGACAAAATGACCTGAATTTACGTCGGTTACGAATAGTATAACTAGGGAAATGTTGTTTTTTGCTCGGGCATAAGCGCCAAAAAAGTCATCGTTGAGCTATGGGAGTCAGCTCATTCGAAAGAGCGGAAAATTTTAAGTAAAATGGCATTTAAAACTGATTTTTGACCAAAATGTCGCTTATGCCCAACTTTCTTTTAACCGTCGATATTAACATTAAATTTATGTAAATTTGATTGAACTACGCGTATTTTTTGTAGGAAATGCCGATTTAAACTAATTTCAGATAAATTAATATCTATAATTATGTAAACTACGCTAAGTGCCCAAATGGCTGGGCACAGAGACTTGAAATTTGGAAATTTTCCGATAGGCGACAATACTTGTAGTCTAAGATCCCGCTATACAACGACTATAACCGAGCTGGTTATTGGATGAAAAGTATTTTATATTCAATTTAAAATGTCAACAAATAAATATAATAGAAATGGGTTTACAGCACGTAGAGTGCCGCGCTCGTGACCTACTCCCGATGCACACTGGAATCAGTTGAGAACTTCCCAATACCGTCGTGGCCCTATCACAGAGTCAGTGAGCCTATGAGCCCGACCCCGGTAGTAAGTTTCGCATTGAGTTCGGTACCCTTTTGCCTAAGAATAGAAGAAGAAGATGATGATGTACCGTCATCTTCTTGCCTTTTGATCGCTAATCCGCTCTACGCGTGCACCGCGCTCCTTAAACGAGTAGGTGATTAGAGGTTCTGTGATGGGTTAGGACTGGGAAGGGTTTTGAACGTTACTTTATCTTGTGGTGTTTGTGTGAAACACAACATCCACTTTTTTCATACGTTTACCATCTACCCTAGCAAACGTTTTGCCATTTACATCATGAAGATTATTACAGTATACTGCTAGTTAGGGTTCCGTAAAACGTAAAAACGGAACCCTTATAGATTCGTCATGTCTGTCTGTCTGTCTGTCTCTCCGTCCGTATGTCACAGCCACTTTTTGCCGAAACTATGAGAACTACACTGTTGAAGCTTGGTAAGTAGATGTATTCTGTGAACCGCATTAAGATTTTTACAAAAAAAAAAAATGTAATTAGGGTTGCCCCCCATACTGCGAACTGAAACTCAAAAAATTTTTTTTCATCATACCTACACGTGTGGGATGTCTATTGATAGGTCTTCAAAAATGATATTGAGGTTTTTAAAATCATTTTCGTCTACACTGAATAATTTGCGCAAGAGACACTTCCAAAGTGGTAAAATGTGTGTCCCCCCCCCCCCCTCTAAGTTCTAAAGTAAGAGAATGAAAAATCTAAAAAAAATGTGTGATGTACATAACTACCAACGAAAATTAGTTTGAACTCGATCTGATCAGTACTTTTTTTTTAGTACGTCTAAATACTATTATTGAAACTTCGATCAAAGTTACAAGGAACTACAAGAACTATGTATGTATATTATGTTACTTCTGCAACGGAACCCTTCATGGGCGAGTCCAACTCGCACTTGGCCACTTTATTTTAGGTAGGATTTGGGGAGCCTGTCGTAGTCATTGGGTGATTCCGTGACGCCGTCGACTTTGCTAGTTCGTCGTTCGTTCATTTATATCCATCTCGATGGTGCCCAAATGTTAACCAGATAAGACGAAGAGATGTTCCTTCCGCATTTATTTGTCGAATAGAAAAGGAGTTCAGTGACATACGTACGTACAGTAGAAGTATATGTACATTTATATAGGTAAAAATACACAATCATAAAAATCGGGCAAGCCATTTTGGAGTAGTTAAGTTCCAAACACACAGGATAATTCTATACATAAGATACGATAGGTAGCTTTGAGTTTAAGAGTAGGTACATACTTAGTATTATGTGAAATATCTCCAATTTGTTGATAAGAATCAATCAATAAAGTTTAGGAGTACAAACTAAGAAACCGAAGAATAATCTAAACATCATTACAAAAATAAATTCCGTTCTACAATATCTAATAACAAATAACATTTCCTATAAAAATCGAACAACCATATATTATTTAAAGTCTAATATTATTACCGAATTACATACTTATTTTTACCTAATTGCTGTTACAAATCAATTCAGTTATAAGCAGTAATTGTGGGCTAAAGGTCTCATTCAAAATTAACCACTCAATTCGAATCACATAAAATGGGTTTCAGTTACCGTATCGACGTAATTAAATGTATTTAAATAAACTGTAGAAAGTTACTTTCCTGTTACTGAATTTATCAAAGCGGTATGAAAAAATAAAGGGCAAGCTATAAGTGATTTCGAAATCGTTTACAATCACAAGGCCGGTCACGGTGAAGATAAATTCCATGGAACTGCATTAATTATTGAGCATATACGTGATCGGTATCTGGGCATGGCCACGTGATAACGCCAAACATTCATAAATTCAAAGTAAACTGTGCGGCGGCCAGCTGATAGCCAGTCGCGAATCATTGCGCGCGCGCAGCAGCCGTGGTCAGATCAACGCGAAAACGCGTAGCAATCAGACGCGTTCACGCGCTGCTGCGATCAACATAAAACATACTAAAAAAATATTTCTTCAAATGAAAAAATAATTAATAATCATAGTACAAAATATTTATTAACTAAGTGAAATTAAATAAATAAAAAAAAAACAAATATTGTTATGTTTTAAAACAAATGGACGTTAAAGTGAAAAGCAGTTACCAAAATGACGCTGCGGGTCGAGGCACCCGAAAAAGTATTGAACGCAGAATGCAAATGCAACCCCTATGGTCCTGCGTACCCCGAGCTGAAAAAAGAAATGCAATGGAACCGTCGACTGAAACAATATATCAAAGATGTGTGGGCGTTTAGATCCAAAGTTACAGTGGAACCTTTCGTCGTATGTTATATGCTGCCCAGTGTGCTCGCTGGATTAGCAGTTCAGAATTTGTGTTTAGAAAAATCATGTTTAGTCAATTTAAATTACGATGCAGATACCTGCAAGCACATAATGCAGGGGAGAACGAAAAATTATTCCGATCAGGAGAGAAATGTGCAGACAATAGTAGCTACGATGACAGCATGGAGCTATCCTCTCCAAACCGCGTTGCCCGGAATCCTTACGCTTTTTTTAGGAGCGTGGAGCGACCGGACAGGCAACAGGAAGCCCTTTATGATGCTTCCCATCTTCGGAAAGTTTGTAGCGGCTCTGGGTTGCATTCTAAGCACAGTCTTCTTCCTTCAAATAGGAGTAAACGAAACTGCCCTAATAGAGGGTCTTCCACCTGCATTGGCCGGAGGACGCGTTGCAGTTACAATGGCAGTTTATAGCTACGTAACTGACATTACCAATGAATCTGAAAGGACCTTCAGGTTAGGGATCATAACTGCAACATTGACTCTTAGCAGGCCGATTGGCCTTGCTCTCAGTGGTTACATGACCCATCGCTTCGGATACTACGGGATATTTTCAGTCGCGTGTTTTTTTTATCTGACTGGTTTTGTTTACATCGCTCTAAGGCTGAAAACGAAGCCAAAAAAGAACGTAGAAGAAAATGAAAGGAACCAGATTTGTGTGTCTATGTTCTCAATGAATGACTTAGTGGCCACAGTGAATGTTGCATTCAAGAAGCGGGAGCACTCAAGACGGCCGCAAATTTTCCTAATATTGCTCGCTTATATGCTCATCGTTGGACCAGTACTAGGTAACTATATTTAATCTATTTGTATAAATAAGCGTGTAATTTTTTTTTAACGGGCAAAGCTTTTCTATTCCACTAACTACCCAACTAGAATTATGCTACCTAACTAATTGCATTGCACTAAACACATCTGCAAATGCCATAGACCGATAAACGACTAGAGATAATCAAGAAGCATGTAACTGTTAGATAAACATTTCGGCAATTTTTAAACAACGCTAACTAAATATTCTACATTGTTCTTTATATTTGTTATCTAATTACTGTGATAATTTTGTTAGTAGGCTAAACTATGATAGTTTTATTTATGATAGAGAATAAACATCCTGTCTTCATGATCATTCCGCTCACACTTTTATTTGAGACAAACGGTCCGCCCCGGCTTTGCCCGTAGCCCATATGTAACAACCAATAAGTATGGCATTCAGGGATTATGTACGTATCCAACCGTGAAAGATTTTTTTAAATCGGTGCTGTAGTTCTCGAGATTAGCGCGTTCAAACAAAAAACCTCTAATGTTAGTATAGATTTAAGCACAACTTAAGTATCATGCACTTGGTCAGTATGACGACAGACCTTGATCCTCTCCTTTTGAGAGAAGCCCCTCGTCTCAGTAAAAAAGGCACAAAAGCGTACTGTTAATGCGTATGCCAAGTTATCATGGAGTGAAGAAGTATGTTTATTTTAATAATAAAACATCACACTCACAACACGACATAAAATTCAACGCACGATCCGAGATCAGTTGGTTCCATTGTGATTTTACGATCGAATGTAAAACTTTACACATTTGATTTGAAATTGCGAATATCGACGGTTTATTGCATATCGTTTATTGACAGAGAACAATATCGGAGTTTCAGTAAATAGAAAATGTTATTTGAGTACTTCACAGATAGTATTACAGTTTTTAAATAAATCGATGATTGTAAGTTTGTGTGGGGGACTGTTTGGCGGTTCATTGTATTCCAAATATTCGTGCAAAGTTTACGCAAGCCAAATTCCAGTTACATTTTGAATTTTGATTTTTGAAAAAAATAATTGAACATTTTGAAAAAAATGAAATTTAGCAAGTTAGTACGTTAAACACTTTACTAAAAAGATTTAAAAAAAAACTTACGAAGGCAGATTGTAAGTAGGTATCTGTTTGTGTCGTCGTAAGTAACTCGAAAGCGAATGTTGTCATTTATTTTGTTTTAAAGTTTGCGTCGTAATTCGATGATGATAATTTGTGATGAAGATGGTGATTTATTTTTTCATTTAGTGTTTGTAATATTTCAAATTTAAATTTATCAACCTCATGCCTTACCAAACAACGTGATGTTTGTGGCTAGACTTTTGATAACGGCTCCACCGATTTTAGTACTTTTTAGGGTTCCGTAAAACGTAAAAACGGAACCCTTATAGATTCGCCATGTCTGTCTGTCTGTCTGTCTGTCCGCCCGTATGTCACGGCCACTTTTTGCCGAAACTATGAGAACTACACTGTTGAAACTTGGTAAGTAGATGTATTCTGTGAACCGCATTAAGATTTTTACAAAAAAAAGAAAAAAAAGAAAAATTAGGGTTGCCCCCCATACTGAGAACTGAAACTCAAAAATTTTTTTTCATCAATCCTACACGTGTGGGGTGTCTATCGATAGGTCTTCAAAAATGATGTTGAGGTTTCTAAAATAATTTTTGTCTACACTGAACAATTTGCGCGAGAGACACTTCCAAAGTGGAAAAATGTGTGCCCCCCCCCCCCCCCCTCTAACTTCTAAAGTAAGAGAATGAAAAAACTAAAAAAAATATATGATGTACATTACCATAAAAACTACCAACGAAAATTAGTTTGAACTCGATCTGATGAGTAGTTTTTTTTAGTACGTCATAAATACGCTATTATTAAAACTTTCATCAAAGTTACAACAAACTACAAGAACTATGTGTACTATGAATATTATGTTACTTGCTGCAACGGAACCCTTCATGGGCGAGTCCAACTCGCACTTGGCCACTTTATTTGTTTATTTGATTGGTTTGAGAATAGGTTGTAAAGTATTTATAATACTCCTGCCATCACTCTTAATTGAAAAAAAAAATGTTTTTTGTTTTTCTATGAACTATGTCAGGTTAAGTCATGAACATGAAGGGAAACTTCATTTTAACCGAATTCAATAGGATGAGGTTATCAATTTGGCCGCATTTTTTTTTTGTGTATGAGTTATGATCCGATTTACGTGTTTATTTTTGTTTGAAACAAAATAGCTGCTAACAAATGGCAATGGCCCCTATAAATTTTATTCAGTCTGGTTTTTTAGTTTTCATTATATGAACGTTTTTTATGAAAGCCTTTGTTTGCCCGGACGATGTACATAGTCATAGTTTGTGTACGGGTTAAGAAATGTTTATTAAGGCTGATTTTATTATATATTATTATCATCATTATTAGCGTCATCCACGGTTTTACCCGCACAGTTCCCGTTATTTTACTGCTATTAAAGTAGCCTATTTGTAATTTATTACCTACAATAAAACATTAAACATCTACAATAATTAGTCGATAGATACTATGTATGCAGTAAGTAGGCAAATATTTGTAGGAAGTATCTATCTACTAGTACCTGTTACATTTAGTTTCCAGTTTCCAGTGAAATTACAGGGCATCTTATACCTCTGGGTGACGAGCGCAGTGCTGTTCTAGGTAATGATTTGGATTCTTCACGTTCTAATAGCTGCATGTTAATGTGCTGTTATGTGGCAAGTATTTTGCTTACCATCAGCCACATGTCCTGCTCGTCTCGTCACTCTATACTATAAAAAAAAAAAAATGTTTGCACCAGCTTTAAACAGATGAGTGGTTAGCGCTTACAACAATTACATTTATTGAATTTTCGCTTTTGTGTACCTATTCGTAGTTTTCTAAACGTCATTTTTGTTGTATGTTTTTCAATTCATTTCAATTGCACGATAATTAGTTTTTAACTTTCAATGTAATATTTATTGATATCTATTCAAAAACCCAAAAATAAGTTTCAAGCTTCCAAAATGACAAAACTTCCATAATAATTTTCATAACATATTTCAATTCAAAAAGTTGCCTATGTCCTTTCTCAGACTATATAGGTACCTGATATCTACAATCTTTGTGTCTAATTTCATTTAAATCGGTTCTGTAGCTTGGGCGTGAAAGCGGACCAGACAGATAGTTACTTTTGCATTTTAGTATTAGTGAGCCTATTGCTTTTTTTTTTCAATAAAGAGTGACGAGACGAGCAGGACATGTGCCTGATGGTAAGCAACATGCCTGCCACATAACAGCACAGTCACACGCAGCTATTGGAACATGAAGAGCCAAAATCATTACCTAGCACCGCACTGCGCTCGTCACCCAGAGATCTAAGTTGTTATATCTCTAAGCCCTGTAATTTCTCTGGAAACAAAATTTTAATTTAATTTAAACCTTATATAAAAATAAAGGATTTAGTACCTAGGTACATTTCTAATATTTTTGTTTACCAGTATGGTTTCAGCCCGCATAATGCCTTCCACATTACTGCGAACTGCATTTGTACTAGTTACTTAATACATGAAGTCAAACCTACTTTTCGTATGTACTTTTAGGTACTAAGTACAGACCTACGTTTCCATTAGTGCCACACGTTAATATGAATATTTATAGTTAGATATCTTGTTGTTGTGACACAAGTAAATATATACATAACAATATAACAGTTATGAAATGGCGTGACAAGCGGCCTTATTGCTGAAGGAAATCTCTTTCAGACCACCCGAATGGAAAATCGACTTCACACAATACTAAAGGCGGGGAAAGTGACGTTTACTTTTAATACTAGGTACTACTAATACCATAAATACGAACATAAACGGAGCTTATGAATTAATACGTACATATTGTACCGATATCTAATGAGTGGGATAAGGATAAGTAAGGATAAGCAACATGCAGTTCTGACGTAATTAGTTAGCAACAATTGCTATTATTTATTCCCTTAGATATCACACAGTGTTCTGATTATATTCACAATAAGGTAAATCAAATGCATTAAATTCAACTTCGTTAGTTGTGTGTTTATAGTAATTTAATAACATAATCTTGGAATAAAAAACCGTGGTTTACTAGTGGCTAGGACGTCGCAATCGAGAGGTAGTAGGTTTGAATCCCGCATGCACCTCTAAGTAGGTATTTTTCCCAAAATGTGCAAGATTGACGTCACCACTAGTTTTGACCACGAAGGAAAATACGAGTAGGAAACATGTTCGGCGTGTTCCAAAAACCTTTCATAGTTATGCGTTACGGCAGCGGCAACGGCCAGCGTGGTGGATTTAGACCTGGACTCTTTTCTTCTGAGAGAGACTCCGGAACCCAAAAGCACATGGAGTAAAATACGTAAAAAATTACAGCGTACAATAATTTTATCCATCAAAGAATATTTAATCAAATATTTTTTACAGACACCCAAACTTAATTTTATAAAAAAATATAGTGTACTTCATTCACAACCATTGATCTCGACAGGTAGGTAGTATTTGATTAGCATAGCTTTATAATTTTTTATTGCCCATACTTAAGCGGATTTCTATGTTCATAAATAAATGAAACAATTCATGATTTCAATGAGTAAATCATAACATGGGCTTTACACAAAAAGGAACGTGAGCCTGTGTGTATAGGTACTTTGCGCGTAGGTTAATAGTTAATCTTTTTTAGTTTTTACTTTTCATGTTAAGAAGTATATTGAGTACGAAGTATACGCAACTAACATCAGCGCGTCAAATGTCGTGCGCGCGCATCGTAAAAAAATAACTCTGACAAGTTTTCCCCAGGGCTCCCACACAAAACTGCGATGCGATGCGATGCGACGCCGCATCGGAGGAACTTGCGATGGCGAATTGCTCCGATGCGGCGTCGCATCGCATCGCATCGCAGTTTTGTGTGGGAGCCCTAAGAGTATAACTTCAAATACAGTAAAGATTCTAAAACCATTTATATTATTCGTGATTCATCTCTTTTGATTGTATTATGTATCACAGTAGACATATTTTATTAACTACGACAATTACCATTATACAGATTTATTTAGTTACTACTACTTTGAATTTCCTTTATATTTTTGCACCTCACATCACACGTGGTTTAAAATAACAAGGAATTTTATGGTAAGCGTAAACAACGCACTTACGTAACCCGACATCCCGTTTTCCCGCCAATGTCGCCACACGCGCGCGTCAAATACTCTTGAGTATTTGACGCGCGCGTGTGTCACCAAAATTACTGTTGTAATTTAGGGTTATTAATTTGTTACTTCTGGTAATGCAGATCTATCGTTTTTATCACATTGCATATTTATTATTTGTTTAACAACCGAAAATAAAATCAGTGTAATTGTACATCATAGTTGTGACTTGTTTGGTATAAATAAGGATTAATTACAAAATAATACTACAATTCATTGGTATTTCTTATTTTTAACACCAATTAAAAATAAGAAAGATTCGTATGAAACCAATTAACTCTAGTTTTAGAGTGGTACATGTAAAATGTTCACTAGAGTTCTCAAATGATTTCCATTGGAGGGAAAAGGCCTGTCTTCCTATTGCTCAATGTTGAGAGGAATAGGAAAAACGTTCTAGTTAATTTTGTTTTGCGATAATATAATGTAACTTACCTATTTAATAATTTTTCGCGCTCCGTTTACCATTTAGAAAGTGTTTAGTAAATAAATAAACATTGGTGGATGTTTCACACACAACACCATCTAGTAAGTAATAGTAAACACAACACCGCCTGAAACCTGAAAGCTGATATTCGTAATTATAAAATGTTAGTTATTAAAAATACATAGTATATAAATACCCAGGCACAGTGCAAATATTTGTATTTATCACGCAATACCTCATTTACATTGTTTTTTATTATTGTTTATTGAAAACTTTTTGAATGGTAAATAGCGTCGGACGTGTTTTGGCAAAATTAATCGAAAATGATGTCACTGTCCCTGTTGGAACTTTACTCGATTAAAACTGTAAATTTTTCGCGGGACCGACAATAAAAAGTGTATAATTTTAAAACCAACATATTATTCTTATAAATATGTTAGATATGTTCCTATACAATTTGACAAAGTATTTGAACTCTATGGCCATGACAACAAAATAAAAAAACACCTAAAATAACTACGTTTAAGTTCATTCGCCCCATCTAAGTTAAATAATAATGTGAAGGTCAACAACCAAGTCACCAAAAAGTTTCTTAAGGGCGTACCCCGAGCAAATGACCTTGAGTATTTCTTACCTTATTGCACACCGCAAGAAAGAGCAAGAGAGAAACAGTAGGATTTGTCGCTGTTTTACGCTCAATTTTTAGAATACACTCTTTATAAAATCAGATTTTGGTCTTTTCAAAAAAATAAAACTACCAAAATGTTCGTAATGGAATTGTCTATCCGTTGGTGTAAGTACAAAATCAAAATAATGGAGGTTTTCCGAGGAGATGCATGATAACTACAATTATTTAATTTATTCATGGTTTCGTTGTGAGGCGATTATTTAAACAATAAGTCCATTAACAAAAAAATAAAACGACCATTTCAAGAAGTTGTACAAATTTAATGTATTTTTTACCAGTTGATATATGTTTTGGCTAATAAGTATATAGCTCTGAAAACTGGACAAAAATGTCGTTTTGCTGGGGGACGCACCTTAAACTAATAACTTGATTAAATCCATACAAGAACAAACAGGTTCCAACGAAATCTGATGGGGCTTTTTGGTGGATGGCACTAACGGCATGTTATTATGGGTCTTGAAACGTTCATACTAAGCAAAACGCTTGGGTTAGCTTAACCAACTGAATTTTGATGAACATCAGGGATGGAAATGCGGCCGTAGTGGAGGCTATGGGCCGGGAAGAGGCTGCTTAGAAAGCTCGGACTCACTTGACTTGAAAATGTTCCCCCTTCTTTTTCTTTTCTCCGAATCCAAGATAAATGCAAAAAAAGAACCCTTATGACAAAGGTCACGAATTCCAGAATCTGTATAATAGCTAAACATAAAAAAACAACCTGAACTTGCCACATAGCTGTATACATTTTTAACCCCAACAGTAAAAAGACGGAGTGTTATAGGTTTGGCGTGTCTGTGTGGTGAATAATTTGAGACTATTCTTAGTTACGCTTTATGAAAATCGGTCCAAGATTACATACGCTACAAAATGGCTAATGAAATAATTATTCAAAAACAGAGATAGAGTCCACCGGTAGTAGATAGTAGTTCGGGTAGCACTACACAACCAGTTAGGTACGAACCACTACGAAGGGATGTGTAAACATAACAAATAAAATAAATAAATATTACTGTGTTCCGGTTTTAAGGGCAGTATTTCCTGAGAAATTACAGAACAAAGCGATAAATCATGATGAGGGTGACGCGCGCAGTATTGGTGTTCCTAGGCAACATACATTTCGAAGATCCATTTTATATAAAACTAGCGACAAGCCCCGGAATCGCACGGGTGCAGTGCTGATACTAAATATACTAATAAAAGTAGTTATTGTGGGTTATCCCTCAGAGATAGACATATACCATTAGAGCTTAGAGCCAGCAAAAAAACCCACATCAAAATCTGTTTGGTAGTTTTAAAGATTTAAGCATACATAGGGATATAGGGACAGAGAAAGCGACTTTGTTTTATACTATGTAGTGGAGATAACCATCTAGTAGATAAGTTGCGACACATAATGCTTAGGTACCTACATTGAGCTATGACGGGAGCTAGGATAAAAAGTATCAATGAATCGAATTAGGTATTTGCGAAAAGCCTAATTATGGGAAATATAATACGTTAGTCATAATAATATTAGTAATAAAATAATGACAAATATAATTACAAAGTCCACTATACGTATTTATCAAGTAGGTACCTAGAACATGTTTGTTATTATTCAATTGTATAATATGTAACGTAGTGTGACGACGCCCTGTGAGTAGGTGGAGTGACGATATACGAAAGACGGCTGGCGGTGGTTGGAAACCGTAAGACCGAGGATCGGGTTAATGGCGTAATATAGGAGAGTTTTAGCAGTGAACGAACGCAGGCTGATGATGATGACGTACCTTTAATATTATGTAAACAAAACAGAGTTATTAAAATTAACGTGGTTGTTACACATATTGATTCAGGTAAACGGGTAACTCACGTGTAATGAGGTCGGTCAATCCGACTCGAGTTTCGGCCGCGTCCGGCCAAAATGTGCCAAACAGGACGCCATCGGGCGCGTACACTCTCCTTGATAAAGGCCGCCGGACGCGGCCGAAACTCGAGTCGGATTGACCGACCTCATTACACGTGAGTTACCCGTTTACCTAATCAATATGTGAAACAGAGTTAAGTTAACATGTATACTCGTACAGAATAGTTTGCCTACTTCGTGCTCCCACAGCTGAAACTCGGCGACTTCTCTCACAGAGAGAGCTACCGCGCTGGCGAAGTGCGGGTTGACGTATGGTACCTACATGTTTTCGAAGCATATATTTGCTGGTGCCAGTTTCTTTACGATGTCAATCTTCACCGTTAAAACCATTAGTGATGATAAATTCGTTAAAAATTGGTAAAACACTTGGATGTGGAAGCAAGGTTCAAACTTTCGACTTTACAACTATAAAATCGGATATTATTTCCAATCGAGCGCCAAAGACTTTTTAGGGTTCCGTACCCAAAGGGTAAAAACGGGATCCTATTACTGAGACTTGTCCGTCCGTCCGTCCGTCCGTCAGTCACCAGGCTGTATCTCAAGAACGGTGATAGCTAGACATTTGAAATTTTGACAGATGATGTATTTCTATTGCCATGATAACAACAAATACTAAAAATAAATATTTAAGGTGCAATGTTTTTAGAGAATTTACAGAACAAACAGATAAATGATTTCATAACTCGTGAGTGACGAGTGCAGTGCTAGGTAATGATTTAGACTCTTCATGTTCCAATAGCTGCATGACACTATTGTTATAGGTGTATTGCTTACCATTAGGTGTATATCCTGCTTGCCCCGTCACTCTGTACCATAACATAAACACTTTTAAAAAAGGTTCAGATTGTTGCTCATTATCAGGTGGCTAAAGAGGCCAAGTGCGAGTTGGACTCGCCCATAAAGGGTTCCATTGCAGCAAGTAACTGTAATATACATAGTACAGATAGTTTTTTGAGTTCGTTGTAACTTTGATCAAAGTTTTAATAATAATGTATTTATGACGTACTAAAAAACAACTACTCATCAGATTGAGTTCAAACCAATTTTCGTTGGTAGTTTGCATGGTAATGTACATCTAATTTTTTTTTTTAGGGGATACATTTTACCACTTTGGAAGTGTCTGTTGCACAAATTATTAAGTGTAGACAAAAACTATACTAGAAACCTCAACATCATTTTTGAAGACCTATCGATAGACATCCCACACATGTAGGTTTGATAAAAAAAAAAATTTTTGAGTGTCAGTTCTAAGTATGGGGGGCAACCCTAATTATTTTTTTTCTTTTTTTTTTAATTATAATGCGGTTCACAGAATACATCTACTTACCAAGTTTCAATAGTGTAGTTCTCATAGTTTCGGCAAAAAGTAGCTGTGACATACGGACGTACAGACAGACAGACAGACATGACGAATCTATAAGAGTTCCGTTTTTACGTTTTCCGGAACCCTAAAAATGAACAGATATCGAGTGTTGTTAAGTTGGAAATACCGATGTCGCCCACGAAATATCTACTCGATTATTTATAATTGATTGTTTATATTATAATGTCACGTCATATAACGGGAATCCCACAACGACAAGTGAAGTTAATAAGGTCATAATATTTCTGCAAATACATTAAATACGGTATTTGACTAAATTTGTAAAACCGTTAAAATGATTTTTGATTACACAATATACCATACTACATGAATATTTCCGCAAGATTCACTGTTTTACCATTAAAAATAAATGTTTAAAGTAAAAAGTTCAAAACCCCCGCCAAAAACGCTGTTTCTGGTCACGTGACCAGTAAACAAATCAGTGTTCTGAAAGAAACCGTTTGCTGTAGATTGAATATTTACTGCCAGGTGACGTCACGCGCGTCACGTGACTAGAAACAGCGTTTACGTCGCAGATTATAATTCAGTATTTGTCAAATTTTCATTGGCGTATTATACAAAATACACACTATATATTCCAAAATAGAGTGAAATTTATGTTTATTTAATGTGTTATCTGATAGGATGATCATAAATCATGACACATTTTAAACATTGTCAAACACCGTATTAAAAAATTTACTAAAAAAATACAGGTAGGGACAAAAGATATCAAATGAAACAGCGGAGAAGATGCCTAAACCCAACACAGTGGGTTGATACAAGCTGAAAATGATGAGTATGACGTTTCTTGCCTAATCGTCTAATGGATTTGGTTAAAACTTGAAACTCGGATAGATATTGTCTGGATTAGCATAAATGCTACTTTTGTTCTGAAATAAATGTTTTTTATTCCTAACTCACTTTCTTTATAACTTTTTTTTTTTAATAAAGAGTGACGAGACGAGCAGGACATGTGCCTGATGGTAAGCAACATGCATGCCACATAACAGCACAGTGACACGCAGCTATTGGAACATGGAGAGCCCAAAGCATTACCAAGCACCGCACTGCGCTCGTCACCCAGAAGTTGTTATATCTCTTTTAACTAATTAAAGCAGCTACTACCTAATTGTAGTTTTTGTAGTGGTAGGACTCTTTCCAGAGTCCTAAGCCTTTGTCAGTTGTTCTACCGCCAAAGTAGTTATATTCACAAATCACTGTGATCTAATTTTAAGGGCACTATAGGCACTATTTCCAGAAAAAATAAAAATTACAGGGCATAGAGATAAACATCTTATACCTAGCTTTTCTTTTAAATAACGAGGGACAAGACGAGCAGGGCATGTGCCTGATGGTAAGCAACATGCCTGCCACATAACAGCACAGTGACACGCAGTTATTGGTACGTGAAGAGTCCAAATCATTACCTAGCACTGCACTGCGCTCGCCACCCAGAGATCTAAGGTATTGTATCTCTAAGTCCTGTAATTTCTCTGGAAACATTGCCCTTCAAACCGGAACACAGTAATGTGTATCTAGGTGACCAGCGCAGTGCGGTGCTAGGTTATGATTTGGATTCTTCACGTTCCAATAGCTGCGTGACGCTGTACTGTTATGGGCAAGTGTATTACTTACCATCAGGCACACTCCTACTTGTCTCGTCACTTTTTACTATAAAAAAAGATAAATTATTTGTAGACGAAGTTGCAGAGATACATAATATACCTAAATCGATTTTATTTTTTTGAGGATGTGGTTGCATGGAGCAGAGTACAAAAATAAAAATAAATTGTAGGTATTATTTGTTAATTGTTTCCCCGATGGTTACAATCTTTGATCTTTGAATCTTGTGTCTTCAAATCGAAAGTGAATCGATTTTTAACCGACTTTCAAAAAAAGTAGTTTTTTTTTTTTTGTTTGTTCGCGGATACCTTCGTTGTTTATGAACCGATTTGGATGATTATTTTTTTGTTGGATAGGAGACATTCCAAGGGTGGTACCATGATAAGGAAACCAGGATCTGATGATGGAATCCTGCAGAAATTGAAGAGAACTTGCAAAAATTGTAGGGGCGACAAGCGCGATTGTTAATTTTTCCATTAAGTATTTACAAGCACTATAATTTATTTTGGTTTGGCACTACGAAGATTTGGAAGCGATCTGATGATGGAGCCAAAATACTGTCGAGGGAACTCCTCAAAGATTTACAGCAATTATCTTGTGTTTGGGCTTGATTAATTTATATTGATGAGCACTTTACGTCTAGATGTCTTGGGACTGTCTTTCATCATCATTATAAATGTCTATGTTTGGATGTTTGTTGCTCAATCGCGTTGTAACTAATTAATTATTCGTTAGACCTTTAAAAACTGCAGGGGTGGACTAGTGCGTTTGAAAATGTTTCAATTAAGTATTTTAAAGCACTACAATTTAATGAAAGTCTGGATTCGATCCGATGAAGGAGCCGAAAGACAGTCGATGCTACTCCTCAACGATCTACAGCAGTTACCTTGTGTATAGGCTTGATAAAGCTGTATCGATGAGCACTTTACACATACCTAGGTGGGATGTGACTGTTATTAGGGGTCTGACGATGAAGAGAAAGGACAGTTATGTGAACTGTTTAACCAGTTATGTGAACTGTTTAACCAGTTATATGAACTGTTTAACGGTTTACAGTAGTTAGTGTTTGTGCTTGATTCGTGTACTCTTAAATATTGATGAGAACTTGGCACCCACATGGGTACTGAGGACCATTTTACAGGTCTGACTACACCGACCATCCTGGATTTGAACACTTTATCATAGTGAATATGATTCTACTAGTCAAGTTTTTTCTTTATCTTCTCACCTAATTCAAGTAACCATCAACACCACTAACCATAAATTATTCATCTAACCATCACTTAAAATCGTAAAATAAAATAATTTTAACAAAAAAAAGAACCGACTTTAAACAGTAAACTAAAAAGTATAAAATAAATTTCTTGACCACAAAGTAGAACGTATTTTGATTAATTTGATGACATGATTAAATAAGTATTTAACAATTCTGAAGTCGGTGCCAAGTAAATGTTGCAACAACCTTTCTGTCTATCATACATACGTCCCCAACAACTTGTCTATGTTCCAAATGTCAGTTCGATTTACTACTCTACTAATGTTAGCTTTAGCTGTAGTTGTTTTACTTGGCAACGACTTCAGAATTGTTAAATACTTATTTAATCATGTCATCAAATTAATCAAAATACGTTCTACTTTGTGGTCAAGAAATTTATTTTTTACTTTTTAGTTTACTGTTTAAAGTCGGTTCTTTTTTTTGTTAAAATTATTTTTTTAGGTAAACACGCTCCATCGTAGACCGCATCGTCGCTTAACATCAGGCAAGATGGCGGTCAAGTGTTAAAAAAAGTTTTATAAAAAGAGTTAAAAATTCAAAAAAAAGTTTTTTTTAATTCTACGTAAACTAAGTCACGGGAATACTAGTCCAATTTACAATAATTCAATGAAGCACGGGAAGAACCTCGAGCCACAGGGTTCATTACCGAGCACACTGGTATCTGGTGGCATTATTCGCTTATATCATGTTATTGACTTGATAAAGTTTAATTAACTTTTATAAAATACATTATTACCAAGTGACAGTGATAAATGACGTCGATTATACCAGTGATAGAAGAAAAAAAGCGATGTTCAAGATCACAGGTTTTCCAAATAAAAATTTCAAATAAACTGAAGTTAGTTGAGCGTTTTTATATTATGGCAGATGGCCTAAAGTGGTATTTACTGCCTAGCCTACTCTGGGCAAGCACAGAAGGATAATTAGTTGCGCTTTGCGCTGTAGCGTTAACAAGCAACATCTTAAAAATTAGAGAACTATAACTGCTTGTGATTTACTGTATTTTGTGCATATTTTTTAAATATTTATTTATTTAAAACTAGCTGACCCGGGAAACGTTGTTTTGCCATATAAATTATTAAATACAAATTATAAAAATCTGATATAGGTAACCCTTAACTTAAATAATAACAATACATTCTTATTTTTATAAAACAATTTTAGATTTCCCATAAGCTAAGGGAAATTTTAAACGAAATAGAGTGAAAAACATTCACAAAAAAGACGGTAATTGATCAGTTATCGAGCGGGATGAAAAATGATTAAACTACTAAAATGGCTATTAAAAAATTGAGGTTGGTGATAAAAAGGTAAAAATGTAGGGTTGTATGTATTTTTTAATGCCACATTATAAAAAAATAAAAGCAAAAAATGTAGTCTAAAAATTCAAAAAAATGTTAGGGGTGAACAACCCTTATCACTTAGGGCTATGAAAAGTAGATAGTAGCCGATTTTCAAACCTACTGAATATGCATAAAAAATTTGGTAAATATCAGTAAAGCTGTTTCGGAGGAGTAAGGTTACTAACATTGTGACACGAGAATTTTATATATAAGAATATACGAGGTCAAAATTTCATACTTCTCCATTTGCACAATTTAATTTTTTTGTAAAAAAGGATGCAACTTTTTTGCTTCACATATTAATAAAATATATAGATTACTAAATGTATCAGAAATTATAACATATAATAATATTATGTTCATCTAGTATTGCGAAATAATAGATTATGCTACAAGTATGTAATGTTGGTGCTTACCGCTGAGGCGCCATTTAAGGCCTGAACCGAAGGCGACGGCCTTAAGAGAGCTGAAGACGGTAATCATCAATGCACACGTGTATCATACAACGTGTTTCAACACACTTGTGAATAAAATAACATTAAGCAGATAGTTATTTTACGTCATCGATGACGTAAAATAACCATTTGATTTTTTTTCTGTCCGGGCGCAAGGGCTCGGCCCGCGAGCTAAGGGGCTCTGAACTGAATCAGGGTTTCAACCCTTACAGGGTTAGAACATGCTATTGGCATGGCTACAAGGTAGCAGCGTTGGCTTAATGATCCACACATCGACATTGTGAGGGTGGGAGAAGACTTGGTCCTTGAGAGGGAGCGAGTTCGTATAGAACCAGTGCAGTTGGAGCCGTGTATGAATGCAAAGGCATGCCTGTGCGTGTAGTTTTTAGTAAGTAGGCCGTCATCTCGGTGTCAAAGAAGCCCATGCCACCACAAGCTCCCCTGAGGCTAGTGGAATCGAACGAATGTTCCCAGAGACCAAAAAATTGTTAACTTATCACCTCTTGGTATGAGGTATCACCTCGAACCTCGAATAAGACGTAATTGTATTAAATATTTTTTTAATGTACTTATTATCAGTTGAATTGACTTAACCCAAATACTGATCCAAATAAATCAAAAACAATGTGTTTATTATCACTAAGGGCCCCATTATTGACTTTGTCACGGCCTCAGATGGTCCACCTTCAACGCTAGTGTATAGTATAAATTTCAATATGAATTGACTATCAATGTGGTACTACGAGGTCCTCAGTCCGAGATTCCTAAATTTATTTTATTTCCCAAATTCCGTCTCACTTCTACTTTGAAACTGCGATTTCATTTTATAATATTTCGCCCAGATTATCATGCTAAGATAATAAAATAAACCTAAGTATTGTTTTGTTATTATCTGCAAAAACCGTTCAAACGTCAAAACATGTCCACCTATTTACTTGACTGAAAGAAGTGTTATGATTTTCGCGCGTATCTTGTGCTTATGTTTGTAAATTTCTTTATTCCCACGTATTTTCCAAACGGCTTTAGGAATTTTGATAACTAAGATATTGTTACATTCGTCTCAATCACGCAAATGTCCTAAGATAGTTTAAAGGTATTCATTTTTAATTAGATAATTAAAAATGAATACCTTTTATTATATTTTATATTATAATTAGATAGATAATTTTTAAGATAGTTTAAAGGTATTTCAATTTTCTCAATAAACTCTGAAAACTCAATAGTTTTCGCAGTCGGGTTTTTTAAATTATTTTATTTTGTAAATCACGATCCCTGTTCCTACTAAACCAGAAAGAATACAGGGAAATCCGGACAGACAGCTATTCTTCTAGAAGTTTGTTAAAAATTGCTTTTATATTACATAATTGAGCCGTTCCGATAGCTAAATATGTAGTGATCTTATCGGTTACTTGATCTAACAATAGCCAAACTCCAAAACACGCAGCTAATAAAGGCAACGAGAAGATTGCTTGTAATTGTAGCGATTACTCACTTACTGCCGCAGTTGACATTGTTTAGCTTAGTAATGCACCTGTACATTGGAAATTAGCTCGTAAATTGAACAACCAGAAAAATAATAGTTATTGGAATTTTAAATCCTGTTTTGTTGTCTAATAATTTGTCTTCACAAAAATACGAAAACAATTTTTCCGCATTCATTTTTATTTTATATTATGAGTGATGGGCCGAGCAAGACCTGCACCTAATGGTAAGCATTACGCGTTCCCATAACAATCCAGTGCCTCTGTGATCATTCATCTCTTTGGTTTATATTTTTTCTGGAAACATGTTTAATGTTTAGGTATCTCTTGCCCTGTTTTTATTCTAAAATCATTACCATTCAAATCGGAACACAGCAGTGTTTACACATGACTGTTTAGCGATAATGGAATAACTGGCTAAGGTACGGCACATCCCAGGCGGACTTAGCAAAGTACCACTACAAAAATTGGTGTCAGCGTTTCATTCCAAATTCTTAATTTTCCAAGTTCTGGTATTGTCCACATTATTTTTTATCCAAAATATTATTTGTTCATATTCTGTATTTTCCACATTATTATATTAACACATCATTAATTTTACTAATTCTTAAAATTCCACACTAGGAATTTGCCTAAAGGAAGTACAATCGTGATAAAAAAAATCATCAAAAAATTTCAACTGCGGCTACGGCGGAATGTACGAGTATGTTGTATACTGTGCACGACGGTCTCTAGGTTATAAATACAAAACATATAGGCACTTCAGGTATATAAATTGCTAGTTTATCGGGTTTTTATCGGATACATTTCGGAGAGTGTGCAACTGATCTACATGATCTAATACCACCTTACCCTTTTTTCTTTGACTTTTCTCGAAAAAGCGATATCGTTTCATGGTTGATGTTCCAAAGACACGGAAATTTGTGATAAGAACGTCTAGATTGTGGAATGCATTGCCTGAGTGGGTTTCCCCGATGGTTAAAATATAGGTGTTTTCAAATCGAGAGTGAATCGGTTTCTTCTAGGTAAGCACGCTCCATCATAGATCGCATCGTCACTTAACGTCAGGCGAAATGGTGGTCGAGTGCGAACCTATTATAGTTAAAATAAAAAGTAAAAAAAAAACGATCATATCGGTAAGCCGTGGCATACGCAATTCGCTTTCGTGAGAGGTGGTATATAGAAACTCTTACGAGAGCAAATGACATGGAAACTCTTTGGTTTTCAAAATAGAAATGCTTTGTTCGAAATTTAAATTTTCCCTCCCAACATTTAGTAGTCTTTTGTTTTTAGTCATATTACTTGAATGCGAATTATCTAACAACGTCAAACTAACCTAACCTACATACTTACCGTAGAATTATAATCCCACGCGTTTTAGGTATTATAAACTGACGGTGCCGGTGTTATAATTTTACATACCTGGTAGTGAAATGGATAAACATTACCTATATATTTAAAATGTTTATCCACTTCACTTTACTTCTACATTCCTAACCACTTTATCTTCTGACTAATGTAATAATAGAATCATATATCTTTGAGTGACGTGCGCTGTACAGTGTGCTGTGCAGTGTGCGCTAGGTAATCTGGACTCTTCATGTTCCAATAGTTGTGTGCCACTGTGCTAGGCAGGAATGTCAGGCCTGCTCGTTTCGTTATTCTAATATAAATACTATTAGAAAAGTCTGGTCGTCTTCAAAATCAAATCTGATAAGCACTGATCACTGGATATCTGAAATTAAAAAATAACTACTAGCAAAATGTCCAAATTAACGAATTTTATTACAACACGGTAGTCATATTTTCTTACAATCAAAGCACAAATAATACTTTTTGATATACAATGTATCAAACTGTACTTGTTTGGAAAATTAAGAATTTGTATAATTTATCATTGTGAAATGAAGAATGTGGATAATTCGGAATAGGTAAAATTCATAATTTAGACAAATAAGATTATGTATTATAAAGAAATTGGAAAATATATAATGTGGAAAATTAAGAATTTGGAATGAAACGCTGACATCCAAAAATTACATCCATTGTTCGGCTAAAACATTATTTTTATATGCCTACGAGCTTAGAGTATGGAATACAATATAGAGTTACAAAGTTCCTGACTACTATAGTGCTTCTCGTTCTCTCAATTACAATTCAATTTCAATTCAATTTTCAATTCAATACTCAAAAAGTATTGCCATAAAGAAAATATTCCACTAGGTAAGGGTAGTGCTGCGATAGTTCGATGAATTCAGCCTGTGTTCTATGCATTCTAAAATTACATTTTAAAAAGGGGTTTAATATAATATAACTAAAATAGGAGGTACTTAAATAAATACCTAATCAAAAACAGGGCAATAAAACATTTATTTCAAATTGTACTTTACATTCAACGTTATAAAAATATAGTTTGCCTGTCATATTTATATCATAGTAGCAGCTCGCCCAGGCTTCGCACGGGGCAACTCGGAACTTAGGTATAAAACATTTCAATGTTAGTAGACCTTGTTGTAGTAGACAGGCTACTATTATTTAGATGTTGTGGTAATTCAGAATGATTGATTTATTTGATAATCTGTACTTCATGAAAAATATTGCTTTATTATTCACACAATATTTTATCCTCTTCTTCGGAACGGCACATCTGCGAAATAATAATGAATTTGAATAAATAAAACAACCCAAATTATTACCAGAAATCTAGTGATACATTTAAGTTGTATAATTATTTCTGTAAAAGTTCAAACAAAAGGGTTAAATCAGAGGTGAAAATGTGTATGAATAATCTTTTATTTTGAAAGCTTAGAGCTTCATATCTACTCACACAATAGATAGGTCTCTTGTGTGAGTGGGTATGAAGTAGGTGTAGTGAGTAGGGTTTATACTAAAAGCATGATGTTATCTTGTTAGCGAGATGAGATAGTGTAAGTTAATGGGAGTTTGATGCAATTCCTACTCCAGAAAACAAGAGTTGGAATGGCAGTGGTAGAGTAGAAACAGAAGCGTCATGACCATCTAGACTAGATATGTATAATGGTAACCATGGTAACACGCCATGACCATCTAAAAATGTTTACGCATTTGTGGCCATAGCTCCGAGTTCACCCGAAGATTTATTTCATTCCCAAGCGTGATGTTTGAGTTCAATTCACGGCTCACGAGAAATCTGTATGTAGTGCGCCAAAGAAAGTTTTCACTTAAAAAACTTACAAATGCGAATCCGCAGGCAAAATCTAGTACGTATTATTAGTAAACGGTCAGTAAATAAACTGTCAATTATGTACCGACTTGTATATTTCATGGGTAATTTTGTAAGAAATAACTGGTCACACTTTTTTGTTTGTTTTGTTATTTAGGTTATGTTTACATTTTACATATTTTGCAAATTTTGGATTAGATAATTACGATTGCGACAGCCGGAGGATGCAAAAAAAATGATTTAATTTATACAATATTTATTCAAAAAGAAATTACAATTTAAACTATAATTAATATGTCTGAAACTGGTCAAAGTTGGACCGAGAATGGCTGGGCTCGGACAGGCGGCTTCAGGTGTCGCGGCGATGCACGTTCCCAGGCACGTTGCGCTGACGCGGCGGTCCTTGTTGTTTACCGCGGAATTGAGGGCGATGCAGACGCAGCAATTACTGTATGTTAGCCTTGCGTAACACCTCCCCCCGAAGAACAGCGAGTATGGAAGACCTTGGTCGTGAATTGAGCTGGGGGTTGATTGATGTCAACCCTTCTGAAGTTTGGGTCTTCTTCTATATTTTCATTCAATTTCTTCGCAGGCTTGAGATGGTACTGGCGATAATATAGGCAGGCGACTAGTACAGATGCACTTAATATTATCGTGTACATCGGTACCGTAGTGTGATAGAGGCTATAGCCGGCGTCGTCGTTCATCTTTATAGATTCGGATTGCAGAGTAATTTTCTTGCTAATCTCGTGAAGGCTGTCGAGTTTTACGGAGTTTAGTTTTATTGCGGGAATAGTTGATGGCGTTCCAATTGTCTCGTTGACTATGTCCATGAGCTTGAGTACATGTCCCTTGAGACGATCGTCAGAGTTGGAGATGGTGAAGTGTGCAGTCTCCAGGTAGCACGTCCGGGGAATTACTGCGAGGTAGCTACCCTGTAGTGTAGTGTATAGATCTTGGCTGCATGAGAGATGAACCTTTGTAGGAGCAGGGAAGCTGATGGTATAATGCTTCTCGTCCAATTCTTCATATGCTGGTGTTTGCAGGGAAACTTGCATTGGGTTACAGATGGTGGCGTTTCGCTTCTGTGTAATGATCAGCTGGACAATGCAATCTTCTATAGATCGGCTCTGCAGGCTCCGACTCTCTTTACAGAGATACCATTTACTGGTCTTCGGGCATTCAGCCTCTATGTACTTGAAATCTATCTCTAGGAGGGCTAGGTAGGGCAAGGGCGGAGAAAGGATTTCATGGTTATGATTCGGGACTATAGATAATTTATACATATCATATAAAGAGGACAAAACGATAGGAAATTTATATACTATAACTATCCTATTCTCTACGTAATAAGACCCTATTCTAATTATATCAAAATACTCTCTAAAGTCTAAATCTACTACTCTCTCTCTGCTATACAGTGTGCTTAACTTGCTAATCATAGCTCGTATTGCATACAAATTTAGGATCGAATGATGCACAGTGGAAGCTCTAATAAATGCTAGAACGTTCTGGAGATTAAAAAGCTCTTGAGAAATGGCATCGACATTGTCACTAAGTATTGTGAGTACTTGGGCTAGGTGAGCGTATTTAAGTAGGTCATGATCTCTAGTAACCAATGTTTCATTAATTTTATTGGTGAGCTCAGTAAGTTTGCCTTGGTTTGCCACTATGCTCTCTATAACTTTAGAGTATCGTTCAGCCCATTCTTTAGATAGACTGACGTGGCTATTAAGTTCGGTAGCTAAGTTATTTTCATTGGCCTTAAGGGACTTTAAAATCTCGTCATAGTGCTTAGCGTCAGTGTAGTCAAGGTTGCCGGTTATACTTTTTATAACCGAAACAAGTCCGTCTATGAGTCCTCGCTTAACGCGGTTAGTCTCAAAAGTCTCTAGTTGTCTCAGTACATTCTCAAGCTTATTTTTTAGGTAATTCATGTGTGGTTCAAATAGTGAGTGGGTTCTATAGTTGAGGTCAGGGCTGATACTATCTATTTGATTATTGATTGAATTAATTTTGTCTTCTAAGTCTTGTAAGTCAATGTATTGTAAGAACGAGTGGTAATGTGTTATAATTTTAGCTGATCCTAGTTTAAAGGGTAATATACCGGGGCCGTTATTGAGGCTTTCAAGTTTTATGTCCTGCGTTAGAGCTGGTTGCAGGATGAGTTGGAGAATCAGGAACAGTCTGGAACAATTGGTTAGATTTAGGGACTCTCTTCAACCTATTTTTGGCTATAGGGCCTCTCTTCTTCTTTGTATAAATGTGAATAGGGAGGTTAGCCATTACTACGTCATGAGTGTATCTAGGAGCTAACTTTTGTCGCGATGCGACTGGATTTTTAACAAAAATCTGTTGCTCTGGGGAATAGTCAGTTTCTGGTTCCCGGTTTTTGTTTCTATTTTCAGTCAAGTCTTGACGCGAGGCATTAGAGAGTTCGTGAATTTCTTTATACGCTATAGTCATTTTGTCTTTGTGGGTTGTTATGTATTGCTGTAGTAGTTGCGAGGATATATCAATGTCAAATGGGTCTCTAGGATCAAAATGTCCAGTTATGACCTCAATTGGTTTACATTTAGTGAAGCTATGTATACTACTGTTATATGCGAGAAGGGCATAGGGCATGAGGTTTATAACGGATTCAGATTTATGGTTAATTTTAAGAATGCGAAGGTGTTCCAAAATCGTTGAATGGAATCTCTCCACTATACCGTTTTCGTTAGGTGCGTGTGGAGCAACCCTATGGTAGTGAATTTTATGGATACGCAAAAACTCTGCCATTAGTTGGTTGGTAAACTCGGTACCATTGTCTGTGACTATAGTTAATGGTAGTGAGTGATGTGTGCTAAAGCTAAGAAGGGCTTGTACGACGCTAACTGCGGTCCCGTCTCTTAGGTAATAGGCTTGGGCGTATTTAGAAAATGCATCAACAATTGTAAGAAACTTTTCACTCTCTATAGTTAGAAGGTCTAAGTGAACTAGTTCAAAGGGCTTAGAAGATGGAGGTACTATTTTAAATTGTTGCTTTATTGGATTACGGTCGTATTTGGCTCGACCGCAAACTGTACACTCATTTATAAATTTAGTAATATTTTCTCTCATATTTGGCCAAAAGTACTTATGTGAAAGCGCCAAGTAACATTCGTTTATACCGCGGTGATTGGTCTTACCATCGTGGTACTTATTTATAATTTCTTGTTGTCGGAGGTACTCTTTAACATTTTCTAGCTCCCTTTTAGTGAGTGTCAGGCTCATAGATGAGCTTTTGAATGTACGTTGGATAACAGGTATAATTTTGTATAACGCTAAGGGCGGATTTATTAGTAGCCCAGTTTTGACTTTAGGATGGACGTATTCCTTGATGGCATTAATTACATCCTCCTCGAGGTTAGACTCAGATATTTGAACGGATGTGCGTGTGTGTGTTGCAAATGGTTTTGAGACGATAGGTCTACCTTTTATATCACCTACGACATTTAAAACTAGTTGCCTAGTGAACCTATTTAGGGGGTCGTCTGAGATAGGGACTTCCAAAATAGGGTTTTCAGCGCTAGTGTGAATGGTTTCGGTAGATGAACCTGATGACACTGATCTATTTGACGGAGGGATTTCGTCAGAACTATGAGCCGTTATGGTGGTAGATCCTGACCTTGATAAGGGTCGTTCTGAAGGGTTTGCAATGGTAGAGCTAATATCTTCGTTAACGTTAATTTCAACTCGCGACAAAGCATCGGCGTTAGTATTGGCTTTGCCTTGTTTGTATACTGTGGTGAAATTAAACTCGCTTAGCTTGAGTCTCCAGCGTGTTAACCGAGACCCTGGCTCTTTTAAGTTCATAACCCACTGTAATGGCTTATGATCTGTAACAATTTTGAACTTCCTTCCGAACAGATAAGGGCGGAAATATTTGGTTGCCCATACTATAGCTAACAGCTCCTTTTCTATAGTACTGTAGTTAATTTCGCTTGAATTTAAGGTCCTCGATGCGTAAGCTACTGGCTTATCGCTGCCTATCGTTCCTTGGGATAGAATAGCGCCTACGGCAAAGTTGGATGCATCGGTTGTTAGTACGAAGTCCTTAGTAAAATCGGGATACTGAAGTATGGGGTCATTCGTCAAAAGTAATTTGCATCTTTCAAAACAGTTAATATAGTTAGGGTCAGTCATAGTAATCTTAGATCCTTTTTTCAAACACTGTGTCATGGGCTTTATTATCTTAGCAAAATCAGGGATGAATTTCCTATAGTATCCTAGAAGTCCTAGAAAACGTTTAATTTCAGTAGCTGTCTTGGGCATAGGAAATCTTTGAATAGCATTAATTTTGTCTGGGTTCGGCTTGATGCCGTCTTTGCTTATTATATGGCCTAAATAAGCTGTCTCGAGTTTTAAGAACTCTGACTTGTCCATCTGAATTTTGAAATTTGAGTTTCTTAGTCTTTTGAATACCTTTTCGAGGTTTATGATATGCTCTTGTAACGAGACACTAAAAACGATAATATCATCTAGGTACACTAGACAGATAACGTTTTGAAGGTCACGGAGGACATTATCCATAACCCTTTGAAAAGTTGATGGGGAATTTTTAACTCCCATGGGCATACGTAAGAATTCAAAGTGCCCGTGCTCAACGTTAAAGGCTGTTTTGGGTATGTCCTGGGGATTCATTTCCACCTGGTAAAACCCACTAGCGAGGTCTAACGTTGTGAAGTAGTGGCAGTTACCAAGCTTATCAAGAACATCATTTATATTTGGGATCGGATATTTGTCATCGATGGTCTTATCGTTGACTTTTCTAAAGTCTACTACAATTCTCCATTTAGCTTTACCTGATGCGTCAGCTTTCTTTGGGACAACCCATATAGGGGAGCTCCAAGCTGATTGTGAGGGCTGTATTATCCCTTGCTCTAACATTTTTGAAATTTGTGATTGGACCTCTTGTCTATGAACGAAAGGGTACCTGTAGGTTTTTGTATAGACAGGTATTTCGTCTGTTGTACGGATACTATGCTTAATTTGATTGGTAAAAGTTAGGGGTTCACCCTCGATGTAGAAGACATCAGCATATTGTGCGCAAAGTAACTCTAAGTTAGTCCGTTCTTCAATATTCAAATGGCTTGTCCGTAACTGAGATAGAACTTGTTTAGCGCGGCTAGATAGCGGATTTGTAACAACGGGCTGGCACTGTTCACTAAAAACTTCTGCGCTAACAGGCTTATCCATTGAAAATATTACGTCATATCTAGAAGGGTTAAAAATTTCAATGACACCACGATTATTTTTTACAGTTGTGACACAGTCCCGTATAGTGCATTTAGATATTATTTGCTCACTAATTAGGGCGTCACCGTCATGAAAGTTGACTGGTATGCGAATTAGCTTTGAAGTATTTGCTGGAATTATATCTTCATACAAATTACAATTTCGGGAGTCATACAATTGAAGTGGAATAGTAGACAGTCGAGTAATTAGACTTTTATTTTTCAGGTCTATACTTGACTCTAATTTTTCTAGAAGGTCATACCCAATTAAACCGTCGAAGTAATTATGAAATTTGTAGATGAAGAGCGTGATGTCACCCTCTTCTTTAAATTCTCGGAAACATGGTATAGTTATCGAATAGTCATTTCTGGTTGTTGCGTGAATATTTGTGACCTCGAAGGGGTCATAATTGCAAGGTGTATTGGGGTAGAATTTTTTCACAGCTTCAGGACTAACAAATGATTGGTTAGCACCTGTGTCTATAAGTAACCTTAAGGGTGGATTGGCTATCTGTATAAAAGGTAACTGGCGTTGGGTCTGTAAATTCACTTCTATTTTGGTTTTTCTAGGTCGGAACTTTTCTGAAAAACCTGGTCCTCAGACGACTGTTCGTCTGTGGCTTCTTCTATGTACGCGGGTGTATAGTCCTGTTGAAGGTATTGAGTCGGTTGGTCGTAAAACATAGTATTGTTAGTCGGGTCATAGTAAGCTTGTTCGTAATAATTATAGTCAACGTCATAAGGGTCGTAATACTGTGGCTCATCGAATTCATTAAAATGTAGTTCTCTACTTTTGAAGTAGTTTGTCGGTGGTGGGTTCCCGTGCTTTGACCAATCATGGAGAACTCTTGGTGGCTGCATGGGTCTAGATACGAAGTGGCTAACACCACTCATAGGCTTAGGGCCTGTGCCTGAAGGGCCTGGTTGTTGGTAGTTTTGCCTAGGGGCCTGTGGCATTTTAAATGCGTTATTGAAAGGAGGCCTGTAGTTAGGCGGTGTGGCACCAAAGATTTGTTGGGTGCGCGTTGGACCTCTAAGAGTAGGAGGCATTTTCCAAATTGGTGTTGGCTGCGTTCCTTCAAATTTCCTAAAAGTTCCTGGCAAATTTACATGCGGAAATGAAAAATTACGTGAAGCATTGGAATTGAGCTGTTGACTACTTGAAGACGCAGACTGCAAAGGTGCTCGGTCGTTGCGTTGCTGTAAATAAATTGTATTTTGCTCCTCGTGCACAAACTCTAGAGCTTTTTCAATACTTTCGGGTCTCATACACCTAATGCGCGACCCTAGTGGGTCACGTAGCCCGCGCAGGTATGACTGCAGAGTTAATTTTTTGTACAGACAACGTTTGGCTTCTATAGTGGTAGCCACTGCGTCGTGCAAACTAACATACGTCATAATGGTGCTGAATAAATTTTGACATTTCTCGTAAAACTCCTGTGGTGTCGCGCTACCCTGATTGAGCAGCGACAAATCATTATACAGGGAGGTTTCGTCGCGCTGATCAGCGAAGTTGTTCACGAGCGCGTTTCTAATGCCTATCCAGGTCTCTGGAATCCCATTTGAATTGATGGTGCGGGCCGCAGGACCTGTTATTTTATTTAGTATGCCGTTGAGTAAGGCTAAATTACTCAACTCGTAAGTGGCATCATTCCTTATAAATTGTGCCACTAATTGGTCACAAATGCGTATAAATCTGGTTAGAACGTTGGCGTTCCCGTCGAATTCCGGTACTAATCTAAGTGCTTTATAAATTTGGTCGATAACTGACTCGGCCATTTTTTCTAATTTTATATCTAAATTTAAATTTCTATTAGCGTCAATTCGCTGTAACCTACGTGATATATCTAACCTAGGGGGTTTAGACTCTCGCGGATGAAAAATCTTTACGGGTCTAAAAAACTATTAATAAAAAATACACACTGTCTAAAATGACGGCAAGTACAGTAAAATTAAAGAAATAAAATAAAATACGATATAGGATAACACAGGATGTAAGGACTGAAAGAATCAGAGGCACTTACAACATTTTTCTCGCCGAATCTATGTCTGGATTCCCTCTGGTCTGCCGCTCCCGTAAGTTCGGATACTTCCTGCCGGTGATCGATTCACTGACTTTAATTGGAAATATCCTACCGACTGCGCCAATTACGATTGCGACAGCCGGAGGATGCAAAAAAAATGATTTAATTTATACAATATTTATTCAAAAAGAAATTACAATTTAAACTATAATTAATATGTCTGAAACTGGTCAAAGTTGGACCGAGAATGGCTGGGCTCGGACAGGCGGCTTCAGGTGTCGCGGCGATGCACGTTCCCAGGCACGTTGCGCTGACGCGGCGGTCCTTGTTGTTTACCGCGGAATTGAGGGCGATGCAGACGCAGCAATTACTGTATGTTAGCCTTGCGTAACAAGATACTGCCGTTATTGTATAAATTTAATTCACGTAGATATCTAGAAGGCATTAATATGAATTTCTATCAAGTCGTCATAACAAATATTGTCTACTTACGTGTAAAATGAGATTCCACTGATTTTTCTTTCACAGAGGCTATTGCAGCTTATAACACTACACAACGCACATTGTTTGGCATAAATATCACCAATCTCTTAACAGTCTTTCACAAACAAGCTTTAAATCTTCTTTAAATACACACAATATTTAATAAAACATAAAAAATCCGAGTCTGAGCTTTGAACAGACTTTTGTATGGCAACGCCACGTCAGATTTGTAATTTAGCCAGAGAAAAAGCCGGCCACGGTGATAAGGACGGAAAATCAGTATCTCTTTCTCTTTTTTTCACAAGTGATAGATAATTAGACTATCTCATTTCCGCAAGTCGTGACGTCACTTATTGTGCCCCCCTGCCTACGAGTAATCTTAAAAAATACGTAGAACTAATATTTGAACGTTCCATTTTCAAATATGATCGTGATTGCACGTTTTCATAGTAAATACAAAAGACTGTAAAGCAATACCTAACCAAATACTGACTAATACAAGAAACAGAAACTGTGCAGTAGAATTTGGGGTTCGTATATATGTACAATGTACATCCGCACAAGTTATTATAAAAACCCATCTTTCTATCTTATTTAAATTAAAATGAATTGTTGAGATAAAAATGAAATTATATGTTTTTAAAGTGAAAACTTCTTTTGGCACGCCTAGATAGATTTTTTGTGGGCTGTGAATTGAATTCTAGCGTCACGCTCTGGTATGATAAGAAAGTTTCGGGTATGTAAACTCGGGATATTAGAATGAGAAAGATAATATAGTCAACTGCTCTTCGCTGTTGTGTCCCTATGTTTAGTATGTTTAATTATGTTTTTTTATCGTGACATTAACTTCTAGGTACTTACCATATTAATTAAACCTGTCACGAAATATTTAATTTGCGTTTCACATCTATTGCAAAAATGTTTTGGTTGTGTACTTATAAAATAAATAAATAAGCAAAAATAATAGTTTAAAATTAATAGGTGATCCAACCTCTTTTAATCAAAGAGTTTATTACTACATAGTATAAAAAAAATCGTTTTATATGTCCCTATATCCCTTTCTATGCAAATCTTTAAACACAACGGATTTTGATGCAGGTTTTTTAATAGATAGAGTGATTAAAGAGGAAGGTTTTTATATTCTACTAGCTGACCCGGTGAACTTCGTACCACCATGTTTTTTTCGTCTACATTTTTTAAACTTTCTGCTGCACAAATATTGTCCTGACAATAACAAATACATAAAATAAAGAATCATCATATTTGGTGCAGTCATTCAAAGTTATGAGCGTACATACATTTCGAAGATCCATTTTTACGGTTCCGTAAAACGTACTAGTAACTGAACCCTTATGGGTTCGTCATGTCTGTCTGTCTGTCCATCCGTATGTCACAACCACTTTTTACGAAATTGTAAGAACTATACTGTTGAATATACTTGCTAAGAGATGTATTCTGTGAACCGCATCAAGTAAGTATTTTATTAATAACATATTTATTTCAACGTTTAAAAGCATTTAAACGCAAGTAATAATCCCTCTATGCAGAATGCAGAAGACCGCGCCTTGTGGCGTTCATTAGGAGAGGCCTACGTCCAGCAGTGAACGAATATTAAATAGGTAGATGATGATGATGAATCCTTTTATTGTTAATCAAGTTATTACCAAAATCAGTTTTATTTTCATTGTAGTGATTTGTGATATACCTACGATATTTTTTGTTTGATTACCTGGCACATAAACAAACAAATCTGATGGTTTTCGAACACGGGAGGGAATATGCAACATACAATCGACCATGTGAGAAACATGGGATTTCTAGATTAATACCACAAACACTATAACACGCTCAGTGCCATGTGTATCGTTTAGGATACACACTGACATAAGGAGTGTGTATAGTTTATGATTCACACTACCCATTTCAGTAAAAGCAGTGTGTATCCGAAATGCGCACGCTTCCTATACATTTTCCCAGTGGCTTTGGGTTGGGAATCGGACAATCAGTTACGGCGATATTAAGAGAATAAGAATAATCACCTTGACATAATTTTATAAATAAAGTTACTTAGAAACTAAATAATCAATTTATTAAGTTCAAAATAAATCAGTGAAAATTATTGAAACATTTTTGACACAGAAAACTTTCACATACAGAGCATTTTGTAGTTGTTTGAGCTGCTTTGAAAGCCTGCCCACCAATAATTTTCCTGTCATACTTTTATAGCACCTCTGCACATCTTCAGCGTAAAATTTTCTTTTCAACTTTGTTACTTATGAGATAATGTTTTCTATTAAACGGTCTTCTTGTCATAATAGGGGCTGATGGCACTTTATCTCCAGATAACTGAGCAGATCGTTTTAGTAAAACTACAATTATTTGTTCCCTGAATTGAGTGATAGTAAGTTTTAGATAATATTTGGTTGAATAATAAATGTGCATTCAAGAGAGAAACAAAGAGAAATAATATTACGAAATATGTATTTTTATTGATACACATGGCCTGGGGAATAGTTCATCTATAAAAAGTATTCCCAGGCCACGTCCAAAAAAATATACACACTGGTAAAAAAGAAAGGGATGACGGGGGAGGGGGTCTGATTATTTGATATACTATTTTAACACCTCACAACTCACAACACAAAAAAAACACAAATTGAAAGTTGTGGAAATTTTGTAGTGTTTGCATATAGATAGGGCTTGGCGCTGAACTTGTTAAGGTTGGCCCTGGGACTTGTTTATGGTCATAGCAAAAGCAAGCCGCACTGAAAACTGTAGTCGTTTAAACTTAAATGGTACATCAGTTGGAACCATTGGGATGCGTGGTATCAAAACGTTGTCCTTTATACCTACTTTCCTTTCATAGTTCCTTCTATCACGTTGTTCAGTATTTTGATAGGTAACCGTGTGCCGCAACATTTTAGCTACCGATTACCAGCGAGTTCAAAAATTCCGGTGGATAGTTGTTGACGACATCATTTTGATTAGTCACCGAATTAACTGATTTATAAATCTTCAGTTCGCCTGTAATTTGTTCTTGAATTTTGAAATTTAATTCATTTGCATCCATCTCATTTACGTAATGTTAATATGTTTTTATCATGTAGCTGTCTTGTCCTAATGTTTGGCAACGGCTTCCATACCCTCCTTCCACTTTTTCCTTTCTATGGCTAATAAAGTGCAGTCATTCTGATATTTGTGGAGGTTGTCTTCGCCATAGTTTCTTTGGTCTGCCGCGTCGTCGTTTGGAGTCTGGCTTCCTCCGCATGGTAATTTTGACCCAATGATCATCCGACATGCGGCAAATATGTCCTGCCCAATCCCACTTCAAATTGGCTGCTTTTTGAGTCACATCGGCTATTCCGCTTTTGGAATGCAGTATGGTGTTTCGTATTCTGTCTGTTAGTTTTACTTCAAAAATACTGCACGGAGCGCAGAGCCCGTTGGCAAACGTGTGTATTTAAATAATTTTGCACAGATAGGGATACTAAATTAATAATTCAAAATAATAAAACACGTTTGATAACGCGGTTTGTTTATGACTGACACTTGATACTATGACGTGAAAATTGACGCATTTTACGTCGCGTGCCGAAACTAAATCAAAATAAATTATACAGTGAAGCCGACCAAATTGAAAACCAGTACTAATGATGTATGAGTCTTACGTTTTGTGACTATTCAGTTTGATCTGGTTCTCGATGTTATCACTTTTGTTGAGTTTCTTCTGAGTGATTTTCGGAACGCGACAATCCTCCTATCCTTCAACGCACACACGCACACTGTTTAGATAGAATATATGATGGAATTTGAACTTTGTGCAGCGGGCCCAAAGTGCAAATTGACTCCTTGACGTTAGGAACACACATATATTGCTTAGATTTATGTGAGTGCTTGTTATTTAATATGAACTTTATGCTATAGCAATAGAGCTCAAATTGCCTTAACATTTTAGTTAGAAAACGTTTGTATGGGAAAGCACTTTAATTAATATGAATTTTATTTCGTAGGAATAAAGCTCAAATTGCCTTAACATTTTAGTTGGAAAACGTTTGTATGGGAAAAAGAAAAGGGCTGTTTTTAGGGTTTTCCTGGCAATTATTCGATTTATTCTCGCCGTAAAAACCATCCTTGAACATATACGAACATTTTAAAAAAAGAATTGTCCAAATCGGTCCAGGCGTTGTTGAGTGATGCGCTTACCAACACATTTTGCGATTCATTTTTATATTATAGATTACTTAGAAACTAAATAATCAATTTATTAAGTTCAAAATAAATCAGTGAAAATTATTGAAACATTTTTGACACAGAAAACTTTCACATACAGAGCATTTTGTAGTTGTTTGAGCTGCTTTGAAAGCCTGCCCACCAATAATTTTCCTGTCATACTTTTATAGCACCTCTGCACATCTTCAGCGTAAAATTTTCTTTTCAACTTTGTTACTTATGAGATAATGTTTTCTATTAAACGGTCTTCTTGTCATAATAGGGGCTGATGGCACTTTATCTCCAGATAACTGAGCAGATCGTTTTAGTAAAACTACAATTATTTGTTCCCTGAATTGAGTGATAGTAAGTTTTAGATAATATTTGGTTGAATAATAAATGTGCATTCAAGAGAGAAACAAAGAGAAATAATATTACGAAATATGTATTTTTATTGATACACATGGCCTGGGGAATAGTTCATCTATAAAAAGTATTCCCAGGCCACGTCCAAAAAAATATACACACTGGTAAAAAAGAAAGGGATGACGGGGGAGGGGGTCTGATTATTTGATATACTATTTTAACACCTCACAACTCACAACACAAAAAAAACACAAATTGAAAGTTGTGGAAATTTTGTAGTGTTTGCATATAGATAGGGCTTGGCGCTGAACTTGTTAAGGTTGGCCCTGGGACTTGTTTATGGTCATAGCAAAAGCAAGCCGCACTGAAAACTGTAGTCGTTTAAACTTAAATGGTACATCAGTTGGAACCATTGGGATGCGTGGTATCAAAACGTTGTCCTTTATACCTACTTTCCTTTCATAGTTCCTTCTATCACGTTGTTCAGTATTTTGATAGGTAACCGTGTGCCGCAACATTTTAGCTACCGATTACCAGCGAGTTCAAAAATTCCGGTGGATAGTTGTTGACGACATCATTTTGATTAGTCACCGAATTAACTGATTTATAAATCTTCAGTTCGCCTGTAATTTGTTCTTGAATTTTGAAATTTAATTCATTTGCATCCATCTCATTTACGTAATGTTAATATGTTTTTATCATGTAGCTGTCTTGTCCTAATGTTTGGCAACGGCTTCCATACCCTCCTTCCACTTTTTCCTTTCTATGGCTAATAAAGTGCAGTCATTCTGATATTTGTGGAGGTTGTCTTCGCCATAGTTTCTTTGGTCTGCCGCGTCGTCGTTTGGAGTCTGGCTTCCTCCGCATGGTAATTTTGACCCAATGATCATCCGACATGCGGCAAATATGTCCTGCCCAATCCCACTTCAAATTGGCTGCTTTTTGAGTCACATCGGCTATTCCGCTTTTGGAATGCAGTATGGTGTTTCGTATTCTGTCTGTTAGTTTTACTTCAAAAATACTGCACGGAGCGCAGAGCCCGTTGGCAAACGTGTGTATTTAAATAATTTTGCACAGATAGGGATACTAAATTAATAATTCAAAATAATAAAACACGTTTGATAACGCGGTTTGTTTATGACTGACACTTGATACTATGACGTGAAAATTGACGCATTTTACGTCGCGTGCCGAAACTAAATCAAAATAAATTATACAGTGAAGCCGACCAAATTGAAAACCAGTACTAATGATGTATGAGTCTTACGTTTTGTGACTATTCAGTTTGATCTGGTTCTCGATGTTATCACTTTTGTTGAGTTTCTTCTGAGTGATTTTCGGAACGCGACAATCCTCCTATCCTTCAACGCACACACGCACACTGTTTAGATAGAATATATGATGGAATTTGAACTTTGTGCAGCGGGCCCAAAGTGCAAATTGACTCCTTGACGTTAGGAACACACATATATTGCTTAGATTTATGTGAGTGCTTGTTATTTAATATGAACTTTATGCTATAGCAATAGAGCTCAAATTGCCTTAACATTTTAGTTAGAAAACGTTTGTATGGGAAAGCACTTTAATTAATATGAATTTTATTTCGTAGGAATAAAGCTCAAATTGCCTTAACATTTTAGTTGGAAAACGTTTGTATGGGAAAAAGAAAAGGGCTGTTTTTAGGGTTTTCCTGGCAATTATTCGATTTATTCTCGCCGTAAAAACCATCCTTGAACATATACGAACATTTTAAAAAAAGAATTGTCCAAATCGGTCCAGGCGTTGTTGAGTGATGCGCTTACCAACACATTTTGCGATTCATTTTTATATTATAGAAGATATACATACTACACTAATAACATCCATTAAATAGTAGAGAAATACTGTTATTTTTGAGGTTTCTAATGTGATGTCGTAAATAATTATAATGTTTTCGTAAATAAGTAAAAATGTAATGTAGGAATTTATATATTCCAAAGATAGCAAGCACTAAATCTTCATCGTATAGGGAAACGAGAATTGTTTTACTCCAAATATAACGCGTGCGGGCCACGGGCAGTAATGAATAAATCAAAACTACTGGATTTATTTTAAACATTTTTTTCAGTGAATAACATAGCCTATATACATATTTTAAAACCTGTGCGAAGCCGGAGCGGGCCGCTAGTAGTGAGATAAAACGGTTTTAAAATTATATACACATATTATTTATTTGTTAATAACTAATGCATATAAAACCAGACTAGTTAAACAACAATTCTTACACTCTAATTTAAAAGAACCTCTATAGTGCCTAGTGTTGCCAAAAAAAGATGTATGGACACCAGGTAGGAACAAAGTTCTTTCGGATAATATAGAACCAACATTATTTGCAAAACTAAAAATTGCTAATCTATACTAATATTATAAAGAGGAAATTTTTGTTTGTTTGTTTGTAATGAATAGGCTCCGAAACTACTGGACCGATTTCAAAAATTCTTTCACCTTTGGAAAGCTACATTATTCCCGAGTAACATAGGCTACGGCAGATGGCGCTGCAGTTGATATCTAGGTTATTATTCGAGCGAAGCCGGAGCGGGCCGCTAGTTTTTTATAATTTATGGTACAATCATCTGAAAAATAAAATTCGCAACACTCGCCACAGGCAGTTTTTACGGGTCACATCCGTTGTATATTTTTCTTACGGTTTTAATTTGACATATTTTTTTCAGTTCGGTCGCCCGTCATAATTCCTATCTTCTCCAAGCCTAAAGGAACTTCGTACCAAAAAGTGCAATAATAATAGCATTAAATTTCAAGTAGAGATTAGGTTATATCAGAATCGATGCGAAAACACTGTCCATATCTTTGTAATCTTTGTAAAATAAGTATTTACTTGAAGTGTACAAATTAACAGGTAAAAAAAGAAATAGTTCACAAACTCAACTCCTTATTTCTTATCTTTTGTGTATTCATGAGTTTAAATAACGTTCTTATTAATATTTGCTCTACATTGGGGACTTTCCTTGTATTAATATTAATTCATAATCATACAACATAATTTTTGTTTACAAATCTTATATTAATGTGTGAAAATAAATTACGCCGTGTTGTGATTGTGAATTTATCGTTGCAAACTTTTATACGGGAAAATTATGTAATGAATGAATTAATTAATGTAATGTTTCCTAAGGTGCTTCCTGTTTGGTATGACATTGGTTTAAAAAAAATTGACATAATAATTTATGTTATACTAGCAGAGCCCCGCGGTTTTACCCACGTAGTTCCCGTTTCCGTTGTTTTGCCGGTATAAAAAGTAGTCTATGTGTTTTTCCAGACTATAATCTAACTGTGTTCTAAATTTCAGCCTGATCCGTTCATTCGTTACGACGTGATTGAGCAACAAACATACAAACATTGACATTTGTAGTATTAGTAGGACAGTAGTAGTAGGATAGGTATCAACTACTTGTTGTATGATATACTTTCAAGTAAGTTGGAATTTTAATTACATTTTACAAAGATTATCGTGTTCAACCAGAAATACAAAAAAAAACAAGTAAAAAATAAGTTCAGTTATAAATGTTTGCTTTAGTGTAGATTACAAAATTTTGAACAAAATTACAGTTAAAATTAGTTAAAACTTACCTACCGTCGGAAAATTTAAATGAATTGTAATCGGATATTTGCATAATATTATATATACAGACTTTCGGTAACTGCAAATTTAGACATCAGTGTCTAACCACTGGATTAGAATAAACCCGATATCCGTGGAATAAACATACATATGCTATGTATGCTTGAGGTATACATGAGTTCTGTCAAAATTTTGAGCAATTTTCAAATCGGCTTGAAAAATTGGATGGAATGGAAATGGAAAATGGAAAACATTTTGTTTAAAAAATAACACGGTGATACCGTGTTGCCACTGTTTTATTTAATTTTTTCACTGTTTATATTTCAATTTTGTTTCTCTGAATTTAGTTGACATTATGAACGTAGAAAATTTCAATAACAATTTAAATTTACTCAAAAACTTGAAAAGTGTTTGTAACCTAAGCGTGAGTAATCGCGACTGATTACTATGTACTTGCACTAATCAATCGGTGTCCACAAGTGTTTGCTACTAATCACTAAACACCTGCAACAAACACTCGCACTCGCACTAATCAAAATGTAAACAGGCCTTAAGGCTGAGCAAATGCTTTGACTTTTTTCACAAGTCCGCGTTTGACCACCCTCTCGCCTGATGGTAAGCGACTGTGTGGTCAAAGATGACGCACGCTAGCTTAGAAAATACCTATGCACTTTTACATTGAAAAAGTTAAAAATTGTGTACGAATTTCGGGAGTATCCACAATGTATGGGGTGGCAGTGCGATGACTTACGACTTGTCCTGTAGTGGAAAGGGGACGGCAATGAAAGGTCATGTGGCGGGTTTACATTACACTCTCCAAAATATAATCTGTGCAAAAACTTACTGATTAGCCACTTTTTTACCAGTTCAAGGCGAAGCAGCGTTATAACCACTAACTGTCTATGATTCATTAATTAGCCGAACAGCACGCCACGCCGTGCCGTTCTTAATATACTCGTAGTTACACTAATGTGTATTCCGATAAATAACCATCCCTACATTGTAGCGAGTCAAACAGTAGGGTGCAGCTAGCATTGCTATATTTCCAGATATCCGTGGAACTGGCTCTTGACTAATACCTGTTTCGTTTGGGATAAAGGTGAGGCGCAGATGACATACTGGTTCACCCGCTACAAGTTCAAGTTCACCGAAGTGGATTACAGCTTGTTCCTGACTTACTCCGTCCTCGTAGGCACTATTGGTGAGTACATTCGATTTTTTATTAATTTTTCTGAACTATTTTTTTTTTTTTTAATAATGAGTGACGATACGAGCAGGACATTTGCAACATGCCTGCCACATAATAGCACAGTGACACGCAGTTATTGGAACATGAAGAGTCCAAATCGTTACCTAGCACTGCACTCGTCACCCAGAGATCTATGATGTTATGTCTCTAAGCCCTGTAATTCCTTTTTTTCATTTTTCTTTAATCTCTTTTTCAAGGGAAACATTGCCTTTCAAACTGGAACACAGTAATGTTTGCACATTACTGCTTCGCGGTAGAATAACTGGCAAAAGTATGGCACTTCCGCAGGCGAACTCTGCTGAGAGAGCAGTGGGAACACAAAATACACTCACTACCTATGCTTCTGAAGCATGACTATAATATAGTATTATACCCCGTTTACATTATTCCAGTCCAGCGACCGAATCCAGCGCTGGATTGCTTACAGAAAAAAATGGAAACCGGCACTGGGAAGCATCAATCCAGTGCCAATGCATTCCAGTGCCGGTTTACATTATTCCAGTAAGCAATCCAGCACTGGATTCGGGCACTGGACTGGAATAATGTAAACTGGGTATTATGATGCCAATTATTATGACTACTGAATCAGTCTGACGTATTCCAGACAGATTTCGTTACGATTCCGGTTGCAGTTTTGTGTTTTTGTGTTCACGTGAAGTTTGCATAAGGAATATTACACGTGATCATCAATAAAATATACAATGAAAAAAGTTTATAAACTAAAAATTAATGCATTTTATAAACTGGTTTTTGTGCATCTAAATCAAATCAATTTTTTGCTGTGAACATATAATAGTACATTATGATATAAGTGCGGTAAGTTGATAATTACAGCCGAGGCTTTATTGCTAGCTCGAGCCGAAGGCGAGAGCTATAATTAGCAGAGGCTGTAATTATCAAAGCGCACGTATGTCATACGACGTTTTATAACATATTTGCGAGGAAATAAACAAAACTCTGACGACATTTTCAAATAAAAACAATACAGCGAAAAAAAACGCGCGGAATAATATTTACTTGATCACAGCACAGAGTAAGTAATCACTATGGATCACAGATTAGCAATGCGCGCGCATCGGCGCTTTTTTTTTAAGCAACGACACAGAACCAGCCGTTATGCCATTAATAATAAAGTAAATTAATATTTTTGTGTTTTGTTACGTAAAAATTAAAGTAATGTATGGTCTAAATTAATTAAATTAACGAATTTAATAATTATTTATTATATTTTACCTCTCAAAGTTAATTTTATTCATAAAATGTTGACCACACTTTTCTGACATAAAAACTCTTTACTAAGATTTAAAAAGGTACCGTTCGTTTTAGACGGAGCATATCTCTCTACCTAGTCTGTGGACGGAACATTTTCAAACCGTGCGTTTTACATTACACATTACAGCACTAGTGCGTAATAAGATACATTACGATACAGAAATTGGTCCAATAAGAGACCCTTTACGAGCAAATATGTTATAAAATATTTTAATATATTATGTAATTAACAAAATAATGAATAGCTAGAATAATAATATATTGAAAATTTTGCAGATTTGAAATCGGTAGAAACTTTATTAGGTACTATTGTTTTATAAAATTTCAAGTTACTGCAATTAGGAATAGAAAGATAATGAATAGATCCCATGCGTTGACATAGCGATACTTCATAAATAGTCAAAGATGATTAACCCTTGCAGTATTGCAGTAACTTGAAATTAAAAATAATTGATGATTTTTGTATGTTATTAACAAATTTATCACCAAGTTCTATCAGTAACAATGCAATTGTCAAAGAGTTTACTAGTGGTTTAATCAAAAACTTTGTAAATTGTAGTGCTAGATAGATATGTGGACTCTTCATGTTCAAACAGCGGCATGGTACAGTGTTGTTATTGGAAGGACGTGAGCTTGATATTGTTTATCATCAAGCCCAGGTCCGTCGCGTTTCCCACCTTTCTAAAAAGAATGTATTGAATGTTGTATTTTTCAGTTTTATGATAATATTTCTGTAGTAAGAAGATGATAATATTCTAAAGTTCAACAAACTGATATAGAATTCAATTAAATCGAAAAAAAATTCGAAATAATTGATGCAACATTCTCATATATTACCAGTATTAATCAATTAGACCGGACAATAAAAAAATGGTACATAAAAGTTAAACAAAGATAACAAAAGAATTTGGCACTAAAAATAGTAGACAATCATAAACAAAAGTTTCCGTCGTTATATATGAATTTTGATAAAGAGCTATAACATCATTGTGTACTAATTTTGTGAAACAAATTAACTGATAAAGTAATGTAAATATTAACCGGAAAATGAATTTTCTCAAGAGATTACAGCTTCCGACGTATTGCGGAGCAATAAAATCTTTCTAGAATCCTGTTTTATGATTTTTATGTTTACGTTGTACTTAATACCGATAAATTTTTAAGACATCATATTAACTTGGCTTGACTGTTAAATTATAATTGAACAGTCATTGTGAAAATTTTGAATGTGTTTCTTTCGATATACCTAATTTTGAAGAAATAGTCCACAATTTTTATCTTGGGAAACAAGTTAAATGGATGATAATTAATAGAAATCAAAAAATTAATAAATATCTACTTTTGGGCATTTTCCTGACTAAACACTATCCAGTCCTAAACTAACCAAACTATGGAAATTAAACAATAATTGACGTAGTATGCATAATTGTAAACACATACTTATGATTATGACTCAGAAACTCTCATAGACAGAACAAATATCCGGATTCATCACTCAAATACCTACTTTTCCTGGGTGGGAAGCAAAATCCATGACCTACAGCACAGTAGGTAGACTCACTCTCAACTGAACCACTGGTCGGTCAAATATTTATTTGAGCATTAGTTTTTCATGTCTTTAGTGTCTTTAATTTTTTTAAACATTTTCTTAGGATTCTGAAAAATTATGGAACGCGTGCATATACGCATCACTAACGCATTTGCAGTTAGTGATGTGTTTATAAAAATGAATTGTTTAGTTTATTGACCCAAAAAATGCCAAATATCTAGATCCACTGCTTTATCCTACAATTTAGCTGTCTGATAATTTCGCAAAAAAATGTTTTTGTATAGATTCAATATAAATAGCTTCTCTTCCATAAACCAATAAAATTAATGTGTCCAGTAGTTCTATTTTACATTTGTATGTTTTTACAATTGTAGCTGTAATTTATTAGCTATCTGGATTTCATAGTACAAGTTAACAAGTTTTTTTACGTTTAGACCTAAATGTGTGACACATATACACGAATATTTACTCAAATTATTAATTGATTGAAATGGTAGTTCTTGTTTCAAAAGGAGTTAGTTGTCTTATATGAAGATGAAATTAAACTTTGTCTGACAAAAAACTGCGACAGCATCTAAGTACAAAGATTTTTAATCAAAAATAGGCTTGCACTTGTCGTCACTGTTTAGCCTGATGCAAAATGACGATGCAGTGTTCTAGATTGGAGCTAAGCACGCTTCATCTAGGACACCTTATCGTAAAAAAAAACAATTGCAAAAATCGCAAAAAATAAACACTTGACTCTCACTCTCGTAAATTATCAGTTATTGAAAAATATACAATACAGAATGTCCAGCCTGATCATAAATATCCAGTACAATCTCTAATGTTTTGTTGCCACAGGTTCGTTCATAACGATATATCTGTTCAGCAAAAGATGGAACATTGACGACAGCATCATAGGCGTTGTCGCGTGCGTGAGCAGGATAGCTGCCAGTGTGGTGTACGCTGTGGCCCCAACAAGGGCTTTGTACTTCCTGGGCCCGGTGCTGGACATGTTCAGCTCAGCGGGAGCCACATCGTTACGCTCGATCGCCACTAAGCTAGTGCATGATGATGAAATTGGTAAGTGTAAAACATTTCATAACACAATCAAATTTAAACATAAATTCCAATGACAGGGTTGAAGTTCTGATGACTACGCTCCATAGCCACTAAATTGGGCATCATGATGAATTTCTAAGTGTAAAATATTGACTATCATAACGCAATATAACTTAAACACAAATTTCAATGTGAATTGAGATGGCGATGGAGAAGCATTCATGAGATTCACAAATCCTTAATTACCAAAACAATAGAATACACTGAAATACTCTATGTTAACAAAATATAATTATAAAAACAATATTTATGTGCAAAAGCTACTAACATTTATGAGCTTGCCAAATTAAGCTTAAACTTGTGTCTTGGGACTTGTGAGTTTGGTCTAGACTAAACATTGTAAAATATGGCTTTGATGGGACGAGAATGATCTGAAATTAATTTATTACGTAGGTCGTAGGTACGAGTATCTAACAGTAATATTTTTCTACAATGCTGCGTTGAACACTGAAGCTTGCTAAATGGCTCCTCCAGCGGTGACGAACTTTTCAGTACTTCAATTTTTAAATTGATTTGGATTAAGCCAACCGGCTCTATCAAATCTGGCAGAAGTTTGACTTAGACGCTCGTAATGCTAATCCTGGTCACTTTCTTAACTGAAATGTGATTGAGAAGCTAGTATTTTTTGTTCCCGAGGATTTTAACAGGGTTTTAATTACAGTTGGTACATGCTTCAAGGTATATAAAGGTCTACTCGCGCCATTAACGCAATATTTATTTAAATAGGTAGGTAAAAGTTATGAATAACACAATCTTCCACACGTATAAAATTATAACATTTTTTCTTTTAACACATTATTTATATCTACTTATACAAGAACCCAGGTGTACGTGGAGTGTAATAGCCATAATAAAAAACACATTGCAGGTTCGGTGAATTTCATGTGCTTTTGAAAATTTTGAATCTTCTACGATTATTCGATTTCCACCAAAGATAAATACATATTTGTGTGATGATTACAAATGTTAGTTTGTGTGTCCCTGGGTGTTACTGCGTATAAGTAACTATGTATTTACAATTATTATATCAGTTATCTGTGATACAAGATTTGCGGAGTTTAGGGTCATTTGGTGTTCGTCCAAATATATTTCGGGTTTAAGACAATTTATTTCTCATAAAAAAAAAAAAATATTTTATATTATTAAGACAACATTATTATTATTCTCTGATAAAATCTTAGACTTACTCGTTTCATTTAATTCTTTCTGAGGTCTCAATGATATAGGCTTTATCAATAACTAGCTGTGCCCCGCGGTTTCACCCGCGTCTATTTGAGGAAAATGTATACTAAAATATCCATTGCTTTAAAAAGCTATGATCCGTAAGAGAACTGTAGAAAAACAATAAAGGAGCGCTAGGTAAAAGTAGAGTGATCTGCTAAAATGTGTATAGTGCAGGTGTTTTAAAGTACGTAATAATACTGTGTATACGATGGTTTTAGTTTTCTTTTCTTGAACAAATTGGTTATCTCTGTAACCTGATCCTCTTGATGGTGCAATATATTGTATACCAAGTTGTCCGTATGAAAATCAGTCTCGGCGTGAATCGATTCCTTGGTGCTTAAATGTTTGCCCCTGTGCTAGGAGCCAGACGTCCTCACGTCTGGACACCCTTGATCTCCCGCGTTGGGCTAAATGCTCGGCCTCATCACCTATCACCATCCAGCTGAAGAGGACGGGGACAGCAGCTCACTGATATACCGGCTCTCCTCTTCTCATACAGCCCCACCGCCTCCGCCATCATACTGCAGTGGGCAGGGAGTACAGCGCAACATAATACCGGTATTCCTCTCCAGCCAAGAAATCTCCTCTACAGCCACAGTGCCTACCACCAAGCATCACGGCACGTCTCAGTCGTGCCGGCACCGTCTGTGCCGCGCAACTCCCTCCTAACCGGGTCGCTTGAACCGCAAGGCTTTGAGCTCATATCCCTGGCGAGCAGTCCCACTGGTGTTTCTTTTAGCTTCACTGTGGCTGACCAGGCCACGGCTACTGGACCTCCGCCTCGTCAATGCGGGAACTCCCCGAGAAGGAAGCAAATGGTATCTCGTAGAGCAACCGGCGGCCGACTGCCGTCTTCTTTCTATTCACCGTAATCTTTTATTAGATAGTAGTTGAAAATTATGCGCATTTTTTTATGTCGGTGAACAATTACGCACGGTCACACAATGACATAGTAGGATATATGTCGGGATCGACATTACCGACGGATATGGTACCCCTACCGACAAAAACTCCCGTAGGTTTCTCCAGCCGTGGGCTGGCAGCAGTCTTGGGACCGCTATCGCACTCGACCGCACCTCTGCCATTGCTGCCGCCTTTTGTGAGAACACCTCGCGGAAGGCGGTCGAACCACCGCGTTTGGTTACAATGACGCGTCAGAAACCAGCGACGCGTCAAATCCTCGGGAAATCATATCCCTAGGTGCGGTGCCGGACCGGCTTAAACCCACACCCCAGACCCTCCAGTGGAAACAGGATCCGAGTCAAGTGCACCTCTAGGATCGCTCCCGTGTCCACTTTCGCCTCATTGGATGAGGTACAGGTCATGGCGTGCTCTCGCTCCTTCAACTCACACGACCTTTCACTGTCCATCATCTTGGCTAAGATGATCGAGAGCGAGAGGTTCGCCCTCACGGCCGCAGCTAGAGATGGCCGCGGTTCCGCCTCTGTGGCTACATCACCTGTCCAAGGACCCTCATCTGGAAGACGAACGCTAAGAAACATCACTGGACCACGTGACCACAATAAAGTGGTATATTATTTTGTTGCAGAGTTGTTTTAAAACTAAGGATATTTTCTAAAGCATTCATTAAAATCAAATAATGTCAAGGGAAATTTTGCTAAAAAACCCTTTAGCGTAAAATTGAGGTAGCAGGTTTCTTGCTTTAAGTATTTCCAATGTTCGGTTGTATGAATAGTTATGTTAGTGTACTATAAAAACCAACGGACAAATATAAACAACAATAGGTACACAGAATAGAAAAGAAAACATATTAAATTCCATAATACAATAAAGTGGCCAAGTGCGAGTTGGACTCGCCCATGAAGGGTTCTGTTGCAGCAAGTAACATAATATACATAGTACACATAGTTCTTGTAGTTCGTTGTAACTTTGATCGAAGTTTTTATAATAGTGTATTTATGACGTACTAAAAAAACTACTCATCAGATCGAGTTCAAACCAATTTTTGTTGGTAGTTTGCATGGTAATGTACATCTAACATTATTTTAATTTTTTCATTCTCTTACTTTAGAAGTTACAGGGGGGGGGGGGGGACACATTTTACCACTTTGGAAGTGTCTCTCGCGCAAATTATTCAGTGTAGGTAGACAAAGATTATATTAGAAACCTCAACATCATTTTTGAAGCCCTATCGATAGACACCCCACACGTGTAGGTTTGATGAAAAAAAATATTGTAGTTTCAGTTCTCAATATGGGGGGCTACCCTATTTTTTTTTTTTTGTAAAAATCTTAATGCGGTTCACAGAATACATCTACTTACCAAGTTTCAACAGTGTTGTGTTCATAGTTTCGGCAAAAAGTGGCTGTGACATACGGACGGACAGACAGACAGACAAACAGACAGACAGGACGAATCTATAAGGGTTCCATTTTTACGTTTTACGGAATCCTAAAAATACGTAAATAAGCAACAATGCATTGTTATGATTGTTATAGAACAAATTTGATTACTTCAAATGACACAAACTTCAAATGTAGACAAGCGCCGTCACAGACTTCAGCGACCAAAGAGAATTTAAATTCACGGAACTAAAGCTCTCGAAGAGAAATATTTTTCCCCGTTTTCTTTACATTCTTCACTCATACTCCATACCTATTGATAGTAGCGTAATGTTATATACCCTATAGCCTTCCTCGATAAATGGAGTATCCAACAGAAAAAGAATCTTTCGTATCGATCCAGTAGTTTCCGAGATCCTAGCGTTCAAACAAACAAACAAACAAACTCTTCAGCTATATAATATTAGTATAGATATGTATGTACGATGGTTATGATTTTAGTGATTTAAATATCTTTTATTTGCAGTACAGTTACCTATGATATATTTTTATATTTTTACGGGTTTTACTGTTTAAATGTTAAAAATTAAACATTTATTAATATATTACCTTTCTGACCAGGTACCCAGGTAGGTACACTTAAACTTAATTTGATTTATAATAAAAGGGTAAAAAAATACAGATTTAGGGTTATTTTATTTAAAAAAAATATTCATAGGAAAGATGACCAAGGCTTGCATATTTCGGTTGGATTTGCAGTTTGCGAAATCTTCGCATTTAACTTCGACTTTTACCTATATCTTTGTTAAAAACGCTTCATAAATACTTTTACTTAAAATTAGTTTTATTCGGTAGTGTTTCCGATTCGTTTTAGTTTTACGACGAATCATTTTTAACTAAAATGATCTTACTCTGCATAATGCAACAAGAACACAACATAAATTAGAAAAAATAAACAAAACCTGAGTTTCCCGGTAAAAGTAATAAAAATCCCTTTTATAAACATGATTCAAAAATTAAAAAAGATCGTAAAAATATACTGAAAGTCTTCGTTTGGCAAACGAGATTTTTATAAATAAAACATCGAGTCATTTCGTTACAATGGGCAAGTAACACTGTTACGGTTGAATGGCTAGCATCGTATTAGACTGTAATAATTCGGAAACTGATGTTGCATCTGTTGGGAAATTGATACAATACAATTAAGAGCTGGTGTCATTTTATCGAATAATAAAAAAGCTTTTATGTGGCTGAGCGAGTTCACTCGGGTTATGGATAAAACAGTTTGTTTTTTAACCGCTTTCAAAAAAGGACGAGATTTACAATTCGGTTGTTTGTTTTTAATGTAGGTATGTTACGTGACAGCGCCGCCAATTGTGAATCGATTTTGACGGTTCTTTTTTTTTGGTCAATCACGTCCTAACGTATGAACGGAACGGGCTGAAATTTGGAACACATATAGATTATAGTCTGGAAGAACACATAGTCTACTTTTTATCCCGAAAAAACAAGGGTAACAACGGGGGGTCTACCGCCTAACGAAAAACGCTTTGATGCTTTGACGCTTTGGCATTGCCGTCTCTTTCATTTCAAGCGAGAAGAAAAGAGACAGCAATGTCAAAGCAACAAAGCGTCAAAGCGTTTTTCGTTAGGCGGTAGAAGCGCGGGAACGGTAACTACGCGGGTAACACCGCGGGGCGCTGCTAGTTTAAAATAAAAATAGTTATCTGTTTTGTTGGAGATTATAGATTATTTAACGGTGTGATGTACCTCGTAGTGAGTGTTGGTCGATGACACATGACCTCGAAAGATTCTCGTCTTCTCGAAACATGACGGTTCCTCACGATGTTTGCCTTCGTCGTTTTAAGTTAGCGGCATTACGCACGTGAGTTCGAAAAGACTGTCATACGTATGGGATTTGAACCCTGGGCTCCGAATCGGCAATCGCCGTTCTCCCGACTAGACCAGACTTATATTTTAATATAATTTAAATTTGCTCATTAAGAAATACTTATCTAGCAAAAATATTATAGTGGTCAGTACTGCCGTCCGCAAACTACAATGCCGTTAAGTACCAAAATGTAGTTTCGAGATATCGCGGGAAAACTGTTTCTAAATTTTAAAATTATGCCATTTGATAAGTGAAATACATATTTCCATAATTTTGATACCTTTATATAGAGCTGCAAAAACACTTTGAAATGATATTATTTTCAAGATAATAAGGTGTACAAAATAAGAGTTATAAGCGTTTTTGCATTCTAGTCTTGTAATTTTGTCTTACAATCTTTTCAAAATCACCACTAAAATGCCGTTATGTATAGTTTAACGGCATTTTAGCTTGATATTTTCTTTAATTTCATTGGATGGTACTTGACTACAGAATTTGAAATCATTCCAAAACTAAAATGCCGTTATATCATGAAACATCCAAGATTACAATGCGGTTAAAGCCATTTAACCGCATTTAAAACTAGCAAACTTCATAAATTTGTTTTAATCGGTTATTTCAGAGCATTTTACAACACTAAAATGCGATTAAATGCAAAACCTTTACCTTTAACTGCAATTAAGCTAAGCGTGACTCACAAGATATTTAAGAAAATACAATAAAAGTGATGATTTGTGTGAAATAAGTGAACAAAAAATGACATTAAAAACTAAATATTTATTGGCATTAAAAAATAACAAACCGCATTTTTTGTTAATCTTTTTCGAATACAAGCCTAAGTATCTAAAAATACAATTTCTCAAAAGTTAAAATTTAAAATAACAAGGCAAAATTACAAGGTAAAATTACAAAATTTAAAATTTAAAATTAAAATAGGTACTACTTTTATTGCCCTTACTTACAACAGATTTTCAAGAATCTACAATAGAGATCAATTGTTTTTGTTTTATTTTTGTCACAATCACTTAAACTTTTGGATAAATATTCCTACAAAATAATTAACAATACCTAAGACTCAAATATTTTTCTTGAGTCTAAATATTGCTTTACTAGCATTATCATTATCTGTCGTCGGTCGACAAGTTCTTCCAAAACAATAGCTTATGTGTTGGCGCTATGTTGCTCTATGAATTGAACTAAATTAATCTTCCGCTTAGTATTTCTGCATTTTGCTTTTGATTTGAAACGAAGTTTTATAATTTCTGGTATTTTAAGTATTTGCCATTGAAGAAAGCAAAATAATATAAATAATCTTTCTGGCAATAATTTTTGTACCTACAAGCTATCACAATAAAACTCAAAATCAGAGTAAATCCACATGTGCGACATATTTTTGAGATTAACTCAGGGGCTTAATTTGAATTCTTCTTTCTGAAGCGTTATTTGGCACAATGACGAAATTGTTTGGTGCTATAAACTTCATATTTACTTTTGAGTTGCTAACTCATACTGTCTCATCAAAATGGTCAAAATCATATAACTTACCTTTATTGCATTGCTTGCTTTACTTTATGATCTTCTTATTCGCAACTCATGAAACTGTGTTCAGATTTGAAATAATAAAGCGTAATTTGTTATATGCAGATGATTTTGCTTTAGTAAATAAATGCATTTAGTAAATAAATGACATTGAGAAGAAGTGAACATAATTAAATAGTCAATTTTATTTTGTGCACTGCAACTGCATTGCACTGTTAACAACCCAATTGTATACATCAGATCTTTTTCTTCGATTCAGTCATAATTTTTATTTTCCAAACTGTCAACTGCTTTGTGGTCGTAGCATAAACATTAAAGTAGATAAGTTCTGATATTCACCAATTTCTATCATGTGTCTCCGCGTTTGACAGAGAGATGGAAATACTGACAGTTTTTTGAGGTTCATTAATTGAGCTTCTACGCTTTTCCAACCAGCCTTCGGTTAGTTTTTCTGTATTCTGTATAACGGCATTTACAATGTTTTAATACAACGTTAAATGGTACCGTGTTTAAGCTAGTTTTCTGTAGGTATTTATTAATGATGTTGTGGTTCTTAAAGTCACACTTATGGTTACGTTTAAACTTATGATTAATGGATTTCTTGAAAATAGTTACTAAAATTTTCACTTGAATCAACTATCTTAAAATCATTATAACGTGCAGGTCATCTGAATTGAAATCACACTGTAAACTTGATTGTGGAGTTTAAAACTTCAACAGATACGGCATATACAGCCATTATACAGAATATTACAGCCAGATGATGATAGCACCATAGTGCTATCATCATCTGGCTGTAATATTTTATGTTAACTCTTCAAACTGAATGTTTGTTTTGATGATTTTGTAGAGAATTACTCTACTTTCCTTGTAAGTCTATTAAAACCTGATAAAGTTTCATTAGATAGATTTGTGGTTTCATTAAAATCTAAAGAAAGACGAGTACTGTAACATAATTTATACGTCCCAAAATGTATAAATAACACTGGAAGAGTCGGAACAAGATGTAACATAAGGATCATTTCCGTTTTTTTCTATACAAGATCTAATTTGACTCATATAAATGTGTTTTAAGCCATCGTAACAAGTTGGAGGGAACGAAAGCATCTTATTCATCTGCACTTGATTTCCTTCACATACTATCGTACTGCAGACGCAAGAAATTGTAACGGCATTTTAGTTAAGTAATGTGGCATAGCCGCATTTTAGTCTAGTATTGTAAAAAATAAATAATTTATATCACATAGTTAAGGTAGCTTTGTGATATTTTCTGTTTTAAGTTTACAAAATTGCATACGTATTTACTAATCTAAAAAGCCGTTAAGTATGTTTAACTGCATTTTTGTGTTGTATTCAAGCATAACGGCTTTATAGCGTTGGACAAATACAATATAAATTATAAATGAAACTTTGTTTAAAAACATGTAAGTGCTTTAACGGCATTAAAGCGTACAAAAGTCAGTTAACGGCAATTAAGTAATGGAAAATCAAAGAAAATTTCAGCCAAAGGTAACGTTAAAATACCTTAGCGGCGTTTTAGGTAAGTATTGTTATTTAACTGCGTTTTAGCGTTGGAACCATACAAAATAAAATGACTTAACGGCATTTTTAGTTTTGGTATCTTAAAAACTAACATACCTAGAGAAACACGGGTTACACAGATCGATAGATATTTTTTTTCTGATTGTAGTGCCATTTAAATGTCCAAATCGACCCGATGTTAGATAACGGCATTTAAGCTTGCAGAGTATTAAAGTAAACAAAGGGAGTATTTAAAATTTTAGTTATTACAGACAACAACTGTAGCCAAGAATAAGAAATCCAAACAGTAGACAATAAACGGTATATAAGAATTTTGCGCCAATGAGATGTTTGTGAAATGGTTTAGGTAGGTAGAACTATTTTAGTTTAAAAAGTCCATTTCAATTCAATTGATCAATTGTTTATTGTAAGTAAAGCTTTTGTGGTTTTCCTCATGACGCATGCCTCTTCTAAGCATTCATGAATTTTACATAGGGTCACGCAGTATACAAACCAAAGTAGGTTTTATCGAGAACGCGACATCGTTTCATGGTTGATGTTCCAAAGACACGAACAAAGAGGACTCTGAGGTGGAGGAGAGAATTTTCGTGATAAGAACGTCTAGGTTGTGGAGTAAGCTGCTTGATTGGATTTTTCCCGATGGTTATAATCTTGGTGTCTTCAAATCGAGTGTGAATCTGATTCTTCTAGGTAAGCACGCTCTATCTTAGATCGCATCTTCGTTTCACATCTGGCGAGATGGCAGTCAAGTGTAAGCCAACACATCAACACAAAATACGTATTTATACGGTCTAAGTAGAGTCTGATATCTTAATAAGTTTAATTAAGCCAAATCATACATGTCTATCTAAGAGCTATTAAAGCTGTTTGATTTATAGCGACATCGTTTTGGCAAAGTACACTATTTCTGTCTAAGACAATAATTATTATTCAGAGTATACTGTACGTTTATAAGCCACATTTAATTCATTTAATTTAATTTTATGTGTTTTGCAATATTATTTTCCTCCGCATGAGTAATGAGCAGATATTGCAACTTTCAGGGAGTCCCTATTCCAGTAATATCAAGTAAAATACTCGAGAACACGTCATTGTAGAGATAGCGGGGAACACTCTGAGTTGAAAGCACTTTGTACCATACCACGTCATAATAAGCGTCTTTTAAAGATACCTGATTTAAAAAAAAACTTTATTAAGTACAATTATTAACCTTGAAAGCTTTATCTTGACAGTTCCGATTTCAAAAAAAGATGAGGTTAATTGCTTGTATTTTTATATTTTTTTAAGAATCTACAATTGGCCAGACATTGAACAATTTTTTTTGTAAGTTAAACGGTTTTTGTTCAATTTAGTTTTATGTTTATTTAAACAAATATATTCAATACGTTCGTAGAAAAGTTAAAAAAAACGGCGAAAACACATTAAAACAAATATATTATAGTATAAAGTATAACTAGCTGACCCGGCAAACGTTGTATTTTGTTGCCATATAAATTATTAATACATATTTTAAAAATCTAACATTGGTAACTCTAAACTTTAATAATAAAAATATATGTTTATTTTTGTAAAACAATTTTAGATTTGCTATAAGCTCCGGTAAAATTTAATCGAAATAGAGTGCAAAACATTTACAAAAAAGACGATAAAAATGATTAAATTACTAAAATTACTATAAAAAAAATAGGGGTTGGTGATATAAGGGTAAAAAATTAGGGTTGTATGTATTTTTTAATGCACATTATAAAAAAGTAAAAACAAAAACGAATGCCTAAAAATTAAAAAAAAATAATTAGGGGTCAACAACCCTTATCACTTATGGGTATGAAAAATAGATAGTAACCGATTCTCAGATCTACTGAATATACATATAAGATTTGGTAAAAATCGGTAAAGCCGTTTCGGAGGAGTAAGGTAACTAACACTGTGACGCGAGAATTTTATATTTAAGATATAATTATAGTATAATAATATTATTATTGATATATTTTACCCTTGCTGTTTTTATTTAATCCATAACTACCAAAACGCCTCGGTTTTACCCATAGTACGTAATATATAGGTAGCCTATTATAGCACTCAGAGGGGTCACGAACATATCCAACAGTGAAAGAGTTTTTGAAATCGGTTAAGTAGTTCCTAAGATTAGCTCGTTCGAACATAAAACCTCTTCAGCTTTATAATGTTAGTATGGATCATAGTTTCGCAGCTATGCAGGCCTAAATTTTATTACATATATTTGCGTTTTTTTTTAAATAGTAGGTATATAAACAACTTTTTCATCACAATATATAATCTTTTTCAGGTTTTACTGAATTACGATGCAAAATTTTATAATATTATTTACAAAAAATACATCTGTACATATTTAGTGTGAAGTTACATTAAAACTAGTTATTGGCATTTAAAATTTTAATTATTTTAAGATATTATTGAAACATTAAGTAACAGATTTTTATATTTTCGCTAAAATTGATACTAGCCCAAAATCATAGTTTTCATCTACGTCAAAATTTTGGTTTGGAATTCAAACACGACAGATTTGAAATAGTATATGCGCGCTATTTTTGGAGTCTCTGATAGAGTCTCTTGTGTGGAGTTCTTTAAAGAACTTCGAATCCTGCCGTTGCCTTGTGAACTCATTTACTAGCTGGCCTTATTTACGCACAACAACTCTCACCTCTTTCAAAAGAGAGGGTCACATCAGACGAGGTTTTTGCGGAGCAACAAGAGGCAAAACCAACTTGTTACGCCGAAGCACAGACTCGCGAAGTCAGAGAAGTCGGTTTACGTGCTGGGTCCCACCATTCTCAACCGACTACCCATAGACGTGCGTGATGATCCTTCCGCCGCGGCGTTTAAAGCCAAATTAAGAAAGTGGCTATTAGAGTCATTATTTTACAACTATGACATGTTTGTTAAGTTACAAGAAAATTATTAATGACATTAACTGAAATGATATTTTACACAGTTGTGGATTATATGTATAAGTTTAATATTATAATTATAATAATCTTATATATAAAATTCTCGTGTCACAGTGTTTGTTTCCTTACTCCTCCGAAACGGCTTTACTGATTTTAACCAAATTTTATATGCATATTCTGTAGGTATGAGAATCGGCTACTAGCTATTTTTCATACCCCTAAGTGACAAGGGTTGTTCACTAAGGCAAAACAACGTTTGCGGGGTCAGCTAGTATAAATATAATTTAATTGAAATATCTAAGCAATTAGATTAATCATGTTTTGTAATTATCTTTTTTAAATGACATGTAACATTGTAGTTATTAATAAATATATTGTATTGTATTGTATGAGGTTGGTTCAAGTTTCACTTGTACGTCAAGTTCACTACACACTGGGCTAGTTTGTTGTTTATCGCATGTATATTATTTTATTACGTTGTAATTTCGCTCTAAGCTTTGCCCTTAAAACCAAAACACATAATTAAGACACTGATATTTTTACAATTAGAACAAATTTATTTATCGCATACCTACTGCGACTTGACCCTATATCAAGCGCTCCTTAAGTATACATGTCATATCTCTTTTGGGCTAACAGACAAAGGTTAAGCGAGTACATATATATAGTACGTATATATATCTGTATCCTGAGTTTGCTAGGTCAACGGCTGACACACGTTTCAAGATAATCATATCACTGGGTTATACCGTGATTACAATTAATATCCGTTTCAAATATAGTTATTGGATAATCATATTGGTTATACAAAATTAATCTTAAATTGGCGTGACCTGCTTGTCAAGGCTTTTGATGCCAAAACGTGGACACATAACAGCGTTTTTTTAATTTTATAACGGGACCTAAGCTAAAGGGTATCAGATGGCTGCTACTGTCTACTGAATTTTACTCATGAAAGCAGTAATGTTACGTTACTGTTTTCCGGTTTGAAGGGCAATGTTTTAGGATAAATGACATGACATAGAGATATTTCCGTGCACAGTGAAAATTTAAACTGTTTATATTGCTGCATAGCGCTGTCTCGTAACAAATAATCAGGTAACTTTGTATGTAAAATAAGTTGCGTTATATAGTTTGGAAGATAGTATTCAAAATGAAATAATCTATCAGGAAGGCGAGGTTAGGTTATCGATAGATCGATACCTTTACGAAGCTCAACACATCAGTAAGAACTTGGCCTTGGATTGCCACGGTTTGGTCATAAGTATTCAATCTCTCGTAGAACCAATAACTGTGGGGAATATTCATTCCTTAATATTCCTTCCTAGAATTCGTTCTAGGGCAGAAACTTCAGGAATGAGAAAATTCATAGGGTTAGAAAAAGAAGAGTAATTTCAACCGAAATACATAAATGTTTTTACTTACCTACTAGGTGGCAGAGTAACTTTTAATATTTAAAAATAGGAAGTTTTGTATTTAAAAATAGGAAGCTACATTTTAAGCTGAATTTCACGTTACATAGGCTTAAGTGATACACGATTGTGTTTATAACAAAATGTTTTAAAATCGACATCGGACAATAATCGGATAATAGGTAAAATCGCCAAGCTGTCTCTACAACCAATATTATAAATGTTAAAGCTTGAATATTTGGATGTTTGTAGCCAACTCACGCCATTAATGATGGGATCAAGTTAAATTTTGAAAATATTTCAGTCTAGAAAAGGGGTTCTCAAACTTATTTTGGTGCGCACTTTGAAATTAAATTATTTTTAGCGCCCCCATTTTTTCACATACTTAAAAAGTGTGCGCTAAATGTAGTAGCGGAAATTAAACATACATTCTAAACGAGACTTTTACTGTTTAAGTGCAAGAGTTAACTTGAGACCTGAGCCCAGTCCGTAGTAAAACAACGGACTCCAATCCTCTAACACAACGCCCCCATATTTTTTCTTGGTCTCTTACTGGGCAGATTCTTTAAAGGTACAAGTTCGCGCTGAGACCGCGACGCGAGACCGCGACACGAGATCGCGACCGGAGACCGCGACAGGCACTTGACACTATGGAATGGTATGGGCGCCAGTTCGCGCCGAGACCGCGACAGGAGACCGAGACAGGTCGCGGTCGCGGTCGCGGCGCGAACTGGCGCCCATACAATTCCATAGTGTCAAGTGCCTGTCGCGGTCTCCGGTCTCGGTCTCCGGTCGCGGTCTCGTGTCGCGGTCTCCGCGCGAACTTGTACCTTAAGCCTGCAGCGCCCACAATGGGAAAGGCTGGTCTCGAATAACATATACCTAGACACTTTTCTATCCCAAAAAAATGTGAGATTCCGTAGAGCAGCTAGTTTCTATACTCTTTGCTAACGAAGTCGCGAACGCAGATGCTATCTATCTACATCACCGTAAAAATTACTAGCTTATCGGGTTTTTATCGGGTACACTATGGAGATTCTATAACTGACCTCCATGATCTAATGTCCTTTTTTCTATCGTACTGCTCGTAGCTCGAAAGAGTGACACCGTTTGATGGTTGACGTTCCAAACACTCAAACGGAGAGGTTTAGCTCTACTTTTAGTATAAGAACGTCTAGGCAGCGGAACGGTGTTGCCTGAGTTGTTTTTGACGTGATAACGTCTTATAATTCGATGAAGCCGGCTGCACGCCCGCAAAACATGACGTCATGTGCCGTTACCGCCGTTACCTCGCTGCATGACGTCGCCGCGTTCGGCAGCGTTCGACATCTATTAAACAAATGAAGTTAAAATTTTCTTTTGAAAAATGCTACCATTCCATCAGTATTTTCTTAAGACGTTGTTACGTTCAACTATCGTCAGTAAACCGACTTTACAGACAACAATTTTTTTTTCGATAGTTACATCTTGGTGTCTTCAAATTGACAATGAAACGGTTCCTTCTAGGCAAGCACGCTCTGTCGTAGACTGCATCGTTGCTTAACATCAGGCGAGATAGCGGTCAGGTGTAAACCTATAAAAAAATATGTAACATATTTTACGATTAATTAATGAAACAAAGTATAATAGTCATATATTTCTAGATAAAACCAGGAAACGAGTCCTACCACTATGAGGAATGATTACTAACGTTAACACCTCACGTTTACCTAGTTCCTACTTTGTAAATGTAATTCATTATTATTATTATCGGCTTAAACTTGATGGTCTAAGTACTAGTCATGCATATAATAATTATTGTTGTAGGTTGTAACTTGATGTTCTGGGTATTTAGACTTTGTAGTTTGCTAATGTGTTAAAACTAGTCAATTTAGATATTGTTTGCATTATTGCATGTATTACGTCGTGTGCATCATCACTTCGGTTGTAAATTATAAATGGTTTAGTTGTTTTTTTTTTAAGTATAGTGACGGCACGAACAATGCTTACATCTGATGATAAGCAAAATGCCTCCTAGTAACAATACTCGTACCTACAGTTTCATATAGCTATTTGAACGTGCTGAGTTTAAATTATTGCCTAAGATTCTCAAAGTCAAAAGTTGTCGGATTTAGATGAGTAGCAGCGTCACGCGGTTTTCCCCGCGCAATTCCAGTTCCCGTTATTTTCCCGTGATAAAAATAGCGTAGGTGTTATATTCTGTGTTCCAAATTTCAAACAAAAATATATGAAGATGTCCTGACGTGATTGAGCAACAAACATCCAAATATCTCAACATTCAATCTTTCACACAACTTACAATATTAATAGGATAGTAAGATTTTCTCATGTCTTTAAATTTTACTGTGTTCCGGTTTGAAGGATAGCCCTTCATTGAAATGGAAATTTCGTATTTTCATGGAAATTACGCAATTCATCTTATGTATCTTTTTTTTACTTTTTATTGTTTAGGTACACAAAACAGTATACAATTAAATTAAATGAACAAGGTTATAAAATAATAGGTTCAGTTCCAAATCGTATACCTAAAATATGTGTACACAGCGTGAACTAAAAAAATGTATTACAATGACGAAAAATTTGTAAGTAGAGCTAATGACATGTTTGTTCAGTTTAAGGCTTAATTGCCCTGGAATTAAATAATCGCTAATGTAATTATTTCGCTTAAATTTGGCTAAATAACATTCAAATATATTGATAGATTGATGATGTTTATTGAGGATATCATTGTATTGGCTACACATTCTGACAATGGGGTTGTATAGAGAAGTATTGTTTTTATACACACTAAGTGAAAATGTATTTTCAAAAGAACTGCGTGAGTTGGGAGAGATATTAATGTTGATGTTAGAAAGGAGAGAAGGGGAATCAATTAGAGAGTGAGTGATTTTAAAAAGACATACAAAGTTCGAGTATTTGCGGCGATTATCAAGAGATGCTAAATTAATATGTTTTAACCGATTGGTATATGAGCGTACTTGGCGATGGATACCGAGTCTGTAAAAAAGTATATTAAGACACTTAGACTGGACGCGTTCGATACGATTACTACGAACTTTATAGAATGGATACCAAATAACTGCGTTGTACTCTAAAATACTGCGTACAAGAGCGAAGTAAAGATACATGAGACAATAGGGATTAGTAAAGTTCTTTGAGGTTCGTGAAACGAAACCTAACAATTTGTTACTTCTATTGATTATGTTTTCATAATGGTCACGAAAAGTTAATTTTTGATCAAAGAGGATACCAAGATCCCTTACTACTGATTTTCTTTCTAAGATATGGTTTTCAAGTTTGTAATCAAAGACAACAGTATCATGTTTAGCAGTGAATGAGATCACGCAGCATGTTTTAATGTTCAAGCACATAAGGTTTTTTTGGCACCATTTGACAATTGTCAACAAATCATTTTGTAGCATTTCAGCGTCACTAGTGCTTTTCACAGTGAAATAATATCTGGGAGACGAGTGCAGAGGCGCTCTGAAGAGACTCTTCATGTTCAAATATATAGAAGGGGCATACCACAGAAAACAAAGATCTAGTGATTGAAATCGATTACCTAGGCTGAAATCCGTGAGTTAGCATAATATTCTAAATAGGTATTATAAGTTATAAATTAATTACGTAAAGTACACCTTACTTTACCAACCAATATCAAATGAATAGGCATTATGTTTGAATTAGATCAGAAACGTAATTTCAAATGCTTCACTTCAATCTTCGATAGAATAGGTACCTAGAAACCTACATCTATCTGTCTGATTCGCACTAAGCTTTCTACCTGCTCAATACGTAGAGACATATACTAAAATCCATACGCATACAATGGACATTGTAACTATTCATAAGGATATAATAATATTTTTTTCATCCCACCAGCTCGGAAAGAGTACTTTTGCTCCTCGATATCAGGGCGCAAAAGTCGTTTTTACCCTCTAGAGGTTAAAGTAAATTTGAATTAAGAACATCGGGTGTACTGAGGTTTTGAATTCAAAACATAATTTAACCTATTTATTTCTACCTCCTTGGTGCCGAATTCATCATACATTTATTTTTAATTTGTTAAAAACTCATACTCGGAACCTCTTTGGTGTACTTTTGTTTAAATGCTTTGCGCGCAATTTTCTTTTCACGTATGGAGGATAGAGGTAAAGAATGTTATTTCAAATGGCATAAAACATTTTGAAATGCTATGAATGAATCAATTGTAATCGAATTGAAGTATGCCGAGTTGCCGAGTTAAATAATTAAATATTATTGACTACTAAAATAGTAACTAATAGATAATTTCAACTACTTGTACAGTACAAAATAATGTAGTAAATTTAACATCAAATAAATAATTACTATTTTGAGAAAACATGTAGGTACAATATATTTTGAAGTCAAAACTTCTTTTGACGCGCCAAAGACAGATTTTTCGTGGGCTGTCAATTTAATTCTAGCGTCACGCTCGGGAATGATAAGAAATCTTCGGGTAAACTCGTGACCATAGCCAATGGCCATCTAAAAATGCCTCAGCCTATCCCATTGGCCATTTAAAAATGTGTCAGCGTTTCTAGATGGCCATGCTCATAGCCACGCCCTCTGGTTTCACACGCGTAGTTTCCAAAGTAAAAATCAATTCTGAGTTATAAGTTACCACTTCTATCGGCAGTGCCTATGACTGCCAATATTTTTCTTTCATGAATTCTGAATAGTACGTTTCTTAATTTCCTTTAAAATGTACCTTGATGCAAATTTAGCGCTACTATAATTTAATGCATTTGGGCGGACACTTTTTCATGTACACATGAAACTCCTTACCTCAATCGGTCAACTCTCCATATTTTCACGTCATATTGTTATTGTTAAAACCATGGCTAAATAAACTTAAGTTTAAAACTTATAAAATTGAATACAAGTGAAAAACCGAAATACCATAATAATAAGTGATTCTAGCGACCAAGAAGTTTATTTAACGCCAACAGAATCGACTGAAACTGAAAATGCGCAAAGCGTTTAGTAATTTCCTCGCTAGGGGGGGATGAAAAATTACGTGTTACACTCGAGTGCAAAGATTTTTCACCTTCTGCCCTTTTGATTCCCTTGCTACGCTCAGGATTCTAATTTTTGAATCCCTCGCTACGCTCGTGATTCAACTTTAGAATCCTTCGCTTGCTCGGTCATCAAAATTGAGCACGCGGTTAAAAAGCCACTTTGCACTCTTGTATAACAAATAACTATTTAAGACAGAAAGTAGGTTATGATAATATCAGAGGCCAAAATTTCCGTCAGCCTGATCCTTTCAGTTACCACTAAAGTCCGACTGATGTGGGGTGTGCGTACTGTGCGTGTCAGCATAGCGCACTAGCCGACTCTATAGACACAGTTTTTGTTTCAGCGAGACTACGTCCTACTCTTTTTATACGTCCAAGGTTAGAACGAGATGATAGACTAACTACTAAACAAAACAATTGTAAAATATAATTAATCTATACTAATATTATAAAGCTGAAGAGTTTGTTTGTTTTTTTGTATGTTTGTTTGTTTGGACGCAAGGATCTCTGGAACTACTGGTTCGAGTTGAAAGATTATTTCTTTGTAGGATAGTCCATTTATCGAGGAAGGCTATAGGCTATTTAACTTTACGCTACTATCAACAAGAGCCGAGCATGAATGAAAAATGTAACAAAAACGGGAAAAAATATTGTTTTTAGAGAGCTTTCGTTGCGTGACAGCATAATGTCATATTTTAAAGGTTGCGTCATTAGAACCTAAACTAACCGAATTTGTTCAAAATTTGAATTGGTACGCCCAATTTTCGATAAATGGCGTAGCAACGCGCGCGCGTTCAGCTAGTAATTTGATAAAATACGTACGCCTATTAATAATGTCGATAGTGGCCTCATCAACATCATTAACAGCCCACTAAATGTTCCCAGTGCTGGGACTCGGGGCCTTCTCTCGCAAGGAGAGAGTTAAGGCCATAATCCACCACGCTGACCCAGTGTGGACGACACATGACTTCGAAAGATTCTAGGTACATGTCGGTTTCCTCACGATGTTTTCTTTCACTGTTTTAAGTTAGCAGCATTACGCACATGACTTCAACTTTATGACTTGATGAAAAGACAGTGGTGCGTGTGGGGTTTGAACCCGGGGTCTCCAGATCGGCAGGCGCCGTTCTCCCGACTAGACCAGCCATAACTTCTTCTCGTCGTAACTCCGTTAGTGGCACCTCATATAATTTAATATCAAGAAAAAATTAAAACGACAATGTATAATATAGCTAATATCTATGTGTTTACGTAAATATAACAGCAATAACTTAGACTATTTATATCCATGACTTTTCCCACGATTACATATACATATTCAAAACATGAAAGATTTTAAACACATTATGAACTGCTTTAAATTCAAGTTTCGAAGAATTCTAATCTTTGCCATTACTCTTGTTCGTTACTTTACTGTTAGGTGATTAACAGATCTTGTTTTTAGATGATTATGTAGGTAATTTAAGGTATATTTATTTTTAAGCATCCTTTTTAGACCTCTTAACATTAAACACGACATGTTGTCGTTTTTCAAGTTAAGATATTGGATAGAATTCTATTACCTAATTATTATTCACACGTGAAGCTAAAGTTTTGTACCCCTTTATACAAAAATCGCAGAGTATTGTGAAATTTCGCACACTTATCTACCTATACTTACACACATAAAATATGGAGGAGTGCAGAAAGCTAATATTTAAAAAAATACAATTATTACATGAAATAATTGTAAACAAATCAATAACAGCACTATAACCTGGCTTTCGGCACGAAAAGTCACTTTTTTAAATGAAACAGCTATATTCTTGTATTGCAAAACACAAATAATTAAGGGCTCCCTATACAAAACTGCAACGCGATGCGATGCGACGCCGCATCGGAGGAAATTGCGATGGCGAATTGTTCCGATGCAGCGTCGCATCTCAGTTTTGTAAGGGAGCCCTTAAATTTGAAAATCATGAAGTCAGCATAATATTTAAATAAATTTTATAATTATGAAAGCATGTCAATGTGTTCAATAATTAATATACATATACCTACTACGCCAGAGTTTTTTTCAATGAATGATTTACAAAAGAGCTAAAATTATACATAATATATGAAAAGTTAAAACAATATAAAAATCTACATAATTATTTTCAATATTTTTTTTTGCCTCATCTTTTTTGCCGCAGCATTGCATCGCAGGTATCGGTACCTAGGTACTTTATTCCTAAACTTACGTTGCGTATGCTTAGTAGTTGGATATTTCATCCGAAAACGATAGTACTCAAAGTTTTTCCTTCATAAGTACATTGTTATCCAAATTCCAAATAATATCAAGAAACGGCTTGCTCATCGACAAACACTAACTAAATTCCCGACACCGAATGTTTTGTTTTATCTTAATTAAATACTTGTAAAACTACTGAGTACTTACTTTTTACTGTTAACCTTCATTGTTAATCTAAGCGACGACATTTTTCGAACAAACAATAGATATTATTGAGACCAAAAATGTAAGAAAAATATTGTGAAACATGCGTTCTGTGCCATCTTTGTGTAATTAATCGTCAGTTACGTTTTTAAAGATGAGGTAATTCTTGTATCTCGACGTTTGGAAGGATTTTGTCCCTATACAGTTAGTAGTAGTGGAGTTTTTGGAACGAAGTTCCTTATTTTATTAAAGTCCGCCCTGGGAAGTACCTTTAAAATAAAAAAAATGGTTGTCTGTAAAGTCGGGTTACTGACGTTAGTTGAACGTGATAACTTCAACTACGCCTTAGAGCGAGGTAACGCCGGCGGCGAGGTAACGGCGCGGCGTTAACGGCACATGACGTCATGTTTTGCGGGCGTGCAGCCGGCTTCATCGAATTATAAGACGTTGTCACGTCAATAAATTGGACAAAATATTGATCGACATTTCTTATACGAAACCATGTACTCCCTAACTAATCAAAGCTTGCATTATGGGAGCTAGAAAGCTGATATAATATAATACCTACATAGAAACACCCAGACAGCTATTTATCACACAAATAATACATACGTATGTGTACCTATTGAGTTGGAATCGAATCCACGACATCGCATCTATCGCAAACTTACTAAGCCATTATTATAACAGCATAATAAGGGTGATAATATATTGTGATAATAATGGCTTAGTAAGTTATAAGTATAAGTATGATAATATACTGTGATATTATGGGTGGCGTGTTCCTTAACAATAGACGAAAAAATGTTTACCTACATATATCGTTCAAGCCGATTGGTGGAGTATAATTATCAAACATCATGACATAATTTTGTACAATAGGTACAACTTACATTAGAAAATCAAATAACAACATAAAAACCCACATAATTCACATTGCCTGCTTTATATTATGATTGTATCGTTAAATCGTTATACATATTTCGCAGGAACTATCTATTGGTGTAGAAGTTAAATTAACACCTTATTATGTTTGAGATTTTTACACGTCACTACTAAAAACGCCTAAGTAGATTTTCCTAAAATTGTAAACAGTACAGTGAAACCGGTAATATATCTACGTATATTTACGAATCCAGCTACGAGTTGAAAAACTGCGCTTTACGGCCGAACATCTACATACCTACATACTCGTTTAATGTAAAAAAAATAATGAACAATAAAGTTTATTTTATGGCAATACACATGGTGACTAAAAACAATAATTAGTCCGTTAGATTACTAAAAAATATAATTAAACGTATTTTTTATTTTATTTCTCAAAAAAAAAAAAACTTTTTCAATTCAATTAATTTATTCCTTATAGATAACAACTATATTTTACAAAGAGAGTTTATTACTTCAATTATCAATTTCTTCAATGTTAACGTCGAGCCCCAAAATAGGCTGAGCCTGTATCTTGGGCGCTCTGGTCTAGATTTCTGTTGGGTAACAATTTCTAGCCTTCTGTAGGTACACAGGTAAAATTATTATCTAGATTTAATGGATTATCAATGAACATTACTTATTTAAATTGTTGATTTGATTTGATTAAAAACATTCACAATACATAATTTAAACAATGTTTTTACACAAGTTAAAGTGTTATTTTCAGATCTCACGTTTTATTTCTTTAAAATTATGTGTCGTAAAGGCCAAAAGTAAAGCTAAACAATATTTGCAAATTTGTAGACTCAGAAAGACATTCCAGGCTTCTGGACAGATAACGTATCTTCGCAGCCTTGATATAATTAAAAATGACTAAAATTGCTCCGCAGAAATAACTGTTTTTGTCACGATTTAGCTAAAGCTTAGACAATATTTGCCACTGACGAAAACATATTATTACACATTTTCCCGTACGTCGCCATAAAGCAATAGCAGTGACGAAAAACAACGCCACTAAAGCATTTACTGCAAATTTATGTAACCTAATAAATCGCGTCGCCACTATCACATTTGAGTATTCCTATAATAAATAGCGTCGTTATTTCACTTTTGGTCGCGGGTGAGGTAAGGTTGTGGCTCTATACGTATAATTTACATTAGATAACAAAAGACAGATGACAAGTCTCCGTAATGCAGACCTGTCATCTTTGTTGGTAAACAGACTATGCATCATTGTTATATTACGCATCATATGAGTCCTCACAAAAAGGAAATGACCGAACCAACTCCAAAAAATTTAAGAATTTAACTTAAGGGCGCAGAAGATTACGTAAAAGAAAATTAGGTAGGTACAAGTAGGTATATAAGCAATAAGGCCGTAAGGCAATAATTCATCATCATCATTATTTGCCCATACTCGTCCACTGCTGAACATAGGCCTCTCCAATAATACAGTTCGTTCGTCAAGTTTAGGTTTCCAACCGCCACCAGCTGCTTTTTGTAAATTGACACTCGTCTAGTCTTAGAGCGTCCTATACTGCCGATTCGCGGTATCTACTTCAGAACCCAGCAGTTGCTGGTTCTGAAACATATACGACCAACCTATAGCTGTTTCGTAGCTTAAATAGTAAGCTTACTAATGCGCTGATTTTGATTGGTGACTTTAGTTCGTCTGTCTGATTACCTCATTACAAATACAATGCCTCCGAAAAATATCGAGAAGCTCTTTACACTCGCTGAGCGTCTTTGAATCAAACCGCTTTCACTGTCAGTGTCTAAGTTTCAGGACCTGTGGTTTGTGTGGATTACATATTTATTTTTGGCATATGCCACTGTTTGATGTATGAGGAGAGTATTCTGTAAAGTTTTCCCAAATGAAGCCAGCGCAAATAAATTCTTCGCATGGCCTCACAGCAAAGCTATTTCTGGCTAGTTTAGGCGAAACATAAATATATCTGAACGACCTACAGAGATTCCTTAACCCCATATAGATATTCTAAGCTTAATGAAAGGCACACAATCCTGAACACTCTACGAGTAATACATTTATTATCCCTATCTGGCGTTGTAACACAACTATCGCACAAAGACATTCCCAAGCTAGTGGTCCCCAAATATACAACAAAATTAATAAACAAATTAAGATACACGACCTGAACAAAAATGACTATAAAACCACGCTCACTGATTGGCTATTAAAACAGAACTATGACGCGACTGAAAATAGTCTAACTGAGCATGCTTGACAGGAATGCTGACACTACATCAACACTATGCACGCAAACACACACACGAATACACCCTCACACACCCATACACACACACATGTATATGCACGCGCGCGCGCGTATGTTCGACCATTCATAACACGCACAACACACACATAGTTCTTTTGACTACTTTTTTTTCATTCAGTTCATCTTATTAAAATTTTTATTTTTGTTATACTATACATAGATTAACCTTTGCTTTGAAATCAAGTTCATAAATTTCATTTCGAATTTCATTTCAAATTTCATTTCATTCTATTTCTAACCGAATTTCAAAAAGAACGAGTTTATGAACTCGACTACCATTTTTTTTTGTTTTCTGATTTTGGCAAACGCCCGAACAGATTTAGTATATTTTTTTATGTGTAAGACTTTTAACTCTTTTCCGAACTAGGCAGTCGTTGCCGTTCGGACATTGAGCTGTCGATTTTATAATATAGTCTTGTTGTCGTCTCTACTATAACATACCACAAAACTATGTAACTCATCGTACATGCATCGTAAAATTTACGTATACCTTTATCAATATTACGACGAAACATACTTACCAACATCCTGTATCTTATATAAATTGACCTCTGATTATTCAAAAGTCACAGCGAGTCTAAGATCAAGCAATAATGGGGACCAGTTCGTCTTCAAGCTCCTTTCTTCAAGAGGTTCCTTTTTTAAAAAGGACGGGCTGTGTTTTTTTGAGGATCAACCTTATATTCCGAGAGCTGGTAGCAAAATTTGGGTAGGTATTTAAGGCAAGCTGAAAATGTGTCGTAATAGTACTCCTGTTATATCCCAACACAGAGGTGCAGACCTGGCTGGTGAGCAGCGGGGAAAAACGAATCCCTCAATTCAAGTCACCTGGCAGGTGTCTCTCCCCCACGGTCCCTCCAAAATGATCTCTTTTTTTGAGAATCTCTATTTTTTAATTTTGAATAACACCCAATTTAAGTTTCAAATTGCCTCAAACCTATTTTTTATACATTTTGCAAAACATATTTGCACGCGCCTGGCAATGTTAAAACCCCGAAAAAATCATCTGGACTATTATTTTATTTATTTTTTAAACGTTAAACTACTACATATTAAAATTGTATATTGCTTCAAAAATATTCACTGAATAAAAAAAAAATTTTAGGTCTGCACCTCCATGTTTGGGTATAATAGGAGAGCTATGTTACAATATTTCAGCTTTCATCAAATACCTACCCAAAATTTGCTCGCAGCTCTCGCAATATTAAGGTCAATGACCGCGTGCCATACAGGCTCCCCAAATACAATGAGACATTTTAAAAATACAAAAAGATACGCCAAAGCTGGTTATAAATTTTAAAATACTCCTTACCCTGTCTGTCACATAATATTATGTTAGTACCTACCGAGCTTTGCTCGGTTTTTTTTAATATTATATTTAGGCAGATACAAATTACGTTCTGATGAAATATCATACATAAATAAGTACATAGTATAAAACTTATTAAAATGTTACATATAAAAAAAAAAAAACCGATAAAGTAAGAGCCGAAATTTGCTATCGTATCCAAATGATATTGTAGGAGTTTTTCATTGCCTGAAAAAGCACATAAATTGCCGTTTTTTAATAATACAATCTAGCTAGATCGATTTATCATCCCCGAAAGCCCCTGCATACATAATTTCATGAAAATCGTTCGAGCCGTTTCCGAGATTCAGATTCCATATATATATACAAGAATTGCTCGGTTAAAGGTATAAGACAAAATGTCATTTTTTAATTATACAATCTAGCTAGATCGATTTATCGTCCCCGAAACCCCCTGCATACATAATTTCATGAAAATCGTTCGAGCCGTTTCCGAGATTCAGATTCGATATAATTATGTATACAAGAATTGCTCGTTTAAAGGTATAAGATAAGATTAACATCCGATTTCACACTATCGTGACTTCGTGAGTTCGAATCCCGCCGGCATTTCTAAGTATTTTTCCAAGTTCAGATTTCAGATTTACAAGTTTACCAATTGCCTTAACGGTACTAAAGAAAAACGTCGTGAGGAATCCGACGTTACGAAAGACATTTTTAAGGATATGTGGCATTCCCGATCCTACTTTATAAGGGGGATTATGATCGTGTCTTTATCTTTGTGGTAGAAGGCTCTGTGTTCCTATAGTGGAAACTTATAGTGGACTGGGGATCACATCAATAATAGCCTTCTTAATATTGTTTTTTTTTGTTTATGGTACAATTTCCGACATGTTTTTCAGGCTCTTTACAAATAAATAAGCACTACATACCACGTTCGCCGTACTTATAATTTTTTTAATGAAAATAAATCGAACGAATGCACAAACCTCAACTTTATTATTTTACCGTTAAGATGCTATTTTCGTAATCTTCACAATATTTTTCGTGCACCGCGCTAAATCCAGATGGCCACGCCAAGATGCGTGAACCGATCACGTGACCACAATAAAGTGGTCTTTATGACAAATCTCCTTATTTTTTACATGTGTAGGTGTAGCTGGAGAAAGTTTAAGGGAAACAGAAGTTGAAGTTATGTAAAGACAGTCGAAACCACACAAACTCTTGAATTTTTTTTGGTTCTTCTTGTTACATAATAGGCTGTTTTATTTAATTTTGTGCGCCTAATCTCTAATCTGTGCATTGTACATAATATTTGCTTATTTTAGTAGCTATTTACGATATTAAGTTACGGCTGGAGACCCCGGGTTCAAAATCACGCACACCACTGTGTTTTCGAAGTCATGTGCGTAATGCCTCTAACTTAAACGGCGAAGAAAAATATCGTGAGGAAACCGACACGTACCTGAAATCTTTCAAAGTCCAGTTTCAATGTCATCCACTAACCCGCACTGGGCCAGCGTGGTGGATTATGGCCTTGTCTCTCTCTTTGCGAGAAAAGACGCCGAGTCCCAGCTGTGGGATCATTTTGTGGGCTGTTTATGTTTATGTCATGTACGATATTATACACCAAACGTCTCGGCGTTAAAAAATAACTGAGTTTAGTTAACACATATTGACAGATTTGTTAACAGCAAGAACGGCTTATTTCAAGTATTTTTAAACAACAGTAGGTGGATAGGGGTTGGTGGATACCAACCCGTGCTTGGCGAACATGGATGATTATGACCTAGTCTTCTTCCATATCGAGGAGGGCCTCAAAATGGCAATGGCCGCTAAGGGCAAAGGGAAAAAGAGGTGGCTGTTTATGATGTGCTTCTGATACGAAATTACATCATCACATTTCTATATTTACATTTCTCAGGTATTATTGATTTATTTTTATACCTACGACGGAGTAACAAAACGATCCAGACGGCCTGATAAAACCGGTCAAACCGCAGCCATCTATATTATTTCACATTTTCAAAACTATATATAGCATAAGGATCCCACTAAAAGCTCCGTGAAATTAGAGACGTTCTCTCGCAAGGAGTTCTCTCGTCAAAAGAGTCACCGTCATAATCCAACACGCTGGCCCAGTGCGAGTTGACGGATAAGGATAACGCAAGACGTCGAAAGATTCTTGGGACATGCTGTTTTCTCACGATATTTCCTTACACCGTTACAGCCAGTGTTCCAGAATATCGTAGTTTTTGTTTACTAGGTATTGGTTTACACTTCACCGCCATCTCCTCGTTTGCCTCGTGGCTTAGTTGGTAGTAGCTCTGCCTGCGAAGCCGAGGGTCGTGGGTTCGATTCCCACCCAGTGCAAATATTTGTGTGATGAATTCAAATGTTTGCACTGTGTCTGGGTGTTCCTATGTATAATAAGTAAGATAAGATAAGATAAGATAAGATAAGAAAACTCTTTATTAAAAGCCACAAAATAAAAATTACAAAAGATTAAGTATGTATTTAAAACTATATAAGTATTATATCAGCTATCTGGCCGCCATCATAAAAGTATTGCTTAGTTGATGTTGTGTGTAAACTGTCCACCTATATTTATTTATTATTTATATTCATATTCATATTCATATTCATTTATTCATAAGTGTTAATTACATGTCAATTTACAGAATTACAAATTAAGGATATACATAGGCGAATTAAATAATCAAATTACATAAATAAATTAAACTAATAAAACTAAATAATCAACCTAAATGCATAATCAAACTCAATAATCAAAATTAATACATTATAAAAAATTATTGTACTACAGTACAGTCCTCCACTTTACATTTTAAGAATTCCGTCATGCTGTAGAACGTCCGATCGACCAGCCAACGCCTCAGGCGAGACTTGAAACAAGCCAGGTTTGGCGCCGTGGTGATAAACTTAGGTAACTTATTATATACAGTCGGTCCCATGACATGTGTCAATTTGTCGGACTTTGCTAAGGTCCTGGGAATTTCTTTGAGCTGCCCTGCACGTCGTGTGGGGCGTGTATGGAGCTCACCGTATGCAGGATACAAATGCAGGTTGTTTCTCACATACACCGCGACCTGTAAAATAACAATGCAGGGCAGCGTCATGATTCCCAGTTTTTTAAACTGTGGTGCTGCCGATTTGTCACTACTTATTCCCGCCACTGCTCGCACGGCCCTTTTCTGCATGCGGAATGCGCGCTCCCAGTCCGCGGCGCTCCCGTACAGCTCGGCGCCGTACTGCAGCAGCGAGTGAACAGTGGCGAAGTAGCACGCGCGCGCCGCGCTCGCCGGCACCACCCGCGCCACGCGCCGGAGCGCGTAACACGCACTAGCAATTTTTCCACAAAGCTTATTTATGTGGTTCTCCCATGTTAGAACAGTGTCGATTTCAAACCCAAGAAAATTCGTAACGTTGGTTTGTTCGATTTCGACACTATTCACAAACACTCGCAGCCGTCTGTACCGCCTACCTGATAGATTGAAATGCGAGTACTGAGTTTTCTTAAGGTTCAGCGCGAGACCATTGTTCTGGAACCAGCCGTGTAACTGTGAGCACGTTACATTTAGCAGCGCCTCTAGTTCTTCCAGTGTAGGAGCAGTGACTACGGCGGCCACGTCATCGGCGTACATTAATATGTCCGCCGATGTAATCGCATCGGGCAGATCGTTCAGGAGCAGCGAGAATAAGATATTCGAGACGGAAGATCCTTGCGCTACGCCCATGGAGGAGCGCAAAGGTTCCGATCTAACCCTGCCCCCATCCCCGACTACTACCTGAGATCTGTCCCGCAGTATGCTGTTGGCCAGCGCCAACGCTGCGCCCCCCACCCCATAGTACTGCAGCTTAGCGGAGAGCACGTCGTGGTCGGCGACGTCGAACGCTTTAGAGAGATCACAGCAAATCACAGCGACGTGCTGCTTCTCCTCGCGCGCGCCGACGATGCGCCGCACCAAGTCCCGCGCCAGCGTGGTGGTGGAGCGGCCCGCGCGGTACGCGTGCTGCCGGTCGGAGAGCTGCTCAGTCTCGGAGAAGAACGAGGTCAGGCGCGAGCTGAGACCGCTTTCAAAGATTTTTGCGACAGCAGGGATTATTGATACGGGCCTGTAGCAGTCCATATCTTCTCTCTTACCCTTTCCTTTATATATGGGTGATATTTTTGCAGATTTAAGGGCTTCAGGAAAAGCCCCTTCCTTAATGCAAATATTAAAAAATATAGCTAGTATCGGAGCGATCGGGCCCGCAGCAGTCCTGAGCAACCTCATGCTAATACCATAAATATCCTGCGACGCTTTAGGAGGAATCCGCGAGGTAATGAGACGATACACCTCATCAGGAGTGAAAGCTCGAATCCTCAGCGAGCGATCGGCGGGCGCCCGCGCCGTGCGGAGCGCAGCGAGGGCCCGCGCCACGTCCGCCCGAGGGGCCGAGGCCGTGGCGGCCGCTTGTAAGAATTTGTAGTTCATAGCCTCAACCGCTGCTTTTTTACTGTGTGTGTGTGTGTATATTATTTATTATATCGTGTGATATTAAGTGACGATGCGGTCTGCGATGGAGCGTGATCACATAGAAGAAAGCAATTACCTACTCATATCAACTTGAAAACACCAAGATTGTAGCCATCGATGTTTTCATTGTAGTAGTGCAAACAACCCGAATGAAATGGACTATCACAATACACCAGACAAAACTGTTCTACGCTTGAAATTCTGATATAATTATTTTCTTCCACAGGTAAAACAAGCTCTCTAATAAGTATATCGGAAGCACTGGTCCCCGTTATATACTCGCCTATATACAGCAAAGTGTACCTCAGTACCCTGGACATGTTCCCGGGAGCGTTCTACCTGATCAGCGCTGCCTTAGCTGTCCCTGCCATAGTTCTTTTACTGTAAGTAAAACAATGCTCTTTAATTTGTAAATGTATTGTAAAACAATTCAGAATCGCAGCATCTTGGGGCCAACCTAAGCTGGTAAGCTTTAAAACACGTTTTGTTTTTGTTTTTGACCAAATATTTCCAGTGAAGTCTGAACCTTTGTTTCGCGTTTAAAATTATCTTTTTGTTTAACCAGTTATCAAGTACTGTTATGCATTGCGAATAATCAGCAGTATTGCTTCTAAAGACGTAGCAATAAGTTAGTGCAATCTGTGGTTACGTTTAATTCCAATGAAGTTACGTCCACGGATATCGCGTTACGGCATTATTTTATGGGGCAATTCAGTAAAATTAACCTACTTTTTTTTATAAATTGTATTGTAAATAATTAGCGGACCCTCTCTCACAGTCTGGCCTCGTGGTTTAGTGCCGGCTTGGGGCAATGAATATGGGTGTTTGTTATGTGTATGTATGTGTCTATGCGTTTTGAGTACATATTATGAATTTGCAATAGCTGAAATATTTGGCGTGAGCTGTTTGTCATACATAGAACATGCTTTGTCTAGGTTGGAACTAAAAATAAAAATAGCTAGGAAATGTTCACCAACATTCATTCATTTTAAATCTAACTTTCACCGAACGTAAACGTTTACGATGCGGTCAATTTGCGGTGTCCATTTTATAATCTATCTACCCCAAAAAACGAAGTAATACTATCGAATACAAGGACTTTTATAAAATATCAATTGACAGTAGAAAATATATTTGTGGTACGCAACTAAGTTTATACCCCGTTTACATGATTCCAGTCCAGCGACCGAATCCAGCGCTGGATTGCTTACTGGAATAATGGAAACCGGCACTGGAATGCATCAATCCAGTGCCAATGCATTCCAGTGCCGGTTCCATTATTCCAGTAAGCAATCCAGCGCTGGATTCGGTCGCTGGACTGGAATCATGTAAACGGGGTATTATGCCGGGGAAACAAATAGAAAGAGGCATAAGCCTTTCTGGTTAGAGTTCATAAACAAAAGTACTCCTACATACGACATAGAGTTTACACCATCACTGAAGTCCTGTGGCCAAATTGTTAAACTACACTTCTTCTATTTAGTAGTTTTCGATTATAATGATATAATACGACAGTGGCGTCAACATGATCGGTCGTGAGTAGTCGCGCGATGTCTTCGTATCCCGTTCCTACAATATTCTGATCTTGCTTGTTCTTGGGGCATTGTCCTTAATCCTCATTAGTGGGATACACGGGCAACCCTGGCCCGGATCACTGCTTAGTGAATATTAATGGTCTATGTAACAAGCTCCTTGTACTTGGGGAAATACCATTCCGATATTGTTGGGATATGCGACTGTTTCTATTACGCCTTTTGAGACCCTTCGTCCGCTTTTAACCATTTTTCCGCGTAAATATTTATGAAGGTTCTTTTGTCGAGTAGTTTATATTAAGGCAGTGGAAAAAAATGTGCTTGTTTTTTCTATAAAAATAACAATTACTTATTTTGTCAGAGAAAAACAAAAAACGACCTTAATTTAAAATTAAATTCGGACGTGCGACCAAATTTCATAAGAAAACTATCACAATTCGTTGAGAGATGTGAAAGTAAATTTAAGCATTTTGTTCATATTTCAAAAACCGCTATCAATTTCATTAAAATGTATATGGGACTACTTCTGAACTATGATCTATCTAACAACAAAAAAATAACCATCAAAATCGATTCAGAATTGGCGGAGCTAGCTCGTAACATGAGTACAAAAAAAACATACAACCGAATTGAGAACCTCCTTTTTCTTGAAGTCGGTTAAAAATTAATCGTCAAAATATAGGCAGGTTCTAAAATATAGGTAGGGCTACGTTCATAACTTCCGAAAAACTACAACATATTGGATATTTTGAACTGAAAACTTCTATAGCTGCGTGGATCACTTTTTGGTAGAGAAAAGTCTTATGAGTTTGCATCATCGGCGTAGCGTCGGAGCGGCAACCGAGCGGGAAATACGCGTTACACGCTTTATGGTTGGGTGAATATCTTGTGAATTCGGGCTACGGACATGCGTATATGACTGCCAATTTTTTGTGTCCGTAATATTCGGGACAAGAAAGGAGTAAAAAAGGAATTCGAAGAAATAACCACTTTTTAACAATCTCATATGAAGAGTGAATGAAACAAAAACTAAAAGAGAAATTCATTAAACCGACAAAATATTGACCGCGACCAACGTTGAGCGGTGTTACCCGCAGCTGGCTTAACTTTGCGGCAAACTAAACTGTAGGTTATGGGTTCGAAGACCACACAGGACAAGTAGGTACCTATGTTCAATTAACTAGTACCGCCGCGGTTTCAGCCTAGTACCCTTTCCCGATATTTAATTGACTTGAATGAATATTTTTCCGTGATAAAAAAATACAATAATCAGTCTTCCAAATTACAATCTGATCCGTTCAGTCATTTTAAGTGATTCAGCAACAAATATCCAAACTTTGGCAGTTATAATATTAGTAGGGAACTGTAGGAAAACAAATATTTCTTATACGTTTCTGTGTCATAAATATACATTTCCTTTTATGAAAGTATTATATCAGCTATCTGGTTCCCACATTCCAACTTTGCTAATTTTAAGGCCACATATTTTTCACAGAGCACGTGATTTCTGGCTGATGATGTAATTACTTAATATTCCTAGATATGTCTAATTTTACCGTCAGAACCGGAGCGGTGTCCGATTCGTAGCAGGTTCAAAACTTGGCTGCCCGCCGGTTATTTATTATTATTGGTGACTATTAATTTACTCCTAATAGGTTCACGACCTCATGGCCACCTGCTGTTTCGTACTTTCCTAGCAAATTAAATTTATTTTATATATTTTTGTGGTGGACATTTCACAAATAACACCATCTGACCCCAAACTACTCGTAAGCAAAGCTTGTTCTACGGGAGTCAGATAGCTGATATAATACTTATGTATTTTTAAATACATAATTTGCTATACTTACTATCATAGAAGACACCCAGTTAATAACTAGTGAGTTTCAAATAATATAATACACCCTCATACACTTAATACGTAAAACACTTGAAGTGTCTGTTCGAAATCCTAAATTGAGATGTTTTCACAAAGGGCATATAAAAGTACATTTAGCTATACGGTACTTATAGGTATAAGAAAAAAGTCTGTGTGTCTGTTTGTTGCTAATCTCTTAATCAGTAGGATCGATTTTTAAGAGACTTTTACTCGCAAATAATTGATGTTGTAAGGAGTAAATCTAGAGTTTCTCGAAAACAATAGTTTAGGTGAGCTATGGCTTACACCTCGGGGCAGAACTATTTTGTAATATCTAGTATAAATATAAAAATGTAAATAGTATAATTATTATAGTAAATTAATTTAGTAAATATAATTATTTTGCTCCGACCTTACCCCAACCAAAAGGCGAACTTTCCAAAGAGTCCTACCATTACAAGACTACCAAGGACGTATATCCTTTACAAATGATTTCGACGAATTGGGAACCTCCACCTCTTTTGAAGTCTGTTAAAAACTGTTCAAATTTAACCCAACGACTTTTCGAGTAGAAATGTCAAGTGCACCGAACGTTACGTTATTTAAAACACAATGAAACCGATTTCGACATGTCAGCAAAAAGAGACCTTGCGGTCAACAACTCTAATGCCCTTATTATACGTAATTTGAACCGATCGATTTCTCGAACAACGACCTTGAACCGACATTTTCTATATTTGACCATTAATTTATATTCTACTTGCCCTACGAGAATAGAAAGGCTAGTAAAAACGTAATTTTAGCAATTTTGTCATCGATAATCGACTATTTCTATCACTATTGCTATTGTGGAAACTGCCTGATAGCCTTGAAGTACGCAGTTAGGATGTGTCATATCGTTTCTGATCGAACAGTTACAGGTAGCCTTTAATGGAAATAAACATAATTGCCTAAACAAATAATATACATATGTAATATATGTTTGTTGTCGAGTTTGATACTGGTTACGTGTAAATGCGAATAGTATACAAGGAAATTACCAAATATCTAAATTTGCAACAGTAGGTACGTAGGTATTTTTGTAAGTAGATAAGTACCTAGGTACTGATCGTCAATATAAAACTACAAAAATTGACTTAAAGCTTTTACGAGCCAGAAACCTGCATAGTTTTTGAGTACAATCAATCCAAAACCGAAATTTTAGACGTCAAATGAAATAAAAGATTTAAAATAGAGCTTATATTAAGTCATGTATGGTCACGTTTTGTATTGCGTTGTGTTAGGTGCATATTGAAATCATTGCACAGGATTTGACCGCGATCTAAATTATTGTTTTTGACCGACTTCAAAGGAGGTTCTCGTTTCGGTTGTTTGTTTTTTTTTTGTATGTAGGTATGTTACCCGATAGCTCCGCAATTGAGAATCAATTTTAATGATTTATTTTTTGTCTGGTAGATCATAAGTTAGAAGTTATAAATTTTATCGAAGGCGTTGAGGCGGTATATGGAATACATATAAACAAAAAAATTGGCAGTCATAGGAACTGCCGATAGAAGTGAAAACTTGCTGTTGCCCTGGTACTGGTACCTAGGGGCAAACGCAACTCTTTTATATTTCTGTTGTCCTGGTATCTGGAGATAAACGCTGGGCTGTTGGAGGTAGGTAATCGAAACTCTTTACTGTTTCTGTTGCCCTGGTACCTGGCCGTTTTTACCGAGTTTACTCGAAGATTTCATAATATCCGATCCGATCCATTATCATATCCAAGCGTGACGATTGATGAATCCATTTCACAGCCCACGAAAATTCTGTCTATAGTGCGCCTAAAGAAGTTTTTTTTCACTTCAAAAACAAAATTTACTTTCAAATGAGTCCATAGCTTAGTGATGGATTCTTTGAAATTGGGTCGAGTGACTGAATTTAATTTTTAAATTTCGTTTCGATTCGATTTAATTAATCGATTTTTGTTTGTTCGGAGAAAATGAATTATTTACCTTGACGTTTCAGCTCCATTAATATATAATATATTAATATTGGTGGACAATTACAATGATCGTGGTCATAATAAAGTTATGTTCCTACAGTTTTCATTATGAGCTCAAATCGCGAATGCTTATTAACTACAGAATCGGGGAGAAATAATACTTGGAATGTGTTAATAATGTTTTGATCAATAAAACACAAATTTAACGATCTTAAGACCTTTAATCCTACTAATATATATTTTTTATTTTGCCCGCTTTTTATTACTTCTAAAAACATTTCCATCCTAAGGTTGCCTGAAAGAGATCGCTTTTAGTGATAAGGCCACCGATTGTATCCACTAGTTTTTTTTTTCTTTAACTGTATTCTTTTGTTTTGGTGTGTACAATAAAGAGTATCTATCTAATATTAAAAAAATATGGTATGCTTGATACACAACACGGTCGTGAAATTCGGAACTCGGGAACTATCTAGGATAGCACAAAGTCTATCCCATATTACCTCAAAATAATCAGTTTCTTGAGGGTTATCTCTGTACCAAATTCTATTCAAATCGGTGCAGTAGTTGTGGCCTTGAAAACGTATGACGTAAAGTGACTTTCGCATTTGTAATATTATTGGAGCATAAGGCATTTAACTTCACATTCCTTGATTAACACTATTCTCTCACGGCGCGGCGACACGTAGTTTCCTTAGATTCAAAGCTAATTCAGTCATTCAGCAGTAGGAATGCCATTGTAGTAATCGTCGTCTATATAATATTGACAATAATGTTCGTATCACACCTTCTACATATCATTTACCTAATTATTGTAATTTTGTAGTTCATAAAATATTACTATGAACATAAAATTTTATATTTTTGACGTCTATATTTTTGCATCTACTAGCAGCGCCCCGCGGTTTTACCCGTGTAGTTCCCGTTCCCGTATTTTTTCCCTGTGTTCCTAATTTCCACCCGATCTGTTCATACGTTACAACGTGTTTGAGCAACAAACATCCTAACATTCAAATATCCAAACATTGACATCTACAGTATTATCTAGTAGGACATATACATATATACGATTTACGAGGTATTTGTAATGATAAACCGTTTTCCATCATGACCATTTTCTCCGCTGTTATCTCTTCACTTACAAACTTACCATATTTTATATTTTTTACCTAAATTACATTACCTATTTTTTTGGTTAAAGTTCAACTGCGTATATGGTTAAAGTTAACCTACATACAATACACTTGAGACGAATTTCTTAGCATTCCATGTATTCACCGTGCAGGTGCCGGGTCCATCGTGTGGCAGAGAGAGAAATCTCAAGTAGACCCCAAGACTTGTGACTCGGGCGTAGGTTTAAAAGGGGCCCCTTTGTGACGTACGTCACAACACTCACCTTCACTACTCGTATTTCTCTCTCTGCCCAGCCAAATCCGATATTGCCGATATTATTATATTTATACAACAAAAACAGCAGAGAAAACGATTATTAAAACTAAAATTAAGTATTAACATTTTGGGCACAAAAGGGGATCTTATTGCTTATAACGATCTCGTCAAGATAACCTGATTATTAGGATCATAGGTACATGATTTACGTAAACACTACGTATCTAAGTGCTAGTCAGCACTAAATAACAAATTTTACATATGTTTTTATTGTTCCCAGATTAATCTCCTATTTGCGACGAGCGGAAGCCGCGTTAGAAAGCAGCAAAGAAGACAGAGCAGTCGAGGTCAGAGCAAAGGAAGACGAAACGACTAGTTTTTGATATTACCTACGAATTTATATTTAAGTTTATGTTTTATTCAAAAATCTCAATAAATTTAAGGTTTTTATTTGCATCGTGTGTTTTGTATAAGTTATTCGTTAAAGTTCAAATACCTATCTATACCTATTCTATTTCATAGACTTAACAGAAAATCGCGTAACCGATAATTAACATGAATGTACTGTTAGTAACTAGCAGAATTTTGGCGAACTAACGTCCGAGCCACACGAGGCTAGTTTTTCAAGCTAGGATAGTAAGCTAGTGTTAGTAAGCTAGCAAGCCAGTACTTCGTCTAGCTTCGTGTTGACTAACTAGCGTTGCGTAGCGTAGCGTTGCATACACGAAGCTAGAATTACTAAGCTAGCTATACTACTAATATTATCCTAGCTTGAAAAACTAGCCTCATGTAGCTCGCAAAGTTTGTCTTAATGACATAAACGTCAACCTACCTAATATGCGCAACTAGAAGTTGCAATTTAAATCCCAAATGTAAACACTTGGGATTTAAATTGCTGTTTGTGTTTGGGAAATGAATTCATGTGCAGAACTGAGGTATTTATTACCTAATTCCCAACATTAGCTACAATGTGAGCATTACTAAGTGTTGACCATCATCGAACAGGAGCCTCCACTGAAGAGCACACCTCTTTAGCCCACCACAAAACAAGATATTATGCTGTGATCATCACGAAGAGCAAACCAACACATGTGTACCGATATAACCTGGATCTAGGCACCTATTCATTTTGAACGTTATCCGAATGACCAGGGCCGGATTTAGAGGTGTGGAGAACTACAAATGGTTTCAACTTAACTTAAAAAATGTTTTCTGTCGAAATTTGTTTTTTTTCCGAATTGTCTGTTGTGGAGGCCCCCGAGCATATACCCCGTTTGCCCTCTCCTAAATCCGGCCCTGCGAATGACTCAATTTCGGAATGACAATCCTTATCTCTGTCATACTAAACGGATAAGACAGAGACCGAGAGGTTTGATTCCGTGTCGAGATCAATCCGATTGTGTTGTGATTCAGGGTACTGGACTTCAATTTATGTGTCAACTTGCCACTACGTTGCTAGTGCCAATAATTCTGGTGCAGGACTGCACAACTATGTAGAATTTATTTGTTAGTACCTACCTGAGCTTTTGGTATAATGTTCTCAGATGATACGTGCTAAGTATAGTATTATAATACGTATTTATATTTCTTTCTAATTAGTAAGTAGTGGTAGCACTCTTGGCAGAGTCCGTCTGGGGAAGTACCACACCTTTGCCAGTTATTCTGGTTGGCCTCGTGGCTTAGTTGGTAGTAGCTCTGCCTGCGAAGCCGAAGGTCGTGGGTTCGATTCCCACCCAGTGCAAATATTTGTGTGATGAATTCAAATATTAGCACTGTGTCTGGGTGTTTCTACGTATAATAAGTATATATTTAAAACTACATAAGTATTATATCCGCTATCTGGCCACCATCATACAAGCTTTGCTTAGTTTGGGGTCAGATGGTGTTGTGTGTGAATTATCCACCTTCTAATTCTCACCATCTTTCCAAATCCTTCCCAACCGCTCCACTGCAGATCTGGTTATGGCCCACCTTCGTTTAATCTCGTCCATGCAACCTCCCTCTTTGGATATGTTGGATCCGAGATAAATATAATGTTGTACAACTTCACAATTAGCTACAGTTTTAATTCGGGACTATTACTTGCAGCTCTGTTCACTATCATGATTTTTGTTTTCTCTCCATCTATTTTCAGTCCAAACTGAAAGCTGACATCCTTTAGGCGAGTTAAAAGCCTTTCCATGTCTTCTTTGGACTGCGCAAGAAGAGTAGTATCATCAGCGTAACGTAGATTATTTATGAACCGACCATCCACAGAGATGCCTCTATTCCATCCATCGAAGACAATTCGCATAATATACTCTGTATATATATAAGATATACAGATATATACTCTGTATATAAGATATTGAACAGCAGCGGCGACAGAATACACCCCTGCCTTACACTCGATTTGGTCTGAAACTCGTCAGAGAGGACATTATCCACTCGAACAAGTGTAGTTCCTTTGTCATAGAGCTGTTAAATTAAGTAAATAAGGTGATATGGAACCCCCATTTCTGCAAGTATTTTCCAGAGTTTGGCTCTTACAACTGTATCAAATCCACGAAACTAACAAAAATTACGTAACGAACGTTAAATTCTCTAGCTTTCTCTATGATTTGTCGCAGTATCAGTATCTGGTCTCGTGTACGAGTACCCCTTCCTTTCACGACTCCAGCCTGTTCAGGTGCTATCTATCCTGATAGATAGCATAGATAGCACGCCTGCAGTCGAGCATTAAGAATATGACTATGAAGAACATGACTTTCCCAGCATGTGAAATCAGAGAGATAAGTCTATAATTATTGCACTTTGTGGAGCTTTTCTAATGCAGCGATTATGAAGACTGAACGCATGCAATCATCGGACCAAATTCCCGTTTCCATCGTTGACATCGATTCCAGACTCTCCCATAGCAACAATGTTATCTACTCTTACAGCTTTATTGTTCTTGAGGTATCTCACTGCTGCCCGTACTTCATCCCGCAAAACAGAAGGCTCGTGCTCGCTCCAACCATCCAGAGTATAAGCAGATCCCAGTGCACAGCTATCGCCAGTGAAGAGATACTTACAATAGCCCTTCAATAGTGGATACTATTCTCTCTATCTCAGTAACTGTCATACCCTCAGCGTCTTCTATAGCCCATGTCTTCAGTTTAAACTGATGTGTCAAATATCGCACCTTATTGTGGAGATATTTAGTTTGCAGACTATTTGACTAATTTTGACTATTTGATTTTGCAATAACTATTATCTAACTGTACGTAAAGTAGGTGCATTTAATTAGTAGACAGAAAGCGTCAACTTCTAGCTAGATTATATTTGCAATTAAGCCTTTTTTAACGCAGGGGACCTACGGAGGCTACCCGGCATGGTCATCTCATCTAGGGTTCTTGAGATAGTGACGCGCAGCTGGTTTCTGGCGCGTGACTGGATTTAAATGCCAGGGATCTGTACCCCGCGAAGCGGACCCACAAAGATATCCGTGGTGTCATGGTCGTGTTGTCGAATGTGATAGCAGTTGCATGGCGCGGCTCTGACATAGCATGGCAAGCCATGCTGGGTCAGAGTCGCGGAACTCATAGCAATCGTAGATTAATATTGCCTATCTCGATAATCTTTAAACAACCGCTTCATCCTCAGAGAGGCAAAAAGCAGATTGATTTCGGCGTAAGCAGTATGTAGTGAAGTTCGCCAAACAAAACTTTAATATCATGGAGTATGTACAATGAAGGACCACACAAACCCATCATAATGTTTTTAATTGTCTATAACGCATGCACTTAGCTCTGGACCTTGACAACTGACCATAGTTTCGAACGGACTGAGCCACTGAGCCAACATGGCTCACTATGATTTGCCTCACTTTTCTTGCGAGGACCTGGTTTCTAGGCCTTATTATTCTATGCATTTAACCCACAAAAAAGGGATCCTACGGAGATAAACATATTTGAATAGACATATTTTTACACCTACGATACAAAGAATGAAGGCTGTATTTTCGTTCATGGTGCCAAGGTAACGGTACGCAGTTTGCAGGTAAATTCCAGATAACATTCACACTGATAACCTCATCATCATCCTGTCATCAATTATCTCTGCGGCATGTTCCATTATAGAGCAATAGCGTCATGGAAATGAAAATAGAGATTAGACAATAGATATTTTTTTAGAAATATCATCTAAGTACATTGGCTAACTCTTTCAAACTTTCATAAGTGCGAATGATAGGTTATGATAATATTATAATTATCTGGGTAAATTTTGTGACCGAATTTACACGTAAACTTCGAAGCAAGGCAAATGACTGAACTAAGAAGCAAGTCCGAGCAAGCAATCCTCGTTTCTGAATTTAGTATGTTAGCTTACTGAATGCTATTTATTACACTTCACTCAATTCAGAAGCGGCTAAATTCAGTCGACTAAGTTTAGCCAAGTGCCTTACCTATGACGTCCAAGATCCCAGAGCTGCCATGGGGATGATTGGCCCCTTAGATTGGTCTGTCTTATTGGACAAAGCTTTAAAATAGTTGTCTGACGAACATATTTACAAATGGAGTATGAGAATTTAAGTGAAGTTCAAGTTATTATTTTGGAGTTGTTAAGCAAAACGGCCGACGGAAAGTGTCTGGGAGTATTGGGACCTTGTTTTTAAGGATATTGCCTACAACATACGTAAAAATCATTTATTAGAAAATACGTGAAGTAAGTAATGTTTGTATGTACCTTCATTACCCCATACCTCAAAATTGGCCGTCTAAGCAAGTTAGCGATTAAGCATGTGTTTTTAGTACTTACTAACTCTCAATCGTCCACATTTCATATCCATACCATAAACTATCTTTGTTCAAAATTTCAATCCGATTCTTTCAACCGCTGCGATTGGGCAACCAATATCAAACTTTTGGATTTATAAAATTGGTAGGATAAAAACTTTAAGTAACAAAAAAAAATATTGGCAGTCATAGGAATTGCCGATAGAAGTGAAAACTTAAAACTCAAAATTTTATAGCTTACCTTGGAAACTACACGGGTCACGGGTGTAACCGGAGGGCGTGGTCTCGCCATCTTAGCTTGGCCATCTAGAAATACGTCAGAATTTCCCATTGGCTGATGCGTTTCTAGATGGCCATGCCATGATGGCCTGTCCACGCCTTTTCAGCTACCCAATAGCCATGGTAAACTCGGGCCAATAGCCATGGTCCCGAGTTTACCCGAAGCTTTCTTTTCATAACCGAGCGTGACGAATGAATTCAATTCACAGCCCACGAAAAATCTGTCTAGGCGCGCCTAAGGAAGTTTTCACTTCAAAAAATGTAGGAACCAAAAGCAAAAAAGGTTTTGTACCTACAAAAAAGGATTCGTATATAGGACTTAATGAATAATAAAAAAAAACAATTTAAAATACCTATTAATATTGGTACTTTCGTAATGATCATATTTATGATGCTGGTAATAAAAAACTCTAAAAGTACGCGTCCATGAAGCCACTTTATAATTTTGTCTTTAGCGGCCTAGCACGGTAGAGACACTAGGTAGAGTTGAGGCGCTAAGGCGAGGGAGGTAGAAAGGTGGACCTCTGGACATCAAATAAGAGAAAACGTCGGTGACTGCTCCAGCTTGTGCTTGGTACAAAGATTGTCCATAGCGATGGACGCTGAATAGCGATTCAGCGGAGTAATGGCGCCAGCGTAATTTCATTTATTTATTTATTTCAATTGCTGATATGTGCTTACAGCATAGCCAACACGCACATACAGCCACAATACAAAAATAAAATATTAGATATTAGACACATTATTACTAAAAACTAAAAACACACAAAAATAACATATCATTTTTAAATCATTTCAACACTACAATTAGATTAAATACAAACAAAATTTAAGTACACACATAATGAAATGATAAATACACAATTTTATTTTATTTTCACACAGCTAATAACATTATTTATAACTAAAAAAATATGTACAGGTACGTAAAACATACTGATATTTATCAGTAAAAATATCCAGGTCTGGCCTATGAGCAAGCAGAGCATTGAGTAGATTGATTGCTCGCGCCGTGGGCGCGTACAGAGCGGTGTCGGTGCGCGCGCGCACAGCCTGGAACAGCGGGCGCACCGCGCAGGCGCGCGCGGGGCGCAGGCGGTCCGGCACCGCCAGCGAACAGCGAGCTAACGCGCAAGGGTTGTCGATCTGGCCATTCAATAACCGGTAGTAGTGCATCATTAACGCACACTTCCGCCTAAGTTCTAGCGTATCAATACCCACCATACCGGCGACAAATAAGGACGGGTACAAAAATGGATAATATCCAAAGAGCTTCTTGTAAAGGTAACGAGCGAACTTCCGTTGTACTCGCTCCAACATAAGACTGTAAGTCACTTCGTGTGGATCCCAGACTATGGAATTATACTCCAGGTGGCTACGAACGAATGAGTAAAATAGTGTAACGATAGCATTCTTGTCATGAAATCTCGCAGTCTGCCTCATGACGAAGCCTAGAGATTTGAATGCTTTCGTACAAATGTTTTGAATATGTCGATTGAACGTAAGTTCCACATCCAGGGTTACACCCAAATCGCGAATTTCTGTGACGCGCTGCAGGCCAACACCACTCATGGTGTAATCGTAGTGGATGGGGCTCCGCGATCGAGAGAATGTGATAACATTACACTTAGATTCATTCAAATCCAAGCTATTATCTTCTCCCCATTTCACCACACTGTCATTATCACCCTGCAACACGTCACAGTCATCAGTACTAATGTAATGGTAGTAATGGCCAGCTGTGCTGGCTGCCGTTAGGGGAGGCTTTAATATAGGTATGTCAGCACTTGTAGGTAAGTATGGATTTTTGTTATTTTTATTGAAGTGAAAACTTCTTTTGGCGTGTCTAGGCAGATTTTTCGTGGGGTGTGAATTGAATTCTAGAGTCACGCTCGGGTATAACAAGAAATCTTCGGGTAAACACGGGACCATGGCAATTGGGCATCTATAAATGCATCAGCCAATGGGAAATGCTGAAAGGGCGTGGTCTGGCCATCATGCTATGGCCACCTAGAAATGCGTGAGCCAATGGGAAATGCTGAAGCATTTCTAGATGGTCATGCCATGATGGCTAGGCCACGCCCTCCGGTTTCACCCGTGTATTTTCCAATAAAGCTATCAAATTTTGAGCTAAGTATAAATTTTCACTTCTATCGGCAGTTCCTATGACAGCCAATTTTGTTTTGTTTTTTGTTTCTAACTCATCTTCTTATATATAAAATTCTCGTGTCACAGTGTTTGTTTCCTTACTCCTCCGAAACGGCTTTACTGATTTTAACCAAATTTTATATGCATATTCTGTAGGTATGAGAATCGGCTACTAGCTATTTTTCATACCCCTAAGTGACAAGGGTTGTTCACTAAGGCAAAACAACGTTTGCGGGGTCAGCTAGTAATATATAAATAAACAATTATTAAGTAAATGAATTCCTTTTATTGACTTATAATACCTAATATAATAGAAGTGCATCCTAAAATGAACATAACAATATACTAAAACCTAAATTATTTTGTATATTGATATTTACTTAGAATAATTTTAAGGAGAGGCTTTCATGTAGGTATGTTGTTGATGACTGCGACAAATATATTTATTTTACTTGGTCTATAAACACAAGTCCTTGCTAGAAATGAATGCAATAATTCAGTCGACTTTTTATACTTGCATTATTTTACAGATCCTTGATAAAGATGTATGTAGGTGTACGTGGTACTTCAGTGTCAGTCTATTCTTTCTACGCTTTTACAGGTTATTGCCAGAGATGTTGCATTGCATAGATACCTACTTCCGTCTATTTTTTCTGCCCTTTTTCAGGTATTTGCCAAATAAGCATGACTGTTAAACTACAGTATATTTACTTACTTCCACTCCTTATCCGCTGTTACAGGTTGCCAGAGACATATTCAATACCTACTTCAGCCTACTCTTTACACACTTTTACAGGTCCTTGGATACCTCTACTAGGTACCTACTACTAGATATGTAACTAAGCAATGTAAGTAATGCTTTAGTCTACTCTTTACACGCTTTTACAGGTCTGAAGAAGTAGGTACCTACCTATATTATTTAAAATTAAAAGAACCTTACTCCATTCACATCCACGGACGACTTTATTCTTATTCTTGTATGAAAAATATTTCTTGGTAATAAATATTTATTATCGTGTTAAAACAGTTTGGTTGACTGTATTTCCAGGAAAGGAGATCAAGGACTATCAAGTCTTAAAGGATAAGGATTCCTAGAAATGTGGGTGACAGCTGAGTACTCGAGGAAAATATCAAGGAAAAACGGGACTGAGCCTGAAGTGAAGTTAAAGTAATGCTGTCGTACGTTAGCAGCTTTAGTTACAAATGTCCTTGACTTAGGTATACTTACTATCGAGATGGTCCAGACAATACTTCCCCATTGATGTTATAGGTAGGTAAGAAAAGATATTGAGATTTGTAGTATTTTTGAAGCAAAAACTTTTTTGGCGCACCACACACAGATTTTTCGTGAGCTGTGAATTGAGATCAAGCGTCACGCTCGGGAATGAAAGAAATCTTAGTGTGAACTTGGGTTAGAAGCATGGCCGTCTAGTCTAGATGGCCAGGCTTAGAAGACTTATGTAGACGACAATAGTTTGAAGATTTATTCCAGACTAGCAGCGCCTTCCGGTTTCACCCGCGTAGTTTTCAAAGTGAGTTATCAAATTCTTAGTTTTAAGTGTTCACTTCTATCGCCAGTCCCAATAACTACCTATTTTTTAAAATGAATTGTATGTAGATGATCAAGTCAAATCGAAATACTGTAGGTAAAAAGGAGCTTTAGCTCAATCGGTAGTCACTAGGGTTGTGGGTTGCATTCTTACTAAAGGACACTTGTGATTCATTGCTTGCACTGTGATTTCATGCGGATGTTCGTTCTGTGCTTAGGTCTTTTTATGTATCATAAATATGTATATAAAAATCAATATAAATACTTATGCCATGTGCCTGCTGTCTACGTCGGAGCAACCAGTGCCAGATTTAGGTACCTATGAGTATGATGTTTTTTTGCAAACTTGGTCGAGTCTTCTCGTCACCCATCCCACAAAGTCTCAAAACAAGAGTGTACAACCAGTGCGTCCTACCCGTTATGACCTACGGTGCTGAAACGTGGACACTGACAGTCAAAATGGTCCGAAAGCTCAAAGTCGCTCAGCGAGCTATGGAACGGGCTATGCTTGGAGTATCTCTGAGGGATTGCATTCGTAATGAAGTAATTCGTCAGAGAACTAAAATCACCGACATAGCTCAGCGTATTAGCAAACTGAAGTGGCAATGGGCCGGTCACATCTGTCGCAGACCCGATAACCGTTGGGGTAGACGGGTTTTGGAGTGGAGACCGCGAATCGGCAAACGTAGTGTAGGACGCCCAGAGACCAGATGGAGTGACGATATACGAAAGATGGCTGGTGGCAGTTGGAAACGTAAGACCGAGGATCGGGCTGAGTGGCGTATTATAGGAGAGGCCTATGTCCAGCAGTGGACGAACACGGGCTGATGATGAGTATGATGTTTTTTTATGAGTCGTCGCCGCCTCGTGTACCTACCTTTCCAATAATGTTCCATTATACACACGATAGGTAAAAGTTTATGTAGGGATTTGACGTATTAGTAATTTTATTGTAAAAAACCATGACAAAACCAGTAAACGTGAATGACTTTTAGGCTCTAGGAAATAGAGTGAGCGTCCTCTGAAACCAGCCACCCCTAGGCAGCGGACTAGGTACCTATAGGTACGGCCTATTAACAAATCTAAGACCGAGTGTACTCGTAGGTAACCCCTTTTTTGTGCGTGGGGAAATGGACGGCGGATTTGCACTTGGCTCTAGTGACGTTACGAAAATCAGCGACGTGTCACCTCCTCGGGAGGGCCTATCTATAGATGGTGTGCCGGACGGCCCTAAACGTCGGAAGCCCCAGGCCTTCCATTGGGTACCTACGGGATGCGAGTCGGAATGGTTTGTCTCCGTAACAGATTATATTGCTCCTCCTACTCTTGCATCTTGGATAAGATGCTACGCTCCATCGTAGACCGCATAGTCGCTTAACATCAGTGAGATGGCGGTCAAGTGTAAACCTATATAAGTTAGTGAAGTGGTAGGGCTCTTTGCAGAGTACGCCTGGGGAAGTACCACACCTTTGCCATTTATTCTTCCGACAAACAGTAGTGTACAAACATTCCTGTGTTCCGGTTCGAAGGGCAATGTTTCCAGAGAAATTACTGGGCTAAGAGATAAAACACCTTATATCTCTGGGTGACGAGCGCAGTGCGGTGGTAGGTAATGATTTGGACGCTTCACGTTCCATTAGCTGCGTGTCACTGTGCTGTTATGGGCAGGTATGTTGCTTACCATCAGGGACATATACTGCTCGTCTTGTCACTCTGTACTATTAAAAAAAAGATGGTCGGCAGAGGGGAATCCGCACCCCAGGTAGGTACCTACTAGCTGGAGGTTCTGGAATCGATTGAAAGACTTTTAAGACCTGCCAAAGTTAATGAAGCCTTTGTTTGAAAGAGACTTCAAGGTTTTGAACGTTTCCCCAAAATCGCTAGTTTGACCTGTCTTTTTTTATCAGATATTTGTGTTACGGAGTGTGGAAATGATCTGCATGATCTAATACCGCCTTGTCTTTTCTCTATCGGACTACTCGTAGGTCGAAAAGCGACATTATTTCATGGTTCCATAGACTCCAACGAAGAGGTTTGACTCTTATTTTGTGATAATAAAGTCTAGACTGCGCAATTGCCTGAGTGGGATTTCCCGATAGTAACAATTTTGGTTTCTTAAAATCTAAAGTAAATATATTTCTTCTAGGTTCTAGGCAAGGACGCTCTATCGTAGACAATGTAAACCTACAGGTACTTACCTACTTAGTTTAAAAAAACGGTTCCACGGAATGTATAGAGGCACATTTACCTACCAAAACAACATCTTTAAAATTTTTGTCCGTATGCCTGTTTGTTTTAGCTAATCTCCGAAACGGCTGAGCCGATTATGACGGAGCTTTCACTTCTGGATAATTAATGTTCTATTTAATGCTTAAACACTAACAATAACTTAGGCTGCTCTTGAGCATGATAAAAAAGTAAGTGGAGTTCCGCGAAATAAACAAAAACCATTAAAACGCGCGTGAAACCGCGGGTAGGTAAGTATAGCTAGTTTTTAAAATAACGCACGGGCCTAGATCTGGTGGTTGTCAACTTGTCACACAGTAAAAAAATAGATAATACTTTACATTTTATTTATCATTTACAATCTATGTACACCGTAACAACAAACTTAATCACACGTCTAAAATTTAAGTTTGAAGTCTTTAGAGGACGGTTTTTGTGGTTTCACTTCACTTGTACCGTTGATCAACATTTTGATGTATCTCCCTTGCTGGTCCGAGGGTAGTGTGATGCCGAGGACTTCGCAGTTTTTGAGGATCTCGGAGCATCCTCGGAGATCTCTGTTCCTCACTGAAATTAGAATAAAGATGCATGTATGATTAATTAATAAGCAAATAAGCGAAGATTCTCCTGAATCATGGACGAAGGGTAACACAATTTGGGAAATAATTTCAAATTTCTGTTTTATTTACAAGTTTGTTATGTCGATCTGAAAACGGTATCAGATAGATATATCCCACCAAAAACATTCTGTAAAAAACTAGCCAAGTCTCAATGAAGCTGCATATTTATCTCTAAAAAGTAATGAAATCTAGATAAAGCCGTGCCAAGTCTAAGGTTCCTTACTGCGATTTCTTTATTATTATAGTTAATGTTGTGTGGATTGGCCGTTGAAGGGTACACAAGGGTACAAAACCAGGTGCTCTATGACACCATTGCACCAATCTGTCGCCAGAACCGCTACCATTGACGCTGGAAAATGGCCACTTGGAAAACGTTGATTCAATAACCAGTCAAATGTTTTTGTCTTACTATTTTCCCTAAATTGTAGGTATGTATCCTATATGGTGTGAACAATAAAGAATTTCAATAATACTTATGTGTAGGCGGAAACAAACAGTTTAAACAAATATTTCCAGTCTAGACGGACTTTTATTAATTGATAGAAGTCCGTCTGTACGTCTATTTTATGTTAGATAGGTGGTCGATTTAATGCTCCAAAAAAATAGAGCAGAAGTCAGCATTCGATACTGAATGCAGGTGTTGCTGTTGAATGCATGCATGTGTTGTTGTTGATTAACAACAGCCTATTAAGTGACACTAGCGTCCAATTGCCAATACCAGTATAGGGTATTATCTCGCTTAACAAACCTAAGTAGTTACAACAGATACAACATAACGTGTAAACAAAATTGACTTGTATCCACTAACGGACTAACGTATAAAGAATGTTCAACGGCCAAGTCACACAACATTAACTATAATAATAAAGAAATCGCTGTAAGGAACCTTAGACTTGGCACGGCTTTATCTAGATTTCATTACTTTTTAGAGATAAATATGCAGCTTCATCGAGACTTGGCTAGTTTTTTACAGAATGTTTTTGGTGGGATTTCACTTCTTTTTGTAGAAACGTGGATTGATAGATTTATTATATTAGATGTATTATTTGACACATATTCTTTTTTTCCAGTTCTGATTCTTGTACAGTAGCAACAGTTTTTCGTATTGCCCATTCGCGTTCATTATTTAAGTGGACTCTCCATAATAGGCAAAGAACTTTAGAAGATTGGAAGAAGACTGCAAATAAAAAAAGCCAGTCTAGCCTTATCTAGAGTTTTCCTTTAATTTTATCCTTTAATTTGATTTATATGCGTATTAAAAGCAGAAGGGGAGGCATTCGCCCAGTAGTGGGAAGCAATAGTCTAGATTAAATTAGAAGATGTGTCCCACTATGCTGGATTTTTGCAATGACAGTAGATTTTTTTATGTACTAATAGTAGAATGGGGCATTACTAAATATCTAATACAGCTGAGACAAGCTGAGGGTTCTTCATCAGATACTTCAGACCTTCGATTTTTGACATCAAATGAAGAGACAAACAAAGTTGAATATTTTTTGTAAAGGCGTGTTTTCAAATAACCAGGTATACCACCAGGTACTCCAGGTTTTCGATATTCCTAGTTTTTATAGTTTTCCCTTTATGTGGCCATTAAACCCTTAGTCTGTACCAAATTTCAGCTCTCTGAGTTTATGGGAAGTACTAGTTCTATTTGATGATCATGAGTGAGTGAATGAGTGTCGTAAATGCGAAACTTTGCATTCGCTTAACTTCGGAGCTAAATGACGTACAGACTTGAAATTTTGGATTTTAAGTACGTGGTTATAGCTTACTAGATGTCGAAAATTTCAGCGTTCTGGTCTTATCCAGAGGTTCTCAAATAGGGGCCTGAAAATGCGGCGAAATGGTTCCAGTAAAGTATGGTACGGCAGTGTTTGCTTCGCGCTCGACTTGGCGGGGGCACTGCCGTGCCCCCAGATAGAAAACTCTTTCTTGTAATTAAAACAAACGGAAATTTTACAAGTAAAACACATATAAACCGGCGCCACAAATAACGACCTTATTGCAATAATTTTCAAGCAACCTTAAAGGAAATTCACCTACATAATATAAGGTTAGTTGAGAGGATGTTATATTAGGCTCGGGAACTTCCACGTGGTGCACCCTGGGCATCACACAACAACTTGTCTCGGTGGCACCTTGTTGTGTAATGACGAACCCCGGCCGGGTTTGGGAACTGTTACACCCCCTTCAGCAGTGCGAGCAGTTGGGGAGGGGGACTTGAAAATTTGGGAAGGTTACTCGCCGATAAATCAGCTATCGGCCAAGTAAAATTCTTAAATCTTCCAGATGAGGGTCCTTCACAAGCACTCTGATTAGCAGAGTGCTCAGTGGAAGAACAAGGGCCGCAATGCGTCCATAGAGCCAGAACCGCGGCTATGCCTAGCCGCGGTGTTGAGGCCGGACCTCTCGCTGCCGAATGTCATCGCCGTGAGCAAGCGGACACGGGGGCAAACCTGGAGAGTTGGCACTCTGGGCTCGTATTCCGTCTCCACAGCAGGGCCTGGAGTTCACCGTTTGTTTGGAGTTTAGGCCGAGTGTCCGGGGTGTGGCTCTACGGTGCCATAGACAGATTCACACACAGCCAGATACACATAGAGACAGACCTGTATGTGTGTCTGTCTGTCTGATAGACAGACAGACTTCGACGTCAAATTTATAACACCTCTTTTTTTGGTCGGGGGTTAAAAACCGCAGTAACTGTGCCATTAAGTGGTCAAGTAGGAGTTAAAATATTGCAAAAAATTGCGAATACGAAAAAAATTATAAACTTTGAAAGACTCATCCTCAGAAACTATTGGGTGTACAGAGACAATTCTAGTATCATATTGTAGCAAATTTAGTCTACTTTATAAACGCCATAAGAAAGTTTTTACAAAAACTAGTCGTTTAGGGTTATAATCGCCAAAATTTGAAAAATAAACGATTTTTTCGATTTTTGACAAAGTTGCATTCGTCGCTCGAGGTCACAAACTTGGGACAATCATTAGGCCAACATCATAAACAAGTCTGCAAAAAATCAGATCTACCGGATTTAACGCATACGATAATGTATAAAGTTACTGCACTATTAATAAAAGGTCTAGTTTTTTGCAAGAAACTCTAAAAATAATAATTTGTTGTTGTTGACACATCAATGCGTTGATCATCTAATTTTCCCGCAATTCCTTAGTTGGTGCTACAGTTTGTTTCGCTTTTACTTAATTTTTTTTATTGATCACAACAATGTTTTATTTTTGTTTACCATTTACCATCGCAATGTTTCTGCATAGCCCTAAAATAGAAAAGGTGCGATAGTTAATTACTTATATTTTTACAACCTATTCAATTCAATTCAATTCATTTATTCGAACCATACATTCATAAGAACACTTGGTAACGTCATTAACAAAAAGGCATAAGAATCCGTGTACATAATAAGATAAAATAACAATGTCAAAATGAATAAAGCTGTAAAGGAGCCTCGTCAATCAAATGCAGCTGTAAAAAGGCTTTGTCAAAGACAAAATAACAAATAATTAATACATACAGATACTACATGAGTACAATGTTCCATCAAACATTTTATAAATCTATTACTTTACCTTATTACAAGATTCTAGTTCCAGGTTCTATCATTTCGTAACTAAAGAGATAGATATATAACGTGAAGATAAGGACTAGACAATTACATACTTAGTCTTAATGTAATGTTCTATCTAAGTATAGATAACGGACGTGATGATTTATGGAAATCGGAAAACGCGTGGGAAGATAAGAAGTTCATAATTAGTGTTTATCGCTTGACAACATCCTCACATATATCACGCAACGATTTACTGTTTTATTCTGTACATTTCGTAGGTCGTGGGTGAGATTCCCGTCTAGGACAAACATTTTTTGTATGATAATTACAAATTTTTGTTCTGGGTCTGGGTGTATCGAACCTACAAATGTATATAAAAATATATCATTATCATCATCACCAGCCCGTGGTCGTCTACTGCGGACATAAGCCTTTTTCAATGTTTTCCACCAAATCCGGACCTCGGATCTCCGCATCTATCCGCTTCTTGAAGAGAGCGGCACTCTCTTCAGGTCGTCGGTCCATCGAGCGGGAGTCCGTCCCACGGTACGTCTCGACCGTGGTCTTCATTCCAGAACCCGTCTTTCTCAACGTCCATCGGCTCTGCGACAGATGTGACCCGCCCACTGCCACTTCAGCTTGCTTATTGTCAAGGCTATGTCGTTTACCTTAGTTCTCCGTCCTATATCCTCGTTGCGGATTTTGTCCTTCAGATATACTCCGAGCATAGCCTTCTCCATAGCTCGCTGTGCAACTTCGAATTTGTGGACGAGACCTTTTGTAAGTGTCCGTGTTTCCGCCCCATATGGCCAGGAGGATACACTGGTTATACACTTTAGACTTCAGGCACTGAGGCAGTGGCGACTCAAAGATTTGACGCAACTTCCCAAACGCTGCCCAACCTAGACGTATTCTTCTGTCAGTCTCTTTGTTAAAATTATGTAAGTATGTATTATTAAGGTGCGCTTATACGGGCGACTAAAATTGCTCAATTCCAGTCAATACTCGTCTAATATGACGTCACGGCTACATCAAGCAATTTACGGCAACGGCAACAAGCATCAATACTGCGCAATACAATATTGAGCGATATCGCGCAACTTCATCAACTAGGCAATACTGTCCTACACGAGCATTTCAGTATTCGCTCGCTATGGACGACATTGTTCTTGCTGCGGCTTCTTGCTGCGTCGGCTTGTAGCGCCACCCGACCTCTCGCTCTCCCCGCGGAAGCAAGACGGCAAGCCGCAAAACAAACAAGTGCGAATGAGATATATACAAAAATTGCTAGGAATTTCCAAGCCCATTGGATATTCGTCAATTCGTATCGGCGACATTGAGCGATATGAAATATCTGGAGCAATTAGAAGCAATATCGCCGAAATAATTGTCGAAATTTATTGAAATTGCTTTTAATTGCTCCAGATCGGTCCATTCGTGGCGCCGAGCAATTATTGCCCTAGTGTAAGCGCACCTTAACAGCTATCTGGCTCCCATAGAGCAAGTTTTCTTGTTTAGTTTAGGACTAGATGGTGGTGCTTTGCGGTTTTACCTGCTTAGGTATCGTTTTCCTTTTTTCCAGAACAAAAAGTAGCCTGTGTGCTCCAGCCCATATTCTAAGTGTTCCAAATTTCAGCCCGTTCCGACGTGATGGAGCAACAAACATCCAAACTTTCGCATTCATAATATTAATAGAATTTGTGGATCAAAATGAAGAAGAAGAGCAAAATCGACATAAACGAAATATCGTTTATGACGCTAAAGATAAAAGTAGTTTATTTTTCTTAATTAGTAGTGGTAGGACTCTTAGCTGAGTCCGCCTGGGGAAGTACCACACCTTTGCCAGTTATTCTACCGCCAAGCAGTAATGTGTTCCGGTTTGAAGGGCGATGTTGCCAGAGAAATTACAGGGCATATAGAGACATAACATCTTAGATCTCTGGGTGACGAGCGCAGTGCAGTGCTAGGTAATGATTTGGACTTTCATGTGCCAATAACTCCGTGTCACTGTGCTGTTATGTGGCAGGCATGTTGCTTACCTTCAGGCAAATGTCCTGCTCGTCTCGTCAATCTTTATTTAAAAAAAAAAACAAAATGGACTTAAGGCAGTTGACTTCTCTACTGTCTTTCGAACTTTGAAATAGCTCAGAAAGCGCTCGGTCCTAGAGGTACATCAATAATGAACTCAAGTATTACTGGGCCCTTGGAGCAGCATTATCGTAGGTAATGCTTCTCATTTTAGACCGGTAAAAAGTTTGAAGCACAAGTAGGGTGGTACCTACATACCTAGTGATACGATTACATTATCAGTGAACCCCTATTTATCCTCAGAGTTCAATAGGTCACTCGATTAGCAATATTAACTGTGCTGCATTCTCAAATAAACGACCCTATTTGGTTAGTTTTATCAGTGCAAACGTGCTGACTACAGTTAAACAACGTGTAATCCATTGTCTGGGAGTTTATGCCTAACACAAATAAACCAAAAGTAGCTGGGTGACCGAGCTTTGCTCGGTTTAAATACTAAATATACTTAGATACTTACAGATAAAAGACTCCAAGAAATATATTTTCTTAAAAAAAACGAATTGAAAAAAAAAAGAGAACCCGTCTGGATTCGAACCCGGAGCTACTAATTCGTGACCGCTATGAGCGCCCGACTTCCCGTCTGAGCTAATTATGCTGTCGCGTCACGCGGCGAAATTTACCTTCACATTCTAATGTCTATTGTGACAGTTTTTCATTGTCTAAAAACGCGCATAATATGCGTTTTTTTTTTAAATAAGACCTAGTTAGATCAATTTATCGTCCCCGAAATACCCTGCATACATAATTTCATGAAAATCCGTCGAGCCGTTTCCGAGATTCAGATTATATATATATATATATTAGGGTGTCCCTTATATGGCAAAAAAAAATTTTTTTTAGAATTTCGAAACGCATACCCTCTACTTTTTTTAAGAATGCTAAAATGTACTTAAATACGAAATTTCATATTTGTAGCATGATTGCAACCCGTGCCGACCGAGCTCTAAAGTTTATTAAAAAATGGTGTTTTGGCCTGACATCTTGGTTTGATCCAAACTAATTAAAATGCAACAAATAAAGTAAATATGAGTAATAACAAAATAAGATCAACACAAACTTTTATTTAAATACAAATTATAATAATAATTAATTAGGGAGACTTCTCTTTAGGTGTAGTTTTTTTACAGTCTGGATACAGATTTCTATGTTCCTGAACACAACGCAACAAAAACTGTTTTTGTTCTTCTTCAGCCGTGATAAGTCCATTAAAATCTTGCATTCATTTAACAGCAGTGTCATTTACGACCTTCAAACAACTTATTCGTCTTCTAGCTTCCAAAAAAGTAGTATTGTCACCCCAAGAAGATACATCCTCCCGAAGAAAACTGTCGTCGATCTGCAGTCGAGATAGAAATTGTTTGCTTCTTTGAGTCACAAAATCATCCAGCATCATAATATCTGAAAGAAAGAAAAAATAGTCTAAAAAAAGCAAAAAATAAGCCACGAATCTTTGAAAAAAGAAACAAGAAAATATTAAGCTTACTAAAGATTTATAATTTTGCGTATTTTCTTCCTTCGATGGGTTTTTGGCGTTTGGCGGAATCTGAACTTTCATCTCTGTTTAAATTATTAATCATTTTTGTCTTGGAAATCAACTTCTTCATCAAAGAGTAATAACATGACTGCTTATTTACACAAATACCATAAATGATGAACAAACTTGCTTGTGGAAGCCATGGAACTTGTCGCGTCTACTTTTTCATATTCTTTTAGAGCTTTCAAAAAGCATAAGTCTTGGTTAGGTGCTTTAACTGCCACTGTACATTCGAGCCAAGATTTAGTATACTCTTAACTTTTTAAAAATTGGAATATCTGGGCTACTTGTAATTTGCTTTACCTTGGTTTCAAAAACAGCTTTGAGGACCAACATATAAAAATGATGACGTCAAGCAAATAGCAGTAATTCCCTTTCTAAAGTCTGCTCCAAAATAGCACAAGCTCCACTGAAACGGCCAGTATTTTAAGCTGTTGTATCGCAGCACATTATCTGTACTTTATCATGGAGGTTCCAGTCAAAGAGTGCAGTTGAAATGGCTTTACCTTGATGTTTTCCCGAAGAACTCTCTAATTTTGGCACTGCAAGAAGTTGTTCTCTATCGTCAAATGAAGCAAGACTTGGCAAGCGTTCTTCTTTTGAACTTCATAATCCAATCCAGGTCATAGTTTCCCATCCCAATGGACTGTGACTACGTCAGGCAAATTATTCTGGAAGTCAGTTTTTATTGCTTCTGCCCTGGATTTTCTCCCCTGAGTACGATTTCGCTGAATCGAAGATTTGTTAATAGGAAAATCATCGGTGTTCAGACCAAGCGCTTCTACAACCGCATGGAGAATGTAAACTGAGTCTCTTATGCTTAATTGGCATCGATCTAAAGCTGCTACCAGTTTAGGAGTTATGAAACTTTTCGTGCCTCTTTTCGAACTTTTTTCAGGGCAAGGAATCTGAGTACTAAGTGCAGAGTTCGAAATCTGTTCCTCATTCGAATTCTCCAGACATTTCAAGCTATCTACCGAAGAAGTACATGCATCAGCCAATAGCTCTCTTTGTTTTACCTTTCTTTCCTCTTCTTCCAATCGTCTTTGCCTAACTCGTTCTTCTTTCTCCGCCAATTTTTTGTCAGTTCCACCTAAGCATCCCGGTCGACCTGCCTCTCTCTGTTTCCTTAAAAAATCTTTGTCTTCCAGGTCTTCCTCTAGCTTCATTCTGTCGAAGGCATCAGCATGTGAAATATCAAACAGGTTATCAAGGTATTTTACAAAATTATTTTCACGGTTCTTGAACGTCTCCTGAGTTTTCTTACAGTTTTTTTGCAGCTCCCTCCAAACATGGTATAAATCAACAAGTTTCTTCACGCTGTTAGGAAATGCCTTTGTAGGAATTCTGGCTTTTCCCAAAATATAATGCACTCTCTTATAACAAGATTCGCACATTCACTAACAGTCAGCTTGACCTCACGTATATTGTAAAAAAACGGTGAGAACTTGTCGATTAGATGGTAATTTTGCACCATTTATCTGGTGGCTTGGCAGTCCGATAAGGTAAATATTTTGTTTATCGCTTCGTAATTCCACAGACATCTTCACACAATAAACAACAACGGAGTAATAATGTTAGAAATCACGTATGAAATGACAATTGAAACTCGCAGTAACAGGTCGCAGCGCTGCACCCGCGCAATTGTATGGACAAGTTAAAAACTCAAGTCGGCACGGGTTATCGTTTATAAATCGGGCTAATATTTATTTCTGTACTATATTAGGTCCATATAAACGTTTTTAGAAGGTATGCGTAAAAATATATTGACATTGAATTTTAAGGGACACCCTAATATATATATGTATACATATTTATATAGGTACAAGAATTGCTCGTTTAAAGGTATAAGATATGTGGAAATTATTACATATTTAGATCTTATTGACGTATGTCAAAGATCTACTGAAAGAGTCATGCTAAAAAACTTTCATACTAAAAAAAGGCCACTGAAAGCTCGCGAATCAATAAGACTTGTCAATTTTCTATATGTACTACCTTGGTATCTGTATTGTATTACTATTGGTAGGACCCTTAGCTGAGTCCGCCTGGGGAAGTACCACACCTTTGCCAGTTATTCTACCGCCAAGCAGTGATGTGCAAACATTACTGTGTTCCGGTTTGAAGGGCAATGTTTCCAGAGAAATTACAGGGCTTAGAGACATAACATCTTAGATATCTGGGTGATGATGAGCGCAGTGCAGTGCTAGGTAATGATTGGGGCTCTTCATGTTCCAATAGCTGCGTGTCACTGTGCTCTTATGTGGCAGGCATGTTGCTTATCATCAGGCAAATGTCCTGCTCGACTCGTCACTCTTTATAAAAAAATGGGATTTTCGACTTTAGTGGTAGGCCTCTTTGCAGTGTCCGCCTGGGGACGTACCGCATCATTGTTGTTATTCTGCCACCAAGCACATAGTGTGCAAATATTACTGTGATCCGGTTTGAAGGGCAATGTTTCCTGAGAAATTACAGAGCTAAGAGATAAAACACCTTACATCTCCATATCTCTCCTACAAAAATACAGTGTGGTAAGTTTGACCTGTCTGTCTCTATGTGTGTCTGTTTTTGGCGTCTTAGCTCCTGCACCAATTAATAAATGTTCATTTTGTTGTTTTAGTTAAAACAACAAAATAAATATTTTGTTTCGTTAAAGTGCACCAGTCGGACGCGTTCTTAGCTTGTTACATCAAAATCGAATCAGCCGTGTCAAAGTTATCAGCTCTTTTGTTAGCTGCGGTAGGAATCTTGGTATTATATTTAATGGACATTAGCTTTACTTGGAAATATATGTGCGACCTTACATTCTAAACAATCAATTGTGTAGAGGGATTTATAAATTTTTAATTTAAATTATATAATGTTATCTCAGCTAGGTTTTTTAGTAAAAGGAACCGAGATTGAGATTAAGATCGTCCAAGCATGTTAAATTGATTAAATTGTCAACTCTCAACTGTTGCCCTCGGTAGTTTTTTTTTTTAATAGCTTAGTTTGATCGCCACTTCGCTTGATGTTAAGCGACGATGCGGTCTACGACTCAAATGTCAAAATCACTCCGGCTACGCATTTTAGAGTCTAATTGTTCGTATAACGAAGGTGGCATCAAACCTTTTCATCCGGGCCTTAACGTCCTACTTTTTTTTTTATAACATAGAGTGATGAGACTAGCAGGGCATGTACCTGATAGTAAGCAACACGCCTGCCACATAACACCAGTGATACCCAGCTATTGGAACATGAAAGTCCAAATCATTAGCACTGCACTGCGCTCGTCACCCAGAGATCTAAGATATTTTATCTCTAAGCCCTGTAGTTTCTCTGGAAACATTGCCCTTCAAACCGGAACACAGTATTGTTTGCACATTACTGCTTGGCGGTAGAATAACTGGCAAAGGTATGGTACTTACCCAGGTGGACTCTGCCAAGAGTCCTACCACTACAAAAGGACTACTCGATAGAAAGGAGCAAGATCCCCTCACGAACGAAGAGCTTTGGCTATAATTTTATGACAAGAAAGTCTAAGCTGTGGAATGCGTTGCCTGAGTGGGTTTTCCCTGATGGTTATAATCTCGGTGTCTTCAAATCTAGAGTGAATCGGTTTCTTCTAGGTAAGTACGCTTCATCGTAGACCGCATCGTCGCTTAACATTAGGCGAGATGGCGGTCAAGTGTAAACCACCTGCGTATCTTTCAAAGTAAAAAAAAGTATATCGAATTCAGTTTTATGTATGTAGACTCCCATGTGGGAGCTAGCAGAGTAGCAAATTATTTGTACTTGTATTCAAACACAAACTTTAGCTCCCGCCAAAACTCGTATTGGGAACCTTATCAACAGCCAATAATAATGGCACACGGAACGGTGAATTGGAACGCAAGAGGTCACTGTACGCCCTCTGTACTGATTCGGTATAGTTAGGTCACCGAATCTAATGGACGCTTCCTTACCAGTCCGAATTAACCTGATTGTTTTGATTTCAAAGGAAAAAAACGCATTTTGCAAACGATTATGAGGAAGGAAGTTACAGGTCGGCCATTTTGGGACGACCTCTCTGAAACTGGTAAATCGGAATTACAGCGCAGGCGTTTCGCTACTTTTTTTTTTTTAAATATTCGTAAAATGGTGATTTTTTCATTAATATAAAATTCGCGTCTAGCCGCCACCATCTCAGACCAACTATCCACAAAAGTACTATGGAATGATTAATCTTAGATATAACACCTCAGGCCGTTACAAGAATTGAGAAATACTTATTAAAAGTATGTTAGTCATACAAGGTACGTCATGGATACAGGAATAATCAGCACTAGAAAGAGATATAATACACAAGATCAATTGAAAATCAATAATTTAGTCCATCAGGTAGCTTATGGAAAAATATGAGGACACGTATTTTTTGTTTAACAATTTTTTTTTTTAATCGACTGAGATAGAAATTATCTTTGTTTTTCCGGAGTGTGGGTTGCGTCTTTGTAAAAATCGTACAATGAAGTGACGTCACTCGAAACTTTTAAGCACTCTGTATCTTCGTTGTTTTAAGTTTGTGAAACAAAAAAATAAACGTGTGTAGGTACAATATTTTTAATATCTTTTGTACTTGACGGATTAGTTTTATTTAGTCGTCATGCCTATTTATTCACTGTTTTTCATTAAAATACGAATAATATAGTGGAAAGTGGAAGTGGAACGAAGTAAACGGAAAAAAATCTGTTGTCAGATTTTTAATAGGGATAAAATAACATAAGTTGCCAGAATTGTATTAAGTATGTACGTATGTGACCAATGGAATGTTATGACTTTGTCGGAACATAATTGTAACTTGATTTGGTAAAACAGTAGGTATTTGTTTTAAAGTTTAATATGATCATTTGGTTTACCTCACCCGAATAAAACAATTAGCTACATCGGCGTTCTCTTTACAAAATGTATTAACATAAATTCAATATATTATTTTATTATCAACAATGTTATTGTAACTTACTTCTTCCATTAGAACAATGTAGGACAATAACATCATCAAATTGGCACGAGTTGATAAACTCTTCCCGGCTTGTGCCATTATGTGTGTTGCTAACTTGAATGATAAATGTTGATATGAAATAACTTTGAGTCAGTCGACACTTATAAGTATAGCAAACTAAGAATCAGTTAGCTGACACAGATACGGCTTTTGGGATCCCCAAATAATAAATCACAGTAACTTACAATAAAGATTACAATGTCAAAGGTTATTATTACATTACGTTATGGTACATCAATTTTTTACAATAAATATTTTCGATAAATTCACTTATTAAAAAATAAATAAATAGGTAAGTAAAACAAGTACAACTTAGATGTCATTGAAAATTTGGAACGAATTCCTCGACGGTGTATGGCGCCATTTTTGTCAAAAATATAATAAATTTACTTTATGTTTAAAAACAGCTTTTGACCTCACTTCTCGTATGCTCATGGGTAAGGAGTTGAATACCTGAGCTCCGAAGATTTTCGTGCATGTTTTCGACTTCGCTAGTCGATGTCTCGGCGTAATCAACGTATTGGCATTCCGACTACTGATATTTTTGTCAAATTCACTCAATTTTTTTAACGTATACATCCATAGGTACATGGAACAGGTACAGTGTTGGTAACGTCATAATTTTAAGATCCACGAAGATCTGCTTCGCTGGAGGTATCGCGCGCGCATGGCTCGCTTCTGCATAACAAAAGCTCTATGCCAGTCTGCGGAATACCCCCATATGTCGACTCCGTATGCCAGGAGGGACTGAACGGTCGCATAGTAACAGCTCCGCACCGCGGCTTGCGGGAGCACGCGGGCAACTTGCTCGAGCGCAAAGCAGGCCCGGCCGAGCCTTTCGCATAGGCCGTCCAGATGGCCGGTCAGGGATCTGTCCACCTGTAAACCCACTATAGTGAAAGAGTCAAACTGCCGTAAGGTCTCTCTCTCCATTTCGACTCGAAGTTCAACACATCGCCTTCCGGAGAGGTTGAAGTGCAGCACATTGGTGTTTTTTGGGTTGAGAGTCTGACCATTCCATTGACCCTAAACCAGCGCGCGAGCTGGCCGGCTACCCTTTTCAGCTTACACTCTAGAACCGGCCCACTCGGAGCCGTGACGATGGCCGCCACGTCATCCGCAAACATGAGGAGCTGAGCGTCCGGCACCGAGTCAGGGAGGTCGTTCATCAAGAGGCTGAACATCAGGTTTGATATGCACGATCCCTGAGCTACTTCTATCTTCAGACGGATGGGATCCGACTTTATTTCGACTGATACCGCTCCGACAGTTTGCGGGTCTCGCAAGAAGTCTTCCAGCAGGCGGAGCGCAAGGCCGCGCACGCCGTAGTGTACGAGATTCATCGCTATGACCACCGGGGTCGCAAACGTCGGTCGCGCGCATCACCCGCTATACGAGCTTGCGCGCCAGGCCCGCCGTGGACCGGCCCGTGCGGTAGGCGTACCTACTGCTTGTCCGACAACGCGTCAGTACTCAGTACCAACCAAGTGTCTTAGCAGTTTACTTGAGATACCTATTTCTAATGCCTTCACCACCGCAGGAATAATAGTTATCGCCCTGTAGTCCGAACAGTTTTCTTTTTTTACCTTTTCCTTTATGGACGGGACCCACTTTCACCTTCGTCATAGATTTAAGAAAGATACGTTGTTTTAACAAACTGATATTTAAATTAGCTATTTATGTGGCTATTATAGGTTCGCACTTGACCACCATCTCGCCAGATGTTAAGCAACGATGCGATCTACGATGGAGCGTGTTTACCTAGAAGAAACTGATGCACTCTGGATTTGAAGACATCAAGATTGTAACTATCGGGGAAAACCCACTCAGGCAAAGCATTCCACAATCTAGGCGTTCTTATTACAAACGTGGAGTCAAATCTCTTCGTTCGTGTTTTTGGAACACCAACCATGAAACGATGTCCATTTTTTGAGATACGAGAAGTCCGATACAAAAATGGGCAAGGTGATATTACATCATGCAGATCAGTTGCACACTATCCGAAATGTACCCGATAAAAAACCGATAAGCTAGCAATTTTGCGGCGATGTTCAGGACTTTGGAAGTCTTTTACGCACAAGAGTGTCATTGCCTATGAGCCTTCTGGGACGTCTCTCAATCCTGCATGGGTTGCAACCTTCGTTCATTTCGCCTTGTCGCATGATTTTTGTACGGCATTGCGAAATAATGGATTAGAAGAGGTAGGTATGTTTTATGTTTCATGTATTATAGTGTTGTTAATATGTTTAAATTTTACGAGACCATACCGTAGCAGATACGCATTAATTGTACTAAATGAGACTAGCAACAATTGATTTGCTCCTTTGCTATGCGAATTATAAAAGGTGTTAACACCATGTCCTACTAAGATTTAAAACTTTGTCCAGAAAAATTAAATTCAGTTTTTAAGGCATGCTCCAACATTTGTTTTAAATATGCTGTGACGTGTGCGTTAGTCTGGGAAAAAGAATGAACTGCGCAGAAGGCGCTTGTTTTGAATGCTTGTTTTAGACGGCAAAGGCGCGAACATCCTGCCGGGAGTTGGAAGGCTGGATGCCTTTCAATGTCCCTCTCTTGGTAGTAGGCAGAGGCGATTCAGCGTTCTACGCATCGTGGTCCCTTGTGCTGTTGTTCGCAACGCGGGGTAAGCCATCGTGGCCATAGACAACTAGTCGCTCTACCTAGGTGTCAGTCATCTGATAAGTACCGACCAAATGATCTGTCTTTTTTAGAATCGCTATTTCTTAGTCATAAATTATGTCTAATACCCAATTAAAATTTTAAAGCACCTCAAATATTTTTGAAGTGAAAACTTCTTTAGGCGCGCCTAGACAAATTTTTCGTGGGGTGTAAATTGCATTCTACCGTCACGCTCGGGTATGATAAGCAATCTTCGGGTAAACTCGGGACCTTGGCGATTGGTCATCTAGAAATGCGTCAGCCAATGGGAAATGCTGAAAGGGCGTGTCCTCGCCATCATGGCATGGCCATCTAGAAATGCGTGAGCCAATGGGAAATGCTTACGCATTTCTAGATGGCCATGCCATGATGGGGAGGCCACGCCCTCCGGTTACACCCTTGTAGTTTCCAAGGTAAGCTATCAAATTCCAAGTTATAAGTTTTCACTTCTATCGGCAGTTCCTATGACTGCCAATTTTTTTTTATAATTTTTGCACACATCTGGCAATGTTAAAACCCTGACTAAATAGTCTGCCTTATAATTTATTATATTCTTTAAACAATAAATTGCAACTTATTTTTTTACCAGCTAGTCACCAGTCAGGTCTGCACCTCCGTATTGGGGTATAGGAGAGCTACGTGAAAAAAAAGTTAGCTTACCTCAAATACCCATCCGAAATTTGCTGCCAGCTCTCGGAATACTACATTCAGGGCCAAGCAACGATGCTAGATCACAATTCTATCAATATTACATGGCAAAAAACAAACTTACGTTTATAGCTGAAGAGTACTTGAAGAACCTTTGAGTAGTCATCCATCATTTTGTACTTCAGCAACGTCTGTAGCAGTCTGACTACCGCATCTTCGTTGTAGTTGTTCTTTAGAGCGGATATACTTAATGATGCCACCCTGGAAATTTTAACAACAAAGATATTAGCAAGTAGTTTGTTTACACATAAGTCTTTATGATATGAAACAAGGGGCATTTTATGTCAATGTTTCATTCAAATCATTTATTTTAAACAAATGGAGCTATTTAGTTAGTTTTTTTACTGAGACGATTAAGATTAGGGCAAAAGTAAAAATATTATTTTGAAACAATGTATGATTTTTGTCTTGTCTAAAATTATTAAAAAAAGGGTTAAGCAATAATTTGTTGTTCTTATCAGCCTTTGTTAAACATTATTGCCATATAATAAATAACTTATTAGACTATTATTTGATAACATGTTTACATCATTAAATATTTTTCTCCAAAATCCAAACAACTGAGTCATAGTTAATCATCATCAGCCTATCTTAGACCACTGTTAAACATAGGTTTTTCAGATGGCTCACCACTCGGCCCGATCCACATATTTGTTTCCGCCCTGCCTGCTGTCTTTTGTATATTGTCACTCCATCTTGTCTCAGAGCATCTTACACTACATTTGCCAATTCACAGTCTTCAGTCAAGGACACATATAGTTATATCAGCGACAGATATGACCAGCCCATTGCCATTATTATTTTAGTTAAACTACTCTAATCATTTTGATGAATTGTGTGAGATCAGTACATAACATAGTAACTTCTTTGGTCTATTTTGATAGATAAGTAATGCATTTAATGAATAGGTACAACCTCATTGGTAGGTTTGTACGGCGAACGTTGGCTACTTCACCAAAGACCACAAGAGAGAATAGATAAGCAGGAGTGGTAGAGGCACTGAGCCAGAGGTGAAGCAAGAACCCTACTGAACTGCCTCGGTTTTACGTGTTTTCTGACAATCAAGCTCAAAATTCTCAGAAGCTTTGAAGAAAATAGAAGACTGATGAATTAAGAGACTGTTCTATTAAGAACATATATTATAGAACCAAGACACTCTCAACGTTTAAACCTTAGACGCTGACGAAATTACAGTAGCATTACTGAATGGAAGCCATGACAAAAAAGAAGTTGAGCCAGAAGTGGAGGTGACTTAGAAAATAGCAAATGGTGTCAATCATGTCGATTACTAGCAGTCCCAATCAGTAGTGATGGGCTCAACTGACGAAACCTAGGTCAGACTAAAGAGGACTAGAATTAGGTTGAAAAGGTTTCTTTCTTCCACTATTTCAACTTTCATCTCGTATTCCAAGGTATTTTATGTCAAAATAAGAACATAATTGCCAAAGGTCATGGACTTTGTGGAGTAGCTCATTAAAATAAGAACCAATATACTTACTTATCTTTAACAATTGTTCTTAAATCTTCAGAGGTGTCCCACAGTTCACTTGACAACATCTGATCTGAGTACCAAGTGCTCAACCAACAGATGTGCCAAAAACACACAAGCGGGTAATGCTCTTCCCACGTTCTGCTGAATTCCAAAACATATTTCTTGAAAACGACTAATGATGCCTCAGAACGATTTAATACTGAATCGTGTATCAGTTCTCGAAATATAATCCTGTAGAAACTTCTCAGGTTCTCGTTTTTAGCAAAACTGTCTTTTAATATTGATAAACCTTTTTCTGAGTTACCTTTCAAACATTGAGCTTTAGCCAAATAGTGAGCAAACTCTCCATTTCTTCTATAAACATTGGGAAGAACTTTAGCACAATATTTCTGTAAAACATTGACCATATCTGGCTTACCGTTTTTGCTGTAATTTTTAAGCAATGTTTTCAATGTCACATCACTTATAAGTTTACGACAGCTAAGGGAATCAGTTAAAATTTGTTCGATTTGCTTATCTTTATTTTTTAATAATAGTTGTTGCAAACTATTGTCAACTTCTTCATCAGACATTACTGATATGTCTCTGCTTTTAGCATCTGACTTTGTAAAATAATTAGCGCTTAGACCTGGTACCACGGTTTGTTTATAGGTCATCTTTTCGCGTTGTCTTAGTAACAAGTCAGTGTCGAAAATATCGAAGGTAGCCACTGCAGTCGTGTACGTTGAGAGTTGCGGTAAAAACGTTTGACTCCGCCAAATGTTCCATATATATCGGAAGAGGGCTTCATGTTGTCGTAAGACTCGCATTTTCGGCAGAATCATTGTTTTGCAAGTTTTGTGGCTATAAAATAACCTTTGAATCTAATATTTTTCGTGCTTCGTTTCATTACCTTTCATACAATTTTGTAAAGGTAGGCAAACAAAGGGGAGTAGGTGCTCCCAAATTCATTTTTATGGTTTTAATATTGATCAAAAGAAAGCTATGAAACACGTTAGCAAAAATAACAAATACAATGAAAGAATGAAATAATAGGTAGTGAAACTGAAAATCAAAACAAAGCTGATCGGGTGATAGGCAGACACTGACAGACATTTGAATTTGAGGTATTACTTTGACAAAATTATAAAGTTGACACTGCACAGTGATGGTATATATTTTTTTTATTTTTTTTAGCAGCGCACCATACATATTTTTAGCGTGTAATTTTTAACTGTCATCTAGCGTCAAGTAGTAAAATCATAGAGAGGTGTTATTTTTAAAATTGTTTAATGTTGCAGCTATTCCACGTTAGATGGCGTACAACGATAATTGTGTGCTTGTAAAGGTGTCTCAGTCAGAGTGCACTTTTTCATTTTATAATAAAAATAAGTATTTTATGACAGAGTTGTGATATTTTTATTGTATTGTAAAGAAGACACGTTCCGATTAAGTATGGAATAAAAAATATCCAGCAAGTGACCCCCACGGCTCTGATGACAGGTCATTGCCAATTTTTCGAAAAAAGTCAAGTTCTCCGATGAAGCGCATTTCCATATATTATGAATGGCTTCGACAATACACAAAATTGTCGAATTTGGCACTCAGAAAATCCTCATGCAATCCATGAGAAACAAATGCACCCACAACGAGTAGGTAACTGTCTGGTGCGGATTTTGGTCAGGCGGCATGATTGGACCTTACTTTTTTGAAAATGAGGCCGAGATTGTAGTTACTGTGAACGGAATTCGTTACAGGAATATGATAACAGACTTCTTATGGCCTCAACTGGACGGCATAAATCTGGACAACATGTGGTTTCAGCAGGACGGCCCAACCTGCCACACGGCGCATGAAACAATCGACTTATTGCACCAACAATTTCCAGAACACAAACATTATCTCACGAAATTCCGATGTCTGCTTTACTGGCCGCCAAGATCGTGCGATTTAACGCCGTGCGATTTCTTTCTTTGGGGTTTTGTGAAATCTCGGGTTTAAATGCGAGTAAACCCGAAACAATTCCTGAGCTCAAATCAAATCAATAAGCTCAATAAACAATTAAATAATTGTAATTATCATGCATCTGCTCGAAAACCCGACATTATTTTGTACTTACACCAACGGATAGGCAATTTCATTATGAACAGTTTGGTAGAAATATTTTGTTTGAAAGACCAAAATCTGATTTTAAAAATTATTAGTTTATTCTAATATTTGAGCGTAAAACAGCGACAAAATCTACTGTTTCTCTCTTGCTCTTTCTTGCGGTGTGCAACGAAAGGTAAGAAATACTCAAGGTCATTTGCTCGGGGTACTCCCTTAACAATAAAATAACTTTCATGAAGAAACCAGACTGCAAAAAAAATACTGATAAAAACTTGAGAGGTGTCAAGGGACACCCGGATGGAACGAAGTTGTACGTATTAAGATACTAAACACATGTACGAAATATGCTTCCGTATTCTAATGCTATTGTGGCAATTCTTCATTGCAGGAAAATGGCGTCTTTTTTGTAATTAAACCTAGTTTGATCGATTTATCGCCCCCAAAATTTCATACTAAATTTAATCAAAATCGTTTAAGCTGTTTCCAAAATGTTGATTCTATAAACATAGATATCTGTCTACTAATGTAAATATATATCGCTGAATTGCTCGTTTAAAGGTATACAAATATATAGGATAGGATTTTCTTTGAAAAAAACCAAAACCGACTTGTGTCTAAAACTAATTCAGACACACAACTAAACTTTATAAGAAGCTATAACTACGTCGACTAATTAGGACACCGCCACACCCATTTTGATAAAATTAAAATGAGACCACCTGTCATGTAGGTATTACGTACCAAAGAAATGAAAAAAAAAATCATCAAAATCGATTCTCAATTAGCGCAGCTATCGCCTAAGATACATGCAAAAACATATAACGGAGTCGAGAACCTTCGGTTAAAAAGATAAATATTTTATCATAATATAAGCGAATAATTGATAATTATATTTGGTCTAGCCTCAAATCAGATACTCACAGGCTTAGTTGCGCAACGCCATTTATTGTTAAGTAGGTTAGTTTTTGCAGATAAATGGCCAGTAAGAGTTTTGTTCGTGTTTTTGTTAGAAAATGTACCTACTTAGATACGAATTAATTGCATTGATAGAGGTACCTAATGATTTTCCTCAGAAAAAAAGCAACAAAAAAAAGAAATCATTAGACTACTAATGTCTGGATTCGAACCGGGGTCTCATGATTTCAAGAGCGGCCCCTTCCCGCCTGAACTATTTAGTCTGAGCTATTAAGTTTATTAAGGGCTGATCCAGCTTTGGCTCCAGGGGGTCACATGGTTCCAGTGGGTGAGGGTCTGAGGGTGTCACACATAGTCGTTGGCAAGTCACAAAACTCCGCGATAAGTAGGTAAATGCATGTTTTTTAATCAGTGGTTCACCTAGGTACTAGACCCAGCCCAGGGGGGGGGGGGGGTCATGATACCTCACTGCCACCCTTGTCGCAATCGTCACTTTCACATCTTAATGAAATGAAAAAAAAACTTACCTTAGTTTATTCTCGATTTCGCCAAACTAGCACTATTGTTTTATGTTGTTAGAGGCATTTGATAAGTGTCCATGACTTGACGTATATTTTAATTTTAACACATTTATTGCTCAAATACGTGTTTCTGAAAAGCCGTCATTATGACCGCAATATAAGCTCCTACAATATGTAGGTACTCACCTACGTACACAGTTTATACAATAAATTTAAATGCATTATAATTCATATTCTCATAGATCACTCCATTTAATGACAGATGTTACATAAAATAATTTATTTTCTACGAAAAAACAAAAAACAGACTTTAATTTAAAACTAAATTCGGACACTCGACCAAATTTCACAAGAATCTACCACTACTTTCGACTCCTACTACTATACAACGTGGTGGATTTACCCCCAACAATATTTTAACAGTCCATTCTAACACTGATGTAGACTTCGTCACCGAAGGTCTCTTTCCCCTCAGCACAGTAGATCACGAGATAATTCGAGTCAAAGTTTGACGTAAAATTCCCACCAAATCACCAGCTTCAACCTTAACACATTCGTACGAAAATCCGTGTCGAGATCAGGCCATTAGGGGTATGTCAAATAAAATAACAAACAAAATAAATCTTTTTTTTATGAAAAAAAAATTGAGCTTTCTTGTCTAATTTTCACATACATGATTCAAAACGTTATGTAGATGAACTACAATGAATATTGTTGCACCTTTCTGCAACACCTTGTATATACCTAGTCTACCAATTCCGATAAAATGTACCTATATCGTACCTATATGGTCGCACACACCTACCAAAGAAAAAAATAACTATCAAAATTGATTCACAATTTGCGGCGCTATCGCGTTAAATACATACAAAAAAACATAACCATGAATTGAAAACCTTATTTTTTGAAGTTAAAAATATATCTGTAGATGAGAACCATCTTAAATAACGAATAAAGTGACTATACTATTATAGGTGATTATTTGACGGCGTTTATGATCGTAGTCCCAGTAGAGTCAGCAAATTATTTCAAAAATCTTCTCTTGGTTAAACATAATTATAGATAGAGATACCTGCCAGCGTATTTTAGCCGACTCGATTAACAGTCGAACGTTCAGTTCAAAACAACCCCCGAATAATCGGATCCGACCGACAGCTGTCCGAATAATCGGTAAGGTAATTAAATGCTTTCGGAGTAAGGTTTACGACACAAAAACTGTCAAATCTATATCGGTCGGAATTCTGAATGAACGAAACCCCCGATCCGATCAACCGACTGATTGTGTTTCGTGGTAAGAAACATCCATAAGTTCGGCCGATATGTCGTTTATCGGACTTCGTAGTAGACCTGCAGAACTCCATAATATAAGTTGAACCGCAAGTTCGTTCGAATCCTTATGCAGTCATATGTCGTATGGCTTTATAACCCTTGTTCTATCGTGTGCTTAAAGTTTCATTGGCCATTGTTGTTTTGATAAGCCCAGAGGTCTAGTAAAAGTAGTCTATAAAATAGGCTTAGTTGTCTTTATCAATATGAACTCTTTTCTTTTGTTTATAATTATTTCGAGAACAATATAGCAAAGTCAGAACAGTTTTAGTTACGCTGTCGAAGGGCAGGTTTGTCGTAGAAAATTATTAATAATATTTTAGGTAGAATAAAAGGACAATGTTGACTCACCCCTTCTATTTGGTCTTAACAAACGGAACGACTGAATCCTTTATGGTAATTTATTGCATCTACTTCCACCCACAAACTTTAACTCAACGCACTGTCAATTAACGTCGCAATTAGTCATATTAAAATGGGATTAATACTTTCTGAGATCTCCTTATTCCCCCACCAAAAAAACCACAAAGACCAACTATCCCTGACCCCTAACTTTAAACGTTACAAGAATTGAGACAGATCATTCTAGGTTGGGTGTTTTTACTCCGAAATAGCATGCGTGAAGTAACTGCAACATTATCTATGTCAGACCAATTTATCTTGGTCCCTATAAGTAAAATGGTTGGTAATAAACTAGGTTCAAATTAAGTAGGTCGCGTTGTGGTTAAAATAGACCCGCAGGCGTCCAAGGAAAGGCGATAGTTAATCGAATGAGTTATGCTTCGTTCTATGAATGCAGTTATCATTGTTAACAAGAGTTTCTAAGTAATGAAAATGTTTGCTGTCACCACCCTGATAATGTATATTTTAAGTGCCTATTAGTATTCCTTATAATCCATGACCTTAAAAGCGGTTGGTGTCTTTTTTAATGTTAAATGCACTGGATGATCACCATAATCTCAAAAAGTGGTGCTTGGGTTATTATTTATTGTTAAAAGGAGCTAGAATCATGACCTACTTTGTCATCAGCAACGCAAGGATCTCATCTCATCTCAGTACTATCGCAGAATCAACATCAATGATCTACTGTTGTGGTGAGGACCTGATTAAGCCTTAGACTATTCATTAGGCTGCAGACTAGGGCGCAAGGATCGCGAGGGAGCGAAATGGTGTCTACGTATGCACTATTAATCTACTCGTAGCATTATTACACCTATCCCACATATTATTTCAACTAGACCGATACAAAACACTTTTTTTTATCGCTTATAGGTCCGCGTTTGACCACCAACTCGCCTGATGGTAAGCGACGGTGTGGTCGAAGATGACGCACGTTGACCTAGTAAGTACTCGTTCGTACCTATTCACTCTGACTTTGAAAAGTTCTAGATTGTATCTCTCAGGGAACAAGGAGGCCGGCAACTTATTCCACTCTTAAGCTTTTGGGAATATCCACAGTGTATGGGTGGTAGTGGGCCGACTTACGAAATATTATGGATATTAATAAGAAATATTATAGATGCGTCGTGAACTGATAAAGCTTGACTCCAAAGCTACTTGATCATAATTTTAACACACCTGGCGTGGGTGCGTCCTCACAAGTAGCTTAGGGTGGTCAGAACTCTTCATGGAAAAATCGTTGTGGTTATGCTTAGGTACCTTACCAACCTTACTTAGTTCTAGATCGCCACTAAGTAGATACTTACGTTAAGCGACAGTTAGAACTATGGAGATCCGAAGGAGCATCAAAATGGTAGACATCGGATGCTGCCCAAGTAGCGTTGGGACTCTGAGCTATTGGTGATGACCTGATGACAGGTGGAGAATGGTAAAGTTGAAGTCATGCTTAGTCGACACTCACAAGACTTAGACAAACACCTTAATTTTTGCCAGAAAACCTGAAGGAAGACGCAAATTTTATAGATTTAGAAACACAAACTTTACAATTTTTTTCAGTATATTATATTTAGTATCGAGTGATGAAACGGATAAAGAGTAAGGACATGTTTGGGATGGTGAGCAACACGCCTGCCAGTAAAATCACCAAATCACATAGCTAGTGGAAAATTAAGAGTCCATATCAAAACCTTACATTGCTCTTACGTCACTCAGAGATGTAAGATTGATCTCAATGCCCTGTAATTTCTCTGTTAACATTGCGCTTCTAAACGGAACAGTGATGTTTGCACATTACTGCTTGGTGGTTCAATTATTATCAAAACTGTGCGTACTTAGCTCGAAAACGCGACATCGTTTTACGGTTGATTATCCAAATATTCGGACAAAGAGGACGTTGCCGATTGGCGGTCTCCACTTCAGAACCCGTACTCCAATGGTTGTCGGTTCTGCCACAGACATTACCAGCCCACTGCCATTTAAGCTTGCTAATACGCTGAGCTTTATCGCTGGCTTTAATTATCATAATGAGCCTTAGAAGTAAGAATACTTATGAAGTGGAAATATAAAGAATTAGATCAAAATATTTGAAAGGAAAGTCCAAATCGTCCGTCACGAATCATACTTGGGACATGTGGCGAGACAATGGCGGCAGTGACGCAGCTTAGGTACGTAGCAGTTCTGACAGCTGAAGTTAGGGTTTTCACTTACCACTAGTAGAAATAAGAAAGTTTATAATTGTAAAAGCAGAGAGTAGAGTATTTTACGTTTTGTTTAAAATCTGCCGTGGCCCGCGGTTACAGCCGTGTAGTTTTTGACCCTGTTATTTTCTCGGAATAAAAATTAGGCTATGTGCTATCACATATACCTTTAGTATTACGTTGATAGATACTACTCTGGCCTATTAAATATAATATAGATAATAATCTATCTATGTACATCTCAGAGCCAGTCAATAGTGAAGGCTTAAGCTCCAAAGCCGCAGATCTAAGGTTTGCGAAAAAAGTCAGCTATTTCATTTATTACGCGAAGGCTTTAGTTTTTTTTTTGTTTAACTCCACTGACTCCACTCCACTCCACTCCAGGGTCCATGCGTTTTAAGCTAACCTATCTTATTTTCTACAGTGCTTATAATGTTTTTCGGACAGGAATAATCACGAAGCAAAGTAATAGATGGACACAATTCCTGTTTCTAGAAAATTTCCGCCTGTCAGAGGCTCAATCGTCGCCGCAATGCAATCTTTTATACACACCTGATAGTTGAGATTCCGGACTGCAGTTTAATTAATTTACCTTACTTTAGCGAATTCTTAAATGTAGTCGAAACTGTGAACCTTAATCCTTCACTTTTGCCCACTAGATAAGCTTTGAGTCAGTTAAAATTAACGCTTTGGTGACCCTAGCCAAAGCAAGTTTATTGGAGCGTATCGGAGCGACAATTGTGTGACATCATGGATGGGAGAGCCTAGTGTGTCACCGCCGGTGACAGCAAAAAATTACACCTTTAAATGGAACACTCTTAACACCTTAAACAATCTCCTCCGTTTATTCGTCAGTTAAAAGAAGTACAAACAAAATTTTTATTTAGTTTCAACATCAACATCAACAGCCCACTAAACGTTCCCACTGCTGGGACTCGAGGCCTTCTCTCGCAAGGAGAGAGAAGGCCATAATCCAGTTATTAATTATTAGTTAGTAATCAGTTATCAGTAATTATTTAGTTTAAATCTGTGTAATTCTATGCAAACATGAGCTACCTAGTCTATTAAAGTATCATTATCATCCAAAGCCATCTACATATATCCCACTGCTGATTTTTTAAGGGTCGTACGGTAGTTACCATCTACTGCCTCCCGAACTTTGGGCTAGCCCTAGCCTTCTCTAATACTTTACAATCTCCCTCGGCCCTGTGCTAATCGCATCCCAGTTTTACTGATTTTTGGCCGAAGTAAGTTAAGCAAATTAAATACATAATATACTGTCTTAGAATAAAACTTAACAGAACGCCAAGAATCGTTGTTGTTTGCGTCAGGTGAATACCGGACGATCTAGATAACATCCACTGCCTGCAGACAGCCTCCAGACAACTATTAAAGATATCGAAGGTTGTCGAAGACTGTCGCTTTAAAATGTGTGACTAAAGCTACAATAGATAGTCCAAGTCGATAAAATCTGAATGAACGGACAGTGTTTGTTGCGGTAAAAGTGCGAAATTAGATTTATTACTATGATATATTTTAAAGGTTCGGTGAAATAAATTGTCTCATTCGACATTAATTAAGTATGATAATCATACTAGGCGCATACATACTAGACATAATTATGGATTTTTGTACATGTTTCCTTAATAACATCAAGCTTAGTAATAGCACAGAATAAATATTAATAGTTTCATGCAAAGATTGTGACTGCCATTGCCATACAAAAATATGTAGGTAGGTACTGTTAAAATAAACTATTATGTAATCTTTGTCAAACTTATCCCGAAGGATAACTATTGGTGTTTATGCTGTGCATTGCACAACAACCAAAAAATTGTTCTAGCCGCAGATTATTCCAGTTGACTCTCAGCGCATTTCAAATACGAGTATTATACGTGTTCACAATCGAAGTCAGTCAGATTCAGCCATTTACAAATGCATCAAAGAGGGCGATACAAGTTAACAAGTAAACAAACTTTAAAAAAATTAAAAGAGGTTCAGCTGCATTTGTAGTACTAACTCTTTATATGACATTAGTAAAATTTATTTCATATTTTATGTGTTCATTGAACTTGATCTATTGGGAAAACTTTTTTAATATATTTTTTAGGTTTATGTGGCATTGTTTATCCACTAAATATTTAAAAAATTAATTTATATTTACACATTTTTTAAAAGTCCTGAATTTCTTAATCATCATCACATTTCTGCTAATGCTTGTTTATCATGCAGATTAAAGGGGTCAGAGGTTTTTAATTTTAAGTTTTGACTGGGCTGAGAGCAAAAAACAACATATTATGTTATAATGTATTTTTTATAAGTACGAAAAGCAATGATGAATATCATATAATCAATACATATCATAAATAATGAAGCAATGGCATAGGAATACGCCAATGACGAAAAGACATGTTTTTAAATTAAACTCACGTTCAGTCATAGATTAATAACGCCTAGAGCTTTATTTTAAATGAGGTGAAAAACGGATTGATTTCTTCGTACTTAAGCGGTATGTATGTACTTGAATGTCGTGGAGTATGTACAGTGAAGGTCCACACAAACCATCATAATGTTTTTAATTAATTGTCGGAGATGCATGCACTAGCGCTTGACCTTGACAACTGATGGTAATATCGAACGGACTGAACCAATATGGCTCACTATGATTTCCCTCAATTTTCTTGCGTGGACCCGGTTTCTAGGCGTTACCTATTATTCTATGCGGTAAGTATATTATAACGTCATTGATGAGTAATATAAATTTATTTTCAGGCATATATTAATTTTTACTACGTGAAATTTTCTTAGTGGCCATCTTCACACTCTCCTACAACATATCGATTAAGCCGGCGTGTGCGTTGATACCCATGTATTGTCCTGTCTCCATCCCTTTACTAACTATGCGTGAACATTGACAATGGCTTCTATAATGCCTGTCATCGATACGGACGTATGTTTATGACTAGCTTTCGCATATGTTGCTTCAAATAGTCGTTTAAATCTTTCTTTGAATGTTTCTGTTACTCTTATCTATACATCACTACAAATAAATAAAATTGGAATGTCTGTTTGTAATATCAAATTAACAGGTTTTTACTAAGTTGAAATTAAAGTGTATTTTGTCTGACCGTTTCTCTGTCTGTTTGTTCCGGGTAATCTCTGAAATGGCTGGACAGATTATGATATTATGAAGGGCATTCGACTATACGATAATTGATTTTCTAAGGCATAACATAGGCTACTCTTAGATGCGAAAAATAATAAAGGTTCCGTGAAAAAACAAAAAAAAACCCTTAAAACGCGGGTGAAACCACACGAATTGTAAAATAATTGTAGACTGGATATTATTATATACTAGCAGCGCCCCGCGGTGTTATCCGCATAGTTCCCGTTCCCGTTGTTTTTTCGGTGTTCTTGCAGAATCCAGACTATAATCTATCTGTGTTCCAAATTTCAGCCCGATCCGTTCATACGTTAGGACGTGATTGAGCAACAAACATCCAAACGTTGACATTTATAATATTAGTAGGAAGTAGGATAGTAGGATTATCTAGCACAATAAGGCAAACGTAATTTTAACTAGATTTTCTGCTCCCAAATAGTAACGTGTAAGGTAGGTAAGTTATCTAATGTTTTCTGGTTTACGAAAAGATTAAAAAAAATGAGCAAAATTACTAAATCATCTTGGATCTCTGGGTAACGCTATGTGATTAGTCATTTAGACTCTTCGTGTTCAATAAATACATGTGTAGGCACTGTGTTGTTATAGAGAAGCTATGCTTACCACAAGGTGTGTTTCTTACTTGTCTCATTACTCTACATTAGAAAAAAATGTAGCATGTTTATATTTTCTCACGTATTCCAAAACAGCTTGACATCGTATCGATGATAACGTGGCCGTTATCAGTAACTAGGTTGTTAAGGTTGTAAAGGAAGGTTATCTCCTAATACAGTCTGTCTGTTGCACATCTATTTATCCTGCCATAAATCTTTTTATCTTAGTCGGGTGTGACATCGGAACAATAAACTGGGATAAGAAATGTACATTTTAACGTCTCTTTGAATGCGGCGTTTTCTGATGAGACAAAAAAATTGTTTCAAATAGTTTATTGCTTTATCAATCTGACACTTACCATAACTTGAATATATTATGTTCAAATATAAGATTGACTCAACTAAGAGTTAGTTATGTTTTAGATTCTTCATTTATGTTTCCGCACCATTACAAACATATAAACTCGCTGAAGTCATGGAACGTATTGCAAGTAAAGAAACCAGAAGTAATTGCTACAAATTAGAATAATATGAATCGCTAAACGGAGACCACAATAAAATATTCGATTAATGTTTATATTATCTTAATAATTAATTATAATTATATTGCACCTGAATTGTACATTGCAACTGAATATTGAGTACCTACCTACCTATTGTTTTGTGAGTTTCATTTTTTATACAAATAATGTAAACACTGTAAACACAATAACATGGTAACCAATCAAAAATGAGAATTAATTTACTAACGCTAGTTTAACAAGCGTTTTGAAGTCATACTTTTTCAAATTTATTTTGACCGTTCGATGTTCCTTCACGTTGGACATGACATATCCAGTGATTTATTTGTCCTATTGTATTATGTTGTGAATAGATAAGCAACAATGTTATGAGGACGATCATTTAAGGAGTTTGATCTGTTCGTACTGTACGAAGTGACAAAATCGTACAATGAAGAGATAATCCGAAGTTATTAATAAAATACACATTTATTTAATAGGAAATGGTTTAATTTATAGAATTGTAACAAAGGCAGTTAAGTCTGAAGTAGTAGTAAAGTAGTATTTCCCATTTTTAGATCGTTTCTCTTCGCAATGGTCACCCAACAAAGGGAAGTCCAGATGTGCCATTGATGTCATTGAAAGGCGGACAAATGGCTAGAGCCATAAATATGGCTCAATCAGCAAATTATTATACTCGTTTAATCTAACGAACTAATTAATTTTATTTATACATAGCACGTGGTTGCCGCTTTACCACGATGGATCAAATAGTTTTAACACTCATCTGAGAAACGCGATAGTTACATTTTTTTATTAACAAAGAGATTAGATTAAGAGCAATATGCTTGGTGTTATGGACGTTTTAATTTTAGTTGAGGTTTAGCAAGATTAATGGTTTTGTTATGTGTTTAAAGACCACCCAGATCGTTAACGAAGCCAAAGGCACTAGTTAGGTATATTTAACGTTACATACAATACGGATACATAGAAACACAAGCAGTGCTCCGCGGTTTTCCCCGCGTAGTTCCAATTCTTTTTTTTTTGGGATAAAAAGTAGACTATGTGTTCTTTTAGACCATAATCTATCTACGTTCCAAATTTCAGGCCGATCCAATTTGTAGTTTTTACGAGAAAAAGTAACAAACATACTTAATACTTCCATCCATCCATCCATACCTACTTACAAACTTTCGCGTTAATATATGCTATTCAAGACTACAATTTAACTATGTTCCAAATTTCAATTCGACCCGTTCAGGCGTTCTGAAGTGATTGAGCAACAAACATCGAAACATCTAAACTTTTACATTCGAAATATTTGTAGGATAACCATGACAAACATTAAGATTTTGACATGTAGGTACAGAGAGTACAGGTCAAAATCTTAATGTTTCATAGTGTTATTTCTAACAAGAATGAATTAATTTTGTCTCATCAAAATTTGTCTTCTTTTCAATTGAAAAAGAACCTTGTTTGAAGAATTTCAAAGTTCTGGCCCAATGTCGAGAGCTAGTGTGTACAAGCCTGGGTCAAACCGCTTGCGCCTGCGCTGCGGTTGTAAGGAATTAGACCATTGATATCATATTTATTAATATTCGTAAGCATAACAATATTTATAAAACATATAAGAAACCGATTCAATTTGGACTTAAAGACCCCAGATTAAATCTATATAAATATTATTTATAATTTTAGGGTTCCGTACCCAAAGGGTAAAAACGGGATCCTATTACTGAGACTTCGCTGTTCGTCCGTCTGTCACCAGGCTGTATCTCAAGAACGGTGAAAGCTAAACAGTTAAAATTTACACAGATGATGTATTTCTATTGGCGCTATAACAAAAAATACTAAAAATAACATAAATATTTAAAATAAATATAAATAAATAAAAATTCCCATACAACAAACTTTGCAGATTTTTTACCGTTTATTGCTCGATACTAAAATTCACAGAATATTTAGTTTTATGTTCTCTTTAAATGTAATTCATTAAAATACAAAAAATAATTAAGGAGTCTCTCATACAATAAAAGAGGTTTTCGCCATCTGCGAAAAGTATATGTACTTAACTTGCAAGATTAGGTTACAGGTACGGAACCCTTCGTGGGCGAGTCCCACTGGCACTTGGCCGGTTTTTATTATATTATCCAAAGTATATATTACAATAAGTAAGGGTACTATTATTGCAACCAGATGTATAGAATTAATTTTATGAATTTCCGAGTATGTGTAATAGAACAGACCCACAACTTTAATTTTTTTAATTACTGTGATACTATATATTTATCTATTTATTTAAGTGTGTGCAGAATTAAAGTAATGTAATGGGAATTATGTAAAATGTTTGAAGTAGATGCTCATTTTATTTTTATCCTGAAATTTGGGGTTATTGTTGTTTCGTATATAAATTAATGTAGATTTTAAATATGCTAATAAAATAGGTGGATATTAACCAATTTCGGACGAAGTTTTTTATTTAATTTTATATAATACAAAATTCAATAAATAAAAATTGGTGGACCTTTCATACACAACACCACTTAGCCTCAAACTAAGCAAAGCTACTACTAGCTGTACTAGGGGAGCCAGGCTACTATTTACAAATTTTTTTTTATTCTCACGACAAAAGCTTTTTCGTTTAAAAAAATACCGCACAATGGATTTACCTGTACAATGATTCAGACCATTGTATTATATTTCAAAAAATGAATTCTGCATTCGCGTTAGATACTAATATCGCACATCGACTAGAGATTAATCTCTGACCGCTGATGTCGATGATGAAATTGTAAAGATCTTCTTTTAATCGCTAAAAGAACACTTACCTATTGTGAACGCCATCTCGCTTTGAAAGGCCTTGGTGGTTCAGTGGCTAGAATGTGCGATTCACAATCGTGAGGCCGTTGGTTAGAATCTTGCCTGCTCCTCTGAGTATTTTCCAAGTGTAAACACACTTGGAAATTATGCTGTCACCACAGGTTTTAACAGTGAAGGAAAATATAATAAGGAAACCAGCTTATTCCTAAAATCTTTTGAGGTTATGCGTTATCCACCTGCACTGGGTCAGCGTTGTAGATTATGGCCATGGCCTTGTAATAGAAGTCATTGAAGTTGGGATAGTGGGTTTTTTTTTATGCCATCTCGCCTGATGATAAGCGACGATACAGTATAATGCGCTTACATACTCGCATAAGGAACCCATTCACTTTCGACCTGTAAACACCCAGTTTAAATCTATTTTTTTTTTTTTTTTTATAGAATCTATTATTTAAGTAACTTTCATTAAATCCGACCTTAGAAAACAAGAAGACTGTTCACCGTGAGATCTTAGTACGCGCTTGCTATTCGCTCACGTCCTATACAAATCTCTTAGCAGTGAAATCATCGGGATAAGAATAATTATCATGCCTTTAAGAGGAAAGATTTACAACACCAATTAACTAGTAACTCCCAATCGTAACCAACATTCCAAGGAACTGCGGTACCAATTAAATGAATCTCTGCGACAACATTGTATCTACTTATAAATTACTAACGGACTCAATTGTGGATCTAAATTCTCTAGGCCACAGGCAAGTAGAAAAACATTCATCAAAATATGTCCGGTCAAGTGTACAGTGTCACAAATATGACCCTCTCTGGTACAGCCATAGAATTAGCTATATGGAACAATGCTGGTACTGTATGTATTCGTATGTAGGTACATTTGTAAGTTTAGTTAATTTATTAGTAGGGTTCTGCACCTATATATTGCACAAGCTTAAAGTTCAGTAAATAGCAGAAGCCGTCCGATTCCAACTGTCATATGTCTCTTAAATATAAACAGGTTTTTATCAACTTTACCATTGTTATCATCCACAGCCTTCTCTAACCTACTGCTGGATATAGGTCTCTCCCTTACCTTACCATCTGCCACGGTCCTATACTCCTATGCCAATAGGTGTACCTAGTTAAGGTTCGACCCTCAATGTATACAGTATCTTCCACCGTCCACCTATTTTTCTGGTAGATATCTGACGCTTCGTTTACTTTGCCTTACTATAATTCAGACACAACTTTGGTCCATCTGTCGTCTCACCGCCTGATAAACAATATCCTAATATTATCAACAACCAAAGTCAAAATTTTCATAAATTTTGTACTTGTCTAAAGGTCATATTTTTTACTATTTACTAAATTTGTCTAAAATACAAACAAAAGCATAAAAAGACGACAGCAATTGGTTAGCTTAAAAATGGTTTTACTTGGACGAAAACATTTTAAGACATGAGAGATCTTGTAAAACCAAAGACGTCAAATGTAAAAGACACACAAAGGCTGCTCGGAGACCTGATAAAAAATCATATTTACATGTGTTGGTGACTAGTGTAATGATTCGGATTATAATATCGTCTTGTATCACATTCACGCACAGAACATGCCATAATATAAATAATTTAATAAAATCATCTGAAATCCAAGGATTAATTAAAAAATACACGATTTTCACCGCGACGAAATCAGACTGTTACGTTCGGGTATACTAAAATATTGTAATGACGTTACTTCATTCACTTTCTCTTCTTCTCTCGAGCGATTTCCACTTGAAAATGATTTCTCGCTCCTTTGCTTTGTTGATCTTTTTGCGTAGCAAAAAAAATTCTTCATCTATGTGTAAAACATAATAATATTTTGAAAAAAATTGTGAGTAGGTTCTTAGTATTTTATTCCTACTATTTCCACAGAAATAGCCATGTGTTCCAGTAACCGCAGGGCGCTGCTAGATCATTAATAACTCAAACCACGTCACATAGTTTCAAATACAAAGATAGTATTGAGTGTATCAATGGACATTATTTACGCTATCAGTGATTTGGTTAGCACGCCGCGACGATTGCAAAGGCGCCGAGCTCATAAATTCGTTAGCAAAATGGACCGCACACCGTCTGCGGAGTCTGTGCACAATGATGCTTGGGGTAAAATAACAAACATCTTTTGTAGTTCAGTAGCTCACCACTGCATTTTTTAGAGAAAATACAGTAATCACGTTTTTTTTATAAAGCGTACATAAATCTTGCTAACATTAATACCTATTACAAAGAAAAGTAAAGATCTAAATGCGTAGGTAGCGTGAGCACATACATTTATAAATAGATGGAATGCTTACGAAAAGTAATTTGCCATACACTACATTTCAGGATGCAAAACTAACAGTGAAAAACTAATCATAAAATTGAGTTGAATGATGCAATACAATAATTTAGTCCACATAATTAAAATAATAAAAAAAATATTATGTCATCGGTAACAATAATGGCAACGTAAAAAAAAAACTTTACCGCAAATTGAAAAGTGTGATGTGTACACAAATTATTATAATAATAGATATTTATTACCCACACCTAAAAAGAAGGGACTGAAAGGATCTGGAAGACTTTTTAGATGAATTTTAATAATCCAGGATTATACTGGTTAATTTTTATCCCAGGATGAAACGCAATTGGAAACTAACAAAATGAAACCTCGGGTACTATAATGGTATTACGGTAATTAAATAACAAATGATACATTGAAAACTCGTAATTTGTGTAATTTTAAAACAGAGAGTGACGGGACGACCGAGACTTTCGCATTGAATATGAAGAATCCAAGTCACTGCTTAGCACTGCGCTTGTCACTAAAAAATTATGATAAATTAATATCTTTACTCTATTCATCATCATCATCATCATCAGCCGTAAGACGTCCACTGCTGGACATAGGCCTCCCCCCTAGATTTCCACAACGAACGGTCCTGCGCAACCTGCAACCAGCGGTTTCCAGCGACCTTCGTGAGGTCATCTGTCCATCTAGTGGGAGGCCGTCCAACACTGCGTCTTCCGGTTCGTGGTCGCCACTCGAGAACCTTTCTTCCCCATCGGTTGTCAGTTCTGCGAGCGATGTGGCCTGCCCATTGCCACTTCAGCTTAGCTACTCTTCGAGCTACGTCGGCTACTTTAGTTCTTTTGCGAATATCCTCATTACGGATTCTGTCGCGCAAAGAGACTCCGAGCATAGCTCGCTCCATAGCTCGCTGTGTGACTTTGAGCTTTGTTATGAGGCCCACAGTTAAGGACCACGTCTCAGTTCCGTAAGTCATCACTGGCAACACGCACTGATTGAAGACTTTCGTCTTCAAGCATTGGGGTATTTTGGACTCCAAGATGTGCCGTAGTCTCCCGAACGCTGCCCATCCGAGTTGGATCCTTCGCTGGACCTCTTTGTCGAAGTTGGATCTACCCAATCGGATCTTTTGACCCAGGTAGACGTATTCGTCAACAACTTCGAGTGTGGTATTCCCAACAATAACCGGTACAGGTGAGACATGAACATTTGACATGACCTTCGTCTTGTCCATATTCATCCTCAAACCTACCTGTTGGGATACTCTACTGAGGTCCCTGAGCATAGCACCGAGGTCCTCCATCGACTCCGCCACAATGACTATATCGTCGGCAAACCGAAGGTGAGTGATGCATTCGCCGTTGATATTGATGCCATGTCCGTTCCAGTCCAGTAGCTTGAAAACATCTTCCAGCGCGGCAGTGAACAGTTTCGGAGATATGACATCTCCCTGTCTCACGCCTTTCTGTAGCCGGATATGTTTTGTGCACTGGTCCTGTAATCGGACAGACATTGTGGCTTTGCTGTAAATGCACCTCAACACTTCGATATAGCGATAGTCCATGCGGCATCGCTGGAGAGACTGAAGCACCGCCCAGGTCTCGATGGAATCGAAGGCTTTCTCATAATCCACATACGCTATACATAGTGGCCGATTATACTCCTCGGTTTTCTGTATAATCTGCCGAAGCGTATGTATGTGGTCTACGGTACTATAGCCTTTTCGGAAACCGGCTTGTTCGGGTGGCTGGAAGTCGTCAAACCTGCGTGCGAGACGATTCGTGATTACCCTCGAAAACAACTTATAAACGTGGCTCAGAAGTGAGATGGGTCTGTAGTTCTTCAACAAGGTGTTGTCACCTTTTTTGAAGAAGAGCACCACCACACTTCTGCTCCACGCTTCTGGCGTATTACCGTCAAGTATGACGGAGTCGAACAGCTTCTGAAGGACTTTAAGTACCGGTTTTCCACCCGCTCTCAGAAGCTCAGTCGTAATTCCGTCGTCGCCAGGTGCCTTGTTGTTCTTAAGTTGTTTGAGGGCCATCCTGATCTCATACAGGCTGACTTCCGGGATGTCTTCGGTAAAGTGTCGGGTCAGCTTGGCTCTTGGGTCTTTTGCCATGCTAACGACAGGTCGTGTTTGCGTAGAGGTGTATAACTGTTCATAGAACCTCTCAATCTCCTCCAAAATCTCGGCCCTCGACGAGACGACGTTACCACTGTCGGTCTTCAATTTGGTCAATTGACTTTGCCCAAGAGACAGATTTCTTGCGAACACTTTCGAGCCTTTATTCCGCTTGATCGCTTCTTCAATACACGAAGTATTGAAGCAGCGTATGTCGCGTCGCACACAAGTAGAAATCTGTCTATTGAGCCGTCTGTATACCGTCATGTCGACCGAAGACTGCAATCGCATATCTCGCCTAACCGCCATGAGATTCAGAGTATGATCGGAGAGCTTTTGGGTTCTATTCTGGCGTCGGCTCTTATAAAATTCCCTGCCAACTGCTTGAACAGTTTCCACCAGCCTGTCGTTTATATCATCCGCCGTTACGCATTCATCTAAGGCTTCGAAGCGATTTTGAAGTTCGAGTTGAAAGTTGTCGGGATCTTCGATTTGAGCATAATTTGGTCGGAGCGTGGACTTCATTAGACGTGATCTTTCGAACTTAATGTTTAGATTCAGCGTGCCTCTTACAATACGGTGATCGCTGCCGGTTTTAACCCTACTGATCACAGAGACATCGCTGAATATTTGCCGTTTAGTCGTCATAATGAAGTCGATCTCATTTTTTGTGGAACCATCTGGGCTAATCCAGGTCCATTTTCGTTGTGCCTGTTTCTTGAAAAAGGAGTTCATCATAAAGAGGCTCTCCCTTTCCAAGAAATCAGCTAGACGTTGCCCTCTTGGGTTCCGCTGCCCATATCCGAATTGTCCCACTCTCAACTCATCACCGCTACGTTTGCCTAGTTTCGCGTTGAAGTCTCCCATCACAACTGTGAAATGTGTTGGCGAGACATGTATGGCTTTGGAAATGTCCTCATACATGGTCTCAACCTCTTCGTCGGGATGTGTCGAGGTCGGTGCGTATACCTGTATGACCTTCAATGAATACCGGTCAGTTATTTTAAGTACAAGGTATACAACCCTGCTCGACACACTCTCGATCATTAACACGTTGTTGACGAGAGACTTGCGGATGATAAACTCGACACCCCCTTGGGATTGTTGATCTCCCTCCCGGTAGTACTTTACTCTATTATTTATCTGTAAATATTTCTCTTCGAATCGGAAGTAACATTTGCATATTAGGGCTTGGTAGAATTAGTGGCGAATGTGTTGTACTTCCCCAAATCGCCACTGTAAAGAACAATAGACTGCAAAAATCTTATGGTTTTTACCGTTTTAGTTTTGTCGGCGTAAACGCGGCATTCCTCTGACTCGACTCTGACTGACCTCGTGGCTTAGTTGGTAGTAGCTCTGCCTGCGAAGCCGAGGGTCGTGGGTTCGATTCCCACCCAGTGCAAATATTTGTGTGATGAATTCAAATGTTTGCACTATGTCTGGGTGTTTCTATGTATAATAAGTATGTATTTAAAACTATATAAGTATTATATCAGCTATCTGGCCGCCATCATACAAGCTTTGCTTAGTTTGTGGTCATATTTATGGTGTTGTGTGTGAATTGTCCACCAATATTTTTTTTTTATTTTTATTCTAGACTAGAATAGACTAATCTATTACTAAGCTTTATGTTATTACTAAGTTACGAAGAACCAACGTTCGGGACGTCGGAACTACGGTAATGCAGTTAAAGTGGAGTTGGGCTGGACACGTTGCTAGACGCGTTGATAGCAGGTGGAGTCAGCGAGCAACACGGAAGGGAGTAGGCATAGACAGCGTTTCCCCTCTGTCAAAGTACAAGTCCGCGTGGACCATGGAGTTTGATAATATACTGTGGCGTGAGGGCGGGGCTAGATTTGTGATTGGTGCTTTATTTTTTATGTGTTAGTGATTTGGTTGTGTGAGTATGATCGGCAATGGATCGGTACAGGTATGTTTTGTATGTAATAGTGCGGCTTTGCGCTAGTGTGCAACTTCCCCTCCCGCAAGAAATGACAGAAAGATTTGAACAATATTTTATAGCTAAGGCTACTCCCTTCCGTGTTGCTCGCTGGGTGGAGTAGAGTAGTGACCGAGTGGTGGCCGAGGCAAGGTAAGGGGAGTGTAGGACGTCCAGCTGCAAGATGGGTCGCCGATATCGTATCTATCGCGGGTCGAACCTGGACTCGATTGGCACAGGACCGAGGAAGAAAACATGGGAAAAGAGAGACCTATACCCAGCAGTGGGATAGAGAAGGCTGTGGATGATGATGATGACGATGAAGCTATATTATGTTCGTCTAGGCTAGTCTGTTTCAAGTTTCTATGTCGGATCGTAACATGCAGTTATAATATTCACAGATGGTTAAATGCATATTAATTTTTAAAGTGAACTAGGTATAGCTAATGGTCTCTACTGTCTACCAAGATTGTATATTTTAGCTAAGAAATAGAAAAATAAAAATACCAATGGGGTTCTTAACAATAAATAGGAACTTAAGAGTGCGCCTAAAGCCAGGAAAAAATCATATTTCACCCGCGCGACGCGTTTCTTAATGTGATGTACATAAAGTCGAGAATAGCATGACACAGTTTGGAGGAAAAATCTATATTTAATCAGGAGTCCATTTTTTACCAAGTTTTATTTAATTACTCAATAACTAAACATAAATTTAAAAAAGTGTTCGGTTACTTTACTAGAACGTACAAATAGAAATTTTATTACCAAAAAATAATGTGGGGTCATCGCTGATAATTTCGAGTACTCGAATTAAAACGGGTTTTTTCGGTGTCATTTTTATTTTTTTATTGTAAAAAACTGTGACCTATTTTTAAAATTCTATTCGGTTATTGTGCTTCTTCTTGATTGTACCCACACGTCAATATTTTTTTTGTCATAGTTTTTAGTTTCTTAACTTCAGTGAGCGGCGTCGAAAATGTCCTTTTTTCGTTTTCTGGCTTTAGGCGCCCCTTTAGTACCTACTTAGTAATGGTGTTGTACAATAAATACAACAATAATCTGAGGTAGGTACCTTATTATTTAGATTTCTGTGACAATAATAATAATATTCATGATATTGCGTAAAGTCGTAAAAATAACAATGTAACCTTCAACTTATTGACAATCTTATTTTTCTTTTCCTATTTTTACTGCTAATGGCTACAGCAGAATCGAGGAGGAAATTGTTATGAACGGAATAATTTTCCGAGGCAAATTATTATTTTACTCGGCTACTCCTATACTCGTAGTATGGAGGTATTGATTCTTCTAAAAAGCAATTTATATCGAAGAAGGATCAATTTAATACTAACGAGGTTGCCATAATAAGCCGTTTTCGTAATCGCTCAAAAAGCTCAGATTCTTCGACGAAATAATATTGACTCAAATTTACTAATTTTCAACTGACATTACAATTTGTGATTGGTGTAGATGTTAAGCCAATAAGTTATATTGGTACAGCGCGGTGATATCAAAGAGATAGTCTTATCGCCGCGAAGATAAGTCCGTTCTATGAGATATCTAGAATAGGAGCAATTAATCGATATCTGACAGATTGTGCGACAAGAAATTGTAAAGTTGGGTGTACGATTGCGTCTGGTAGACTGATTGATTGGATGCATTATTATTTGTATGTGTCACGGTAAGATTAGAAACTGTCATCTTAAGGTGCTTCCCCAAGCAAAACGAGTTTTTTGTCCAGTTTTCAGAGCTATCTACTCATTAGCCAAAACAAATATCAATTGGTAAAAAATACATTAAATTTCAGCAGTATCTTGTCTTCAAAATGGTAGTTTTATTTTTTGTTAATGTATTTATTATTGTTTAAAAAATAATCTCCTCACAACGAAATCATAAAAAAATTAAGTAATTGTAGTTGTTATGCATCTACTTGAAAAACCGCCATTATTTTGATTTTGTACTTACACCAACGGATAGACAATTTCATTACGAACATTTTGGTAGTGTTTTTTTTTTCAAAATACTAAAATCTGATGTTATAAAGAGTTTATTCTAAAATTTGAGCGTAAAACAGCGACAAGTCCTACTGTTTCTCTCTTGCTCTTTCTTGCTGTGTGCGATAAGGTAAGAAATACTCAAGGTTATTTACTCGGGGTACGGCCTTAAGATAGTAAACATAGTTTTGAAGAGATTATGATTTGAGGATTTCATTTCGATAGATTGCAATCTGTTGAAAAATATTGCGTAGTTGTAAACAGATTGTAGTAACGGTTTTTAATATTTCGACAGTTTACAATCTCGCTAGATAGATAGATAGATCTAACGGTACTTACAATCCTTCGTTGACATATGCGCAAAACTTTGGTGCTACAATACTTGAATGAGTTTTTTTTAACTTTAGTATTAACATCGCCGTCTTTCCTAATGTTAAGCGACGATGCGGCTAGCATGAAGCGTGTATACCTAAAAGAGACCAATTCATTTCTATTTGAAGACACCAAGATTATTAACATCGGCAAGAATCCACCTAGATTACGTATTCACAGCCTAAATGTTCATTTTACAAAAGTGGGCTCAAACCGCAACAATTTCACGGCGATATTGAAGATTTTTTATAAATTGATGTTTGTCAGGAGTACCTAATAACCATCCATACAAACACGTACCTACCTATTAACAAATTTTCAGGTTTGTAATATTAGTAAGGATTTAATTAGGTACGGTGGGCATGCATTCAATAGACTTGTTAAACTTCTAATACTGTTTATTTTTATTGTAAACATAGTTGTAGGCACAACGTCTACAGCTGAGTCTCGCCTAATTCATCGTACATTTTTTTTTAAACGCTCTGATATCATCTTTCCATCGCGTTGGAGGACGACCCTGTGGGGTCGACTAGCCGATGGAATGGACTCTTTAGGAATCCTAGCACAACGATCGGGACGCATGCAATGAGATAGTTTTTTAATACTAAGTATCAATGTACTATAGTAATCTAAATAGGTCCGCTTTTTCATAATTTGGAAATAAATTATAACAAAGTAAATTAAACTAATCTACTAATTTACAATAACCATTTACGTCAGTTTGTGAACTAAATTATTGTTATTGCCTAAATATAAACAGTTCCATTTATCAGTTTCTATCAATGGCTCATGATATCAACAGATCCGATTATTCTGCTTGTCGCGTGCCGCCATTGTTAGAGAATTCAATTCTGAACTAATTGCGACAGGATTGATTTATTTTAAGATTTAATTAGTTCGTTTTCTGTTTGGATTATGTGACAGATGCTGTACGATCATTCGATTCGAATATTTGGTAAAATAAAAATGACGCGTGACCAAAATGCTGGCGTTTATTTGGCCCAACGCATAAGCATTGCCATTCAGCGTGGCAATGCCGCCAGCATGCTGGGTACGCTTCCGATTGGTAGTGGGCTTGAACATCTTGATTATCTGTAGACCTTCATTGGTCTATGGATAATTCAGGTGTGCTTAGTGTAAGTAGTTGTTAGGTATGTAGCGTAGTGTAGTTCTCATTGTATTTTAGTTTTGTTAATAAAGGCTTTGCCAATAAATAAAAAAAAGTAAAGTAAAATAATTATTTCAATAAGCTAATTATAATTGTCTTGTTACTGGCATCCTACTGACGTACTAATAATATCAATGCAAAACTTTGGATGTTTAGATGTTTGTTGCTCAATCGCGTTTGAACGTCTGAATGGATCTGGTTGAAATTTGGAACACAATTACATTATTTTATAGTCTGCCTGTTTGTTGGTTATGTTTTAACGCTGAACAGATTTTTATGAAATTGTATAAAAATGTTTTATAGTCTAGAATAGCATATTAATATGCCACTTTTTTATCCTGGGAAAATTACTGCGTGGAAAAAAACGGCATGGCGCAGGAATTGAATTTATATAATGCGAGTAAAAACCTGTAAAATGTTTCTAATACCTACAAAATTATCTAATATCAAGTCTCAACGGCACCTTTGGACTTTTCTGACGTCTAATGTAGAAAAGCCGAGTTTCGCGGTTCTAAACCGCGCGATTCGGACTCGTGCACGAACCTTATCTTATAATCTTACCGCTACTGTAACGATAAATCACTTTTAGCATGCAATAGGCCGGCTACCACAACTAGGAAGTAGATCAGAATCTATATCTCGCCCTAGGAGTGCATCGCTACTCTTTGTCATTCCAACTTACTATGTCTAGGGATCGTAAAATATTATTTAAAACATATCTTTTGGTTAGACAATGAACAATGAGCACGACCGCCCGAGGCTGAAATCTAGGCACTGAAGCAAAGGTGGTCAACTTGTGGGTCAGATTTAAAAAAAATCATTATGCTTGTATATGATGGGATAAATAAAAATAAAAAGATATGGTGCCATGGGAGACCAGGTAGGAACGAAGCTCCTTCGGATAATATTGTAGAAGCAACACAATTTTAAAACAAAAATTGAAATAAGGAATTTTGCTAAATATAATATTTATAGTATGATTATCTGAAAAATAAAGTTGCCCATAGGCCAGTGCCAGTTTGTACTCGTCATTTTCGGTACTTTTTACGGTTTTAGTGTCACATTTTTTTCAGTTCGGTCATTTAGGAAAATTCTAATCTGCTCCAAGCTCCAAGCCTGTCGTAAAGAAATTCGTTCCTATATATTTTTTTTTTTTAAATATATTCTTAGACGCTAGATTCATATCTTTATATCCTTTCTTCATAGAAAGGATCCGTTTTTTTGAATCCAGATACTGAAACAGAGGCGGCCACTTTGTTGGTCTTGTTAATGCCAAAAATTTCTTGCTAGAGTGATTTCAAGCAAAGCCCTTGGGGGCTTTTGTCACTGTCCTTTAAAACCAAGTCGAAGACAATAAATCTAAAGGTGCAACATTGCAGTGTTCAACTTGTTTATTTTTTTGAAGTGTATAGGCATAGAATAGATAATACAGATAGAACGGACACTCCCCACCCCCCGCCAGTTTCAAGCTTCCTTCCCCGCAAGCACCGCGAGAAGCACTCAGCGACACGACATAGATGACACGCACACATGCGTAAATGCGTTCGAACGACATATGCGAGATGTGTGAGTGTAGGTATGTCAACTGCACCGTCTGTATAGATTTTAGGCCGAGTGTCCGGGGTGTGGTATAGGTACATTACAGAGATTAGATTTTTTTCTGTTTCCGTTAAGGACGGAAGAGAATAACGAAAAAAAAATCGATTTCATTATACTATTTCTATATTTTAAGATATTTAAAGCAGTATATTCATACCTTATGTTTTGTCGTCCGATCACTACACCTTGCGGTGTCCAATCACTAACAATATTAATAGGACTTTTCCCGTTAATATTGTTAAATTGGTATATTATAAATTGGACAATAATTAACATATTTTTATGTTTCATGGTTGATGTTCCAAAGACACTAACAAAGAGGTTTGACTCTACTTTTGTGATAAGAACGTCTAGACTGTGGACTGAGTTGCCTGAGTGGGTTATTCCCGATGGTTATAATCTTGGTGTCTTCAAATCGAGAGTGAATCGGTTTCTTCTAGGTAAGCACGCTCCATCTTAGACCGCATCGTCGCTTAACATCAGGCGAGATGGTGGTCAAGTGTAAAACTATAACTGATTAAAAAAAAAACAGATGTTATGTTAATTATTGTCCATGTTTATTATTCAGTTCTATGGTAGGTATCTCTGCATGTTGGTTAACGATGAAAAAGTGTCACTTAAGCATATCAATAATTCAGTTGTACTTAGTGTAAATAGTTAGAAATGTAGTATAATTTAGTTCTCATTGTAAGTATATTAATTTTGATAACAAAGGCCTGCCTGTTGGGAAAAATGCATTTCATATAATTATGTTCTTGAAACAGGCCATAACATATTTAATTTAACGTTGTTCATCTAAATTGTATTTTAGGTTCAATCACCCATAAGTAATCAATTAAACATGATTTTCAGCGAAATAATTTAGTCTTAAAAAGATAGTTATTGGAAAAATGAAAAGTTCGAGAATGGGAACTGCGTTTTCTTTCAAGCAGCCCTAGATCAGAATTAGTTGGACATCGTAACAATAAACAATGAATAGGGCTGGTCCGATCATAGGTAAGCTAGATCTGGACAACCGACATAACTGTTTTCAATAAAATTTAAACAATGACATTGGAAATTCAAGAAAACAATAAGACGTCGACTAACAAATTACATGCATTTACAAAAATTTAAACACGTAAATTCAATTTTGCCGTTCAGTAAGTAAGAAAATAGAAGGAAATCAATATCTTTATTCATAGAAACTGTAATATAAAGCAGCTCTTTTAATCTACTGTGAATTTGTACAAAATATAATCATGAATTTCATGTAGTATGGATATTGTATTTTTTTTAAATAAAGAGTGACGAGACGAGCATGACATGTGCCTGATGGTAAGCAACATGCCTGCTACATAACAGCACAGTGACACGCAGCTATTGGAATATGAAGAATCTAAAATCATTACCTAGCACTGCACTGCGCTCGTCACCCAGAGATCTAAGTTGTTATATCTCTAAGCGCTGTCATTTCTCTGGAAACATTGGCCTTCAAACCGGAACATAGTAATGTTTGCACATTACTGCTTAGCGGTAGAAAAACTGTCAAAGGTGTGTGTATATCTATATAATCAAATTAATTTTATAAAGGTGAAAGTTTCTGTGTTTGAAAATCTGTGTGTTTACAAACACACATCTTCGTATCTTTATACAAAAATAACGGATGTAAATTAATTAATATTATGCAGATCATGGACGTATAAAAAGTCGGACGGAGTCTCGCTAAAACAAAAACTGCGTCACTCGAGTCGGCCACATTTGCACGTGTGCGTTGTCAGGTTGTCACTGATAGGCTGACACGCACACATATACACAAGTAGCGCGTGTATTGACTCACTGATGTGTGCGTGTCAGCCTGTATGTGACAGCGCACACGTGCATATTTTATGGCCGACTCGATGGACACAGTTTTTGTTTTAGCGAGACTACGTCCGACTTTTTTTATATGTCCATGATGCAGATTAACACATTTATCCCGTTAATGTCACCGTGAGAAACCTACAACCCATGCATCCTGGATCAGAATCTCTGCACTGGACCATCCACTGAATCCATTCTAAATTCATGCGTGGACATGGTGCATCAGACTGCACCGAAATATGAAATATCGGGTACTCGCTCCAGTTTTTAACTAAGGTAAAACACCGTAATTATAATTATACAAGTGTAGTGAACAATCCTTGATAGCTTGAACTAATGCTTCAGTGATAGTTTTAACTTTAAAGTAATCCTTGTTTTGTAGTCTTTTATAACGATTTGTTGTTTTGTATAGTTATATAATATAGGAAGCTCTTCCTATATTATATAACTACAGAGAAAGAAGTCGCTTCTCTAATGCCTTAGCTACATGAGGCTAGTTTTTCAAGCTTGGATAGCAAGCTAGCATACTAATAAGTACTAACTTCTAGCTTCGTGTAGACAACGCTACGCAACGCTAGTTTTCTCTACACGAAGCTTACTAGCTCACTAACACTAGCTTACAAGCTAGTTAGCTAGAAGTTACGGCTGGTCTAGTCGGGAGAACGGCGCTTGGCGATCCGGAAACCCCGGGTTTAAACCCCACACGCACCACTGTCTTTGCGAAGTCATGCGCGTAATGCTGCTAAAACTTAAAACGGTGAAGGAAAACATCGTGAGGAAACCGACATGTGCCTAGAATCTTTCGAAGTCATGTGTCATCCACCAACCCGCACTGGGCCAGCGTGGTGGATTATGGCCTTAACTCTCTCCTTGCGAGAGAAGGCCCCGAGTCCCAGCAGTGGGAACATTTTAGTGGGCTGTTGATGAACACTAGCTTGATATCCTAGCTTGATAAACTAGTCTCGTGTAGATCGGACATAACCGGCGGCGCCTTAGATGGTGTTAGCTGTCCCGGCTTTCGCGACACTCGACATGACAGTGTCATATTCTACTTGACCTCACCGACCTACAGCTATGTATTGGATACGGCTGTTAATAGATTTGTCAAGGAAGTGGCCACCAGAGGTTGATTAAGAAATGTGCGTGTGCTATCTTTGGAACGATTCTGACGTTGTAAATAGATTTCTTTTTCATTTTTAATTGCAACATCGGTTCTGTTTATCTGTTGTTAAACTATAACTCTAATGATAACTACAATCGTTTGTCTAAATTATAAAAAAATATAATTTAAAAACTCAAAAACCCGACTGCGTAAAAAGTGAACCAAACTACGTTCTCGCATACAAAAAAAAACTGAAAAGAATAAAACAAGCATTTAGATTTCTGGTGGTCTAGAATTCTATAATATGTTATTGTATTAATACTATTGAAATATATACAATATTTTCTAATAAAAGAACATTACAACTGAAGAGTCGGGATCCATTATTATTCGACATACAATGTAATTGTTCAATAATAGCATAGATCGTAGAACGCAAGATGGGCCCCATCCCAAACTTCACGGCGCACGCAATCATGTCAACGTTGGGAAGAGTGAGCTCACTCTTTCCGTTCTAGTCGGTTGCAGGACGCGGTGGACGCCGGACGTTTTTACCTATCATTATTCGGTGTCAACAACCAAAATAAGTAGAACCACAGCAAATCTCGCCGCTAGCGATTATAGGGGTCAAGTAGATTGGTTGTTTGTAAACCACTTACGATACATACAGAGACGCAGTTTATTACCAATTTCAAGGTGCTCAGGGCACATCTATTGATTTATATCGATGCCTACTAGATACATTAGTATATAGTAGGCATCTTGCATCATTGCTGCCATATTAGACTTACACTAATGTCATGTCTTTGTGTGTCACTCGCCAGATTAAGAGGAATCGATTGACGTGTGAATCATAAAAATCGGCCCAGGCGTTTGGTCTGTATAGTGCCTCAAAGGAACATACAAACATACATACATACATACATACATACATACATACATACATACATAGACTGTTAAACACATTACCACTCCTTTGCGTCGCGCAGTCGGGTAAAAATACTAGCGGCCCGTTCCGGCTTCGCTCGGATCATAACCTAGACACTGTCTGCAGCGCCATCTGCCTTATTTGTGAATCTAAACTAAATTACCTAGCACTGCACTGCGCTCGTCACCCAGAGATCTTTTTTTTATTTAAATTATCCACTCTACAGACTCCGGGGCCCGTGATCTTTGTCAATACATATTAATTTTACACATTTATTTCTTGGATTGTGAAGAAAAGGAAAACAGGGGGGAGTTGGGCACATTTCAAACCTAATTCTAGTGCTCATCTGTAGAGCCGATAACTACCGGTTGGGATTCTACCGCTAGTAATCGACTCGACATCGAGTCTGCCTAATTGCCATTGGCCTGAACCGCCTCCTCCCGGCCTAGAGCCTCCACTATGGCTGCATTTCTGTCCCTGATGGCCATCTGTAGGTTGAATTCTCGGATGGTCTTCGGTGTGCATCACCGATCGCGCCAACGCCAAAGCGCCAAAGCGCCAACGCTCGCCGCACGAACTGACCGACGGCATCGTCGGTGTCGTCAGCGTAGTATAGGAAGGTCCCCGTGTGCCGTGAGATTTCTACAACCGCATGGGACACGCTCCTGTAGCTTCATGTTTGCCTTGGTTTTGATTGCGATTACCAGCTCGTATGTTAGTCCCTGAGCTTCATGGATAGTAAGGATGCGTGACCCGGTGCCTGACCCATAACCCTGGTTTATCAGGGTCTCTTTCTCCTCTTGAGTGTGAACTAAAAAGAGGGTGTTTGGTAGGGTGTTGGGTATTTGCGCTCCCTTTAACCTTCTCTGCTCTAGGGACTTTATATGGGGCGCTAAGGAGTACATACCGAAGTATATTTCCCTCAGCGCATATGCAACGTCCATAATCACGAAGCCATTTTCTGCACTGTAAGCTGCCATATATGCAGTCCTGTCATGGGGTCCTTGATGACCCGGGATGTGACATTATTGTAAATAGCTGCTTTTCATCCAATAAACAGCTCGGTGAAGTTCATTGTATAGCGGGAGCTTAGATTATGAGATACAATTTGCTATCTTGTCTACATAGCCTGATAAAAATTTGGTAATTGCTAAAAAAATGACGGTGTATAGCATAGAGCATATAGCACTCAGGGGTCACATACCTACATATCCAACAGTGAAAGAATTTTTGAGATCGGTCCAGTAATTTTTGAGATTAGCACGTTCAAAGAATTAGGTACACTCTTCAGTTTTATAATATTGGTATAGATATAGAATATAGATTACAGATGAATATATAAATTACTCCAAATACCTGGCTTCCATAGTACCTACAAGTTTTGTTTAGTTAGCTAGGTGTTGGGTGAAAAAATTGTAACATTACATATTGACTACAATATGTAAACGTACATTTTACCTCTATTTTCATCTCAAAACTAACATTTATTCATAGAATTCTTAGATATTTACATACAATGTAACATTACATATTGACTACAATATGTAAACGTACATTTTACCTCTATTTTCATCTCAAAACTAACATTTATCCATAGAATTCTTAGATATTTACATACCAAAATTTTCACATCACTAATTTCCTTTTAATTGTGTCCATACGATAGGAAATAATTTTCTTATCATTATGATATGGTTCTGGTATTATATATTTCATTCTAAATCTATAATAATTACGTTTTTCTAAAAATTTTATTTATTTACATATTGTCATTACTATAAACATCATTCGTCACTTAGCAACCTCTACCCTTTTTCATAAGGTTGTATAGTTTTTAGAACTAATCCTCTTTGAATTGTTAATATTAAAATAAAGTTTATTTTCTCCAGATTTGAATCATTAAAAGTTTTCATTATAAATCAATTCGGCTGAGATGGGCAGTGAGAATCCAGCTTCCGACAGAGGAGCATTACCATACAGGAGACTTCCAAGCGATCAACATCCATATTAAACCTTGAAGGTTTGGACGGCTGAGAGCCGCTACCGTTCGGCAACTACATCCCGTGAACTTACTTGGAAGTACTTACACCCTGTGGAACTGTTGGAAGCTACTGTGCTCACGGAGGAACTGTTGGAAGCTACTGTGCTCACGGAGACTGCTGGCCGAGAACTCTGCCGTGCTAGGTGGAGCCGTCCTCGCTGACGAATACTACACTCACGAGGACTGCTGGCTGAGAACTCTGCCGTGCTAGGTGGAGCCATCCTCGCTGACGAATACTGCACTCACGAGGACTGCTGGCTGAGAGCTCTGCCGTGCTGGGTGGAGCCATCCTCGCTGACGACTGCTACACTCACGAAGACTGCTGGCTGAGAACTCTACCGTGCTAGGTGGAGTCATCCTCGCTGACGGCTGCGGGCCCCGACCGATCGGCAATTGCATCCTGGGACCCTGTTTGGAAGCACTTACTCACTGGCCTTTTCAAGACGGATAAATTTTCAAAATTTCCTTATTTTAAGTTACGTCTCCTTTTTTATCCTATTCATTTCCTTTAATCTTTATTTATTTCTTTAATATACTTGTTTTATAATTGTTTATCATTCAACCTTCACCTCTCTCCTCCCAATAAAATCCTCTTATGTTCACTACCGTGACATTTGGCGCCCAACCTTCAAAAACAACCCCCCCTCTCTTGCTTATTCTTTAATCCCTCAACCCCTGAATTCTTCTAAATTCTAAAACATACTTACACTAGTATATATACTTAATATTTTCTTTTCGGCACTCTTTGGTTATTAACTTCCCTCCTCCTCCCCTCATCTCCCTTCATCCTCATAATATCTCATCTAAACATTTCATCACTTGATCATTCATTTACTCAAATCACTATTGATCTAATATCTAGATAATTATTACTCTAACAATGGACAGAACCATTAAATTTGAGTACCTCAACAAATCCGAACTGGAATATGAGGTTAAGATTAGACTAGAGGAGCCAGTCTCTTCCATCTCTTTACTGCGCAAGCAAATTACACACTTAAGCCAACAGTTTCCCTCTGAGGAAATTTTAAACTCACCTTATACTATCGAAGAGGATTTATGTCAAACTGAAATAACACTGAATTATGTTGAATCAAAATTAAACAAACTGACGAAATCCGACTCGAGATTAATTAAATTTATTCAGACCTTCTTAAACCATTTACATTTTAGACTCGATCGGATCGACATTGACATAAATCCTACCTTCTTAGATACATTCAAAACACTTAAGGAAAAATATGACAGTTTAATCAATAAATTCAACTTATTTATTCTTCCAGACCCGATTCAACCTGAAATTGTATTGGCGGAGGTCGTTAACGCAGGTCGGTCGAACCCTCAACAGTTTTCTTCTGCGACTCAACAAGTCGCCCACTCACAGGTACCTACCTCTTAATGATTCTGAACTCTTCAAAGATCTTAGACGTCACTCTTTCGATGGTAAATCTTGTCCAAGATCATTCTTACTTAAACTAGACGAATATTGTTTTTGTCGTAGAATTGATAGAAATTTATTAATTTCAAGAGCCTATGAAATTTTTACTGACAACGCGTTACACTGGTTTCGCTTTAAAATTGGTCAAAATCCAAATTTAACTTGGGACGATGTTTCTGATTCTCTCATTAAGGACTTTGGTGAACATGATTACGATTTCAAATTACTTGAAGCTATTAAAAATCGTACTCAAGGTTCGAACGAGAACATTATAATCTATATTTCAATAATGTCAGGTATGTTTTCTAGACTCTCTAGAAAATTATCCGAATCTGAAAAAGTAGAAATTTTATTGCGTAACATTAGACCCTGTTACTCTGTCTTTGTAGCATTAAAGGACATTTCCTCCATTGATTCTTTAATAGCTACTTGTCAAAACTATGAGAAATTTCTCGATAGAGACAAACAATTTAAAGAACCAGTTAATAGTTCTCTCATGCCTGAGTTCTCTTATAAAAATACTGCTTCAACTTCATATAGAAATTCGTCCCAAAACTATACGAAACAAGTGAACACCGTTTCTAAAAATACACAGTCTAATTCTATGACAAACTCTAATTTATTTTGTGTACGTTGTCGTACAACGAATCATAACTTAAAAACATGTAAAGAACCTCATTATACTGTATGTTTTAAATGCGGTCTGAAAGGATTTAGAACTCCTGATTGCCCTAAATGTTCTAAATCTAAATTCAAAAAACTAAACTATGACTTAAAAAGTAAATTTGATATTGATGACTGGAAAAATTGGTTAGAAACTATTAAAAAATTTTTCTCTTGTTACAAAATTTCTTCAACTCTTTACTCTAATGAAATTGATTTTAAACGACCTTTCATCAATATTAAAATTAATAACTTCTCTATTTCTGGGTTATTAGACTCGGGTAGTTCTATAACTATCTTGGGAAATAACTCTCACCTAGAAATAATTAAACTCGGTTACAAACTTTTTAAGTCAGATTTTATTACCGTTTCTACAGCTAATAACGAAAAAGTCAATTCTTTGGGTTACTTTGACTTACCTATACAGTTTAATAACCAAACGCATTGTATCAGGACCCATGTTTTTCCTGAGATTTCACCATCTTTAATTCTAGGAATCGATTTTTGGCAAAAATTTAATCTTTTACCAAAAGTTCTTTCCTCTTTGATTAAATCTGAACATAATTGCCAATCTATCTCAGAAAATAAATTAGTGTTACCGTATGATAACTTATCGTCTAACCAGAGGATTATTGCGGACGACATTATTCAACGTTTCAAACTTATTTCTTTTGAAGAAAAAGGAGAACTGGGCTTGACTAATCTCATAACTCACAAAATTGACACTGGAGATGCTCTCCCTTTCAAACAGAGATGTTATCGATTATCTCCTGAAAAACAAAAAGCTTTAATCAACGAAGTTGACAAAATGCTACAATGGAAAGTGATTGAAAAAAGCGAACTGCTTCAATTTTATTTTGAAACATAAGAAGGGTAAAGATAATGTTGTTCCTGATCTTCTCTCTAGATCTACAAATCAAGATTCTGGAATTCAAGGAATCAATCCCATCTTTACAAGTAATCCTGTCGTCGATCGTGATCTAGAACACTACAACAAGATATTTCTCGCCTGTAACTCTAATCCCGATAGTTATCCTAATTATCATGTTAGAGATAATAAACTTTTTCGTTGTATTCACTCTTCTAATGAAATTAATGAAGATTTCATTTGGAAGGAAGTTCCTCTACCAAGTGAAAGAGCTACCATAATTATCAACAATCACAGTACTCCTCAAGAACCTCATCTTGGAATCTTCAAGACTTACAAGAAAATCTCTTTATTATATTATTGGCCTGGAATTTTTAAAGACATTACAAATTTCATTAATAAATGTGACACGTGTTTGTCTTATAAACATCCTAATCATTCTCCTTACGGACTTATGGGCAAACCAAAAATTTGCTCTAGACCATTTCAATCTATTTCTTTAGATTTAATGGGTCCTCTTCCAATGACTAGAAAACGCAATCAATATATACTGGTTATTAACTGTAACTTTACTAAATATACTTTAATTTTTCCAATTAAACGGGCTACCGCATCTATTATTATTGACATTCTAGAAAACTGTGTATTTTTAGTCCACGGTACTCCTCAAACTATAATAATGGACAATGGCTCTCAGTTTCAATCTCATGAATTTAATAATTTTCTTAATAAATACAAGGTCCCTTTTATCTTTTATTCTCCTTTTTATCATCCACAGTGTAATCCCACTGAACGTTACAATAAAACTATTGTTACGGCTTTGGCTTCTTTAGTCGGTGACGATCATAGATCCTGGGATATCTTCCTGCCGAAGATCCAGTTCGCAATGAATTGTAATGTTAACCTAACAACTGGTTACTCTCCATCATTTTTGGTGTTTGGTAGAGAAATTATCCCTTGTGGATCTCTCTATACTCCAACTGAAAACATAGAAGAGTTAGTTTTCTTGCCTCGGGATATTTATGCATTGAATTCTGGTCTTCTCTCTTCTACCTTTGGTAAAGTACATCTTGAACTTTTAAGAGCACATTCTAGAAATAGTGCTCATTATGACTTACGTCGTTCTGTTAAGGAATTTAATGTTGGTGATACTGTTTGGCGTAAGAATTATGTTCAAAGTAACGCTGCTACCTATTTTAGTGCTAAACTAGCTCCAAAATTTATAAAATCTAAAATCATAAATAAATTGTCCCCTTTAGTTTACATTTTAGAAGATGCTAACGGTATCACTGGCAAATGGCATATCAAAGATATAAAAGGATAAGCCATCGTCTCTAAATTTTTCTTTATTTTTTTTATCATCCCTTTAACTTTTACTACATTTACTTACATTACATTTACTAACATTACATTAACCTACATTATTTTATTTACTCTTTAGTATTTTTCTAACGTATTTAAACGTTACCCAAGACTTAGTGGTCTTTTGTTTTTTTTTTACTTTCTCAAGTTAATGAGCTCTAAACTCATTAACTCTTTAACCAATGAGTATCTAACTCTTGGATTTTGTATGAGCCCTAAACTCATACTCTTATCTTGAACCCTACTGTTCAAGATATCTTGAGCCCTACCGCTCATGTTAGCTCTTGAGCTCTACCGCTCATGCTATCTTTTGAGCCCTTATGCTCATCTTTAATTACTTTCTTCCCCTTATAAAGAGCGGATGATAACTCTATAAATAAGCCTAACTATCAAGCCCTATGTTCATTCTTCCTATCATTCTTATTATTATTATTATTTTATTTTTTTTTTCATAGAGCGGATGATAACTCTTTAAATAAGCCGATTATTAGAGCGGTTGATGACTCTTTAAAAAAGCCTGCCATCGCCGAGAGTGTATGCTTTGAGTGTTCGTCATTGAATGTGAACTTACACCCAAACAGGATGGAAGTGATGAGTGAAAGACTTGAAAGGTTATTTGAATGAATTTATGTTTGTGTGAAGGTAATACCTCTCTTAAAAACTTTAGAACCTCTTCCCAAATTTTACAGAAGCGTAAAATTTCCGCAGTCGTGGGGAATAATGTAACATTACATATTGACTACAATATGTAAACGTACATTTTACCTCTATTTTCATCTCAAAACTAACATTTATTCATAGAATTCTTAGATATTTACATACAATGTAACATTACATATTGACTACAATATGTAAACGTACATTTTACCTCTATTTTCATCTCAAAACTAACATTTATCCATAGAATTCTTAGATATTTACATACCAAAATTTTCACATCACTAATTTCCTTTTAATTGTGTCCATACGATAGGAAATAATTTTCTTATCATTATGATATGGTTCTGGTATTATATATTTCATTCTAAATCTATAATAATTACGTTTTTCTAAAAATTTTATTTATTTACATATTGTCATTACTATAAACATCATTCGTCACTTAGCAACCTCTACCCTTTTTCATAAGGTTGTATAGTTTTTAGAACTAATCCTCTTTGAATTGTTAATATTAAAATAAAGTTTATTTTCTCCAGATTTGAATCATTAAAAGTTTTCATTATAAATCAATTCGGCTGAGATGGGCAGTGAGAATCCAGCTTCCGACAGAGGAGCATTACCATACAGGAGACTTCCAAGCGATCAACATCCATATTAAACCTTGAAGGTTTGGACGGCTGAGAGCCGCTACCGTTCGGCAACTACATCCCGTGAACTTACTTGGAAGTACTTACACCCTGTGGAACTGTTGGAAGCTACTGTGCTCACGGAGGAACTGTTGGAAGCTACTGTGCTCACGGAGACTGCTGGCCGAGAACTCTGCCGTGCTAGGTGGAGCCGTCCTCGCTGACGAATACTACACTCACGAGGACTGCTGGCTGAGAACTCTGCCGTGCTAGGTGGAGCCATCCTCGCTGACGAATACTGCACTCACGAGGACTGCTGGCTGAGAGCTCTGCCGTGCTGGGTGGAGCCATCCTCGCTGACGACTGCTACACTCACGAAGACTGCTGGCTGAGAACTCTACCGTGCTAGGTGGAGTCATCCTCGCTGACGGCTGCGGGCCCCGACCGATCGGCAATTGCATCCTGGGACCCTGTTTGGAAGCACTTACTCACTGGCCTTTTCAAGACGGATAAATTTTCAAAATTTCCTTATTTTAAGTTACGTCTCCTTTTTTATCCTATTCATTTCCTTTAATCTTTATTTATTTCTTTAATATACTTGTTTTATAATTGTTTATCATTCAACCTTCACCTCTCTCCTCCCAATAAAATCCTCTTATGTTCACTACCGTGACAAAATGTCTACCCATTATTTAAGGAATTCAGCGTCAAAGCGTTATAATGCAAACGAAATTGATTCTTATTTTCTTTCAATAGCTCATTGATGCTCTCACAAAGGACTTGTTGTTACATTTCTTATGAGCTTACGTCATTGGACCTATGAGTCTCTTTTAGAAATTACCCAATTCAGCGTCACGTTATGTGGCTCACGCTATATAATTATCCCATAAAGTAGTCCCATAAACATTAATTTAGGCAAATACTTGAGATTCTTTCATTAGGCTGACAGTTTATTTAGTATCAAGGGCAGATGACGAAGCAGATAGCTCATGAACTTTTGTGAGGCTAATTGGTGTTTCAGACTTCAGACGGTTAATACTTTCATTCTTCTTTTTTTTGATGTACTTTCATTTCACCAATTACTGAAAGACGCCTCAAAACTGATTAAGAAAACTATCTAACTTACACATTATACATTTTGTGGAAGTTTGTGAATTAGTTTATATAGCCTAACAAAAGTGTATAAGTAATGTAAACAGTGATATTTTCATTTGCTTTGAAACCTCGCTGGCCTACCGACATTATCTGATTTTACAATTTTTTATGCGAAACAAAAGACTATTATAATAAAGATTATTAAATTATATTATTTAACTAAGTAAATGTATTTTATATACCTATTTAGACTACGAAATACTTACATTACGTATCGAGGAAATATACAACTGCTTGGTAATAATAAATGTCTAAAAACTGACTTTGCGCAAATTGTTTTTAATTTTAAATTAATTTACGGTTTTTGTGTGATTTTAAATTAAAATTAAAACATTTTGGGCACAAAGACGATATTTATCTTTTAGAACACTCGCGCGCCGAGCGTCACACCGGCTGCACGTATTAATCGTTTGTGTATCTACGCTTTTTAAAATAAATTATTGTACGTCTGTAATTGTGTGTGTTCGCGTGTATGGGCGAGGCCGTCAGGCCTTCGTCCGCGTCAACCAGCATGAGTGAAGATGAGGTACGATCTGATTGCACAATTATTGACGACGAAGCACTTAGCAACAAGCCGCCGCCCGCAGTTATAAGTCCTACCCGCATTCGCACTAACGCAACGAAACGTCACCACGAGACGGAGAGCGACGAAAGCGGCCGCCCGGCCGAGACTGGAGTTTTAGATAAGGAAGGCTTCATAATGGCTGGTAAGAAAACAAAACGAACACAAAAAAGTATTATCAACGAATTCAATAAAAACGATGTTTGTTTATCTTCGTATGAGATGCTGCCTAAACAAATAGGATTAGCAAGAATGTTAAAAAGTGAAGGCATCACGAATGCTTCGAAAATTAAATACAAAAACGGCTACAAAGCAGTTATTAGCTTTGATAAAAGAGAGGACGCGTTGCAGTTAGTCAATAATAAAAAATTGGGGGAACTTGGATACCGTTGCTACTTCTCAACGGAGGTTGATTTAAGTTACGGTGTCGTGAAGTATGTAGAAGAAGATTTAACCGATGACGAGTTAAAGAAAAATTTTAACGCAGAGTGCCAAATAGTTTCCGTTAAAAGATTAAAACGACTTTCTGATAAAGGTGAGTGGGTCGCTAGTGAAACCGTGAGATTTGGATTTAAAAGTCCGACTCTGCCTGCATACATACATGGTTATGATTGTAGATTCAAGGTTGAACCATATACTTTTCCGGTTTCACAGTGTGGTTCTTGCTGGCGTTATGGACATACTACCCGAACATGCCCTAATGGTAAAATTATATGCCCAAAATGCGGTGGACGACATAGTAACTGCGATTCCGTTCAGTTCATCTGTGTAAACTGTAAAGGTCGTCATATTGCTTTCAGCAAATTATGCCCTGTTTTCCTCAAAGAAAAGAAAATTAGGGATATAATGTCGAAGAATAACATAACCTACAAAGTGGCTTTATCAATGTACTTGGACCATATGTCCTATCAAGCTGAGCCAGATGACAACAATACAAAATTCTCACGTATGTCAGAACACGTAGGCGTGTCATATAGCGCTGCACTACGACAGTCTACCCAGATACCAAGGAAACAAAGTGAAAGTTACAGCGAAGAAGAAAGTGAAGAAACCGCGTCTGTTGAAAAGAAAAAGAAAAAACATCACAAAAAACAGAGATTTGATATCAACTGGGAAGAAGAAAATAAGAAAAACTTGGCCAGTACAAGAGTATCAGTAGGACAGAAAGAAGTACCTGAAGATAAAAGGAATAAGAAGAATAATTTCAGACATCTTTTACATAGTTTAAAGGAAATTGTTTTAGCCGATAGTTGCTTTGAAGAGAAGGTCCAAGAAGTGTTGAAATTAATATTTGACGAAGTAGTTTCATTTGTTATTAAGAAAGTTGACTGTGGAGATGTTTTCAATAAACTGTTGGGCCTTCTCAATAATGGATAGTAGTAATCATCATGTAAATTTCGCATCAACGGCTTCGGGCTCTGGGGGTTCCGTTGCGCAATTTATTAATATTGCGCAATGGAATTCACAAAGTCTGATGCCGAAAAGATATGATTTCGAGTTATTATTGAGTCAGGAGAAAATTGGAATCGCTATGCTGAGTGAGACATGGCTCTCCGAACATATTTTACTGCGAGTTAGTAATTACACTATATACAGATGTGATAGGGCTGATGGTTACGGAGGTGTGGCCATTTACGTACATAAGTCCATCAAATCGCATCCAATCCCAATTCGAATCTTCCGTGGTAATATTGATTTAATATGCGTTAAGATACTGAATTGTGCATATTTAGAAAATGTAGTTGCTATTTATTGTCCGCAAACCTCGAGGACTGTCCAGAGTGATTGGGATTCTTTATTTACACAATTTAGCTCTAAAACAATAATAGCAGGAGACTTCAACGGTCATCATACAAATTGGTCATGTAAAGATGATAGTAGGGGTAAACAAATATTTGACGCCTCTATAGATAATGGTTTTATATCACTTAATAATGGAGAACCTACACGCGTTAAACTAGTCAGTGGCAGGTTGCAACAATCATCCCCGGACATTACATTCGTGTCAACTGATTTAGCAGCGTTCATGAAATGGAAAGTAACACGCGAGAACTTAAACAGCGATCATTTAATTATTAAAATAGTTTTGCAATACCGGGATACACGTAATTTTGTTGCTGGTCGTAATTTTAAATTAGCTAACTGGTTAATATATCAAAACCTTTTAAAAGATAGATTAGTGCACCTTCCTGTAGTTTCACATTCCAATATTCAATCTTTTTACGAAACCTTCATAAGTGAGATTAATTTCGCTGCCGATAAAAGTATCCCTATTATTAAAAATTGCGTGGATCCTACACAAACTTTTAGACCAAAACCTTATTGGAACCCAAAGATTTCACAAGCTATAGCAGAACGCAGACTAGCTTTAAAAGCATTTAGACGGAATCCTACCCCTGCCATGCTTGACGAGTTAACCAAAAAAACCTCTGCTGCCCAATTAATCCATAGACAGTACAAATTTGCTCATTGGAAACAACTACTTACAGAAGTTGATGGAAAAATTAGCACTTCTGATATGTGGCACAAAATGCGGTGGGCCAAAGGTTTTAAACCACAAAGCCATCAAATAACAAGTGATAAACAAAAAGAAATGCTAAGATCTTTGGCCCCCGACTTTGTAGCTGTACCCCAACCAATACTTAATATTAATAATACGTCACTAAATAATGACTTCTCTCTGTCTGAATTAGAGCATAGTTTAAAAAAGAAAGACACAGCACCTGGTGACGATAAAATCACATACTCTATGATTTTTAATCTGCCCCTAGAAGGCAAACACATTCTGCTAAAAATTTACAACGCAATTTACAATACAGGCTGTGTCCCGCATCAGTGGCGAAATATCAAAATCGTTCCTGTACCTAAACCTAAGGTTGACGGCAATACTGAAACGAAGTTTAGGCCTATTTCACTGATCTCATGTGTGTGTAAAATTTTCCACTCAATGATGTGTAAACGTTTAGAATGGTTTGTGGAAAGTAGAAATATTATTCCACAATACACTTCAGGTTTTCGAAAAAATCAATCTTGTTTGGACAGTTTAGCACGTCTTGTATCTAGTATTCAGACAGGGTTTACTACTCGTACACCTACTTTGGCAGTATTTTTAGATATTGAAAATGCTTATAATAATGTGCTGATTGATAAGCTTGTGGAAATATTGGACAAATTAGGAGTAGGTTATCAAATGTGCAGATACATATTTAATTTTTTAAATACACGAATACTAAAAATAAAGCCAGAACAAAGTGTAGATGATGAGATGAGATGGACCAGTAGAGGTTTAGCCCAGGGAGACCCTTTCGCTCCTCTTTTATTTAATATTGTTACACATGGAATAGGAAAAGATTTAATAAATGTAGATATACTTCAATACGCTGACGACATAGTATTATACTCTCAAAACAAAGATATAATGGATAATGACATGATTTTACAAACTGCCTTAAATAAAATAGATCAAGAGTTAGAACTATTGGGACTGCAAATTTCTCATACGAAAACCAATGTTTGTCAGTTTAAGAGAGGGCGGTGTAGAGGAGTTAGTCAACCTAAACTCAATCTCAACGGACATAATATAACATCAGTAGATTGCGTAAAGTACTTAGGCATTTGGATAGACAAAACATTGACATGGAAGACACATATAGACAAAACTGTTAAAAAGGTAACAAAGTCTATAAACTTATTAAAAACTTTAGCAGGTCAATCTTGGGGTATACATCCTAAACATCTGAGACAATTATATATTGCTTTATTACGTAGCAAAATTGATTTTGGGTGTTTTCTATACGACAGTGCAGCTAAAACCAATTTATATAAACTACAAAAGGTTCAGAATGTTGCAATGCGTGTGATTGGTGGATTTATAAGATCAACACCCATACACGTAATGGAATATGAGCTCTGTATTCATCCATTACACTTGCGAAGACAGTACTTAGCAATAAAGTACTGTCTAAAAACCCAGCGTTCTTCCTTCTCTACATTTGATACATTAAAAGAACTTTTAAATTGCACGGAAACAGAGTACTGGTCTAGGAAAAAAAAACCTCTTTTAGCAGAAGTATTTTCTGAAACAAAGTCTGAAAAAATAAAGGTACAGAATCCTCTTAACATATTCCGTTTTCATACTTGGCCTGCAAAGCTAATGATTGATTTTATTCACACTGAGGTAGAAGGGATAGATAATGCAAAAAGTAAATACGATACAACTATACTGAAGGTTAACACATTAAGCTTGATAAATGTTCAATATGCAGGATGGTATAAACTTTATACAGACGGATCTAAAACACGAAACGGTGTTGGTGCAGCATATGTTGATTTACGGCAGAACGTTAGTGCAGGTTACAAAATTGTATCCAAGTATAACTCTATTATGTCTGTGGAACTATTTGCAATCTCAGAGGCAGTGTCGTACGCAGAAAGTCTAAATTTTGCTCAAGTGGTAATATTTTCCGACAGCAAAAGTGCATTACAACATATTGCTCGGTGTGCCTTTAATTCTAAAGGTGCCATGTTAGCATATGATATTTTACGAAAAATATTATCACTCAGATCGAAAAATGTTGATTTGAGGCTACAATGGATCCCGTCACATGTTGGTATCGGAGGTAACGACGAAGCCGATAAAAGAGCTAAAGAAGCTATACTTACTGGGTCTGAAATATATGTTATGCCAGAAATCTCAGAAATTCTCTGTAGCTATAGAACCAAGATTTATGAAAAGTGGAAGGCACATTATAGCGCAATTGCAAATGAGAAAGGCGTCTGGTATAACACTTTTATACAACAACCGCCTAAAATACCATGGTTTACCAATTGTCGAATGAAGAGACAATGGATAGTGATGGCTCATAGACTCCGCTCTGGACATATACCCCTAAATAAATTTAAATTTCTCATGCGATTAGCAGAATCCAGCTCCTGCGACATGTGTGGACAGATCGAGGACGTGCATCATATTCTAGTAGAATGTTTACGAACACAGTCTGTACGGTCAGCCATGCTCACTCAGTATGGTGTGAATTTTTGTGATATTGGTATAATCCAAAGTGTCCTGTGTACACCTGCGAGTGACACTGCAAGGACACTATTTAAATTGTTGTGCGATATCTATGTGTAGAAAATTATTGTGTTTTCACGAGGCTGGCATTGTCGTTAGGCGACATAAGCCTCTAAAATAAATAAATAAAGATTATATATATATCTTTTAGAAAACCTTTTGGTAACTAACACACCTTTGGACAAAATGTGAAAGTAAGGGCAGTTGTATATTTCCTCGATACATAAATAATAAATTAATAAATATTGGAGAACAGAAGAACAGTTTACACACAACATCATCTAGCCCCAAACTAAGCAAAGTTTGTACTATGGGAGCTAGATGTCTAATATAATATCTACTGATACATTTTTAAATACGAGTACATACTTATTATACATAGAACACATGGTGTAAGTATTTAGTTATCGAAATTTATAAAATGCATTTACCTTAAATTAATAACACAATCTTGTACCCCAACAACAATATTATACTCCTGCTATAACCTGGCTGGTGAGTAACGGGGCAAAATGACTCCCTCAATTTTAATAACTCAGCAGGTGTAAAGCCTCACCAAAATAATCTGTCTTTTTGAGAATCTTTATTTTTACTCTATATCGAGGTGATATCGAGTGGCCACCACGAAGCCCCGACTTGTCTCCACCGGATTTTTTTTTGTGGGGATACCTCAAAAATAAGGTTTACTCCAATAAACCAGAGACAGTTACCGCCTTGAAAGAAAACATTCGAACGGAAATGGCGGCTATATCAACAGCAACGTGCCAGCGCGTTTTTGAAAATTTTAAACACCGCTTGGAAGAGTGCTCCCGGCGAGAGGGAGCACATCTAGATGATGTTATTTTCAAAAAATAAATTATAATAATGTTAAATTAAGTTACTTTTTAAATAAATTGTTTTAGTACTATCAGTCTTTTTTTATAAAGGTTTCAAAAGTGAACTTAACTCTGGCCCACCCTGTACCAAACCCCCACACGCACGGTTGTGTAGTAGAGATTGAAAAGCAATAAATCCGCCAATAAAAATGTCTCTAAATGATTATTGTAATTAGCATTCTGTTTTGCGTCCATTTATCCATAGTATAGAAATTGTAGTAAATTGTTTTATAACTCATGTGATTTTTTTATTTTTTTATTTTTTTTTTGTGAATTGAATTCCCTTAAGTAGCGTGCTACACAAAGGCCTGTTCGATTGTATGTAACTAAGACCGATTAGGCCCATGGGCCTGATTTGTGCGGTCCACGACGAGTCGCTAGTGCCGTATCTCCCTTCTTTTGTACTATCAATGGTAATAATGCATTTTATAAAATAAAAACTTCAATTAAATTGAATAACATAAAATGGTTGAATAGCTAGATTTTCTTTGAAGTGTGTTCATTTGTAATCAGAATCAGAATCAGAATCATTTATTGCAAAAACTGTGTACAAAGGTGATGTTATAAATAATGTGTGCATAGGACCATAGATCGGAAATGATAATAATAATTTAAACTCTGATAGGTAATTGAAATTGCAACGTAAAAATTGAAAGTGTAAATACATTGTGATCGTAATGACGTCAGACCAATCCAAAGCGACAGATTGAGAATAGTCAAGTTTTGAAAACTTAAGTTACTAATCGTTCAATGACACAAAGGCTTTAAAGATAAATTTAGAAGAATGAAAAATAACGCAAAGGGACAGGTGACACGTCTAAGCTAATACAGCTATATTTAGTGACCACTAATAAGGTGATACGAGGAAGATAGACGATATCGCCAAGTGTAAGATTACGCAGAGCTTTCGGGCGTGAGAGCCGTCACTTCTTTGGACACATTATCGTGTTACCGCTTGTACGTACTTACGTTTGGTGGGCTCTGTTTGGAGCTGAAGTTAGAATAAATGGTTGGTTTGAAAATTACAATATTTGAAATCATTATGGTGAAATCACATCGCCGAGTGAGTTCGTAGTGAGTTGGTAGTAGTAGGACTCTTAAAGCCGGTTTTCACGGCGCGGTTGCCAACCGCGACGGCGCGCGGGCGGGGTGCCGCGCCGCGCGACGGTTTTGTTTCAATACTCACGAGACCGCAGGTTTTGGTGGTTTCTGCTCCGGAAAGCTACTGCGCAAGAATCGCGCCCAGCCACGCGGGCGCTGCGCGGCTGCCGCAGCCGCCGCGGCCGTAAACCGCGTCGTGTGTTTTGAATTCAATTTTATATGGGAATCTGCCGCGCCCGCGCGTAGGCGCAGTTGGCAGCCGTGCCGTGAAAACCGGCTCTTAGCAGAGTCTGCCCGGGGAAGTACCATACATTTGCCAGTTATTCTACCGCCAAGCAGTAATGAGCAAACATTACTGTGTTCCGGTTTGAAGGGCAATGTTTCCAGAGAAATTACAGGGCTTAGAGATATAACTTAAATATCTAGGTGACGAGCGCAGTGCAGTGCTAGGTAATGATTTGGACTTTTCATGTTCCAATAGCTGCGTGTCACTGTGCTGTTATGTGGCAGGCATGTTGCTTACCATCAGGCACATGTTCTGCTCGTCTCGTCACTTTTTATTTAAAAAAAAAGTTCGGCGAAACCTCGTGATACGGTTAGTGTTGTGTCGTGTTGGTAACCCTGCGATTTTTTTAAGACCAAATGAGGGTAGATCGAGATTTCCTCATTTCGCAATGAGACGACCCGCAATTACTTAAAGTCTTCGCGTGACCACGGCGGTTGTAACGCTGCCGAAACGTCGAGGTAATTAAACAATGAATTATATCGTGATTAAGCCCCGTACAATATAAACATTAAGTGTCGAATCGCGAAAGTTTAAAAACAATATACACTAAGGTGAATTCTACTAAAATGATAAATGTCAAAGTTTAGATGTTTGTTGATCACGTCGTAACGTTCCAACGAATCGGATTGAAATTTAAAAATCACGTGAAAGTATATTCTGGAAAAAACAAAGGCTAATTTTTTTCCCGAAAAAAAAACGGGAACTACGCGGGTAATACCGCGAGACGCTACTAGTAATAATAATTATAATGAAGGTAAATAATGTGCTTGAAAGTGTGTATGTTTGTAACATTGTATCTTTGTAATGGCTGAACAGATTTGAACGAAATTAAATTCACAGCAGATACATTACATAATTTAACACATAAGTCACTTTTTATCTCGTTTAATCTGGTTCACGCGGGTTGCGTACTTTATGTTTAATTACTAACTACTACTACTAATATTATATTTAATTACTATCCGCAGTCACTAAAGAAGTCCAGGCTTACTCCGCTGTACAAGGGTAAGGGTGATAATACATCTGTTAAAAATTATAGACCGATTACAATTGTGCCAACTATATCGAAAATTATAGAATCATTTATGTCTAGTGATATAATGGAATATTTAACACACAATAAATTATTATCAGAATCCCAACATGCCTACCGAAGGGGTAGGTCTACCGTAACAGCGTCAGTTAGATTTGTTGACATTGTAACGGGCTGTCTTGAACGTAAGGAAAAAGTCGCTGCTATATTTCTAGACCTCTCCAGGGCTTTTGATTCGGTAAATCATGAGCTTTTGTCACAGAAGCTTAAAACTTATGGCATAGGGGGTAGAAATCTACAACTCATTGAATCTTTCTTATCAAATCGTGAACAAACGGTAGAAATAAAAAATGAAGGAAGTCGCATCAGATCTAATCCACAGACCATTGGCATAGGTATACCGCAAGGATCATCAGTCGGAAATATTCTTTTTCTCCTATTTATCAATGATATAAATCAATTATATATTCAGGGTGACATCATACAGTATGCAGATGATACCACAATAATTGTTTCAGATGATAATACAGATAACCTGATAAGTAAACTTAAAGCCACTTTCAATAAATTAGATGGCTGGTTTGGGGAAAATGGACTTCATTTAAATAAGGACAAAACAAACATTATGTTTTTCAACCCCTTAACACCTAAGGGGAATACTTTCCCAATAAACTTAGGAACTTCTACATTATACACAACAAATTCTGTCAAAATGTTAGGATTTGAAATTGATTCCTCGCTAACATGGAGAAATCATATAGATATCACATGCAAAAAAATGTCCAGAGGAGTGTTCGCTCTCAAACAATTAAAAACTATCACCTCCTCTGAATGTTTGAAAGAAGTTTACTATGCATATGTCCATTCTATAATGTCGTATGGTATAATTGTATGGGGAAGTGCAACAGATTACGAGAGAATTTTGAAAATACAAAAGCGTGCAATCAGAGTTTTGGTTGGTATCAAGTGTAAAGAGTCATGTAGAAACCATTTCAGGGATTTGCAGATTTTGACATCTGTGTCACTTTATATTTTCGAAATTTTAAAATATGTTAGGCAAAATATAAGTAAATACAAGCTCCATAGAACCAATAGGGTAAAATCTAGTAGAAACAGAATGTATTTTGAACCTATACCACACAGATTGTGCATGTCTAATAGAACTCCACTCATCCGAGGCCAGGAATTATATAATAAACTCCCATCGGGAATTCAAACCCTGACAAGTGACACAGAGTTTCTTAAGAAAGTCAAGGTTATTTTATTAGACAAGACCATTTATACAATAAAAGAATATTTAAGCAATGACTACACCAATTACAATTGGACTGATACCTGACATAATAATTTAATAATTTAAAAATGTTATTTATAAATGTGTAGACATAAAATTAAATTAATGTTAGTATAGACATAATTAAATAATTAAATGAATAAAATGCCCTTATACAGCATTTTTAACTGTAAAAAAAAAGGAAAGGAAATTAATTATCAAATGTTTTGTATTTGATTGTTATTTATATTTTAATTTACATTTGACATTTTCATAGTGTACCATACAACCATTTTGTAAAAAATTGTAATGTGTGTGTTATCAATGAAATAAATTATATATTCTATTCTATTCTATTCTATGAAATTGTTCAGCGTAGATCGTATTCGGGAAAAATAAATCAATATGCCTAGAGAACGCATTTGGTTCCGTGCAGCATGAACTTATGTTATTTGCCCTAAAATGGTATAACTTTCCTGCTGTAATTATTGACATAATTAATTCATATTATAATCACTTAAAATTCGTTATAGCAGTAAACAAGGAATACTCAAAACCACTTAAATATAATGTGGGACTATTCCAAGGGTGCTGCTTATCACCAATAGTATTTAATATAGTTATAAATATTCTAGTAGATAAATTAATATCCCGTGAGAAAAAATGGGGCTACCGGTTTAAAATCAACAATAAGTACACTGAGTCAATTTTAGCCTTTGCGGACGACCTTGCAATACTTACACGAAATCCCAAACAGTGTCAAGAATTGTTGAATGATGTTGATGAGTTCTGTACATGGACGGAGGGAATGAGGGCAAAACCAAGTAAATGTCATTGTTTATGTCTGGGTAGACGAAATACCAAATATACTTCTTACGATCCGGGACTCTCCATAAGTGGCCAAAGAGTTGCCACAATTGCAGAGGCAGTGCCTTTCAAATTTCTTGGTAGAAAGATAGACTACAAAGGACGTACACCATCATTAGAGATAGTTGTTGGAAATTTCATGAATGACCTCAATAAGGTAGACCAACAGCCTATCAGCAATATCAAAAAAGCATGGATATATGACAACTATCTCACATCACGTCTCACTTGGCCTTTCCTAGTATATGACATCGGTAAAACCCTCCTCGCAAAACTAGATGCTAATGTCATAAAGATATTGAAGTCATGGTTTGGATTGGCACATCCGGCTGATCCCTCTACTCTATTTAGGGATCACAATAGTTTTGGCCTGAAACTAAAAAAACCATCCGAACTCTACAAACACCTAAGAGTTACAAAAACGCATGTTTTGGGAAAGTCGAAAGACGAATTAATCGCATCTCTCCCAAAAGACAAAAGCGCTTCGGACCTTGAATCTAGACTTCAATTCCACAAACAATTTATGGCAGGCGCGCAAGTAAATACAGCTGGGTTGGGTGCGAGAAAGAAAAGGGAAGACCGAGACATGGTAAAAACCTTTCTACAACAAGACGAAAATGATAGTTACAAAGTGCACGCTATGAATTTAGAAATGCAAAGTGAGTGGTTAACCATAGGTGAGTTTTGTATCCCATTAGCTCTAAAGTGGCGCACCTTGCTATATGACTGGTCTCCTGCCTTATTAAAATTTTATCTGAACGCTTTCCAAATGACCCTCCCTGACCAGAGTAACTTGGTAAGGTGGGGAAAAGCCTCTGAAAAATGTTGCTATACTTGTAGTGAGGCGATATGTACAGCAAGGCACATATTGGTGGGTTGCAAGGTGCTCCTTAATAGGGGTCATTACACTCAGCGCCATGACAGAGTACTTGAAATCATACGTGAAGCCGTAAGCCTTTCGGTAGCTAGAGCCCAAAAGGGATTGACGATAAACAAAAGACAAATTAACTTTGTAAAAGAGGGCTCAACTTCAAACTCCAAGAACAAGCCTTACTCAATCCTGGGTTCAGCACCTGATTGGACTATTTTAATGGACACGTATGAAAAGCACTACAAAATCCCAGAGGATGTGGGTGTTTCGTCATCCAGACCGGACATTTTCCTTTTTTCTAGGGCTACGAAACGCATAGTCCTGGTAGAACTTACCGTACCGTGGGAAACTAATATACCTAAAGACCACGTGATGAAACAAAATAAGTATTACGACCTACAAAATGAATTAACAAAAAATGGCTATGTAGTTAATTTATACGCTGTAGAAGTAGGAGCGAGAGGTATACCAGCAAAATCTCTCTATAACCTGCTTAAAGACCTTGGATTGTCCAGAAGTGCAGTAAGTTCTATACTAGAACGAGTATCTAAAGCTGCACTAGTAGGATCATATCGGATTTGGCTGGGCAGGGAGAGAAATACGAGTAGTGAAGGTGAGTGTTGACGTACGTCAATATATAAGGGGCCCCTTTTAAACCTACGCCCGAGTCACAAGTCTCGGGGTCTACTCGAGATTTCTCTCTCTGCCACACGATGGACCCGGCACCCGCACGGTGAATCCATGGAATGCTAAGAAGTACGTCTCACATTAAACCGCAGAAACGGCTAGAATAATAATACGTTATTATTAGCTTGAGTGTCTCAAACTATGTAAGGAAGCTGTTCTTAGCTGTTTGATAAATAAATATCGGGTTAAGAAGTTAAAATGACCGCCGCTATAAAATGGCGGATTACTTATTTTTCACAACTCCTTCAGCATGGGTATCAAATAAAAGAGCACTAGCATTTAGACTATAGATTTAGAAAAAAAAAAAAATCCAAGTTGGCCGTCACCACAAAATGGCGGAGGTAGGTATTTATTTTCACAACTTCCTCATTATGGGTGTCAAATGAAAGAGCTTGGTTAGTGAACTATTTGATACTATAGCAAATTTCCAAGAAGGCTGCAACTGCAAGTTATCGCAATATCTTTTTTTTTTCAATTAATTATTTAATATAATCTTGTTTTTGAATTTGAGATCCAAGCGCAACGTACTTTCTTCAATACAGAAACCAGCGCCCCTTGTTCACGTGTCATGTGACAATCAATTATAGTGGCCAAATAAATCGAGTACCTACAAACAACTTGATCGTACACACATAGGATTGTCTTACGTCGACTTTCAAGACCTCACTTACCTACTTACGCTGTGGCTTTCCCTTTCAATCCACGTGATAGTTGATCCCTCAACCTAGGGTTTTTTTTAATTGACTTCAAGTTCCAAAATCCATTTTCTTTAGTTTTTTTTTTAATTTTAGCTATCCCACTGCTAGGCGAATGTCTTTCCCAATTCCCTCCACTTAGTCCAGCTCTGAGCTTCTTATTTTAATATTACAAATTCTAATATTTTAATTTAATTACTATGATAACTGAACCGACCCACAATTAGCTAGGACATTCTGTGTTTTTGTCTAGTATTTTCTGCACAACTTTCTAAAATTAAAATCTAACATGGTAGGTAATGGATAACCTAAATAAATGAAGTATTTATTTTAAGGTAATAAAGATTTTAATGTTTTTAAGCGAATTTTATGGATTAAATAATAAAACTCATCAGTATGCTTCTTAGGTAGATGTATCCACCTAGTCCATGACTAAAAATTAGGTATAGTCATGGCAATTAGGATGGAAATGGAATCATTGAAAAATTGTATTATTGTAGATCAAATTTGTTTTTGTTTTAACGTCTTGTTGATTTGATAGTCAACATTTTTTTCTTCTTAATTTTTTATCTGTTCGTAAACCCTTCTTTTTGTACTTCGTGGTTCAAAATAACCTTCATCACCAACTGCTGCGTTAATATCCTGTATAAATCAGACTCTTTTATCATTTGTCTTCCTACTCCAAACAGGAAAACATAGAGCTAATTACCTTTTTACCATAAAAATGTTGACAAAGTTCAAAGCGTAGGCGTTAAAGACGATACCTATCTAGTAGTTCCGTCAATGTCAAAATATGTATCATGCTGGACAAAGGTTTTACGATTTAACTTAATTCGGAAAGTTCAAGGTTTTCTATGTATTATTACATACTTTAGTATTGTCACCAATTTCACAGAGCCGTGTTCGTCTAGTAGCGAGAACATCGAAAACAATTTTTTTTTTTTTTTTTTAACTTTTATAGGTTTACACTTGACCGCCATCTCACCTGATGTTAAGCGACGATGCGGTCTACGATGGAGCGTGTTTACCTAGAAGAAACCGATTCACTCTCGATTTGAAGACACCAAGGTTATAACTATCAGGGAAAACCCACTCTGGCAACTCATTCCACAGCCTAGACGTTCTTATCACAAAAGTAGAGTCAAACCTCTTCGTCCGTGTCTTTGGAACATCAACCATGAAACGGTGCCGCTTCTTCGAGTTACGAGAAGTCCGATAGAAAAAAGGGCAAGGTGGTATTAGATCATGCAGATCAGTCGCACACTCTCCGAAGTGTATCCGATAAAAAACTGACAAGCTTGCAATCTTGCGGCGATGTTCAAGACTTTGAAGTCTTTTTCGCACTAGAGTGTCTTTGCCTATGAGCCTTTTGGCACGCCTCTCGATCGATTCCAGAGCCTCAAGCTGATACTTAGCCGATCCATCCCAAAGATGCGAACAGTACTCCATACAAGACCGAATCTGTGCTTTGTATAAGAGAAGTAATTGTTCAGATTTGAAGTACTTTCGCACCTTGGAGAGGACACCTAGTTTTTTGCCAGCTAATTTTGCCTTAGACTCGATATACGTGCCAAAGTTGAGCGTAGAGGTCAAGGTAACGCCCAAAAGCTCAAGATGATCAGTAACCGGTACGGACACACCTCGAAAAGTAGGAGTATGTTGAAATGGACTCCTTTTTGCCGAGAACAGACACGCCTGCGTCTTTCCCTCGTTAAACTTGGCCTTATTAACGAATAAACAGAGAGTTTTCTTCTACTTTTAATATACTAATGATAAAATTGTTTAATAACATAATCAAAATTGCAGGCGTTTGAACTTATGAGCCGAACCGACATGTTTCATGAAAGATATTTCTAAAACTTGTCACCGTTAACCTGCTCTTTAGCCTGTTCATAGGCCTAAACTCTCTTTTTGTGAGAGAACGTTTCGGGTTTCGGCAGTGGTACTATATACCATATCATAAAAAACTAGGTTGTTAGCAAAAAAAACACTGAAGTATAAATCATATCAACAATAGTTCATTATATTAATAGACTAAACAATCTAGTTACCTTAAGCTCCCAAACTAGTCAAAGACTGTGCATCGTAAAAATAGATACTAAATCATGAATAAATTATATTAATATTATTAATAATTTATAATTATATTATCTAGCTCCCAACTAAGCAAAACTTGTATGTACTTATAAGTGTCAACGGTTTTTAGCACTTAGTTAAGATTACACTTTTTTAATTAGTAACAATTAAAGTAAAAAAAATATTTGTACATTTTGCATCCATAAAATAAACATTCATTTATTGAGGGATCTATGCCAATTGGCTTTATGGAATGAATGGACTGGAATAGTGTTCCCTAATACAAAACATGTTTTTTTTTAATTTAAATTTGCCACTCCACAGACTCCGGGGTTTTTCGTCATTTCATTTTTTAGGGTTCCGTAAAACGTAAAAACGGAACCCTTATAGATTCGTCATGTCTGTCTGTCTGTCTGTCTGTCTGTCTGTCTGTCCGTCCGTATGTCACAGCCACTTTTTGCCGAAACTATGAGAACTACACTGTTGAAACTTGGTAAGTAGATGTATTCTGTGAACCGCATTAAGATTTTTACAAAAGTTTTTAAAAAAAACAAAAATTAGGGGTGCCCCCCATACTGAGAACTGAAGCTCAAACATTTTTTTTTCATCAAACCTACACGTGTGGGGTGTCTATCGATAGGTCTTAAAAAATGATGTTGAGGTTTCTAATATAATTTTTGTCTACACTGAATAACTTGCGCGAGAGACGCTTCCAAAGTGGTAAAATGTGTGTCCCCCCCCCTCTAACTTCTAAAGTAAGAGAATGAAAAAACTAAAAAAAATATATGATGTACATTACCATGAAAACTACCAACGAAAATTAGTTTGAACTCGATCTGATGAGTAGTTTTTTTTTAGTACGTCATAAATACACTATTATTAAAACTTCGATCAAAGTTACAACGAACTACAAGAACTATCTGTACCTATGTATATTATGTTACTTGCTGGAACGGAACCCTTCATGGGCGAGTCCAACTCGCACTTGGCTACTTTATTTGGTTTTTGTTTGGGGAACTTTTGCCATTTCAAATCTTATATATTTTTACATATTTCTTGGATTAGCAGAAGAAAAGATACGTAATTTATTCTACTGAACATGCTCAAATATTAATTAATTATGTTTTCTAATTGTTACTATCTATTATTGTTAGTTTTGAATGAGTCGTGCTAAAAATAATGAGACAGATCACAATCTTCGCACAGCTGTCATACGAACTCGACAGAAAAACCTTGGAAAGTATTCAAAAAGTTTTTTTATCTAATAGATTCTTTGCAAAGTTTGCCTGGGGAAGTACCTCACATTTTAGTGTGGTAATGTGAAAAGATTGCTGTATTTTTGGTTGAAGAGCAATGTTACCAGAAATAAATATAATTCTTCTTATAATAATTGGAATTAATCGGATGACGAGTGCAATTCAATGCTGGACAGTTATTTGAAACCTTCCTGTTCAAATTACTGCTTGACACTAAGGTATTATCAGTTATCAGGTTCACGTCTTGCTCGTAATAACATTTTTTATTTTTAAAAATGTATTGGAGTTACTTCGCCTCGTAAAATGTATGATGTACATGTGATGATGTATGTGTATATGTCATATGATGATGATGTCTGCCAACCGATTTCGTACGGCAATTGCTTCTGTTTTTGATATTACATATAACGTGGTTGGTGTTCTTTCAGATGACTTATGCAGCCTATTTTTGCTGTGAAAGTTCGTGAACAGTCATGACAAGTTAGGATGTCATGCCAAAAATTATATAAATATCATATTTATATAAATATTAAATATATAGATTTGAAGGGCACCTATTTTTGAGCTCGTCACGCATACGACCCAACTCCTTCTTTCGTAAAATATACTTCATAAATATGTAACATCTTCTGTACGTAGTACATTTTACGAAATGCACTGCGCCCTCTTACATCTTACTACCGCTACTATATGTTACCGCTACTATATGATAAATTACACATTTTGAAAATTGACACAGTAATTTTAAATCCATGTTTTTGTTTTGCTTCACTGAAGTACGCACCATTATCTTGTTTACAGTATTCTCTGCTTTCATTCAATCATCGTACTGAAACCATTCATCAAATGTATCAGAAGAAAATTCAAATTATCGTACAAAAATAACGTTTGCATCAAACTGGATGGAGACGTTGAGTGATGGACGGGAAATGAGAATATTCTGACGACATCGAGATTATTTATTTTACTGATTTTTTTACTGCAATAGTGAGAATGCTGACAAACTAGTTGGTATATCACACGGATATCCACATTCTCTCACTTGGACAAAAACCTGACTGAAATTATGGGACCGCAAGTATACCTCTACATATAACAGGCTTCCTGAAATACTCGAAGATAAATTGCAAAACTTACTAGCTACTCATACTGGCTGAACCGATTTTGATCTTGTTTGAAAATTGAATAAATCTCGAGTATTCTAAGCTATGTTTAACCAAAATTGGTAAAGCCGTTTCAAAGTTATCAGCTCTTTTCTTAGCCGCGTCAGACATGTTAGACACATAATGGGTGTTAATTAACTTACATACATACGAGTTATCTAAAACTTGAAACAATTGAATTGTATTTTTTTTTAATTTATGTTAACTACTTGTTTATTAGAAATACAAAGATGTACAAACAATGTAGATAATTACTGAGGCAGTGTAATTTTTTGCATTTGTTAGTTACCGTTTTAATTTTTTTATGAGCGAATACCTGGAGGCTTGAGGTAATAAATATGTTAAGCTCAAGTACAATGAAAATAAGATCATAATAATTACATTTATGTTATCTTAACGGATCGTTGAAGCCTCGAGATAAGTAATTAAATGTTTTAATACGCTTCTAGTTGGAAGAGTGTCTAGCGTGCTAGGGGCATGAATGACTACTTGACTACGCTCTACGCTGCAAGACAATATTAATTCATTCATGTAATAATATACATTTTATTTAATCACAAGCGGTCCGCCCCGGTTTTGTCCATGGTACACATAAAACATAGTTTATAGCACTTAGGGATCCTATAGGTACATATACATATAGGTACAGGTGGAGTCCAGTAGTTTCCTAGATTAGCGGATTCTTAACCCCAGCATTAAATTATTAGTATATTTATTACCCGTCTGGAAGAAGTGTTATATATAGAGAGGCTAACTCTTGACTTCCATGTCGCTAAATGCTAAGCGGCGATTTATTTGCAACGCCGACATTTTCACACGCACATACTCACGCATCCAAACATACTTACAGGTCAAACTAATAAAATCCCGGCGTTTTTGCATCGGGGGTTAAAATCAATTGTCGGTTCCAATCTTCCAATCGAGGATAAGTACTGTTGTTCTCGAACCCGATGTCCCGTACCGTGGGAGATACAATCGAGAACTGTTCAAGGTCAGAGTGAACAGATATGTTTTAGCATAGATTTAGACTACAGATGTGCTTCCAAACTTCAAGACGCACGGAATTATGTAATCGTTGGGAAGAGTGAGCTCACTTTTTTCGTTCTAGTCGGTTGCAGGACGCCGGACGTTTTTACCTATCGCTGTTCGTTGTCGTCAACCAAAATAAGTAGAACCACAGCATAACGCGCCGCTAGCGATTCTAGAGGTCTAGTAGAGTGGTAATTGTAAGCCACTCACGCTACACACACAGACCCAGTTTGTTAACAATTTCAAGGTGCTTAGGGCATAACTATTGATTTATATCGATGTTTTAAGTCGTCTTTGACCACACCGTCGCTTATCATCATATCATCAGGCGAGAGGGTGATCAAACTCGGACTCATGCACTACAAAAGAAAAACAAAAATATTAAACAATTGCCAGTTACCAATTTACAAGTAGGTACTTACACTTGGCAACCAACTAAATATACCTTGGTTTCTGTTAATTTCGCACGCCATGTTTATCGGAACCCTCTTTCAGGGCGTTCTCCGACATAGATAGCAGAAATTTGGCGCAATAGTAGGAAATAGTGGCCCAGTTATAGCTAATTCTATTTAAATTTACTATGCGTGGACGCGTACTTAAATATTTAGTTAGTGAAAATAGGTAAGTGGATTACTAAGATTAATTACAAATGGATGGATAGGGAAATTTACGGGATTAGTTTTGGTCGAAAGCAAATAAATAAATAAACAGAGTCCAGATTAGTTTGTCTAAAAAGGTAAAAAACTAAAACATATTGCTAAGTTTGGGTTATGCAGATTTACTGTTGTAAGCCAAAAGGGATTTAGTTTTTGTTGATATTTTAAAAACCACCACAATTTTCAATAAAATTTACCTATGTGGAACCAATTTCGAACTATGATGAATTATCTACATAACAAAAAAAAACATCAAAATCGATTCACAATTTACGAAGCTACCGCGTAACATAAATATTTAGGTAGTGGTAGGACTCTTAGCAGAGTCCGCCTGGGGGAGTACCACACCCTTGCCAAATATTCTACCGCCAAGCAGTAATGCGCAAACTACTGTGTTCCGGTTTGAAGGGCAATGATTCCAGAGAAATGACAGGGCTTAGAGACATAATATCTTAGATCTCTGGGTGACGAGCGCAGTGCGGTGCGAGGTAATGATTTGGACTATCATGTTCCAATGGCTGTGTGTTACTGTGCTGTTATGTGGCAGGCATGTTGCTTACCTTCAGGCACATGACCTGCTCGTCTCGTCACTCTATGCTATAAAAAAAAATTACATACAAAAAAACATACAACTCAATCGAGAACCTCCTCCTTTTTTGTAGTAAATTAAAATTACCTTTGCTCTTGACAAAACTAACTTGTTTTGTTTATGCAATTACGGGGTTAGTTCCATAGCAAAGTATAAAACGTTAGTGGTTTTGGAAATGGTATTTTAAACCTTTTATCGAATTTTAAAAAAGTAAAAAAAAAATCCTTTTCTGTTACATACCGGTATATATTATACCGGTTATACCGGCTTCGGCCGTGGCTGGTGACCACCCACCAGACAAAGTCGTGCCGCCAAGCGGCCCAGCCGTGTTCCGGCATGTTGTCTGGTGACGCCATAAAGGGAAAACGGGTCAGAACAGTTGCAGCATAACTACGAGACCAGATTGTCACACACTGATACATTGCATGGGAAGGCTAGTCTTGGAGGGTAGCGGGATCCGAGGCACGGTTGCCGCGACCGACCGCAGATAGTTGGGGGCCCAAGTAGTGAGCTAGCCACTCATGAAAGGCTGCCCCGCCATCTAGCGAAAAATCCCGGGATGCGCTATCCTGCCGGTTGGCGACCGGAAGTCAAGGCCAGATAGACATCTCCGGGGGGGCTCGGGCGTCCCCGCAGTCTCCAGACTAGTTTTCCATACATGTATTTGTGTTGTGTGTTGTGACCATTGGTAAGTGTTATGCTGCCTCGTTCTACTTCCGTTTTCCCACCGATCTTCTCTCAAAAAAATTATGCAAAAAGTTAAAAAAGGAAACAAAGGATTAAAGCGGCTGCACTCCTTGACCATCAAAGTGCACCTCACTAATATCAGAGGATTGCACTCCAATCTCACGGCAGTCCATCACCATCTTGAGACTGAACAGCCGTCACTTTTGTTCCTAACGGAGACGCAGATAGGTTGTCCGTCGGACGTGGCGTACCTCACATACCCAGGTTATACCTTAGAGCACAAATTTCGACCTCGTGCTGGTGTGTGCCTGTACGCCCGTGACGACATCTGCTGTCGGCGTCTCCGTAACCTTGAGGACACTAGATTTTCAGTTATTTGGGTACTACTAGACACAGGCATAGACAAAATTGTCTATGCCTGTGTGTATCGGTCGCACAGCGGAGACCAGGAGACGACTAGGCTCACGGAATATTTAAGTGAGGCGGCGGACGCGGCTCAACAGAAATACCCTTCGGCCCAATTAGTGTTACTGGGGGATTTCAACGGCCATCATAAGGAATGGCTGTTCCCATACCGGGACACTGACCACGCTGGGCAGGAAACGAGAAAGCTAGCTTTATCGTTAGACCTAACCCAGCTGGTCCAAGAGGCCACAAGAGTACCCGACGTTGAGTCGCATACACCTTATTGCTTAGACCTTCTGCTGACAACCGATCCAGACCGTTATTCCGTGGCGGTATCTTCGCCGTTAGGCAGCTCCGACCACTGTCTGGTGAAGTCAGTATCCGTCTACCATCCGCCTGATCCCAGCCCCAGAGGCAACCGGCGGATGTGGCGATACAAGTCAGCAGATTGGGACGAGATGCGCTCTTTCTTTGCATCTTACCCATGGCAGTCATTGTGCTTCACTTCTGGTGATCCTTCAGTCTGCGCGGATGCTGTGACTAATGTAATACGAACGGCTATGGAATATTTCATTCCATACTCCGACGTTCCATTATCCAGCAAAGCTCGCCCTTGGTTTGGTCCTCAATGTAAAAGTGCTGAAGCATTTAAACATGAGGCCTACCTAGCCTGGGTTGATGCTCGACAGCGTAAGGCAAGGGACATACACCAGAAGAAGAAAGCGTTCAACAAGGCTGCTAAGGCAAGCAAAAAGGTTCTTCAGAGGGCTCGTTTTGACCACATTAGTCGAATAGGGAACAAACTAGCTTCGTACCCTGCAGGTAGCAAAGCGTTTTGGTCCCTAGCTAAATCGGTCGAATCGAACTTCTGCCGCCCCTCACTACCTCCAATGCTGAAACCTGATGGGACACTGGCTCACACCGCAATGGAGAAAGCAAACTTGTTTGCATCTCAGTTTGCGGAATCTTCGCGTCTAGATGCTGGTAGCGCGACACCTCCTACTCCACCTGGCTGTCCGACTCTCATGTCAGAGGTACACATTCGTCAAATTGAGGTTCGCAAAGTGCTACGCAGTCTGGACGTGAATAAAGCCAGTGGCCCAGATGGTATTCCTGCTCTAGTGTTGAAGGCATGTGCGCCTGAGTTGTCCCCGATACTGACACGTCTATTTAGACTCTCTCTCGAAACTGGATTGGTACCAAAGTCTTGGAAGCTTGCCAATGTGCAACCAGTGCCCAAAAAGGGTAGTCGTGCTGACTCTGCCAACTACAGGCCCATCTCAGTCACGTCCATACTCTGCAAGACTATGGAACGTGTCTTAAACCACAGGCTTCTGACGTACCTAGAATCAAACGACCTCCTCAGTGACCGGCAATACGGGTTTCGCCGAAACCGGTCCACCGGGGATATTCTAGCGTACGTCACTCACATCTGGAGTGAAGCTATCGAGAAGCACGGGGAAGCACTTGCAGTCTCCCTGGATATTTCGAAGGCTTTTGACAGGGTTTGGCATGATGGCCTTATAAGCAAGCTTTCTGGTTATGGTTTGCGTCCTGGGTTTATTGCGTGGATATCGGACTTTTTGAGGGATCGATCCATACGAGTCGTCATTGATGGCTGCTCGTCGGATCAAATGGCTATCAATGCCGGAGTCCCTCAAGGGTCGGTACTCTCTGCGACGCTTTTCCTGCTACATATCAACGATCTGTTGAAGCCCGGTATCTTTGGGTACGCAGATGATAGCACCGTTGTAGAGAGTTACATATCTAGTGTGAGAGCCAGTGGGCAGCAAACTCAGGTACTAAGAGAGAGTCTGATCGAGCGTTTGAGCTTGACCCTTGAGGCGGTGTCTACATGGGGCGATGCCAATCTGGTCAAGTTCAACGAGAGTAAGACGCAGGCGTGTCTGTTCTCCGCTAAAAGGAGTCCATTCCAACTGACTCCAACTTTTAGAGGTGTATCCGTGCCGATTTCTGACCGTCTTGAGCTTTTGGGCGTTACATTAACATCTACGCTCAACTTTGGTTCTTATATCGAGTCCAAGGCTAAATTAGCTGCCAAAAAGCTAGGTGTCCTCTCCAAGGTGCGAAAGTACTTCAAGTCTGAGCAGTTGCTCACGTTATATCAAGCTCAAATTCGTTCTTGTATGGAGTACTGTTCGCATCTTTGGGATGGTTCGGCTAAGTATCAGCTGGAGGCCTTGGAATCGATCGAGAGACGTGCCAAAAGGCTCATAGGCAACGACACTCTTGTGCGAAAAAGACTACAAAGTCTTGAACATCGCCGAAAAGTTGCTAGTCTTTCGGTTTTTTATCGGATACACTTCGGAGAGTGTGCGACTGATTTACATGTTCTAATACCACCTTGCCCTTTTTTCTATCGGAATGCTCGTAGCTCGAGAAAGCGACATCGTTTCATGGTTGATGTTCCAAAGACGCGAACGAAGAGATTTGACTCTACTTTTGTGATAAGAACGTCTAGGCTGTGGAATGCGTTGCCTGAGTGGGTTTTCCCTGTTGGTTACAATCTTTGTGTCTTCAAGTCGAGAGTGAATCGGTTTCTTCTAGGTAAACACGCTCCATCGTAGACCGCATCGTCGCTTAACATCAGGCGAGATGGCGGTCAAGTGTAAGCCTATAAAAGTTAAAAAAAAAAAAAAAAAAAAAAACATAGCGGTCAAAATATATAAATTAATGACTTTTATATTATAACGAGTACTTAAGTACTTCTTGTAATTAATCACCCAGAGATTCATTCTACAGCAGGTATTTTTAAAAGATTTTTGGCTTGGCCAAGTAAGTAGCAAAAGTTGGCTACCTATGCATATAATATAATAGTAATATTTCACTTAATAATTTAAAAAAATACCAGTTTTCCTTACTTCAGAGCTCAATAAAAACATTTAAAATTGCTCAGAAATAAATGTTGCGATATTCAATACTCCTATCCATTCCAAAAATATTGTGTTGGTTACAATTTGAACAATCAGTGTGGTATTCTAAATTTAAATTAATTTAAAGTAATCTAGCCATCCTTAGAAACGTTACATGCGTGCAACTCTTCCGCGGTAACCGCGTCACATCATAATCAATTAAACTTCACGCGAATTTCGAATTCGGAACGTTGAAGGTAAACGACACGAGGTGCTCACAATAGTAAACTAGATGTAGGAACGCCCAAGTACCGTACCGGCAAAGCAATGCCGGCTTTACCGGCTATAGTCCATAACCAGCCGCGTTTCAGTCCACACGCGCTTCGTATTACGGACCGTAAAGCGCGGGAAAACCGGAACGGACATTATTTTCGAATTTCTAACCGGCCAGTTCTTCTAAATTGAAAAAAAAAACATTTTCAGCCAGACCTATTCTATAAATTGATGTTTTTTTTTTAATGACTTTTGTTTGTAATCGTGAATGAAACAGTGAATGAATTTTTCATGTGACCCATAGTTTAAAGGTTAGTATGTTTTGAATTGTATTAACATTAGATATAATGTATTTAATTCGTTACGGAGTACGGATTCGTCGCGGCTATCAATGAAGTTCTGATTGCAAGCCGGACGTGCGTAAAGTTCATGTTAGCCTTAACCCTTCGATTTAAAGAACACTTAAGTTATCTATTTTGGGTGGTCCTATTTATTTAAATGAAATCGATACAATAGATCACTGAGCCCTATCTATGTGTGCGTTTATCAGTACTTTTAGGTCGGTCGAGGCGCATTCAAGAATACTCACCCACTTTACGTAGAGCGCCAATTAAACGTTAGTGGAAAGCAATAAATGTAAAAAAGGAATAACAATAGGAATATGTATTTGATACTTAATAATATAAACGTGAAAGCTTGTATATTTAATATTTGAATAAAGTCGGTAAAAACTAAACAGAATAAGTTGAAATTTGGAATGCAGATAGATTATCGTCTAAACGTCGTCTAAACTACCTCATCATTCGTAAGAAAAAATATTTTATTTAACAGTTTTAATTCAACTTTGAGGAAAGACTTAGGTGTGATATTGATCAATGACGGTACTTCAAAAATTAACATACGTTTGTAAATTTTTTAGAAAACAACATTTTCTGTGTGGTAATAATTTTAAATAGAAAAACTGACCTTCGGTTTTTGAATATTTTTAAAATTCTAACTCAATTTGATTTGATTAAATCGTGTTTTATAAGAGTATATTATGTGCGTACACAATACACTTAATATACCTAAACAGCCCACACAACACTCTGCTGGGACTTGCGGTCTACTCTCTTAAGGAGAGAGCCAAAGCTGTAATCCCACAAGCTGGCCAAATGCTAGTCGGTAGTTGAGTCATCATGTCCTGCTAGAAAATGTCTTTTTTAGAACATCCTCACTGTTTTTTCTTCGCTGTTTAAGTCAGGAATGCTACAAACTTATATATTTGCATCAAACCGAAAAGGTTTAATTTGCTGAAGTTTATTAGTATTAGTTTTTAATACATAGTTTTTTTACTCTTTCACACAAAAACTGCTGAACTGATTCGGGTAAAATGTACAGTGACGTCTAGGGTTACAGGTTTCCTATCAACATTTTTTCACGTAGGTATATATTATTTATTTGGCTCAACGTATAAAAAAACCGTTCAACGTGGTATTGCCTCCAGCATACTGAGCACGCTTCCACACTGCAACATCGCGTTTTATTATATCTAGATCTGTGGATGATTCAGATAGTGAAAGTGATTAGTTAGGTATGTGGTGTATGTAGTATTCAGTTCTTTTTAAAACTTTCTCAGGGTAAAAAATGCCAGTCATAGGGTCCGCCGATATAATTAACAACCAATAACAAATAATTTGAGTGTTCATTAAAAAGCACTAATTTAGCAAAATATGTCACCTGTTGATAACGCTAACTCACAAGATTCCACCCGTACAAGAATCGTTTAACGCGCACATACCACTCCGCTGCTCCGCCGTCACTCTGACGCTACGCTCGACATTATCATATCAGCCATAAGCCATATCGCGAACCCATAAGATTTCACCCTACAGATAGTGCTCAGAGAATTCTAAAGCAAACTCAATTGAAAAAATAAACATTAATAAATTTATCCTCTAAATTCCACCAATATAATATTGAGTAAAATCGCAGGATGCAGATAGTATGCAAATGATTTTAAATCCTCTAACTCTCTGTCAAAAGTTATACCTGATTAGATAGATAATAACTACTCGTAGAAAACACACAGATGATTATTAAGATAGCCGATAACTTCATCTATAGATTGACCGTTAATTGTCTATTAGTATCGAGTTTTGGTTCCGTATATTTTGTAGTAAATCTGCTTACGATTCGTCAGCGTAACAAATAAAAATAATTTATTTTCAGAATAATAGGTGGTCATTTTACTTGACAGGATAAAGAAATCTTACTTATATTATAAATGAGAAAGTTAGAATGCTTACATGTTTTTGATGTTTGTTGCTCAATTACGTCGTAAAGGCTGAACGGATCGGGTTGAAACACAGTTGAATTATGGTCTGGATAAACAGATAAACACATATTCCACTTCTTATCATGGAGAAATATTGGAAACGGGAACTCTCGAGTAAACTCGGGGGGCGCTGTTAGTCATCTTATACATAATATGTGTCTATATAGGCATAAGATCTTATTTATGTAAGATGGTTGACGAGCACACAAAAGTACTAGACACTGATTTGGACTCTTCATGGTCAAACAGCGTGGTACTATTCTGTTATGGCCATGCAATATTATAAAAAAATCTTATTATAAAAAAATCGTTTAGGTACATATTTGCACTTGACCGCCGTCTTGTTTGATGTAAATTGACGATGCGGTCTACGATAGATTGCGTTTACCTGGAAGAAACCGATTCACTCTAGACTTGAAGATACCAAGATTGTACCTATCGGGAAAGACCCGCTCAGGCAACGCAGTCCCTGCCTAGACATTCTTATGACGAAATTGGAGTCAAAATTCCTCGTTCGGACCTTTGGAACTTTAACCATGAAAGTATGTTTGTAGATACTAAAATGAGAACGATTCAAGGTTACGAAAAACAAGTGTTCTAAGCCCATACCTCGCTATTTTTGTATATATCGATTTAAAATAGTTCTTCTTTGGGTTACAGTGTTTCAAAGCTAATAGATAATATATCGGACCCTATACGAGTATGCATCCTAGATAGGACATCGGACGCAATGCTTTCACCATTATTAGCAACTTTACACATCTGACGTGAAAAGATTGACTTCACGCAATTTTATAGAGTACAGAGGTCTCATTTATATCAATGAGTAGTTTCTTCTTGCTATTTATTGTCCTAAAGTACTGAAGAAACATTAATATTTTATTTAACGATTTTAAATATGTACCTATATATTTCTAACAGTCCTACTTACCTATATTATAAATACATAAATTAGGATATTTGGTTCTTTAGATGTTTGTTGTTCAATCACGTCGGAATGCTGAACGGGTCGGACTAATGTTGGAATTTGTACATTAAAAGTAAATAAATACCTACCTACTCTTACCAAAAAATACCACTACATATGTCCATGGTTTCGTTTGAAAATTACCGAACCCCAAAAAAATTAAGTTTTAAATATTCATTCCTATCTTCTCATCTAAATATCGTTGACCGTGTCATTTCTTCTTTAATCTCTGTAATTATGATCTCATAAATAATACTGTCACTTTTACTACTTCTTTAAATTAACGATTAGATTATTGAAATATTTTATTTTTATTTGGTTTCTAACATAAAATTTTAAGTTTTGCGAGTTGTTTCCATGTGTTTTAGTAAAATTTTAGCAAGGAATTATCATAAACAAAGTTTTATAGTTTTTATAGTTAAAGTAGTGGCGTAATAAACTTTTATTTATAAGTTGAATATCAATTTGTATGTTTTAGTGCGTATTTTAATAGAATTAAACACGACATTAAATAAACTTGATAAATGCAAAACTGAGCTTAAGGCAAAATTTCTTGGTGATACGGTGGTTTAAAGAATATCAATGCAGAGTTATTAATTTTAATATGTTAGTAAAAGAATCAGATTTAATAAAAGTGTTCGAACAACGTCAGTGGCACTTCTAATGTGGGAAACGCAGGGACAATATCATAACATGCACATATTATGTAATAATCACGATCAATTCAGAATCAAACAAAAAAAAAACAAAACAAAGTCATGAAATTAAAACTAATTGCACATTTTTGTTTAATTAACCGGCTGCTTCAGTATCGTTCTCCAAAGCGATGAAAAGCCGACCTCAGAGCGTTTTACGTTAGGGATTCCTTGGAACCTCGCACCTAACATTAAAATTAAGTAAATGGGCGATTTAATACATGTAAACCACCTACATTAGGCCTATGCATATGCCTATACATATGGCCTATTGCAAGAGTAGTGTTGTACATTATTCTTTTAAAGCTGAAGAGTTTGGATACACAGGATTATAAACATCGATACATAACCACAAATACAAAGACATTGACAGATATGACTAGCCTCTTGACTTAGTTTGTAGTAATTATGTCCGGGGAGACGATGGTCTAGGCGGGATAAATTTGTTCTTTGGTGTTTTTTTGCAAATATAGATACGTATCATACTTATTAGCTATCAGGCTTCCATTAACTAAGCTTTGCTTAGTTTGGACCTAGTTAGTATTGTGTAAAAAATGTCCACCAATATTTATTTGTTATTAATTAATGTATGTGTAAAACTTATGATATCCTTTTGATGTTGTAGTAAAAATAAAGTGTTGTAAAATCAACTTTACGACAAACATCTACCAAATTTTATCTAAGTAGTCGTAAATGATTAACAGAATCAGTTTACTTTCTGCTAATTTAAGCGGATTAACATGGGCTCCATTTACAAGCGTAATAAACAGGTCGGTACAGATTATAATATTTTATAACAGTATAATTAATTGGGCAATCGGCTCATTCATTAAGATTGTAATTTATGCAATAGTCGTATCTGTGCGCTGACATGTGGTAGGTATAGATGTCGGATCGTATTTTTTGTTCCGGCCGGTTCTGATCATAGTGATATGGGGTTTGATAAAATGTTTATTGAAGAGCAATGTAATAAACTACCGCGTTGATCGTAGTTTCGTTTGCTCTAAGCTAGGATTAAAACAAGTCTATTTATTATTTATTTATTTACTGTAGTATTTTGTATCCTACATTAGATACTAATCCTACTCCCTGCTAACATCATTATGCTTCGAATGTTTGGATGCTTGTTGCTCCATCACGTTGATTGGCTGACATTTCTTTTACGAATTATAATCTCTCATGATACGCATATCCGTCCCATATTAACGGGTTTTCTTCTCCAGCCACTGTCTGCTGCCTTAAGTACCTATACCAACACTACATCAAGTTTAAAAACATTATATATTATAATATATATTTCTGCTGACTCGCGATCTCGACTCTAGGACACGTCCGGAAAGGGCCAATATTATAGTAAAAAAGTTAAAGTAACCTAATACAATTTGCAACAATAGGTATAAGGCTCCAAGTCAAAAAAAAACATAAATTACCCGTGCTTTCGACATTTACCTTAAGCTTTCCTTTAAAAAAATATAAATCGATACTCTCTTTGTGATGTTGGTGATGTTGGTCCAAAAATAAAGAGTGTGATTCCTCTCCATTCGTTCCGTTTTATTTATGGATCTATCCTAATGCGTGTTTGATATTTTTTGCACTTTTTGCGAACTTGAAATATGATTTATCTATGACATTGTCATTTACATGACTTGTGGTTAGGTTAAAGCGAGACGGAAATGGGCGATGACCCCTAACTAATGTATAACGCGTATAATAACTGGTTAAGTGCGTGTTGGACCATGCACTTTATAGTGTTGATGTAAGATAAGGGTATTGTAGACGAGGAAAAGTCATTTTTCTTTTTTTTAAACGTTTTACTTGAAATTCAGATAAACTTCTTGAAATTCATCACCATCATATTCGTCGACGTAGTTCATAAAAAAGATCGAAATGTATGTAAAGATGCATTGACACGAGTATGACTGTTAGTGTAGAATTTCAAGATACATTCCATATAGCAAAAATAAAAATTACTGCGCCTATGATCTGATAAAAGATTTCTTTTCTAAATCTTAATTCTTATTTTATTTCTTGATTGTGATCCAATTATTAATCCAATATTTCAGTTTTTGATTAAAAATATATGTTTAAAAATATATAATGTATCTTTTCCAGTTTAGTTTTTGTGTGATTTCGCTTAAATCGAAGTAAATGTATTGAAAAATTTGAAAAGCACTTTTTGAAACGATGCATTGTTTCATTGTACCTACTACATACATATTCTTCATTTTTGTTTTGAGCAACGCTGACGGAAAGTAAGACGGAGTAACTCAACCGCCGTTATTTGCTTGCAGCCTTTTTCAAAATTAAGTAAACAAAAAATAATGTTTCACTTTTCATAAAAATATTTTTAATTTACGCATAACTGCAGTTAACTGTAACTTTGCCCTTTCCCGGCTTATCGGCGCTATTACCGCTTATCGACGTACATCGTAACACTCCGGCCTACTTGCATGCTGTGAATTTCAATAAAACATTTTAAAAAATCACCGGACTATATCACAGGAACGGGTGACATGAAAAATAGCTTTTGAAATATTTTCGTTTTAATATTAATAAAAATCGTCATTGTTTGCCAGACACGCAAACGTCGCAAACCCTTCAAATCTTTTTTGTCACAAAAGTATCGCCTCTGTTGCATTTGAAACACGATGTAGTAGTACACAATAAAATTGTAGTTTAAAAACTGCTTTTTCGTTCGTTTCATCATAAATATGTTTGACGTAATTTTTGTAACCACTGCGGCTAGGTACTGTTAGAAACAGCATAAATATTTTATGTCAAATTCAAAAAAAAAAAAAAAAAAAAAATACTGAACAAATTATCTATATATTTAAAAATCAATGCCACTTTTCGTTGTTAGTCAACTCCTCCTAAACGGATAAACCGATTCAAATGATTTTTTCTGTATACGTTTGGGTAGGGCCCTCGATGGTTTAGATTCACAAATCAGCCCGGCAGATGGCGCTGCAGTTGATATCTAGGTTATTATCCGAGCAAAGCCGGAACGGGCCGCTAGTATTTTATAAAAACTAATAACAAGCATGTAACCTGCAAATCTATTTATATCAAACAAATTTAAAGTGGAGATCGCCACAGCACGGTAAGTTTCCAGAATGCTGGTAGCATTGCTCCTTTAAATTGCTAGGCTCAACTTTTAGGCAAAGTAGGCGCTAGCTCTAAGATCCTTCGAGGCGAAAATCAACCGTTTCGAAAGGGCTAATAACATAAAATTATGACGATATTCATCGACCAAGCTTGTCCAAGCAAGAAAAGTACCGTTTGAAAGTTTCCTAGGAGTTGATAAGTCATCCAAGGCAAAGTTGGGATCGGCTGCTAGTTAATAACAAACATAATTTAAAAGATGACAGCATCGAGTTCTTGATTGTTAAACTATTGAACACATTCAAATTTTACTTAGCCGTCTTAATTTATATACTTATCTACTTATAAATAAAGTTGCCAAGTGCGAGTTGGACTCGCCCATGAAGGGTTCCGTTGCAGCAAGTAACATAATATACATAGTTTTTTTAGTTCGTTGTAACTTTGATCGAAGTTTTATTAATAACTAGCTGACCCGGTGGACTTCGTACCACCATGTTTTTTTTGTCTACATTTTTTAAACTTTCTGCTGCACAAATATTGTCCTGACAATAACAAATACATAAAATAAAGAATCATCATATTTGGTACAGTCATTCAAAGTTATGAGCGTACATGCATTTCGAAGATCCATTTTTACGGTTCCGTAAAACGTACTAACTGAACCCTTATGGGTTCGTCATGTCTGTCTGTCTGTCCATCCGTATGTCACAACCACTTTTCTCGAAATTGTAAGAACTATACTGTTGAATATACTTGCTAAGAGATGTATTCTGTGAACCGCATCAAGTAAGTATTTTATTAATAACATAATTATTTATTTCAACGTTTAAAAGCATTTAAACGCAAGTAATAATCCCTCTATGCAGAATGCAGAAGACCGCGCCTTGTGGCGTTCATTAGGCGAGGCCTACGTCCAGCAGTGAACGAATATTAAATAGGCAGATGATGATGATGAATCCTTTTATTGTTAATCAAGTTATTACCAAAATCAGTTTTATTTTCATTGTAGTGATTTGTGATATACCTACGATATTTTTTGTTTGATTACCTGGCACATAAACAAACAAATCTGATGGTTTTCGAACACGGGAGGGAATATGCAACATACAATCGACCATGTGAGAAACATGGGTTTTCTAGATTAATACCACAAACACTATAACACGCTCAGCGCCATGTGTATCGTTTAGGATACACACTGACATAAGGAGTGTGTATAGTTTATGATTCACACTACCCATTTCAGTAAAAGCAGTGTGTATCCGAAATGCGCACGCTTCCTATACATTTTCCCAGTGGCTTTGGGTTGGGAATCGGACAATCAGTTACGGCGATATTAAGAGAATAAGAATAATCACCTTGACATAATTTTATGAATAAAGTTACTTAGAAACTAAATAATCAATTTATTAAGTTCAAAATAAATCAGTGAAAATTATTGAAACATTTTTGACACAGAAAACTTTCACATACAGAGCATTTTGTAGTTTTTTGAGCTGCTTTGAAAGCCTGGCCACCAATAATTTTCCTGTCATACTTTTATAGCACCTCTGCACATCTTCAGCGTAAAATTTTCTTTTCAACTTTGTTACTTATGAGATAATGTTTTCTATTAAACGGTCTTCTTGTCATAATAGGGGCTGATGGCACTTTATCTCCAGCTAACTGAGCAGATCGTTTTAGTAAAACTACAATTATTTGTTCCCTGAATTGAGTGATAGTAAGTTTTAGATAATATTTGGTTGAATAATAAATGTGCATTCAAGAGAGAAACAAAGAGAAATAATATTACGAAATATGTATTTTTATTGATACACATGGCCTGGGGAATAGTTCATCTATAAAAAGTATTCTCAGGCCACGTCCAAAAAAATATACACACTGGTAAAAAAAAAGGCATGACGGGGAGGGGGTCTGATTATTTGATATACTATTTTAACACCTCACAACTCACAACACAAAAAAAACACAAATTGAAAGTTGTGGAAATTTTGTAGTGTTTGCATATAGATAGGGCTTGGCGCTGAACTTGTTAAGGTTGGCCCTGGGACTTGTTTATGGTCATAGCAAAAGCAAGCCGCACTGAAAACTGTAGTCGTTTAAACTTAAATGGTACATCAGTTGGAATCATTGGGATGCGTGGTATCAAAACGTTGTCCTTTATACCTACTTTCCTTTCATAGTTCCTTCTATCACGTTGTTCAGTATTTTGATAGGTAACCGTGTGCCGCAACATTTTAGCTACCGATTACCAGCGAGTTCAAAAATTCCGGTGGATAGTTGTTGACGACATCATTTTGATTAGTCACCGAATTAACTGATTTATAAATCTTCAGTTCGCCTGTAATTTGTTCTTGAATTTTAAAATGTAATTCATTTGCATCCATCTCATTTACGTAATGTTAATATTTTTTATCATGTAGCTGTCTTGTCCTAATGTTTGGCAACGGCTTCCATGGAAGGTGGAAGGAGGGTTCCTTCCACTTTTTCCTTTCTATGACTAATAAAGTGCAGTCATTCTGATATTTGTGGAGGTTGTCTTCGCCATAGTTTCTTTGGTCTGCCGCGTCGTCGTTTGGAGTCTGGCTTCCTCCGCATGGTAATTTTGACCCAATGATCATCCGACATGCGGCAAATAAGTCCTGCCCAATCCCACTTCAAATTGGCTGCTTTTTGAGTCACATCGGCTATTCCGCTTTTGGAATGCAGTATGGTGTTTCGTATTCTGTCCGTTAGTTTTACTTCAAAAATACTGCACGGAGCGCAGAGCCCGTTGGCAAACGTGTGTATTTAAATAATTTTGCACAGATAGGGATACTAAATTAATAATTCAAAATAATAAAACACGTTTGATAACGCGGTTTGTTTTTGACTGACACTTGATATTATGACGTGAAAATTGACGCATTTTACGTCGCGTGCCGAAACTAAATCAAAATAAATTATACAGTGAAGCCGACCAAATTGAAAACCAGTACTAATGATGTATGAGTCTTACGTTTTGTGACTATTCAGTTTGATCTGGTTCTCGATGTTATCACTTTTGTTGAGTTTCTTCTGAGTGATTTTCGGAACGCGACACTCCTCCTATCCTTCAACGCACACACGCACACTGTTTAGATAGAATATATGATGGAATTTGAACTTTCTGCAGCGGGACCAAAGTGCAAATTGACTCCTTGACGTTAGGAACACACATATATTGCTTAGACTTTTGTGAGTGCTTGTTATTTAATATGAACTTTATGCTATAGCAATAGAGCTCAAATTGCCTTAACATTTTAGTTAGAAAACGTTTGTATGGGAAAGCACTTTAATTAATATGAATTTTATTTCGTAGGAATAAAGCTCAAATTGCCTTAACATTTTAGTTAGAAAACGTTTGTATGGGAAAAAGAAAAGGGCTGTTTTTAGGGTTTTCTGGGCTGGGCTAGCAATTATTCGATTTATTCTCGCCGTAAAAACCATCCTTGAACTTATACAAACATTTTAAAAAAAGAATTGTCCAAATCGGTCCAGGCGTTGTTGAGTGATGCGCTTACCAACACATTTTGCGATTCATTTTTATATTATAGAAGATGTATTTATGTCGTACTAAAAAAAACTACTCATCAGATCGAGTTCAAACTAATGTTCGTTGGTAGTTTGCATGGTAATGTACATCATATATTTTTTTTAGTTTTTTCATTATCTTATTTTAGAAGTTAGAGGGGGGGGGGACACATTTTACTACTTTGGAAGTGTCTCTCGCGCAAATTATTCAGTGTAGACAAAAACTATATTATGAACCTCAATATCATTTTTGAAGACCTATCGATAAACATACCACACGTGTAGGTATGATGAAAAAATTTTTTTTGAATTTCAGTTCTAAATAGGTACCTATGGGGGGCAACACAATTTTTTTATTTTTCTTTTTTTTTTGGAAAAATCTTAATGCGGTTCACAGAATACATATCTACTTACCAAGTTTCAATAGTGTAGTTCTCATAGTTACGGCAAAAAGTGGCTGTGACATACGGACGGACAGACAGACAGACAGACATGACGAATCTATAAGGGTTCCGTTTTTACGTTTTACGGAACCCTAAAAACCAATGCAATGAAAAACGACTTTTTAAATTCTACATGTGTGGTCAAAGCACATTTTACTAACATTACTTGATGCTATTTTTACGAAAATATGCGTTGTTCTAACTTCCACAGAGTGCAAATTTCTAAGCTCGTAGAGTATAAATATGGTCTTCGCAATACTTTGAGAGTAATTGGTTGACGGTCAACTTCTGTAATCATGTAAAAATCCAGTAGATTGCTGTTTGATTAAAGACGTTAACTTAAAAACTACTTTCCAGAGGACGAGAGTTCAACAACCTTAAGTGAACTATATCCTATTAATACTATTATTGAGAATGTTGGTATGGATGGTTGTTAGGTATTTTAAAAATACAAAAATTTTTGAACGAATATTGATAAAGTTTGATGCAAAAATATAACATTTTCTGGAAGTGTACCCACATACTCGTTTGTGGTTACTCTTCCTTTTATTTTGGAGGAAAGTTTCGCTCGTAACTGCTTTAGTGTTTATTTAAAAAAAAGGATGAATAGTTTAGTGGTTCAGTCGGCAAGTAATAAGAACCGTAGGTTGTGTGTTCCAATCCAACTCAGTACAGACATTTGTATGATGAATACGGAAAATTTATTCTGTGTCTGGGTATTTCTATGTATCATAAGAATGTACATAAAAATAAACAATGTGTTACCTCTAAAGCAGCCATCAGGTTTCCATACTTCATTAGTTTTGCACTAGATGGTGTAGTGTGAAAAATGTTTATTAAATTAATCTATTCCCACCAAAAGAGTCTAAAATCACCATTAAATTTTGTAAATCTTTGTTCACTATTTTACGATAATCCTGAACAGTTTTTGTATCCATATTCTAATTCAGCGTTATACTATCGTACACAAAACATACAATATTCAATTCAAAACAATATGAATCACCAAACATACCAACACTCAAAATAGTTCGCATTCATTGACTCCGAGATCTCTCCGTACTACAAAGAAAATATTCTAATACTATTCAACTGATAAGCGTCTGCTCACAATTAGGTTATCTCAGTGTAACCCATCTCATAAACAAATAGTTTGTTAGAAAAATATGTGCTCAGAACAGAACAGGCGCTATTTCGTAATGCAAACTGATACACACCAGTGGAGAAACGTATTTGTAAATGTTCAATAAATAAATTTGAAGTGTGGATCGGTCTACTGTGATACACTTTTATAAGAGTATGTTTCATTTGATTTATAAAACGAAAAATGAAGGTAATGTAATACGATGAATCAAAATTTTAAAACGCGTCTGATACTGTCCTACTTTGTAAAGTATTGATGGAATCTTAGGGAGGACCAATTGTGACATAAAGCATACAATTTGAATAGCTCATTGTTATTATAGTAAATAAATTTAGGTGGTTATTCCTTAGGTACTCAACTAGTTGCAAACTGAGCAAGTACACATATAGGAGCCAGATAGCACTGGGGTTTAACTCGCACCTTGACAACCACTAACTTTACCGAGAAAAAAATAGCCAACATAAGATATCCGGGGGTCTACCGCCTAACGAAAAACGCTTTGACGCTTTGATGCTTTGGCATTGCCGTCTCTTTCATTTCAAGCGAGAAGAAAAGAGACACCAATATCAAAGCATCAAAGCGTCAAAGCGTTTTTCGATAGGCGGTAGAAGCGCCGGTACATGTACTCACCACGTATTTAATTTCATTCAAATGCGTTCAACCATTACAAAGATACGTTGAAAGAATCTTACCTATTTACAAAAACATACGTTTATCAACCCTACTAACATTATAAAGGCACGTTTGCATGTTTAGATGTTTGAATGTGTGTTGCTCAATCACGTCAGTAACACTCATAAATGATAGCCTGGAATAATATCTACCTAGTCAACTTTTCATCAGTTTTAATTTAAAATTAAAGGAATATACGCGGGTGAAATCGCAGGGTGTTGCTAGTTTTACTATAAGCTTAAAAATACGAAATTTCCTCAGAATAAACTGTGTCAGACTGTAGGCAAAAAGAATAAATCTTCTTATACAAGCGAAACATGTATTGAGGTTAGCAGATTCTACTTTTTGTTGAGCTCGTTAAAATTTTCGATGGCTTTAGCAAAAAATTATGTCTGTAAGCGACAAAAGAAAACCCATTGATTGTTTAAATTTAAATAAAACGCAACACAGATAATAACAATTTATTAAAAGACCACATAAGCAAGAGAAGCAAACTCAAATCTTTGAAACTATCGGGTGTAGCTATTAGTGGGATTAATTGTAAAAAGAAACATTTTTGCGATCGGAAAAAAACGTATTTTAATATATATAGCCATAGTACATACATGTAAAACAATGTTAAACAAGGCTATCTACCAAAACCTTAACATTAGATCAGTTGACCCAAAAACATGTAATTTTTTTGAGTAAGTATAGTCAAATAGGTGCATAAATACAGTCAAAAAAATACATTAATTTTAATTGAAATTGAAAAAAGGAATATTAGGTTTATTCGTTCAACACTAGTTAAAGAAAGAGATCAAGAAACAAATGAACCAAAGGAAGAAAGCTATAACAATTCTAAAGTAATTAAATGTAATATTTGGTGGGCGTTCTTCATACAGAACTAACTAGTACAAACTAAGCAATACTTGTGAGTACTATGGAAGCCAAATAGGTAATAAAATTATCATAAATAAGTGACTGTAAAGTGTGAATACATACATTATGATACACAGGAACACCAAGACATAGAACAAATATTTGTATTCTCCTCACCAATATACCTGTGTCCTATGTACCTAGGAGTCCACGGGCAGACTTACCACCAACTTAGCAAAGATGATAAATAGTTTCTACGTGTTAATTGTAATTATTATCGCAAAATATCCGTTAATTCTCACACATATTCCAACTATAATTAGAACAGAATTACTGTAGATAAGGTATTACCTAACGTCGACATGACTCATGCATGTGTGTTGTTAAACACCGAGGGTCATTGATACTTTTAATGATTCAGAAATTTAATACAGGCAGCTTTTTGCCCTACATTGATTGAAGGATGCATTATTATTTCATTGATTAAGTTAAAAATTAGTATTTTTAACCGCCTTAAAATAGGAGGAGGTTATCTATTCGGTTGTATATACATATATGTATTTTTTTAATCTAAGTTAATTATTTACTCCGCTAATGAGTCGATTTTGATGTTTTTTTTTGTTTGGGAGATGGGAGAAGAAGTTGAGAAGTGATCTCAAATAAATTTTATCGAAATCGGTGAGGCGGTTTTATATAAAAATACTAAAATTTACTTTCATTTAACCTTCTTGTGAAATTTTATCGAGTGTCTGAATTTCATTTTATTTTAAATTAAAGTCGGTTATTATTTTTTCGGAGTAAATAAATAAATAAATACATACATACTTACACCGAGAACGGCGGCTGCCGATCCGGAGACCCCGGGTTCAAACCCCACACGCACCACTGTCTTTCCGAAGTCATGTGCGTAATGCCGCTAACTTAAAACGGTGAAGGAAAACATCGTGAGGAAACCGACATGTACCTAGAATCTTTCGAAGTGTCATGTGTCATCCGCCAACCCGCACTGGGCCAGCGTGGTGGATTATGGCCTTAACTCTCTCCTTGCGAGAGAAGGCCCCGAGTCCCAGCAGTGGGAACGTTTAGTGGGCTGTTGATGTTGATGTTGTTGATACTTACACCTACAATATTTTTGATGATTGTGACAAAATTAAATGACAAACCAAGTTAGAACATTCGAGAATTGGTACAAGGGTTTGGCTTTTCATGGTAACTAGCCAAAAAGCCATCAGTGGATATCTAAGGTCAGCTGCCTTAAGGGCATTTATAAAAAGTCGTTGAAAGGATATACAACGTTATCGATACTGTATGGACGAAATAATTAGTTAGATAGTCACATTTTATAGCACAGGATAAGTACTCCAAATATAAATAAATCACAAGTTGAAACAATTAAGGTACTTAAAACTTGTGCGACAGAGTGTGTTTTATTGCTGATAGTGATCTATCCTGAACTAGTCTTTCAAATACATATTATTATTCTAGTTGTTAAGTTTGATATCGTTTAGTTTTAAAGCTAAATATGTTGTTGTTTTTGTGTTGGTTGATACTATACACGCTATACTTCTTGAAGGTTTCAGATGCCAATTAATTTAACTCCAATAAGAAATTAGTAACATTAATTAGATACCTATGCCCTGATGTCAGCCAACTAAACATCAAATATAAACAAAATTCAGTCAACCAACGCTTGCGTGGTCGACTGGTTTATGTTTGAAATAATGAACAGCCAAACGATTATTTTTCATCCACGATATCCCAAAATAATAAGTCAAGACTGATACGAATTTATTTCAGATGAGTATACTAAAACCGTGGTCCTCGTATTTGTATACTTAGTAAGTTTTAGTAAGTAAGGTCCTGTGCTTTCTGTGCCTAGTCCAAAGTTCGGTAGGCTCAGAAATGAACTGCTATAGGCCCTTAAAAAACATAGAGTTAAAACATAAAAAATATATTTTTTACACAAAACACAAAAGCGACAACACATTAAACTTAAAACTAAACGATATATTTAATATTTAAAAAAACTACTCGTCAAAACATCAATATTGAAGATAATTAAAGTGTTTCAAATTAACACGGTGGCAGACACGTGTTAGTATCTAATTCCCCAAACACCGGGGCATCTGATAAATTTATCATATAGATGTCTATGACATTCCAAAGAATGTTCTTTAAATAGTCATAGAGTCGTATATTTGTCTTGTAAATTGGTTCATGGCAGCTTATATTTGCGCAGTTGTGGTGCCGTTCAGGCTATTGTCACTGACACTATTTCTAGGGTAATGCTAGAACATTTTAATAAAAAAACGTTTCGTAACTTTTAAATAGTTTATGTTTTAGGTAATATTAGAAAATTTTATAAACTTTAAATATATGAGAATGCGAAAAAATGTTGACCTAAACAACACTTTTTGACTAGACTGTATTTATTTTAATTTGTGATTAAGCCCTGTATAATATGTGTTAAAATCACGAAAGCTTAAAAACAATATAGACTTTTACAAATGTTGTCTCAAAAATCACATTTGTCAACGGGTGAGCGGTACCTAGTTATTTGGGGTTATAATAAAAAAGAAAAAAAATCACAATTTGTATCACGTTTTCTCTGCCTGCTATCGAATTCGCATATTATTCGAAAACGAAATTCTCTAAAAAATTTACTTGAAACTTTTTCTAAACATCAAACTGATTTTGAAACAGAAGACGTAGAGTATCAAGCGCAAAGATAAATTTAATGTCGTCCAGTAAAATAAGCTTATTATTTTTTACTTCAGATGTAAAATATATTTTGAATTAATTAACACATTTTATTACAGAACATTACTTTTTTCCTGGAACATGTTAACAACATTTTTATTTTCTCAGCCGTTTTAAAATTAAGAGAAAAACAAATTAAAATTTAAGATACGTACATTTATATGCGTAAAGACAATAAGTACATGATTAGGATTAAGATAGTGAAAGTAATACTTCTATAGAATGAGGATATTCTTTATTTAAAATCAATCTCTCAATAGTGCAGTCATTCACATAAGATTAATATTGGTAATAGGACGCCGCGTTGATATACACATCAAATTGAAATAAAAGCAAAACAGTCAAAGGCAGGTTAAGATTTATGGTCATTATAGAGCCAGTAAAAACAAAACAGTAGGAAAACTTCATACACATATTATAGTTTTAATATTTGTTGATATATTATCGAATTAATTCGTTCATATTTAATGTTTAAAGTTACACCATTAGGCCGAGATGTCGACATATTATAGTCGGGGTTTTTAGGGGAAGAGAGTAGTTTTAATGGTGCTTATACCACGATCTCTTTAGTTCCATAAAAAAAAATTTGGTCCTAGTGTGCCACTTTCGAATAACATTATTAACTAATAGTCTGCCCCGGTTTCGTCCGTAGTACATAATATGTTATAGACTATAGCACTCAGGGATCACGTACATATACAACAGTAAATCTTATATTAATCGTATTTTTTTAATTCTGTTCAGTCGTTCCTGATTATTAGCGCGTTCAAATAAATCAGCTTCTCAGCTTTATAATATTAAGCAAAAGTAGAAGTAAACTAAATTTCTAACTGCAATTTTGGAAGAAGGAAATTTTGTGCAGTGCTTGACATACTGACAATAACGCAGCTACTATACCTACCTACCAGCGAAAGAGAGAGTTCGTATAACAGATGCCATCTCGGAAATATGAGAGATATTTATTAAGACATAGTTAACAGAGCTTCCGAACTCATAAACAATGCGAGAAGATTAAAAACGTGTCAATATACAAATTGAAACGTCAGATCTATTGATTTGTATCTCTTTGAGGTCAGAGCTTACGCTATCAGTAATATCTTTGTAATTTATCTATCTCGTGGTCAAGATAACTCCATGATCAAAGACTGCACTAAATAAAACTGGTAGTAGCGTAGTAGGAGTGTTTGGTTATGGTGATTAATACTTTTGGTTGTTGGTACTTAATTGCGAATGAAATATGGAATGGCATATATAACTGTTATTGCTATAACAACCTTTGTGTGTGGAAATGTAAATCGTAGGCAGTCATTAGCATTTATTGATAGACGTGATTTCGTTTGTGAAATGATACAAATCACTGTGATTTATATGTTTGTGATAAATATTATGTGTTCTTAATAAATCAACTTAAATGCTGGTCATATTGATGAGCAAAATTTTAAAGTCAAGTTCAATTCTTTGGTGTCTCCATGGGAGCTATAATTATTCAATTTATATGGGAGCTGTGATGTTATAATAAAAATTGTTTAACCATACGTTATTGTCGGAAATATACCTATATATTCCTATAAAATGTATTATTCCTTGATTAATAAATAAATGTACAAATAAAAAAAATGTTGCCTAGTTTCTAAACTTTTCTAAATATAAATTGGGCTATGGGACGATCATCATTATTTAAATGTCATATTGTTTGGGTTGCTCGTGAAGAAGTTCAAATTTTAACAAAACATATTCTATTATTATAGTTATAATAAATAGTATTCAACGGAACTTATTCGTGAATTCTGTCATTTAATTACATTGGTTTTCATACACTCTCCCAAAAATCTGACCACCCAAATCGCTCTAGAAAATGGATGCAATTTAATCGTTGCTATAACCGTGGTGTCCGAGAATAGAACTTTCACAGCCATAACTTGTCTGGGGACTCACCTGTCAGGCCACAGGTCTGGACAGTGTCGTTCAGCTGTAATGGCTAACCGGACACTTCTGTATATTGCAGAGAAGGAATTTGAAATTTGCGGATATTCAGAGCAAAATGGAATGTTTTAAAGGAATAATATTTTGTACCTACATTTCATTAGATTATCATTAAATATAAACTTATCTACAAAGGTTTGAGAAATAATAAAATAATAACTTGAACACAATTTATTGCTTTTTTGCACATTATATACTTACAAGCATCCTTACTAATATTATAAATGCGAAAGTAACTCTGTCTGTCTGTCTGCTACGCTTTCCCGTCAAAACCAGTGAACCGATTTTGATGAAATTTGGTATACAGATAGACTAGACTCCGAGAAACAGCATAGGCTACTTTTTATTGCGAAGAAAGGGTTGGGGTTGAACAATGTAACGAAAACGGGGAAAAATATTTCTCTTTGAGAGCTTTACCTGCGTGTGCCATTCTTCTTGGCGTGGGTTGAAGTCTGTGACAGCACGTGTCACAGACTTTTGAAGACACGTGTCATAGATTTAAAGGTTGCGTCATTTTATGTAAACAAATTTGCAAAAATGCATTGTTACATTTTTACGTGTAATTTAAAAATATCTCTAATCTTATATTGTGTAATATTGTTTATATTAAATTATCTACACCAACATAACTATTCACATACAAGCGTACATTCGAAGTACTTGAAGAAAGAACCATGCTGCCTCGATTTTACATCAAAGCGGTTTTCGATAATCAAGCTCAAGATTATCTAGAGAAGACTGATCACCTGAATGAAGAATCATACTCCAACGAGTAACATATAAAACCAGATGGAACGCGCAGAACAGAGAACCTGAAGCAGACAAAGCAAATACAAACGCCGAAGCAAATACAAACTCCAGTCAGTACGAAATAGACTTCCGTATTGTACGGGCGTCCCGTGTGATTTTAAGTTTTGTTTTATAATATGCCGTTTTATTTCTGTAATCTGTGCAGATAGAATAATACTTTCAATGTTCAAACGCTGGACGTTGGCAAAATTGCGGTGATACAACGTACCTTCTATTACCGAATAGAAGCCATAAGAAAAAAGAAGGAGCGAGGAATGCATTGTTGGAGGAGGTTGTTTTATAAACATGATGTTAATATTTATGTATCTGAACAAATACATTATTTATCACAAATATATAACTTTGAACAAAATTGCCCCTGATGTTTTTTGATTTTAATGAATATTTTATCAAATATCGTAGTTTTAAACAACTCCGTAACAAAATAATAGACCACTTTATTGTGGGCACGGTCCAATGATGTTTCTTAGCTTTGTCTTCCAGCTGAGGTTCTTCGACGCGATGTAGCCACAAAGGCGGAACCGCGGCCATCACTAGCCGCGGTCGTGAGGGCGAACCTCTCGCATTTGACGATCTTAGGCAAGACGCTCAACAATAAGAGGTCATGTGAATTGGAGAAGCGAGAGAAGCCCTTACCTGTCACTCATCCAATGACGTGAAAGTGGTAATGGGAACGATCTTAAAGGCGCACTTGATTCGCATCCTGTTTGGGTCTGGGGTCTCGGACGCTTAGGGCGGTCCGGCACCGCACCTAGGGATATGGTTTCCCGAGGTCATGACACGCGTCGCCGGTTTTTAATGAATCACTGGAACGCGGTGGTTTGGACGTTTCCCATGAGGTGTCCCCGCAAAAGGCGGCGGCAATGGCAGATCGAGTCACAGTCGAATGCGATAGCGGTCCCGCGACTGCTGCCAACCCACGGCTGGAAAAACCTGTTGTAGGTATGGGTTTTGATCGGTAAGGTTGCCATATCCGTACGTAATATCGATCCCGACATATCTCACTATGTCAATGCGTGACAATGGGCTCCAAAACTTGCGGTCCAAGCAACGGCGCGACTAAGACGTGCCGCGATGAACCGTGGCCGTAGAGGAAAGACTCCGGCTGAAGAGGAATATCGGTATGACGGTGCGCCGCTCTCCTTGCCCACTGCGGGCTTGCGTGGTCGTTAACGTATGATGGTGGACGCGGTGGGGCTGTAGGGGATGAAGAGTGCCGATATATCGGTGAGCTGCTGTCCCCGTCCTCTTCAGCCGGATGATGGTAGGCATTTGTTCCGCCGCCTGATACAAAAGGTGTCTAGACTTGAGGATGTCTGGCACCGACGAGGCAGTTGGTTACCGGTGTGATCACGGCGTGCATTATCCCGCGGCGGGTTCGCAGAAGAATGCGAGAGCATACCCGTGTCCACGGCAAAGGTTTTAGTCGGTACCACTCATGTCGAATCTAACACAAATCGACCATTCCCTTCAAGCGGAATGGTATAATGCATTGCCTCCACATAAAATGGCACCATTTGCTTTTTCATGTCTAAATAATACCATTTCCCGTTAAGGAGTCGTTTACTGTAACTATTACTAAAGCACAGGGGCAAATATTTAAGCGCCTAGGAATCGATTCACACCAAGACGGTTTTTCATACGGACAACTACTTAGGTATCTGTTGCGTTATCACTTATCAAGATCATCAGGTAACAGATATAACAAATTTGCTCTTCTACCGTAAGAAATAAAAAAACTAAAAATATCATATACACAGTACTACTTTAAAATACCTGTACCATAAAACACATTTTAGTATATCCCAGTACGTTTACCTAGCGTTCCTTCATTATTTTTCTATAGTTCTCTTAGTGATCATAACTTTTTAAAGCAATGTAAATTTTAGTAGGAATTTTTCTCAAATAGACGCGGGTGAAACCGCGGGTCTCAGCTAGTTGATCCATAAAGCTCCCATTATCGTTATTTTCCCTAAAAAATACGTACTCGTGCCTATCTTGGTAAATGTGCCTACTATTAGTACCTTGTTAGTGTTGATATTATTATAATCTATGTTATTGTATTCCAAATCTCATCCGATCCTATCAGAAGTTTTGACATGATTGAGCAACAAACATTCAATCTTAGACATCTATAAAATTAGTTGGATTTATACTTTCGACTTTGATGCGATGGATAAACCATTTAATATTATCAGCACACATTTTCATTACTTTCGACAGAGATATGTGTCGCGTTGTCGATATGTTAATTTATTAGTTTTAAAATATGAAATAGAATATTTGTGGAAATCTACTTGTTTTAGATTATAAACATTCAAATTTGACACCTGCGTATTTTATCGATTAAACTGTTTTAATTAGCGTTATTCTAATTGGAAATACTTTGATACAAAATCAAGATCAAATTTTATGTCACCTAAATTTCTTATTTCACCTGGGTGTTTGTAATTTAACGATTATTATCGCCATTAGTTAAAATATCGTGCGTAGAAATAAATTAACGGGTTTATTAATTACTTAATAATCTCATTAAAATAGTTTAGAATACAGATTACTATCAAGAGAGACATTAAACAGATTTTATTTCGTATTTTATGGCCTTGTAAATTGATCAACATACTAGCGCAAAACTTTAATCGGAACGACGCTTTTAAAAGAGCTCTACAGTTTTTGAGTACAGTACAAAAAAAAATCTGTTTTCTCCAAAAAAAAAAAAAAAAAATACCGACTAAAATTTGTATACTTTATTCGAAATGAAATTCGAACATGTGACCAAATATCGTTTGAATCTATCACTGTATCGTCTAAATACATTAAAGCAAATTTTAGTTTTTTATTCATATTTCAAAAACTACTACATCGATTTCGATCAAATTTATATGGGACTACCTGTAAACTATGATCTACCAAACACAAAAAGAACCATCAAAATGTATTTACAATTGGCGGCGCAATCGCGTAACATACATACAAAAAAAAATACAACCGCATTGATAAACGTTACAAAGTCTCGTAATTATAAAATACCTTAACTATAAATAGTTTTAACATACTTCTTATATAATATGTATACCTACTTAATATATTATACTATTCGCAACACCCTATGCACAGGGTCTTATGTGTGTTGTTAAGTATTATACTTACCTACTCAATAAGATGCGACTGTATGTTTTAAATAAATAAATAAACTCCTCGTTTTTTCATATCGGTTAAAACTAGGTACCTATCTACAACAATATCTATTATCACAGATTCATTGTGGTGTTTGAGATGATCGGATCTGGATTTATCTGAATAAATTGTTCTCTTTATGTCGATTGCTACCTGTGTTGCTACTTTTTCTACTCAGTCCGTTGAAGCCTCACGTCCAACGCATGATTCATGTTAGGTGTGTCTATTGATACCGATATTCAAATATTCAATGAGTGTTTATTTTCGATTTGACTTTTTGCCCGTCTTCAAAAGTTAAAAGATTTTTTGTGGGAATTGGACTATTTGCTTTACATTTTTTTGCTCTATTCAATGATGAATATAGTTTTTGAGGCTTTGAAATTAGTATTGTTGCTAATACGGTAAAAAGTTCGATTTATGTTGGTTTTTGACGTATCTGTTACATTGTATACACATTTATTAACATACCATATGGCTCAAATTTATACATTTTTTAATAAAATAAAAAGCTTACAGCATGCCTCACTTTTTGATTATTGGCCTCAGTATTGATTTAGACAGTGGGAAGTCATGCTTTACAGTTCGATAGATGCACGATTTATACACTGAGTTATTTGTTTTACGTCAGAAATTGATCGATCATTGCCTGTTGTATTTTTTCGTCTATTTTTGTTCGGTAGACCCTCGCTCACATGTTAACGTAATAATGTTTGGAAATCTTAATCAACAAACCTTAAACACTGTAGTACTATATTACACTCCATTCTTCCACGCACCCAAGGGCTCATAAATCCATTTCATAATATCAAATGTTTACCCAACGGCGCCATTGCTGTCCTAGAAAAGTGATAGCAGACGTTTAAGCATCTCGTTATTTTTACGCCAAGTCTCGAACATGAATAATTTATTCCGTCTTTTTTTTTCACAGATTCTCAGTTTGGCAACTCGGGTGCTGGCGAATTGGGATGATGACAAACGTAGGTGTCACGTGACGGCGGGAAAATGAAACGTGTAATGAGAAGATCAATCGATAGACACTTGTGTAACAAAGTTCAATCAACTGGGATTTTTCAATCTAGTGCTAAATTTGTGGCGTGACTCAGTGATATCAATTGTATAGACGCTCGCTTTTGCAATAAGTGATATTTCGTTACGGTGATCGTGTGTGAAACGATACCGTGCCGCCATCATGATGCTGCAAGGGCCACTTCTGTTCTACATTTCAATAATGTAAGTACGCACCATCATATTCAAAGCTATCGTATGGCATCAATTTAGTTTGTTATTACAAAAGGGTTTATTAAAGTTTATTGGTTTATCTTTAAACACAAAACAGAGCTGTAAACTACCATCGTAAATACAAGGTTAATAGGAATTAATGGAATCGAATCTCTGTTTCGAATCGACTTTTTAGGATTGACACCCATAAACGTCTTTCAAGAGTTAATTATGATTTACAACGTTGATCGGAGTATATAATGTCAATATATACCCATGTTCAATCAACTAAAGTTGTCAACTGGCGCCTTTGGCTGTATTAATAATCATCCTTTTGCTTGATGATTTATTTTATAGTCAACAAGATTTTAACGGAATAGTTACAAGCTTTCTGATGAGGTTATATATTCATTCTTGTTATCAGACAAGTACGCTTTCTAGTTTTATTATTAAATAGGGGAAGCACTTTATATTCACTAAGACGGTAATGGCACTGGTTACATAAAATTCACATAAAGTTACCACTTGTTGTGGGATCCAATACTTTAACAAAGTCATGGACGTGAAACCAGCCTTTATAAGACCAATAAAGAAGCTATCTAAAACATTTCTCACTTTATATCATTTTACACTTCGATTGTGCTCTACTTACAACTCAGTGTCTCAGCAACCGATTTCAAATTCAAACTTCATCAATTTAAGAGTGAAGTTTCTTTGCGGTCTACTAGATTTATTACGCACGTCCAGAAATATTCCTGCACTATCTCGATTAAACGCGTTTTAATTCCAAACGCCATTTACTGAGTGTTAATCTAAATTGCGTAATTGCGTGGTATATATTTTATGAATGGTAGAGACGAGCCGTGGGCGATCCGGACATGAACGGGTCCGGTGAATTCTGTGTCACCACCGTCTCCAGTTCTGCCCTAACCAGTATCTTTCCTAACAGAATGAGGTCCGGGGATGTCAAAATTGTACAGCTATAGTTAAACCTAGGTAGGTGGAATAAGGAAGTCAATGCTAATTGAGGGTATTGAGCAGGTGTGTAAAATTCAGCGTGAAGTTATCGTGCTTAACTTTTATAATGGTTGTAAATTTAGGTTTTGCTCCAAGATATGTATTGTTTTTGTTTTTAAAAATAAAAAAATATAAATATAAATATTGGTGAACAATTCACACACAACACTATCTGACCCCAAACTAAGCAAAGCTTGTATGATAATTGTATATTTTGTGCCATATATTGTATAAAATAAATTTATCAGAAAACGAATCTCTGCGAAAAGTACTTTACCCAGCACATCCGAATCAAAAAGCAAAGCCGCTGGTTTGTGCAGAAGAGGGATTACACTTTACTATGACAGATGTAGATGAAGGATAACGTCAAGAGGACTGACTAATTCTTTTGCAGTCTTTCTTTTATAAAAAAAACACTAAGTGTATTTTAATGTATACTTTAACGTCACTAAAAAATGATATTGATTTTATAATTTATGCTTTCAAATTTTTATCCTCAAAAACACAGACGGTTATAATAACCCAATCTACAGTACATTTTTAATTTACGACCACTTCAAAATTTGCTAGTTTCCGCGACGAGTTTATTCATTGTTTATATTCCAAGGTCACCAATTGTTCATTGACGGATTTATTTACCCAATGGCTTAAATGGTCCGATTGCAAATTGAATCCAACCAAATCGACAATACCTTGACAAATGAGTAATGTCTAAATAGATTTGGTAATTGATTACGTTTCCTGTACATCTAATAGCTTTGTGACATTGTGTTCCGTATACTTTGATTGTACGCTCTTACAACAGTAAATTTTGCTTTTGTCATTTACAACGTATTGGGAATCTACTGTGACATCAGATTTGTTCCAACATTGTAGGAATTAAACAATGTTTGTAGTCCATCCTGTGATGTCATTATGTCAATAGGATATGACTCGGTGTCATCACTTTCAATACAAATCGATTCATTAAGAACTTATTCGAACGCTTATAGAAACTATTTATAGGACACAGAATCTTGAGCTAAAATAAATAAGCCAAAAGAGAAACGTTTACCTAAAATTGTCTCATCCCTGAAGTTCTGAAGTTGTGACATGAATCATAAATACAAGTTTCTTTTAAGTATTCGTTTTAATTTTTTACGTTTTCAACTCTCAAAGAAAACATAATGCAGGATTAATATTGTCAATTAATACCTAAATAGTTTTAGACGGCATTTCGGTTGTGTTACAACAGCCGTAGGCCCGAAAAGACTGAAAACATCTATTTGGTACGAGTATATAAGGAGTATATCTTCATATTTTCTTGTATTATGATTTATTTGTTATAAAGTAATTAATGATAATTTTTTTTTTTTTCTAAAAAACCAAACTATCTCCAATTCAATAATATAAGTAGGCCAAATTATTTTAAAACAGATGAAAATATTTTCATTCTATTGAAGTTTTAGATTTGCATTATTTTTTCGAGAGACCGCAAAATTCAACTAGGGCTACCTGACAAAAAATGCATTTTTAAGAATTCGGACAACACACCTACAATAAACAAAAAGGGTTCCGCCAAATATATTTTAACTTCTTTGAAATCAACAAAAAAAATCCGTTGATCCATATACAATATTACAACACTTTACACGCATATATGGGAAATTACTTTCTGCGATATTGAGTAGTAATGGTTTTAATGACAAGCAAAGTACATCAGCTTAGGCTAAGTAGGTACAAATTTTCTGCGGATAATTTTTTTTACTTGCGTAATCTCGTAGGATTGCCCCCAGTCACCCAAACACTGCCAAGTCTGTAACGGTTGTTATCAACACAACACCGGCGGGTCTACCGCCTAACGAAAACCGTCTTACCTTTGATATCGCTTTCTCTTTTCTTTTCGCTTGAAATGATAGAGACAGCAATAGCAAAGCCATAGCCGATTTAGTTAGGCGGTAGAAGGCCGGCTTAGAAGTCCTAAGGCAGTGACTTAGCCCTTAATGAATGGTTTATCGCTCCTAGTGTGCTAGCGAAATACAATATTATATTTACTTGTAATTTATTGGACTGTTGAAGATTAGACTAATTGGTTGAAATGCTTGATTGCACCATCAGGTATCTTGTCCGTTTGTTTACTGAAGTAATTTATTACTTATTTACTAATTACTTCATTACGGAAGCAGACTAAATTACAATACATTCGATCAACGAGTCCAATTTAGAGTGTTCAATATAAGAAATGTATTATTTGTAATATCTACTTTAGTTCGACCCCTGGGTCGACCCAGTCGAAGGTGACGAAACGAACTTGAATCGTACGATAAAAACTGGACTCGGGTTGGCAGGAGGGAAGAGAGGTCTTTGCTTAGCGGTGGAACGATTTAGGCTAGTAATAATAATAATAATTTGGTTCAAAATAATCTACATTGCCCCGAATCAATGCAAGGACATCACTTTTCGTGCCCAAAGCTATTTTGAATATGGATTAATCTTCTTTGCAAAAATGCCTTGCATGAATACTTTTATACAAAACCAGTTTCAGTTTTCCTGAAAGAAAAGTAGTCTAGAATGTTTCCACGTCCACTTAGAAGGTAAGTGTTGTGTCTAGATACAAAGACACAATTTGTCTCTCCATAGAATAGATAACATAAAACCTATCTGAAATAATAAAGTAAAGCTAAGAGTTTTACGTTTTTGCAGTGACAAATGTAAATAATAATAACTTTACAAGATTTGCCCAAAATAGAGTTGAGCATGATACACACATTCAAACGGGTTTCAAACAGTTTTCAAGACAAAACTAAATGTAATAAGAACCAGAGCACTTGATCTGATAATTTGATTTAATTCAAAGACAAAACACACAATTTTAATAACATTTTTACAGTCAATTTTAAGCTTTTTAAACGAAACTTCTTTGAGAGCTCTAGCAGATAATAATATTACAATTTTACGAGCATTTCCTATCCACGCCTCTATGTTATTTGCTGTAATAAAATCGATTTAAGCATGCTTATTTTCACATTATGCTTAACAAAACTGTTTCCTTATTGTTATTTGTAAATATTGTATCGTTCAGCGTATTTTGTTAGGAATTTAAAATTTGGGGAATTTGTTTTTGTAGCGGAGTTAAATTAATTTTATGCTGTGTTTTAGACGTGACGGATTAGCGTAATTGTTGTGCTATGGTGGTCCTGAGGTTAAAACTAATACATGCTATAAGTATGCATGACTTATACATCTTTGTGGAATGTTTACTCGATAAGGCATTATTTGCAGGGCCGAGCCGACTTCCACCAGCGCCTGTGTGCAAAACCTTTGTGGCGCCTCTTTTTAACCCCCAACCAAAAGGGCTTGAAAGGGCTTGACTAGTAAAATACTTTACTCTATCATAAATTTTAAACCCAAGATCGCCGCCGCCACAAAATGCTGAATTACATTTTTTTCTTACAACTCTATCCATATGGGTATCAAATGAAAGGACTTGACTTGCAGAATACTTTACCAAACTTCGAATCCAAGCTAGTCGGAAGATTTTTTTTACGGATATTCTTTCGAAGCATACTGATTTCACTATTACGTTCGTGCTATGATTAGAAAAACATGAGTCTATAATTTGTAAGAATATATACATACTTAAATTATACTAGCAGCGCCCCACGGTATTACCTTTTACTCGCGCAGCATATTCGCATATTCCGACGTGATTGAGCAACGAGCATCCAAACATCCAACTAATATTATAAATGTCAATGCTAGGAGGTCTGACCGACTAAACGGATTGATTTCAAATGAAATACTGATAGTTTACAGGCTGGAGTAGTACATAAGCTATCAATAATCTCGAAAAATTGTTTCTTAGGAAACAAATATTATAAACCAGTTGTTACCCACGACTTTGTCCACATAGAATTTGAGATGCGGTCTGTGTGTTAAAAACGATGAAGGAAAACATCGCGAGGAAACCGACATGTAACTGGAATCTTTCGAAGTCATGTGTCATACGCAACCCGCACTGGGATAGCGTGGTGGATTATGGCCTTGACTCTCTCCTTATGAGAGAAAGGTCCGAGTCCCAGCAGTGGGAACATTTAGCGGGCGGCTTATCCTGCTAAATATCAAATAAATTAATGACACATGAACTACTTGTTATTACAAAAAAGTGCATAATTCCGGGAACAAATATTATCTATGTTATCAGAACGAGTTATTAATAGATTTGGTTGAAATTTTAAACACAAAAAGTGCAAAATTCTTTAAAGGACAAATATTTAACGTAACATCGGAACTACTAGGTAAGCGGTTTCAGTAGGAATTTGAGACACAAATATTTTTAAAACGAATTTGCACCCTGCACACTCACATTCGAATATTAATAATAATAATAATAAACTTTATTTCGGATACCTATGATCCATACAAAAATAAACAAGTCACATTAAATTTAAAATTACAGTTAAAATACAAGCAGTATGGCACAAAATACAGATCTAAAATTAAACACGATGAATTTATGCTACCTATTACAGAAAAAGAATAATGGTAGGGACTTATTGTTATTTTAGATATAATCGGGGATTACTCTGAGGTATAATGGTCTTTACCCAATGTTTCAGAATAGGACAGTTGAATTTATCACGAATAACAGACAGAATATTGTTGGAACTGCCTCTCACTCTATATAGTAAAAACGTTATTCTCTTCCGAATGATAGCTGGAAATCCATCTATTCGCGCTTCTGCAAACATTCCAGATGCACTGCAAAATCTCGGCAGTCTCAACAATATTCGAAAGATGTTGTTATACTGGACCCGTATAGCGTTTAAGGATTTTTGCTTGTATGAAACCCATAGGCTGCTCGTGTATGCGGATTGACAAAATGCTTTAAATAACGTTATTTTAATAGGAATAGAACATCGAGCAAACCTACGAGCTATCATGTTGCCCCTTACAGCCAACGCTCTACGTTCCCGCTCTATATCGCTGTCATCTCTAAGGTCTTGTGTAACAATGTGCCCGAGATATTTAAATTTATTTACAGTCTTCAGAGGAGTTCCGTGCATGAAGACAGGTGGTAAATATTGTGGTTCCTTATTTCCAGCTGTAAAAACTAATATTTCGCTTTTACTGGAGTTGTATTGAAGGCCATGCTCAACAGCATATAACTCACATGTCTTCACCAGCTTTCTTAGCCCGCTAATTGATGGACTCAGAAGCACCATGTCATCAGCATAACTCAAATTATTTACCTGTAAGCCGTCGATGGAGCATCCTGCATGCATACTACTGAGTTCAACAATCAGCCGGTTCATGTATAAATTAAATAATTTTGGAGAAGTGATCCCTCCTTGCCTCACTCCACATTCGAGTTTGTAGGCTTCCGACTCTTCAGTGGACCATTTTACCATGTTCAGTTGATTAGCATACCAGAATTTAAAAATATCAAGCAATTCACGAGGTAAAACACCTTCCAGTTTCCTCCACAAGAGTTCATAGGATACACGGTCAAAAGCTTTAGAAAGATCTAAAAAACAGGCATACACGGGAGTTTTTCTGTCGGTATAGTACCGGACAGTATGCTTTAAGCTTAAAATAGCACTCTCAGTTGACAAACCCGCTCGAAATCCGAATTGAGCGTCATGTAGCTGTAACGTGCGATCAAGATGAGCGTCGATTAAACTGTCCAATACTTTAGCGGTTATTGTTGCTAATGATACTGGTCTATAGTTGTTCCTATCCGATATATCTCCCGTCTTATTCTTAAGTATAGGTACAACCAATGTCCTCATCAACTCTTGTGGAAGATATGAATGTCCAATACAAAATGTATAAAACATAGCTAGAACTCTAGGTAAGTGTTTCCCTGCATGCAAAAAATGTTCAATGCTAAGTCCGTCATGTCCAGGCGATTTTCCTCTCTTCATATTATTTAAAGTGTTTATTACATCTCTAGAGGTAAACCGCACCAGTTTCCACTCAAGATCTGATTCCGCTTTGAACAGATTTCCCGTACAATCTTTTTCGGCTCTCGCATGGGACACAGGTAATGCTGATACTTTAAAATGGTTCATAAACAATTGTGCGATATTTTTGTCTCCAGAAATACCGTCCACACTCTCTGACATTATATGACATTGATATCTGACATTAATATGATATCTGACATTGATATTGATTGTTCCATTATTTTGGCTCACTCTTTCATTAAAATCAAGGAACCCCTGTGACACCACTCTACTTGCATCGCACACATCGTGTCGAGTTGCGTTTATAATCTCAATTAAATAAACAAACTCACGGCGCGGCGGTTCTTTTGATTTTAAAGCTGAGACCGTAATGAATGTAAAACTACACCCAAACCGTAAAATTAAACCAGAAACGTAAAAATGATCTTGGGAGACTCTTACAATAAACAATAGCAACTTATGAATTGTTATTTAACTAGGCAAATGTTCAGCCTATCCTACCTACTTACTAATCGAAGAAACTCTACTACAAAGAACATGGTGTTGCGTAAGAGTAAAAAAAAAAATTCGGTGGCGGAGCTGGCGCCCCTATTGCCTTGGCGCCTGTGTGCGCCGCACACTTCGCACATATGGGCGGCTCGGGCCTGATTATTTGAAAGTTACAAAGTTACGGGTCAAGCTATTCGCCCACTGATATAACTTTAAAACGACTTATTTATAGCTATATTGCGGAGGTGATTGTGTTTTGATGGGACAAACTATTTTCAGAATGATTGATACGTGTATGAGTGACAGATGGCAAATCAAATCAAAATTAGAAAGTGTTCGCGTGAGTAACTACTGAAATTAAAACTTATAAATTTAGCATCTTAAACTAAAATTGAAATACAACTAATACCTTTTCAATGTGTTTAAAAGTAATGTTAATTAAATAACAGATATTGAATAACGTGATTCTGTTATAAACAAAAAATAGTTACAAGAAACTAGATAACAATAGATCAAGGAAAAGTTAATGCTCAAATAAGTCTGAGATCAGTTTATGTACCTCACTAATGATCCTCGTTAAAAAGAAACCCGTACATTCAACAAGCTCGTAAGTTATAAGGACCTGACCGACTGTAGGTGATAAAATTATTAATTATCATTATTAAGAGGTAAGAAGTGATTAATGGTAGTGCGATAAGTGCGGCATAACTCGGTCCAAAGCATCGTGGATCATGGCTTCGTAGTCAAGGTGGATGTCATTATGCAGTATGCTAACAATTTTATTATTTTAGATGAGATTTATTTACGGCACCAAAAATGGATATTACGCGTGTGAAACCGTGAAGTACTGCCAGTGTAACTATAACTAATTAGAATTGAATAACCGGAGAAGTAAATAATATCAATGGATAAACAACCCACGGTTTTACCCACGTGATTCCCTTTCGTATAACTATGTTATGTAATGATAAAAACTTTAAAATAAAGTGGCCAAGTGCGAGTTGGACTCGCCCATGAAGGGTTCCGTTGCAGCAAGTAACATAATATACATAGTACACATAGTTCTTGTAGTTCGTTGTAACTTTGATCGAAGTTTTAATAATAGTGTATTTATGACGTACTAAAAAAACTGCTCATCAGATCGAGTTCAAACCAATTTTCGTTGGTAGTTTACATAGTAATGTACATCATATATATTTTTTTGTTTTTTCATTCTCTTACTTTAGAAGTTACACACACACACATTTTACCACTTTGAAAGTGTCTCTCACGCTAATTATTTAGTGTAGACAAAAATTATATTAGAAACCTCAACATAATTTTTGAAGACCTATCGGTAGACACCACACCACACACGTGATGGTTTGATGAAAAAAAATTTTTTGAATTTCAGCTCTCATTAAAGGGGGCAACTCTAATTTTTATTTTATTTTTTGTAAAAATCTTAATGCGGTTCACAGAATACATCTACTTACCAAGTTTTAACAGTGTAGTACTCATAGTTTCGGCAAAAAGTGGCTGTGACATACAGACGGACAAACAGACATGACGAATCTATAAGGGTTCCGTTTTTGTCGTTTTACGGAACCCTAAAAACATGTGATTTTCCAGACAGTATTTTAATAGTGTTTTAAATTTCAACACGGATCGTACAGCCGTTCTTATTGTATCTAATATGAATATTTTTAATAAAAGGTGTTTAAGTTTAGGTGTTAGTTTCTTTTAAATGTGCTATAAATTCATTTTTACCCGCATTCACATTGCGTTCGGAATGATGGCCCGTAATCGAAGCTCTCGGTCTTTGTCATGTACGATCAGAATGACACAGACATACAATATTCCGCGTTGGCAGCATTCTGACTTGAATCCGTTGTGTGAGCCGAGAGCTGATTTTGTGATGTCTTTAAATGCAAATATAATGTTTAATTTTACAAATTTGGTTAAACATTCCTCACATAACATAATCTAGTCCTTAATTAAGAAAAACTTGTATTATGCTAGCTAAATAGCTCATACCATACGTTGAACCAGTAAATACATATCAACACCTAGACACTGAATAGTACCTAAGGTTTATGTTTGTCACCTAAATATTTTTCAAGGTTGGGAATCCAATTCACGACTTTCGGCTTCGCAAACAGACTTACTACCAACTTAGTTACGAGATCAGTTACAGCACTTGAGCCCCAAGCGGCCAAATTTGGCCAAACCGGTTTTTGGGACTTTAAAACATTATTTTTACATGATGTACATACTCGATGATCAATTTATTTTGATGCCTAAGAGATAGGAGATTATATGAATAAGTACATTGTCGTTTACAGACACACAAAATTTGGTTTCATTTTTGAGTGATAATTTTTTTGTGTGACGTCGCGACGCCGGCGTCGCTGGCCGGAACAATTGTTACAGCTGCGTTAATTTTAACGCCAAGACGCACGTCGGCAATTTTTGCTTTTATTTGACTCCATTACGGAAAACACCTTTTCTAATCTGAAAGCATAAGCAGCCCACTTATTGATCCCTCTGGAATTAGTTAGGACTTTACTCTCGCAAGGAGTTAGACCAAGGCCACAATCTACAACGTACCACACTAGTCAAGCGCGAGTCCTGTTTACCCTTTCATAAACAAAATACTGGCTACTTATCTTATGAATGTATCCATGCTCGAACGGAAGAACGTAATGATACTAATCACGTAAACTGCAGCTTTGTTCGATAAGCACAAAGCTCAGTGTGAGTGGATTAAGCTCGTGTTAACACGGTGCTCGACTGACCGAATTTCTAGAATCAAGTTGGACCTATGTCATAAAGTCGAAAGTTCGGGTACAGCATCGGAGGAGTTACGTCCTAATTTTTTGATATTTTCATATAATGTCGATAAAATTTTAATAAGGTAACGTAACAATGTAAGACGAGTTTAGCAATATTACTCGTAACGAGAACATCGATGGTATCGATAGCTTCAATTGTGGAAAAAAATAAAAAAATAGCATTTTAAATAAAAATTTTATTCACGTTAAGAAAGATGCTTCTTAAATACAGCAAAGTATCACACAGTTAGAACATGTATATTTTTTAAATATTTATTCATACGCTTATTCGCATTGTCAACATGTATCTTTAAAATCACTGCAGTGGAGTGATTTACTCGGAGTTGTAGAATTAATTAGGTAGGTATTTCTTATTTTTTCTCTGTAATTTCTCTGAAAATTTATTTCCCTTCAACCCGTAACACAGTGACGTATGTACAGTTTGTACTGAACTTCTTGATGATAAAATACCTGGTAGATATGTGGTGCGTGTTGTTTAGTACATCAAAAACATAACTCGAGCGAGCATTAGTAATATTATTAGTATTACAAGCAAAAAAATACATGCATTGTAAAAAACTCTACCAATAATAAGCACAGCTCGAGGTGCAGCAAGCAATCATATAAAAGTTTATTTTAACGAAGAAGCTATTAAACCGAGGATTGACATTTACAAAAAGTTCACATTTCACACGATGACATTAAATTACGGAATGAAACAAATAAAATCGGTAATAACAATGAAAGATTGTAATAACGTTCTAAGGTCACTATCGTACCATTTGGCAGAGAAATAAACCAGTCAAATGCTAGTCGGACTTTTGCTTCGAGAGTTCAGTAGCAGCGATATCAGTACTGCAAGAGTGATCCATATACATATCTATTATTATTAAATCTACGGCATTTGTTTGCAGTACTATAATATTTAGGGCTGTTGCAAAGTTTGTAAGGAAGAACTTTAACCTGAGTCAGACTAAGTGAGTTGCAACTATCGACCACACCGGTGCAAAAAAAAAATACTTTAAAAAGTACGCAGACTAATAATTTATCGGTGTTCTTGTTTAGAGTAAAGTGAAATGTGAAAACTTTCAATGTGAACTGGGAATCAATTGGTATCTTCTGAGCATCTCATGTTATACCACAGACTTTTGTAGTGGTAGGGCTCTTAGGAGAGTCCGCCTGGGGAAGGACCTTTGCTAGTTATTCTACCGGCAAGCAGTAATGTGCAAACATTAGTGTGTTCCGGTTTGAAGGGCAACGTTTCCAGAGAAATTACTGGGCTTAGAGATATAACAACTTAGATCTCTGGGTGGCGAGCGCAGTGCAGAGCTAGGTAATGATTTGGATTCTTCTTGCTCCAATAGCTACATGTTGCTGTGCTCTTATGTGACAGTCATGTTGCTTACCATCAGGCACATGTCCTGCTCGTCTTGTCACTCTTTATTTAAATTAAATATCTAATATCCTATTATAGTAGTTTTTTGGTAAGGCAAGGTCAAACAAAGCCAATTCAATACTAAGCTAGAAGATAGTACATGGTGAGAATTCCCAAGATTTTAATAGCCCTTGGGTTTCATGTTTGTAAAATTGTTAAACCCGTGCCTGTATTTTCCGCTCTGTTTCAACTTGTATGTTTTAAATCTAGAGCAGACAGTTTCTACGTTCTTCCTAGACCATGTTATGTATCGCGAAACAATTCGAAATGAAATGAATGTTTGCGTAAAGGTAAGCAATAAAGCGCCGATAATGTTCTTGCTGATCTTTCACGAAGTTCTAATTAAATTTAATACAGTTTTCACAAAAAAAAATTATTTCATAATAATTATCTACTTATTTAAAATTCATTTTCAACTCATTAGCTTCTGATTTTTAAAAGTACTTACTGTAATTTGATAACTAATAATACCTATATACCTAATACAGTTGGTTCCTATATTAAAAAATAACATTTTCAAAATAAACATTAAAACAAGATGTTTTTAAATAAATTCGAGTGTAGAATATACCTATATGTGACGTGCATGTAAGTATGTCTGTTGTGTTTTATCTAGTTAATTAGTTGGTAATAATACTTATGTCACAATTATCTAATGTTTTTCGCAATGACATGTTCTACGTATTAAGATTTGGCAAATGAATTTAAAACAATCTAGATTTCTATTTATTACAAACATATCTAAGTATAAGTTGCAAACACGTTTTAACAATAAGGAACCCATAGCTGTTGCACTGAAATCTACCTACACTGGGTAAGTCACTGGATGGAACAAATGAACCGTGCAAATATGACATTTCAATTGAGTTTATTGAGGATACAGTAGACCAAATAAGACAGAGAAACTTTGAGCAATAAAACAGTATTCCCTCAGCGTTGCGACGACTTATTTATTAATTTATTACATTTACTCAAAAACTTCATGACGACAATGACAAAGATTGGTTTTAAACTATTGGTGTATTTTGGTGGTGGACAATTCACACACAACACCATCTGACCCCAAACTAAGCAAAGCTTGTACTATGGCAGCCAGATAGCTGATATAATACTTAAATAGTTTTAAATACATACTTATTATACATGGCAACACCCAGACACAGTGCAAACATTTGGATTCACCACACAAATGTTTGCACTGGGTGGGAATCGAACCCACGACCCTCGGCTTCGCAGGCAGAGCTACTACCCACTAAGCCACGAGCCACGAGGCCAGTCAAACTATTGTGTTTGTTACTTACACTAGTAGGTACCTACATGTTTGTTATGTTATTGGGTTTGTGGAGCAAATCCCTATTATTTAGATACAGTTTATACAATTCACGATTAGACATTACTGTTATAGATATTTAGCCATGAATATTTTCCATGAAACTGCATCAAAATATTGGAATATGCTCCACCGTGTAAGAATTTTCCATTCTGTTTCCTAGTCTTTATTTTACGTGGATGGATTTGAACTACCACGGTCTTTTATATTGTGTAGGTAGACATACAGTTTAAATTTTATTCTTAATTAATTCTAGACTTTAAATAATGAGGTGATCAAATCACAGATTACAATCTTTTGTTTCTGCATTTGCCTAATACAGTGTTATTCGAATATTATGCATGCCAAATTATTTCGCATAATTTGATCGTAATCGCACATTTTGGTGATAATATTACACTTATCGTTCAGCGTTTTTGCAGTTCAGTTTATAAATCATCGGATTAATGTAAATTTAAATATTGTTTTTCTATTAAGAATAAAGTCGTCACGTCTCATTTTAAATTGTACTATATACATATTTAGTGTTTCTAAGGAACGGGTTATCTCCTGTTCTAATCCCGTTCTATTCGCCCCAAAAACATTGTTTTTTAAATTAAAAACATTTTTTCCACGTTTCCTCGCGATGCTTTAAGCCAATGGTATTTAAAAAAAATGTCTGCTGACTTAGAAAAGCAGTCAAAGGTGCAGGCAAGATCCGAACTACTGACATCCTCACGATACAGCGTCCTCGCCACTAGGCCACTACGGCTTCAAAGTGATATAAATTTCCGACATTATGAATAAATATACGTTTTTAATATGCCAAATTAATCACGATGCGGGGACATTGACATCAGCAGTTGACACAGCCTCCAATTTCGACAAGTTCAATGACTGTGTCATAAATAGAATCGTATTGAAACCTGTGTATTATTTGACAGAAAAAAAATGCTAAATGCTAGCGTATGACTCAATCTTTTCTCACCTACCCGTAAACGCGTCGTTTCACATTGTTTGATATCAAATTGTTATTCTTTGCTTCGCAAGCGATGCGTGACTCATGTATGTAAAATTTATCAAAATAAACTTCTTGCTGTTGTTAAATTTACGTAGATAATTCAGATGATGAATTGATTTAAAACTCGCTCTCATATTTGTATAGAGCTTCTAAAACACGGCTTAGGTTGAGCTTTTGTTTTATAATGTATCCTTGGTATCGTTATACTAACATACTTTATGATTTTCATTTGGCTTAAATTTTGTTTTTGCAAAATTTTCGTAACAGGTAGTTTAAATAACTCCTTCACAAATCCGTTCTATTGTATTTTCATTTAATAATTAAACGTGTCGTTAATATTAGATAAATAAAAACTTTGAAAAAACTTATCATTGTTATAAAAAATAACTCATTGGTATCTAAGTATAAGAAGACGCTTTAATACGAGTATAATCACTACGAACGTCATTTATATTGGAATCATTCATAATAATATGCAAAAAAAATGGCATTTTTTTAACCCTATTATTAAAATTAAATAAATATAAGTCAACGTCTTTTACACTACAACATCTAGTCCAAAACTAAGCAAAACTTGCTTTAAAGATGCCAGGTAGCACATATGATACATGGAACGAAACAAAGAATAAAGAACTTTACTCATCAGACAGGATTGTTTGTTCTGGACGGGAATCCAACCTACGATGATCAGTGAGCAAACTCACTACCAACTTATCCAATAGGCCAGTCAATTGTAAATAATGATGAGAACAAAGCGTCATTTATGCTTACTACTATGTGGTCTTCTAATTTATCTACACAGAGAAGTATCTCGTCAATTCTTGATTGTTTCTGTATGCTAACTAGAGCCACGCCAGTTATCAATTAGACAATCAACGCGGTGTGAAACAATGAGGCTGTAAGTCTGTCACTTGGAATAATGAACGCAATTCAATTAAAAGCTTTAACCTCATTTGTGAAGAGTTCTTTGTCTTAAGTGAAACAAATCTGCGTTTCATTCGATGTTTTATGGCGTAGATCAGTTACTCTCGGTTCAAGGCCATTTTTATTGTCTCACTAATGTTCCTTGCATGAAATGTGTAAATAAAATAAAAAGTTTATTTCGAAAAATATAGCTTTGAAGAGACGATGTAGAAGGAACTCATAGGAGACAAGATTGAGTTTGTAATACCAATCAATCCAATCTTTTCCAGGCGTAGAATTCAGGTTCACCGAGCTTTAAATGTTGCGAACAAGTCATGGGAGCCGAATGCACCCTTATTGATGAGCCAGAGTTTCCACGAAGTGCATACCATTATCCATTTGACCCATTATTTACTTATGTACCTACTCGATAACAGCTGAACGGATTTCAATGATATTAAATCCTGATATGCGTGTTTCCTACTATAATATTATGTATGAGAAAGCTTGAATGAATGTTTGTTGAAAATGGCTGAACTGATTGGTAAGAAATTTGGAGCACAGTTTTATCTAGAAAAGATGAAAATTAACATATTATGTTACTTTTCATCTTTCATCATCAGATCATCAAAGGAATGTGTACAACGTGTGTAAAACAGCGGGATTTTGCTAGTAGGTACATACGTAATAAGTACCTGGCAATCATTCGCTAATTTTAATACTGAGATAGGCCGCCGATTGTAGGATATTTCCGACAATCGGCGAAAATTTTCGAAAATAAACTGCGTAGTGCAGCTAATACGCTAATACATCTCTGTTGCTATAAGTGAAAAATTCCGCAAGCGATCCACAAACAGCTGTCAACGTCTAACTTTCGTAAGAAAACACGATCGAATCAGAATGTTTCAACTGGTTTCGTAACGTAAAAATTCGTTCTTAATCCCCACATCGAATGGGTGTTAATAAGTGTGTCACTTCAGCTAACCGAATGACAGGTCTAATAAGCGTGAACACCAAAATCCTGAAATAAGAATTGCCGTTATGTTTAGAAGATCAGGGTTACTAAAATAGCAAAATCCTTCAAAGGCGATGTAAAAATGTATATTGTGAATATTAGTTATGTTAGTCTGCGCATGAAAGAAAGTGGTAATGATGTGTTTCTATGAGATAATGGTGCCCAATTCGTTGCCCATTCTAGTTTTAAACAGATTTAACATACACTACTTATGGTGCTAACCGTAAAATATATAGTTGCGATGGTGTATCGGTCTGTCTTGATTTTTCATGATAATAAAATAAATATATGTATGAAATTTAAATACTTTTCTCATGGGCAACAACAGAATAATGGCTTAACATTATCAACATTTCAGTTGTTGAGTCAGGGATACTTTTCATTCGTAAATCAAAAAAGTTGTAGTACACGTTATGCGTGATATTTTAACCATTATTAGGTTTTCAGTTAAGATTTAAAGAATGAGAAATTGGTTCATTCTCTCTTCACGTTTTATAGAATTACTCGGAGTTCAAAATGGTGTCACGTTTTCTTGGTGGAATTCTAGGACTACAACAAAAAGATTCGATGTCACTTCTGTTAATTTTGGAATGCGTTGTCTTAGTGGATTGCCTTTTAGGTAAATACGGTCCGTCGTAATCAGTACGTAATATTATTATCACTGCATATAAATCAGCCAAGAATAACCAAATCAAAAAGTCATTGTGATGGTACCAATGATGTCAATGTGTCTGTATTTCTGCGTACCGTGCAATTATAACGCATCAGAAATCTCAATCAGGATGTGAGCATGAATGAAACTGTCCTAATTCCTAAACCATTGATCCGGAACATTGCGCTCTCGTTCCGGAGTTGCACAAATCCTACTGTGACTTTGTCACTTACCACCATTGCTGAATTTCAATGGGAGCGTTTAACTCGCGTAAACTTGTATAATTTAGTGAGAAATTAAATAGAAAGGCATACATTCAAGGAGTTTTAATGGATTGTAATCCCACTAATAATATAAATAGATTTGGATGTTCGTTGCTCTCACGTCATTACGTATCAACGGATCGGGCTGAAATTCGGAACACAGATTATACATAGTTTGAAAGACCAATATAAGCTATTTTTTATCCAGAGAAAACAACAGGAACGGGAACTACGCGGGTAAAACCACGGAGCGCTGTTAGTGTTAAATAAATGTTTTGATTAAAATTACCAGGTGTAATTCATCATCATCGTCGTCAAATAGTTATCGAGTTTTAGTAAAAATTACCAGGTTTAAAACTATTAAATACTCATTTAATTTGATTGGTCAACTGACTTAAAATGACTGAACTTTTGAACTGAACTAAGTTAAATCACTGTGCTACTACTGTGCTGTGGGGGTTTTTATTCCCACTTAGTATAAATATTTGTGCTTTTATGTTTGTTCTGTGTCTGGGTGTTTCTTTAAGGTATACCTTAAGTACGCTACTTAAATGATATGAGTATTATTAGGTACAAGTATATTTTAACTTATTTATTTACTTATTTACTACATATTAGCTAGCCAAGCGTTCATAGTACCCACAAGCTTCGCTTCAGGCTAGACAGTGGTGTGAAAAAGTGGCGACCAATTTTTCATTATATTTTATGATAGTTCATAAAATATAATGAAAAGTTGGCCGGCCGATATCGATAAACATTTAATGGGACCATTCGGGAAGCATCTCATCATCATCATCATCAGCCCGTGTTCGTCCACTGCTGGACATAGGCCTCTCCTATATTTCGCCACTCAGCCCGATCCTCAGTCTTACGTTTCCAACCGCCACAAGCCATCTTTCGTATATCGTCACTCCATCTAGTTTCAGGGCGTCCTACACTACGTTTACCGATTCGCGGTCTCCACTCCAGAACCCGTCTACCCCAACGGTTATCGGGTCTGCGACAGATGTGACCGGCCCATTGCCACTTCAGTCTGCTAATACGCTGAGCTATGTCGGTGACTTTAGTTCTCTGACGAATTACTTCATTGCGGATGCAATCCCTCAGAGAAACCCCAAGCATAGCCCTTTCCATAGCTCGCTGAGCGACCTTCAGCTTTCGGACCATTTTCATTGTCAGTGTCCACGTTTCAGCACCGTAGGTCATAACAGGTAGAACGCACTGGTTGTACATTTTTGTCTTAAGACTTTGTGGGATGGGTGACGAGAAGACTCGACGAAGTTTTCCAAATACTGCCCAGCCCAACTGGATTCTTCTCATGGCCTCACTCTCAAAGCTACTCCTACCTAGTTCGAGCGTCAGCCCTAGGTAAATGTATTTTTGAACAATTTCAAGAGTGATTTCATTTACGACAATCGGCCCCGGTGCAACGAACTCGTTACACATGACCTTGGTTTTATCCAAATTCATCCGGAGGCCGATGCGTTGAGAAGCGTTAGCCAGGCCATCCAACATCCACTGTAAGTCCTCCAGCGACTCTGCTATAATGACGATGTCGTCTGCAAATCGTAGGTGAGAGATGTACTCGCCGTTGATATTTAGGCCACGTCCAACCCAATCCAGCGTCTTAAACATATCTTCTAGTGCGTTTGAGAACAATTTCGGGGAAATAACATCTCCTTGCCTCACGCCTCGATGTAGAGGAATTTGTTTTGTCTGCTGATCTTGAATTTGAACCGCCATCGTAGCGGCGTCGTACAAACACCTCATCACCTCGATGTATCGCCAATCGACTTGGCATCGCTGTAAGGGCTCTAGAACAGCCCAGGTTTCGACTGAATCAAATGCCTTCTCATAGTTCACAAACGCTAAGCAAAGTGGCCGATTGTACTCCTTTGTCTTCTGAACAATCTGCCGTACCGTGTGAATGTGGTCTATGGTGCTGTACCCACTTCGAAACCCGGCCTGTTCAGGAGGTTGAAACTCGTCGAGTCTTCGGGCGAGACGATTTGTGATAACTCTTGAGAACAACTTATAGACATGGCTCAGAAGCGATATTGGTCTGTAGTTCTTTAAAAGGGTCTTATCTCCCTTTTTAAAGAAGAGGACGACCACACTTCTATGCCATGCCTGTGGAGTTCTCCCGGTGAAGAGGACGGCATTAAACAGTTCTTGGAGCTCTTTTATCAGTGAAGTTCCACCAGACTTTAAGAGATCTGTTGTAATCCCGCCCTCGCCCGCGGCTTTTCCATTTTTCAGTTGTCCAAGAGCCATCACAATTTCGTCCAGACTGATCTCAGGCAGGTCTTCTGTGTAGTGGCGTGTTAGCGTGGCTCTTTTGTCCTGGTTTTATGGGAGATGAGAAGCATGCGATGCGTACAGGTGGCCGTAAAAGTCTTCCACTTCCGAGAGAATATCAGCTTTGGATACAACGACTCTCCCCGTCGAGGTGGTTAATTTCGTCAGGTGGCTTCTATCTAGTGACTTGACGAACACTTTTGACCCCCGATTTTGCTCAATTGATTTTTCAATTAAGAGCGTGTTAGCTCGGAGCGCCTAGTATCGGAGGTCACGTCGTACAAGTTTGGTAATCTTCTTATTTAGAGCCCCTTGTTCTGACGAAGTTAACGTGGGATTTCATTGTTCCTCCATGAGATGCAGAGTTTCCGTCGAAAGCTTTGACTTTCTGCCTTTGCGCCGCATTTTGCAGAATTTTGTGCCCTTATCTCGTAGGACATCCACCACTCTGTCGAGCTTCTGGTCAACGCTGTCTGTGGTTTCCAAGGCAGCAAATCGGTTCTCCAGTTTTAGCTGGAATGTTTCAGACAGACAGACAGAGGTTTGGAGAAGGTTCGGACGGAGCGTTGACCTCATCAAACGGACGCGTTCAAGCTTATAATTGATATTCAGGGTGCCTCGTACAAGCCTGTGATCGCTCCCGGTAGCAAACCTAGAGATCACTGAGACATCCCTGAATATACGTCGTTTATCCGCAATGATGAAGTCAATTTCATTTTTCGTCCGTCCGTCGGGGCTTCGCCAAGTCCACTTCCTCTGGGGCTGCTTCTTGTAGAACGAGTTCATTAGAAACAGCTTTTCCTTCTCAAGGAAGTCGACCAGCATTTGGCCCCTGTCATTCCTACGTCCCAAACCATATGGTCCTACTACCGATTCACTGCAAGTCCGTACTCCCACTTTGGCGTTAAAATCCCCCATAACAACGTTGAAGTGGGCTTTGGAGGTATGGTGCAGTGCCTTTGATATGTCCTCATACAAAGCCTCAACTTCTGAATCTGGGTATGCCTCCCAGGGTGCGTACGCCATGACTACTTTGAGGGTATACCTCTCGGTCAACTTCAGCACAAGGTACGCGACCCTCGGAGACACACTTGCAATTTCCAAAACGTTGTTACGGAGAGTCTTGTGAACGAGAAACCAGACACCACCTTGCGATAACTGGTGACCTTCACGATAGTACATAAGATGGCCTGATTCCAAGGTTACGGTGTCCTCTCCCGCTCTTCGGATTTCACATAACCCAAGAATGTGCCATCTTATGTGGGTCAGCTCTTCTTCCAGCTGCGCAAGCCTAAGCAAGTCGTCGCGAATCGTTCGTCCATTGTGTACAGCCAGGGTCAGTTGGGGTTGGCGGCCTACGGTAGCCCGGGGATTCTTCGCACCCCCTGCCCTGCCGTTACCATGACCGCCGCCTTGGCCAGGAATAGCAGGGCGGCCGGGAACTAGGAGCCTTTTATTTCTTGGACTTTTCATAGGAGGTATTGCCCATAGTCGCCACGCTGGGCATGCGGGTTGGCGACCGCAGGGCACAATTTCTTGCACCGGTGACGCTGCTGCCCGTCACCGCCCGAGATTTAAATTGTGCCATTTGTTGTGATGGTTTAACCGCCATCAGTCGGTTTCCCCATTTGTGGGCTTTTACCACAGGCAGGAGGGACCGATGCCACATTCTATGCCCGGGCACCAGGGCCATCAGGGAAAGCATCTATCCGAACAAAAAAATAAATTTTAAAATCTGTCTGTACGTTCTCGTGAAATCAGGTAACAGACATAAAGAAAACATGGGGGCCGAATTGATAACCTCCTCCTTTTTGGAAGCCTGTTAAAAAGAGATTGAGTGACAGTTCACTAGGACCTATATCGACTTCAATTTGCATGAACAATTTTGGGATGTTGAGCAATACCAGTTACGGAAATTAACAAATTGCTCAATCAACGTAAATAGGTGATTACGAAGATTTTATTGCCGCATAAAGACTAGCAATAATGTTAGCGAGCAATAATGTAGGTGAAGTGTATGATGGTTAAGGATTTTCCCACAGTGACCCTAAATTGCAAGATCACCTCCGGATTCTGAAAACTAATTTGAATCCGATAACCGACACAGGTTTATTCAGTCACGAGGCTAGGTTCCGTTGTTTTTCCCGAGGCTGCTGTTGTTCATTTCTTGGCGTAAAGTCTTAGTAAGTAGATTGGTGATCAGTGTTTGTGAGATAGTAAATGGTGGTTCTAAGTTATGTAGGTACTGTTTAAAAAGAACATAAAAATGTATTTTTTACCTTAGCTACAGTCCATAGTGTTTTAAAATGTAAGGAATTAGTACAAATTTGTTATTTAAAATACGGTGATTTGTATTTAACATGCTAAAGTTTGTATGTATATATACCTATAGATATTTGTTATTATTTCAAGGAAAAAATATTAAAAGGATCTGGATGAAATATGGTACACAGATAGATTATAGTCTGGAATAACGTACAGACTACTTTTACCCCGGTAAAAAGTAGCTTCAAGGCTTACGCGTGCAAAAATCAATCAAATATTTGAGGAAAGTCAAACCCGTACATATTTTTTCTGGAGCGACGTCACAAAAAAATATTTAAAAAAAATTGAGTGGAGTTTTGTTATTCGGCAGCAAGTTTCCAATATTGATGTCGTCTATAAAATCCGACACTTTTGTTTCCTAGAAAAGTAACAACTATATTTACAAGTCCTCATAATATCTGTATGATCATTTTTAACTGGCACGTGTCTTATTCATATGTCTACACGTGTACCAGCTCAGCTCAGTGAAATGTGAAGATTATGAGAAACGGAGTTAGTAGTCAACACGGATTATGTGTAGTAAGCTTATGATTGATCATAACGCCGAGCATTTATATCAACAGGCTTCGAAGTTTTAGACACGTGGCTCTTTGTCGTGACATTGTTACAAGATAATACGTAATGATGATTTCATAAAAAATGTCTTCGATAATCCGTGGTGCCGCTTGCTTACAGGATCATTTCTTCGAATAACACTGTTGTGGATTTGATATTGCTGCGTTTTTAACTTCAAGCAAATTTTTATTCAGCAATATCTAAACCAAAATATATTTTCAGATATACGGTAGACGAAACGAACAAAAATAATTATAACTATGACAATTATAGTAATAGACTTATTAATTTCATTCATTGAAGTTAGAGACGTAGAATATATTATGCTTTTGTCTAAAGTAAAGAAACGAATTACATTTTATCTCTTTACAAAACGCATATTTTTCATGTCTCCTAATTTCATTCATCCTAAATTTTCCATGCAATAAAATAACAAATTGCAAAATACTATTTGGTGAAATAATTTACTCCAGTAATCACCACACTAATATAAAACAAAGAAGATTTAACACATTGTTTGTCCAACATTAGGGTTATAATTCCCAGGGGTCACTAATAATAACGCTGATAATCACCGAAATGTCTTGATCTATGACTATGTAGAATTACTGCAATTCCTGAGGTCATCTTTTAACGGTAAACACGTTTTAGTTATTGGTCACTGGGAACATAGGCCCTCGTTTAATAAAAGTTACGCGATGTTTAGTAGCGCTGTTGCGGTAGGCGGTAGGAGAGCTCGTAAATTTCCTTATATTTACGAACTGCCATGATGTTTACTGATTTATTTATTTCTATTTATGTTACCGACTTACCGTACAAAGGTCTTGAAGAGTTCTCGGAATGTCGGGAATCTGAAAAATACTTTAACTGCTCGTTTTACGACTTATATTTTCACTTAGGTACTTATAGAATATGACACTTACTTAAAGTCTTTTGAATCGTAAAGAATCAATTTGTAATAGCTACGAGTACACGTGTGTGTACTTTTGGATATTGTTTTTTTTTCATTTAGGTGTCTATGTACATATGCACAAGTATATTGAAGTGAAAACTTCTTTTAGCTGCAATGAATACTTTTTGGTAGGAGAAAATTTTAATGGTTCACGTCACTCACGTCACTGACATGCTAATTTAGCGGCGTAGCGTAGGAGCGGCGGCGAAACAGCGGAGCAGGACGTCTAATCTCTTTCTACAAAAAACGTTATTTCGAAATAAAATCGCGACTTTCCTACTCCGGTTCTACTTCGATCCGTCGTTTCGTCAAACAACTTTCGATCCGACGAAACGAAGTAGAACCGGAGTAGGTAAGTCGCGAGTTTATCTCGAAATCACGTTTTTCGTAGAAAGAGAGAAGACGTCCTGAGGGTCTACCGCCTAACTGAAACTGGCTTAGCTTTGATATTGTTATTTCTTTTCATTTTGCTTGAAATGATAGAGACAGCCATAGCAAAGCCAAAGCCGATTTAGTTAGGCTGTAGAAGGCCTGGACGTGCGCCATAGACTCTTTTTGGATGAGTGAAGTACTTGTGAGTTCGCATCACGACATGTATAATGCTATATCTACAGACTACACATGCCCGATGGCGAGGCTGGCAGCTCTGCCGGCATGACCTAGCGCGTCTTTTGAGTATCGAATGATTTTGGAATCGAATCTGCAAGTCGAATTAAAGATGCAGGCTGCCGGTAAAGCCAGCGGCAAGGCAGTCTGAAAACTGGTGACATGTGCGATGTGGGGTACAACATTATAGCAGTACCTACCTATATGTTAAGCTATACAGGTTGCGCATTGTGAAATATTAGTGCCGTTTGATATTAAAATTCTAAATTAAAAGCTAAGCTCTATCGCCAGTCCAATGACTTCATTTTTTTAAAGAGTTGATAGTTGATACCAATTTCAAAAGATACTTAGTAGTGTTAGGTAACCTAGATCGTTAATCTTTGCACGTCTGTACGCTGCGTTATCAGGCAAAATGGCGCAAGCTTTTCATCGATAAAAAACAAAGAAAGATATACCATAAGACGACACTTATGTTTGAAGAAATCGTAACAATTACAAGAAAAGGTACATCACTTATATGTATAAGTACGTAGTTAAAGTTCCACTTCCAAGATTGAGTAACACCTTGTAGTCAAACAATGACGTAAAGTGCAGTGTGTTACTTACAACGATAGTGTACGCTCCGGTGACAGAGAAGTTACTAAAGAAACAATGTTATGGTCTAGGAAACATAAAATACTCGTTTTAAACATTTAAGGAATAACTACAAATATTTCTAATGCTTCTGCTCTAATGTGTGGGTGTTTCTATAAATAATAGATAGGTATGTATGTATTGTAATATGTATTTACAACTATATAGGTGAGTATTATATCAGCTATCTTGCTCCCATAGTACTCGTACAAGTTTTGCTTAGTAGTCGGAGTCGGTAGTCGGAAACTTCGCTCTTCATACCGGAATGTTTCACACAGTAATGTTTGAACATTACTGCTTGGTATTAATAATATGTTTCCTATTTTTCCACTACTGGGGTCAGGGCGTTCTCCCACCTAATTTATCCATTTTCCATTCACACTTAAGCTTCTTGTCAAAATACAAAGTCACGAGTTTAATAGGATTGAAAGCGACACCGTCGGAAAAAGTAACAAACAAACCATACCCGTTAGTAATTTGGAGATTTTTTAGTTTGACCGTTTCATCAATTGTTTGAATATTATGGTCAGAATATATCGAACCATGGGTGGTGACATGGTGACACAAAGAAGCCGTATGAGTGACGGCGCAGTTGTTGTACCTAGATTACGTGATGGCTATATTGATGTGAAATCCTATTAATAAGCTTAACAGTAATGTATACCTCCAATGAGAAGATATCGCAGAAACTTAATGGATTTTAAACCTTAAGATTTTTTAACTCAACACACATTTTGAACTATTTTGATACATTATAATATTTGTTCCTATTTCAAACCAATCTTCAAATTAAAATATGAATATGACTAGCAGCGCCCGCTGTTTAAGCCGTGTAGTTCCCAATCCCGTTATCTTTCCGGGATAAAAAGTAGCTGGTGTGTTATTCCAGACCATTCTCTATCTATGTATCAAATTTCATCCAAATCCCTTCTGTAGTTTTTAGGTGAAATAGTAACAAACATCCATACTTACAAATATTCGTGTTTATAATTAGATCATCATTTATTATGATTACATTTTTACCGTAATTATATAAGGTTCCATTACTTTAATTCAATTTTATGCACCATGTTCACTGGTAAAATGATCTGAAAAGTGAACTTAAATATTAGGGACTCGCTAAACCATAGGTAACATAGTCGCTGTCCCCGGTAATAATACTACAATAATGTAAGGCCCATGAATCTTCCTTGTTCATATCTCATTTAGCAAACAACACAGAATTTAATCACAGGACAAAATTATTATTTGATTACTTCTACGATTCGGCAGCGGTACATCCACCGTGGTCACGAGGAGACTACTACGTGCCACATGTCTACTATTTTTTTTTGCGATAAAGTTATATGTGCTAGCTAATTTTAAGCTTTTTAGGGTTCCGTAAAACGTAAAAACGGAACCCTTATAGATTCGTCATGTCTGTCTGTCTGTCTGTCCGTCCGCATGTCACAGTATATCAAACCTACACGTGTGGGTTGTCTATCGATAGGTCTTCCAAAATGATGTTGAGGTTTCTAAAATCATTTTCGTATACACTGAATAGTTTGCGCGAGACACACTTCCAAAGTGGTAAAATGTGTCCCCCCCCCCCCCCCTCTAACTTCTAAAGTAAGAGAATGAAAAATCTAAAAAAAATATATGATATACATTACCATGTAAACTACCAACGAAAATTAGTTTGAACTCGATCTGATGGGTAGTTTTTTTAGTACGTCATAAATACACTATTATTGAAACTTCGATCAATGTTACAACGAACTACAAGAACTATGTGTACTATGTATATTATGTTACTTGCTGCAACGGAACCCTTCATGGGCGAGTCGAACTCGCACTTGGCTACTTTATTCTACATTTCTCTTTAATAGAATTTTAATGCAATAAATTATTTATTTATTTATTTAGCTCTAAATATTTTTTTCGGTCTCAATATTTTTTTCACGATTTCCGGAATAAGTTAATGAAATGAATAAAGTTTACAAAATGAGTTGAACACTTCCGCCAATCTCGTATCTATTCATCTTGAAATTAGGCTAAGCTCACACGTATTATGTAACTCAGTACACGCAGTGTGTAAACATTGATAGAGCGTATGTCGCCGTTCCTTGCTTGCAGTAGCCATTTGACATAAAACAACTGAACAAACATACATATAAATTGAACGTGTCTCAATTAAACTGCCTCTCTCGCTTGTTTTAATTTTTGCATAGAGTAGAGAGATGTTCAGAGATTACTGTTTCTAAAGCTCTTTGACTATTATTGTTGGAAGATTGTTGTTGACGAATGGTTTTATCACTCACTATCTTTTGCAGCTTTTTTTGTTGCTGATGTACTGAAATATTTTCAAGTTTTGGATAGCAAATGCTAAGAGTTTGAGTACCTAGATAGAAATAGAAAAGAAATAAATCATTCTACATCTCGAGGTGACGAGCGCAGTGCAGTGTTAAGTGTTAGGTATTGATTTGGTACCTTTATTTTCTGCTGCGTGTTACTATATTATTATGGGCCAGCTTGCTATGCTTGAAGTTACGGCTGGTCTACTCGGAAGAACCATGGGTCCAAATCCAACACGCACCACTGTCTTTTTGAAGTCATGTGCGTAATGCCGCTAACTTAAAAACGATAAAGGAAAAGTTCGTGGGGAAACCGGCATGTACCATAATATTTCGTCATATGTCATCCATCAACCCGCACTGGGTCAGTATATTGGATTATGGCCTTGACTTACCACCAAGCACATGTCCAGTTCATCTCCTCACTTTACACTGTAAAAAACCTTGCCGTACCTTAGTGTTTGGCTTTACCGCTAAAGCCAGTGGCGATAACAATGGTGATGCAGATACTGCAGATGTACAAGACAAGTGTGTCTTGTTTATCTGCAGTATCTGCACTTGCAAAAATATTCAGAGGTGCTGGCGGAATTTGAATCCATCATCATCATCATCAGCCGCAAGACGTCCACTGTTGAACATAGCCCTCCCCCCTAGATTTCCACAACGAACGGTCCTGCGCAACCTGCAACCAGTGGTTTCCAGCGACCTTTGTGAGATCATCTGTCCATCTAGTGGGGGGCCGTCCAACATTGCGTCTTCCGGTTCGTGGTCGCCACTCGAGAACCTTTCTTCCCCATCGGTTGTCAGTTCTGCGAGCGATGTGGCCTGCCCATTGCTACTTCAGCTTAGCTACTCTTCGAGCTATGTCGGCTACTTTCGTTGTTTTGCGAATATCCTCATTACGGATACTGTCGCGCAAAGAGACTGCGAGCATAGCTCTCTCCATAGCTCCCTGTGCGACTTTGAAGCTTTGTTATGAGGCCCACAGTTAAGGACCACGTCTCAGTTCCATAAGCCATCTAAGGCATTTGAACCCACGACCTCACAATTATGAAATAGGACGTTCTAGCTACTAAGTCATCACAGGTTTGTCGTGACATGTTGTTCTCACATTGTAATCATAATACAAGGCTTAATTAAATCTAACTTATTATTTAATTCACTCTACGTTTCGGCAACGTTAAAACTGTTGTAGTCACGAGAAGACTTAAGAAATTGCGGGTCGTCTCATTGCGAACTGAGGTGATTTCCATCTCCTCTTGGTCTTTGAAAATCGCAGGGTTGCACCACAACATACAAAAACTAACTTACAAAGATTTTAATTTCTGTATAATATTTACATGTATTTACATATGTGTTTAAATCGCGAAACCAAAAAGTATATTTTGTCGTTTTCTCCTTCGTGTTAGTTTTGTTGCTATTTCAACATTCTGCGGTTTCATTTCTTCATGTTACGTTACTTAAACTCAGTCTTGTAGTATTCAATGTATTTAAATTAAATCTTAAATTAGCACATAATATCTATTTATCAAGGAGTGTGCTAGTGCCACCCATTTAAGATAAGCAAAGCATTTCAGTATAGAACTGTCTTGAATCGCTTTAACCTTATTTACAACATTTGAAATCGGACTGCTTATAAATGTGTGGGAATTTGTGGATTACTTATGGATCAGATTTCTCAGTACTTATAACTAAATATCGGGGGTATTCAAGCAGTCAAAATAAATAAAAAAACACGTTACCTAACCGTTTTAGTTTAACATTAAATATAATAAATACTTAAAAAGCTATTTGAATTTGAACAATATTGTGACACAGCAAGGTGACCATTAAATATATTTTATTACCTATTATACATCTAAAGTAATTTAATAACATACCCCACACAATGAATATTAACTAGTCTCAAACTAAGCAAATCTTGTACTATGAGAACCAAATAGCTGATATAATACTAAAATAATTGTGTAAATTATACGGATCAACTTAGAAAAGACAAACCTAGACAGAGAACAAAATATTTGTGTTAACTAAACAAATATTTGCCCTGGGTGGGAATCGAACCCGTGGGCAGACTTACTGCCAACTGAGCCCTGAGGCCAGCAAATTATATCATCAGTGTGTTTTCTTATTTACAATTGTACATAACTGTGAATATGTACTCCTTATCCTACATATATGGCAAATGTTTCACATTTTTGCAAATGTATTTTTACAGCTTTGTAGAGATCGTTTTTTTTGCATATACTATATTACATTTTACAGCTTATTGTTACATATATTATATTACATTTAAGCATTTCAATGGTTTGATTTAAAAAATGCAATCAATAATTACTCTCCTTATTGTATTTAAAAACAGTATAGTTGCAGCTATCAGTACACGAATAGATCAAACCACTGCCTAACATTGCACTGTCACGTCACCCAGAGATTTGAAATGATTTAACTCTTTGTCCTGTAATTGCCCTGGAAACATTGTCCTTCAAACTGGAATATAGTAGATAATGTTTGCTTATTACTGCTAGGCGGTAAAATAAAACAAAGGTGAGTTATCCATGCCGGATTCTTCAAAGAGTTATCAAATGATAAATGCAATTAATTAATTTCTCTATTTGATTCATTTTTACATATGGGCGTCTTGTATGTGATTTAACTGCGCCACTAATAAATAAATGACATACTTACATACCCATTTATTTTTTAGACTAGTGAAGATAGTATTTTCTGAGTTATATATGTTTATCGTCGTATCTCTGATACGGTGTTTCTAAACGGCTTGTACAAACTGACTCATATATTGTTGAGCAATATTTGCAATTCATATTGCTCAGTAGAGATAAAACCTTATGATGCAGTTGGAAAATGTATTCACAAATTCATGAAAGCGAATGTTTTATCTTAATTTAATCTTTCATCATCATCATCAACAGCCCACTAAATGTTCCCACTGCTGGGACTCGGGGCCTTCTCTCGTAAGGAGAGAGTTTAGGCCATAATCCACCACGCTGGCCCAGTGCGGGTTGGCGGATGACACATGACTTCGAAAGATTCTAGGTACATGTCGGTTTCCTCACGATGTTTTCCTTCACCGTTTTAAGTTAGCAGCATTACGCACATGACTTCGAAAAGACAGTGGTGCGTGTGGGGTTTGAATCCGGGGTCTCCGGATCGGCAGGCGCCGTTCTCCCGACTAGACCAGCCGTAACTTCCTAGACCAGCCGTAACTTACTAGACCAGCCGTAACTTATTATTTTATAATAATAATAATTTAATCTTTAAGTATCTTCTATCGCGGTAGCAATCGTCGATTACAAAATAATAATTTTATGATTTTTTTATTTTTACATTTTTCACACTTTACAAGGCTCAAATAGGCAAATTAATTAGGTTCTTATTAGTATTAGTATGATATTAGTAATTAAATCTTGTTATTGTGGTGGGCAAAGCTATAGGCCTATATAATATATACCTATAAGCTACCTATACTATGGGAGCCGAAAAGGTGGTATCCATAATATTTATTTAATCTATACTAATAGTTGGGGAGTCGAGGCCAAAGATTTAGTCCGCGAGATTGGGCGTCGTTTACGTAACCAAGGTGGTGACTCCCGCTCTGGCTCGTTCCTGAGGCAAAGGATAGCCATCGCCATCCAGCGAGGCAACGCAGCCAGTGTCTTGGGCACATTTGCACCAGGAGCGATTCAAGGCGGGTTATTTTAGTGTATGACTCTGTGCGTGACGTGTATTTAAATATGATTTAATTTTAATTTTATTTGTGATATTTTTAATGGATTTCATTTGTTTTATCTATACTAATATTATAAAGAGGAAAGATTTGTTTGTATGTTTGTTTGTTTGTTTGTAATGAATAGGCTCCGAAACTACTGGACCGATTTCAAAAATTCTTTCACCTTTGGAAAGCTACATTATTCCCGAGTAACATAGGCTATATTATATTTTTAAAAAAATTAGGGATCCTTACTAAAACTCCAATAATGTAACATAAGGTGTAAAAAAATGACCTGAAAAATTCCTTACGTCGCGTGCGCTGCGAAAACTATTGATGATAGAAAAAAATCATTTACTACGACTTTGCAGAACTCATTATTATCTACAAAAAGTGTCGCGACAGCATATGTCTAAATATTATAGTTATGTCACAGTAAGCAGTTTTTTATTCTAAAATATTAATTTATATATGCCGCCTCTTAAAAAGGCTCTTCATTTGTACCTTGGTATTAATCCTCATCAAAATAAATCTTAATATATATAAATCTCCTGTCACGATGTTTGTCCGGGATGGATTCCTAAACTACTTAACCGATTTTAAATTAAATTAGCACACCGTGCGCAGTCTGGTCCAACTTGAGAGATAGGATAGTTTTTGTTTCGATTAATAGTCTTTAAATGACAATATCCGAGCGCAGCCGGAATGGGCCGCTAGTTGTTAATATATTTATGATACCTAGTTAATATTGGCAATATTTAAGATATCTATTGAAGAGATACTGAAACGGTTATTAACAAACCTATACGTAAGTGCCGTAAGAAAAGCAATTGTTTAGTTTTGTTGAAAAAAAAACGGTGTTTTTATTATCGTAATTTTTTTGTTTTCAGCAATTTAACCTATGTTATTTTTTTTTATTGTATTTATACGTCAGTAATAGCGCCTATGAAACGATTGCTGAAATACTCGTACTCGAACACGAATTGATCCTAGAAAACGTAGTTATAGACGACGAATACTAAATAAAAGCTCTAGAATGAATTTACTTCTCTCTTCTTGTTTTACAAATATTGTATTTATTGTTACAACTATTGTCCATTGAAACATTTGCACGCTTAGAATGAAATATAATGTACCTATTAATTAAGGAGTGTAACAATGAATATACATAAATAAAATAAATAAATAAAAATAGATAAGGAACTAATATTTGTTGCAATTTCGTTAATGGTAATTACAGGGAAATACATTATTATTTTTTTTTTTTTTTTATAGCATAGAGTGACGAGACGAACAGGTCATGTGCCTGATGGTAAGCAACATGCCTGCCACATAACAGCACAGTAACACGCAGCTATTGGAACATGATAATCCAAATCATTACCTAGCACTGCACTGCGCTCGTCACCCAGAGATCTAAGATATTATGTCTCTAAGCCCTGTAATTTCTCTGGAATCATTGCCCTTCAAACCGGAACACAGTAATGTTTGCACATTACTGCTTGGCAGTAGAATATTTGGCAAAGGTGTGTGTGTTTTGCAAATTTTTGTCAATAATTATATCAATATGTACTGAAATTCTTCTGTCGAATGAACAGCATATAATTAAAATTCAAATTGAGTATCAAGTTATTATTTTTATGTGATCATTATTTAAATGACAATTTTATGGTTATAGTAAAATAAATATTTGGAAAGCGACACACCCAATTTAAAACGTAAGCACACTAAACACAATCGTAAGTTATAATATGAATAGACTTTTCTGATTTTATGATCGCGAGGGTCGAAAGATCAGAGTCACACAAAATATCAATTACAGTCTATAAACCCGGTTCCTGATTTGCTTATTTGGTAAAATAGTAGCAGTTGAAAAACTGCTTCTGGCGGAATTTCTGTTTGGCGTTCATTCGTAATCAGATTTTTCAATTAAATCCATTGTTTTTGGTGGATAGGTATTTAAAATACTTAGTAATATAAAATATATTATCTGCTGTATATTTTCGTTATCTAGAAAGACATTATTTAGGCACATATTTTTAATCTTTGTTATAGTACCTACCCACCTTTATAAATTTTCTGTGATAAGTTCGTAATTGATTACAAGTTCTCCTAAACGTCTAGAATGATTTTTATGAAATTTTGTACGTGCATTTAAGTGAATTTGAGAATAGCTTAGATTAACATTTTTTTAAGAAGTGTTTACTGCTTCGGTCCGCTGGTATTGTAAAAAAAATAATTATTTCACAACCCGCGTACTTTATACCTCATATTATTATCGTCTATTTATGATAAATTTGTTATAACATATAACATAATGACTCATAACATGTATATTGTTATTTAATACATAACAATATACATTTTTTGTCAGTTATGCTACCGTAAATCAGTAATGTGTAAACATTACTGTGGTCCGGAGGGCGTAGAAATGAATAATATTATATCTCTTGCAGTGCTAGTCAATGATTAGGACTCTTCATATTCCAATAGCTGGGTGATACTGTACTGTTAACGGGCCGGCGTGTTGCTTAACATCAGGTACGTTTTCTGCTTGTCCTGTCACTATATGTAAATACGTAGTAAGTACACGGTCTTAAAAAGATTTTATTCGAAAATTTACAACATATATGTCCCTAAACAATGTCTTTGTACTGACATAATTATACTTCTGTACTTTAATATAATAACGAAAACGCACAAGTCAGAGATGCCACTGTATTACGAACACGCAAAAAAAAATGTAAAAATGGTGAATTCCGCCAGTAGCAAAGTTTTTTCACTTATGCTTTACACTTATTATTAATTAAAGAGTGACGAGACGAGCAGGACATGTGCCTGATGGTAAGCAACATGCCTGCCACATAACAGCACAGTGACACAGCTTTCAGTATGAGTGAAAAAACTCTGTTATCTTTAAACGAAGAGTGAATTTCTTCATAAGCACTGTGTTACACTTTACTTATTTGTATACCCTTTATTATTCCTTTGTAAGGCAATGACAGACGTGATTAAAGTCTCTCGGTATTAAAAATATGCACCTCAAAAATATTTAAATAGTTTTACAACCGACAATTTTATTAATCATCCACAAAAAATAAATGAAATGTCAACTAACAAATTTCTCAGCGCGATACGATCTTGATAACAAATCGATTATCTAAATATTCGTAATCGCTAACTAAAACCGAAAGCCTCAAACGAGTTCTCTATGATTTATTACTCTACACAGTTCGGATTCTTGGTTAAACGGTCGCGAGTCATTAATTTGGCAAATCACTATTTGCCTCCCTGTGTGGCGCCGGATGATACATGCCTACAAACCAAATGTATTACCTAACCATGAATGTGGACTAGGTGCAATTAGTTTCTGCTGTAAAATCATAGTTATATAATACCAATGGTTATAATAATTGTAATTTGTGATAGGGAAAAACAATGATCAAGGTTGGCCATTGCCATTCAACGTGGGAACGCAGTGAGTGTTATGGACACCTTTGCGCTGGGAGCAGTTGATTAAAGAGCGCACTAAATGTTCCCCTCTGCTGGGAATCGCGGCCTTTTTGCAAGGAGAAAGACAAGATCATTATCCACCATGCTGGTCCGGTGAATGACACATGACCACATGTGCACGTGGGGTTTGAACCCGGGGGCTCCGGATCGTCAATCGCCGTTCTCCCGACTAGACCAGCCATAACTTATTTACCTACTACTGGTTTTTATGGTCAATAATTGCGTTAAGTAAATCATGATCTGAGGAGGTCGTTCTGAGGAGATCCTGAGCTCAGGTCTACGATATCCTGATGGTCGTTTGTTTGCTTGTATCGACCATCCCTTTGTTATAAAACTTTAACTGCTAACACAGAAACTAGTACTTAATATATCTTGTTTAAGTCCACTGTTAATTTTATTACCGCAACCGTAACATTGAACATTGATTCAACGATCCAACACAATATTTTTTAAACCGGTGTGGTACTTTTCCAAGACACGTGGATACCATAGTATACTGAATAAGTACATGTTGAATACACAATAAATAATTACGGACTCATGTTTCATTTAGGTATTCAAATCGGTAATGATTCCGTTTCTAGACAAATTACAGTGTGACTACGTTGATGAAGCTTTTTAAATTAATATTTTATTTATCTCTTAGCATGTACATTCTTATATACAGCGAAGAGTTTACTTGTTTGAACGCGCTAAACTCAGGAACTACTGGACCAATTTAAAAAAATCTTTCACCGTTGGATGTGTATGTGGTCCCTGAGATAGCTATATTTTATATGCACCAAGGATGAAACCGAGGCGGACCGCTAGTGAGTTTATAATTTGAAAAGTGTAAATATGTTAATACTGCTTCTTAGTCAAATTTATAATAATAGGTAAATGCAGGTAAAAAACACAAAAACACTCTATGGACACCGTAAAAATGTTACCTATACATAATGCAAACTCAAAACGTAGAATTCTTAAGTAAATAGTGCTGTGATCCAACATAAATATGTGAATGTTTAAGTGAATTACAGAGATAATTTTATGAACTGAAATTAAATTAGAACTACTAGATACTAATAAGAAAAACTATCGAATATTTTTACAAATACCTAATTCTAATCCCCATTCCGTTTCGTATGTCCAGGAGTACATACTCGTACATATAATATGACCTGTCGAAATACGTACTATATAAATGCAAGTATTTGAACAACCAGATCATACTATTCATATGACGTACAACCTAACTGTATACCTACTCAGGCAATAGTTTCTAGCGGCTATTTGCGTGCACTTGACATTGAAATATGGTTTCAAATGGAGATCAATTGATCCTCGAACCGGTAGATGAGATGCGTTCGAATCACGCCTATCGATTTAATGTATTGCAAATGAACAGCTATTACGTATTAAAGCAAATGGATGTTTACTATATAGATAGATAGATACACTTTATTGACACACCAAAACAATAGAATACACAAAAATATATAAAACTAGTGCGACAAGTCGGCGACCTTATCGCTAAAAGCGGGGCTATAAAGGGCTGACCGACTATTCATGGTGTGCGATTTCGCTAGAAAGTGCGCAAGGAGAATGTCATTTAATACTTACATTTTATTGAACTTTTGACGTTTTAAAATCGAAACGAATCCTTTTTTGGTGCATTTGAAGGTGATGCATGGTGACGTAGAAGATTGACTCTGACCTTGAAAAGATACAGATTATATCTTTCTGATAATAATGAAGCATGTAGTTTATTACAATTTTTAGCTGTACGAACAAGGAAAAAGACTCAAAGATCTGTTGAAGCCCGGTATCTTTGGGTACGCAGATGATAGCACTGTTGTAGAGAGCTACATATCTAGCGCGAGAGCCAATAGTCAGCAAACTTAGACACTGAGAGAGAGTTTGATCGAGCGTTTAAACTTGACCCTTGAGGCAGTCTCTAAATGGGGCGATGCCAATTTGGTCAGGTTTAATGAAGGAAAGACGCAGGCGTGTCTGTTTTCCGCAAAAAAGAGTCCATTCCAACAGACTCCTACTTTTCGCGGTATATCCGTGCCGGTATCCAACCATCTCGAGCTTTTGGGCGTTACTTTGTCGTCTACGCTTAACTTTGGGTCGTATATCGAGTCCAAGGCTAAATTAGCTGCCAAAAAACTGGGTGTCTTCTCTAAGGTGCGAAGGTATTTTAAGTCTGAGCAGTTGCTCACGTTGTACCAAGCACAGATTCGCTCCTGTATGGAGTACTGTTCGCACCTTTGGGATGGGTCGGCTAAGTATCAGCTGGAGGCTCTGGAGTCGATCGAGAGACGTGCCAAAAGGCTCATAGGCAATGACACCCTCGTGCGAAAAAGACTGCAAAGTCTTGAACATCGCCGAAAAATTGCTAGCTTATCGGTTTTTTATCGGATACACTTCGGAGAGTGTGCGACTGATTTGCACGATCTGATACCACCTTGCCCTTTTTTCTATCGGAATGCTCGCAGCTCGAAAAAGCGACATCGTTTCATGGTTGATGTTCCAAAAACACGAACGAAGCGATTTGACTCTACTTTTGTGATAAGAACGTCAAGACTGTGGAATACGTTGCCTGAGTGGGTATTTCCCGTTAGTTATAATCTTTGTGTCTTCAAATCGAGAGTGAATCGGTTTTTTCTAGGTAAACACGCTCCATCGTAGACCGCATCGTCGCTTAACATCAGGTGAGATGGCGGTCAAGTGTTAACCTATAAAAGTTTAAAAAAAAAAAAAAATCGCTTCGTTACGCTACGAAATTTGGGCAGCTTAACAATGAAGAGATGTGTTGGTGCACTTACAACCAATCCTATAGGTAGATATGATCTATTCTAAGGCAATAGTCAAAAGGAGAAAGTACAAAAAAATGCTTCTCAGTAAGTTTCCTTCTCTCTTCCTCAGTGTCGGGTAGGTAGAGATCCAGTTTCGAGGTAATCCTCATTGCGCCTGAGGACACTCCCCCAAGGGTTTTTTTGTTGATAACAATCAATTTGACAACTTTATTTCAAGGATCTATCATATTTATAGCAATGGATCTATTTGCTAAACAATTATATGCAAAAAATATTGTTTTTGTATCTGGTTTGTCTAGTAAGTATGAGGTCTAATAATAAAATTTAGGCATAGAGTGTTTCTTATTTTTGATTTACACGAGTTCAAAGTTATATTAGTTAAGTATTATAGGTAGTGTTTAATCAAATCATAGTCGTCATTCAGATGGATATCAGTGATCTGGAAAATTTAAAGCAGCATGTTAAGATATTGGCAGAGTTTTTTTAAACAAGCGTTAAATAAAAATCTTAAACTTTTTAAAACAAGTTTTTATGTAGGTTTTTTAGCCATCTTATCAGCTTATGTATTTTGGCGTCTTATACATACTTACAATTCTCTTCGACTAAACGCAATCATCGGCTGTCTTCGTCACCATTTACAGCTTTTCTGATACCACTGCTGGGAATAGGGTTCTATCTTCTTGAGATCTAGTGGGATCGGCACCAGTATGCATCAACTCATCTAGCCAGTGGATGTCTGACGCTCAGCTATACTGCATATCCTATCCTACTAATATTAATATCACGTCGTAACGTCTGAACGGATCGGACACATAGGCTACTTTTTATCCCGGGAAAACAACGGGAACTACGCGGGTAAACCCGCGGGGCGCTGCTAGTATCGATATAAACAAGACTTTCTCACATCAACTGTGTTAAAATCTACACCTACACCATCCATGACAAAAACTCTAAAGTTAGCTATTACGTATTAGAAAATGCATACAACGGAACGAAATGGTATTTCATTTCACCGTTAAAAAGCCCTACAGTATTCCAAAGGCACAGCGAAAACGTAATCCTATGACCATAGGCCCATAGTGAAACTTGGCGCCATAAAGGAATGCGTAACGTAATGAATAACCCAAGTATTGAGTACTAAAATATCGTATAGGATACATTTTTCAGCAAGTAAATGTATCTAAATAGACTAACAGCGCCCCGCAGCTTTGAACGCGTAGTATCTGTAATAAAAAGTAGCCTATGTGATAAATTTCAAGACTTACTGACTGACTTTTTTAAGATGTTGTTCAAGATTTAAATCTGACTTTGACTTTTGTTTAACGTCACAGCCTTTATGAATAAACCTAAAGGTACCGCATTACTGTATAATATCCTATCCGTACACGGTTGCCTAGAAGAGATCGCTCTAAGCGATAAGGCCGCCAATTAAAATGTCTAGCATAAGTTATTTTTAAGTTTATTTTGTGATTTTGTTTTTTGTATTTATGTGTGGCTTTTTAATAAAGAGTTTTCTATCTAAAGGTTAAAACACATAAGTACGCCTCATTTTACTCGGCGGAAAGTAAAGGGATCTAGAACTACGTTCAAACCGCGAGATGCTGCTAGTAATATTACATAGATGAACGTTTCGATGTTTGTTGCTCAATCACATTGGAACGTCTGAACAGATCGGAAGGATATTTGGAACACAGCGGTCTCCGGTCGCAGTCTCCTGTCGCGGTCTCCGCGCGAACTTGCACCTTAAGGTGCGTCCCCCAGCAAAACGAGATTTTTGTCCAGTTTTAAGAGCTATCTATTCATTAGCCAAAACAAATATCAACTGGTAAAAATACATTACATTTCTACAACTTCTTGGCTTCAAAATGGTAGTTTTATTTTTTGATAATGAACTTATTGTTTAAATAATCGCCTCACAACTAAACCATGAAAAAATTAAATAATTGTAGTTATCATGCGTCTCCTCGAAAATCCTCCATTATTTTGATTTTATACTTACACCAACGGATAGACAATTCCATTACGAACATTTTGATAGAAATACTTTTTTCAAAAGACCAAAATCTGATTTTATAAAGAGTTTATTCTAAAATTTAAGCGTAAAACAGCGACAAATCCTACTGTTTCTCTCTTGCTCTTTCTTGCGGTGCGCGATAAGGTAAGAAATACTCAAGGTCATTTGCTCGGGGTACGCCCTTAACTTACAATGAGAACTACACCACGTTAAAATCTGTATTCCAAACATGCTTTCGGTCAGTTCAGACGTGCCAATGTGATTGAGCAACAAACATCGAAACTTTCATCTATGTTTGTAATACTAGCAGCGCCCCGCGGTGTTACCCGCGTAGTTCCCGTTGTTTTTTTTTTCGGTAAAAAAAGTTGCCTATGTGTTCTTCCAGACTATAATCTATTTGTGTTCCAAATTTCAGCCCGATCTGTTCATATGTTAGGACGTGATTGAGCAACGAACATCCAAACATCCATACATTGACATTTATAATATTACTAGCTGACCCGTGCCCACTTCGTTGGGCATAATTGAGAAATTGAGGCTTCTCGTAGAATGTTTTCCCACTGGTTATCGTCTTCTAACAAACCTCTCTCTCACGGCAAGCAGCTTGGTATGTTTCTTTGACAACGATTTAAATTATTTTATTAATATTAAAAATTAAATTATCTGTACTAATATTAAATAAAGTAGCCAAGTGCGAGTTGGACTCGCCCATGAAGGGTTCCGTTCCAGCAAGTAACATAATATACATAGTACACATAGTTCTTGTAGTTCGTTGTAACTTTGATCGAAGTTTTAATAGTAGTGTATTTATGACGTACTAAAAAAAACTACTCGTCAGATCGAGTTCAAACAAATTTTCGTTGGTAGTTTTCATGGTAATGTACATCATATATTGTTTTTAGTTTTTTCATTCTCTTACTTTAGAAGTTAGAGGGGGGGGGGGGGACACACATTTTACCACTTTGGAAGCGTCTCTCGCGCAAGTTATTCAGTGTAGACAAAAATTAAATTAGAAACCTCAACATCATTTTTTAAGACCTATCGATAGACACCCCACACGTGTAGGTTTGATGAAAAAAATTTTTATGAGCTTCAGTTCTCGGTATGGGGGGCACCCCTAATTTTTGTTTTTTTAAAAAACTTTTGTAAAAATCTTAATGCGGTTCACAGAATACATCAACTTACCAAGTTTCAACAGTGTAGTTTTCATAGTTTCGGCAAAAAGTGGCTGTGACATACGGACGGACAGACAGACAGACAGACAGACATGACGAATCTATAAGGGTTCCATTTTTACGTTTTACGGAACCCTAAAAAGCTACTTTTTGTAACTTAAATATAAATGTTAGACATATGCTGTCGTTGACTTTTTTGTAGGCATTTCTAAGCTCCATATCTTTTCTCTAGAACTCAAAAATATATTTTTCATAGTTAAGGCAGCGTTCGTAAGAAACGCTTTCATTCGACCGTTTTTTCTCCAATTCACTTTGCAAAACGGACTACCACGTAAAAGCCTTTTTATTTTTCGATTTTTTATATAGCCTATGACACTCAGCAATAATGTGGCTTTTGGCCATTGGTGGCTATTGGTGAAAGAATTTTTAAAATCGGTTCAGTAGATCCCGAGATTACCCCTTACAATTTAACAAACACACGAACTTTACTTCTTTATAATATTAGTATAGAAGTATAGATGTAGTAGGATAGTAGGATAGGATTACTAGCAGCATCTCGCAGTTTTAGGTACTGCAGAATATTAGCTACCTATTTATCAAAGTTCATCTAGATTCTAGATCCCTTCCGTAATAGGGGTACCTACCGGACTGGGTCAAAAATACACCATCCTAATTAGTCCGTCAGCTAGATCATGGAAAAATATTGGACACGTATTTTTTGTTTTTTCATAATATTAAAAATCGTCAAAGATATAGACCATCAAACTTCGAGAGTGGGGGGTCGCGACGTCACTCGTGAGTAAAAATCGTACTCACAAGTGACGTCACACGAAACTTCGAAGCGCTGTATCTTCGTCATTTTTTGTTTGTGAACAAAAGAAAAAATACGCGTACAATTTTTTTTGGCAATGTAACGGGCTACTTAGTTTTTTTGAGGATTGTACCCTATTGTTGCTTGAAAGAGTAAGAAACATGTATTTATACTAATTACTAAATATAAATATTTGAGTACCTACTTTCGCATTTATAATAATATTATTGGGTTTGGTTGGATAATAATGGTCACTCACTGAACATTATTACCTACTTGCTAAATAATTACTATAATACACTCATTAAAGAATGAGTCAGTGCTATTTTTAGAATAAACACAATAGGCTCATGATGAAAGTCTGGATTAAATAATTGTAATTTAAATTCTGATCGGTAGCCTATGGCTGCAATAATCGCATTCACGTAGGCCGTTGTGCGTGCATTAGAGATATCACTTGTAGGGTTGCATTGCATTCTAACCATAAAGCGTCGAATACACAGTATAAAGACATACTACTAGTAGTTCATCGCCTTAGATCTTGGGAGAAACACGGATAATGTCCAGACACGGGTGCGGTTGTCGCAATTTTAAAAACGTGGCACCAAAATAAAATTAAAACATACGAAAGATGTTAGCCCTGAGCCGCGCTCCTGCAATACTAACATTGTAATGTTGCATGTTGCTTACATTGCATGCAGGACCGCGCTTCCCGCGTCTCACCCCGCACGCCCCCGTCTAGACGGCTTCGTCGAATGACTGTATGATTTAATAGACTGTAGTCGAATAGCTGCAAAGCGGCAGTGGCCTAGTACTGAGTACGATAACACTTTTTTATATTTTGTATTGGGAAAAAATCGAATAGGTATATGAAAAATTGTAGAAGTGTTGAAATATTAATGCACTTAAGGATGCAAGCTGATTTCCAATAACCCCCTATTTAAGTACATATTAACCCTATATAAGAATGAAAGTAGCCGACATAGCTCGAAGAGTAGCTAAGCTGAAGTGGCAATGGGCATGCCACATCGCTCGCAGAACTGACAACCGATGGGGAAGAAAGGTTCTCGAGTGGCGACCACGAACTGGAAGAGGCAGTGTTGGACGGCCTCCCACTAGATGGACAGATGACCTCACAAAGATCGCTGTAAACAGCTGGTTGCAGGTTGCGCAGGACCGTTCGTTGTGGAAATCTAGGGGGGAAGCCTATGTTCAAAAGTGGACGTCTTGCGGCGGATGATGATGATGATCATGTACATTTTATTGGAAATAGGACATGGTCAACCCGCACTGTCTTGGCTATCTTCTGAGTACCCAAGTCTCAGATATCTAACATAACTTTGGCTGCATACCTACCTAAGTCCGGACTAGACCTTGGGAGTTGTATAGACGTATAAAAATATATAAAAACTATTCTACGTACCTAATTATGATTATCATTTCAATAAATACTATAGCTAATTTTGTTAAAACTAAACAATTAGACTAAACGTTTAAGCTGCCTTAGGGCTTTCTTCATTAAGCTCGTTGTTTTGCAGCAAATTAACAGAATTTGGAAAAACTTTAATCAAACTATAATTATTATTTGAAACTGACCCAATTTCCTGAAAAAAACCGCAAGCGGAGAATTTTGAACAATGATTTTATGTCAAGTTACGGCTGGTCTAGTCGGGAGAACGGCGCCTGCCGATCCGGAGACTCCAGCTTCAAGCCCCACTGTCTTTTCGATGTCATGTGCGTAATGCCGCTAACTTAAAACGGTGAAGGAAAACATCGTGAGGAAACCGACATGTACCTACCTAGAATCTTTCGAAGTCATGTGTCGTCCACCAACCCGCACTGGGCAAGCGTGGTGAATTATCGCCTTAACTCTTGCGAGAGAATGCCCTGAGTCCCAGCAGTGGGAACATTTAGTGGGCAGGTGATGATGATTTTATGTACTGTATCTATTTGTTATTAAATAATCTTACACGATTTGAGCAACAAACATTCTACATTGTTTACACACTCACCACCACACCAAAAAGCTGTTTGATTTGCAGCGCTACTATTGAAATTCTTAACATGTAAAAAAAACTGGTATTTTTTTCAGATTTTCGTCATAGACCATTGAATGGCGCGCACTCTAGTTAGCAACGCCTCAGTTCAATAGACCTGGCATCTGGGTACTGTAGAAAATAATAGCCTAGTGTTTATAATAAAAAGCTAGTTATTGTCCAGAATACAAGCAAAGGTGTAACGAACTTAGATAATCTACACCTACGCCTGACGGAAAGATGAGAACATTACTTATTTTTAATACAGTTTTGATTAAATCAAAATGTGAAAAATAGTTGTCAAGTTTTTGTGTCTCGCTTATAAAATAACTAGGTTCATTGACACTATTTATAAAATTCATACTATCTTAGTGCCTTTTTTTACTTAGATATAAATTTGAGGGTTAGATTGTATTAATATTTAAATAAGGTAAAATAGATGACAATCTTTAAACATAACACCCATTGCATGACGCTTGTGTTAAGAGTGCGCCTAAAGCCAGGAAAAAATCAGATTTCACCCGCGCGACGCGTTTCTTAATGTGATGTACATAAAGTCGAGAATAGCATGACACAGTTTGGAGGAAAAATCAATATTTAATCAGGAGTCCATTTTTTACCAAGTTTTATTTAATTACTCAATAACTAAACATAAATTTAAAAAAGTGTTCGGTTACTTTACTAGAACGTACAAATAGGAATTTTATTACCAAAAAATAATGTGGGGTCATCGCTTATAATTTCGAGTACTCGAATTAAAACGGGTTTTTCCGGTGTCATTGTTATTTTTTTATTGTAAAAAATTCTGATCTATTTTTAAAATTCTATTCGGTTATCGTGCTTCTTCTTGATTGTACCCACACGTAAATATTTTTTTTGTCATAGTTTTTAGTTTCTTAACTTTAGTGAGCGGTGTCGAAAATGTTCTTTTTTCGTTTTCTGGCTTTAGGCGCCCCCTTAATATTTTTCGAAAAACCTTGACACATTTTCGTAAAAGTTTTATTAAATATTAATTTATTTAATTTAAAGTATTTTTAATATTTTTAATCGCGAATTTTTTTATTCTGTACGTACGTTGCAGAAATAATAATTTAAGCGATGATAATTGACGTGATGTACCTATATGTATATAGATAAGTTACAATGCTGTGTCTATCACTATGGTATTACATTCGCTTGGCAATTTATTCGGCAGAACAACGGTTTTGGGGTATTTTAAGGGTTAATTAGTATTTTTATAAATTACTAGTAGCACCACGGTTTCACTCGCGTAGTTTCCAAGCACATTATTTTTTCTAGATAAGAAGCAGACTCTTATATATCTATGTACGTACTTACCAGATTTCATTCAGATCCCGTCAGTAACTTTTGGTCAAAGAGTAACAACCATTCGGACAAACATAATAACGTTTCGCATTTTAAATATTAGTGAGATGTTTGTTTAAATGATGGATAAAATATTTGTGAGTAGATAACAGGGTACAATCCTCAAAAAAACCAAGTAGCCCGTTAGTTAGATTGCCAAAAAATATTGTACACGTATTTTTTCTTTTGTTTCACAAACAAAAAATGACGAAGATACAGCGCTTCGAAGTTTCGTGTGAAGTCACTTGTGAGTACGATTTTTACTCACGAGTGACGTCGCGACCCCCCACTCTCGAAGTTTGATGGTCTATATCTTTGACGATTTTTAATATTATGAAAAACCAAAAAATACGTGTCCAATATTTTTCCATGATCTAGCTGACGGACTAATTAGGATGGTGTATTTTTGACCCAGTCCGGTACCCTACTAGTGTTCTACACCAAAAATTAGCCATAATAGCTCGAAAAACTGTTCCAATCTAAATTGAACGTTACATACAATTGCCAAATAGCATAAGTGTCTCTGTTATAGCCCTTAAAGATTACTTTAGAATGCACGAACTAATTCAGGCGCCACACCAAACAGCCTCGCCCTGCAATAAGGATCAATTCGTAAGTCAGATAATTTCGACCGTTGCAATCACCAGTTGTTCTGGAACCGCCTGATTACTGCAATTAGCTGGAGAGACAATGCCATTTGATGTCATTCCGTTTCGCTTGAAGCTAATATTTGCAAGGTCCGTGTCAACTTTGTCATAATATTAGGATTTTATGAGTGTGTTGAAATTTTAGTGTTAGTGGGCACAGGTTAAATCGTAGCATTGACCAGATTTATAAGGCGCGGCCCCACCGCGGTGCATGCTGTGCACGGGCACGCGGCGCATTTTAGCTGCGTGTATTCATTTGTTTGACAACGTGGGTCTACGTTTCCACTGGAGTACCTACACGAAGACCCACGACTATGTTTAGCGTGGCACGGCGCACGGCGCAAGGCGCACGGAGAGGCTACACACATGCCACTGCAATCTACGGACACGGGCTTCACTGCGGGAGGTGGGACGGGCGGGGAAGCAAGCGAGCGACGCCTGCGCCTAGTCTTGCCAGAAGGTTACTTTTGTAACCTTTTAGGTGATTTTCGAACTGCATTGGTTACTTTTAGGTTACACTAATGAAAAGGTTACTTTTAGGTGATTTTTCGGAATTTGTAGAATATTTTTATTTACATAAAAGCAACTTGAAACGGAACGCTCGTTTTAGAATTTTTCATGTTGGTCAGCTTCACCACGTCAGTTCCACAACGTGTATGACTGAAAACTGCTCCGCGATAACCGAGCTGTATATAGTCGTGGGTCTTATTCGTGTACTCCAGTAGAAACGTAGACCCACGTTGACAGCGTTGAGCTATGTAACCGCCTATTCGAGCAAGCCACGCGTGTATCAATGACGTCAATTCATGCGTAGCCTCTCCGTGGGTTGCAGTGGACACAACCACATATATTTTCTTACAAAGCGAAGCTTAATACACGTGCGTAGCCTATCCGTGCACCGCGGTGGGCCCGCGCCTTAACCTGTAAATGTCTGCCATTTTATTAGGTTCTGTCACTCTTAACCTTTGATTGAATACGTCTAAGTATATTTATAAAAACGCAAACGATTTTTTTGTGATACTAATGCCTAACATCATTTTTAAATGCTTACTAATATGCAAATTCTTTACAACGAATGAACGTAGTTGCATATGTTGTTTGCATGTATGCATGCTGAGTTCACTTGAGTATGACGCTTTTCCAAATTATTATACTGTTAACCGGTAAAATGCGAGTTTTATTGTAGCGGTTTGAAAGTGAACGTTTTCAGAGAAATTATAATTATGAAATTACCGTTAGGCATATGTGATGCTTGTCCCGTTATTATATATTGGTGAAATATGGTGAACATTTCAACACCATCTAGCCCCAAACTAAGCAAAGCTTTTAGGTACTTTGGAAGCCAGTTAGCTGATGTAATACTTTTATAATATGTTCAAATACATACTTAGTATACATAGAAAACACGCAAGAACACAACAAATATGTAAAATGTATATTCATCACATATTTTCTCTGGGTAGGGATCGAACCCACGACCCACGGCTTTGAAGGCAGACTTACTACCGACTAAGCAAAGCCAGCCATATTTGTCGTCAATACCAGGACGTCTACTCTATTTCTACGACAACGTAATTTCGAAAAAACTCGCCACTTTCTTGCTCTCGTTGTACTTCGTTTCGTCCGATACAACATTGTTTGACGTTTAAATGTTCTATACATATCTACTCTATATACTCTACACTTTTGATTATCGGTAAAGTTTCATAAAATTGAACGGTTGGGACGAAAATAGCGAAAGGGCGGAAAAAAGTAAAATTTTTGCCTTTCGGAAGCAATAACTTTAAAACTATTGATGAAAGAAAGAAAAGTGGTTCCTATAAAAGTTATTAAATTTAATTTAGAAGAGAAAAGGTCTCAACAATTTTTTGCCTAACACTAACAGTTCTCGAGATTTCGAATTAAACGCGTTTTCATCGAAATGACCTTGAGCTGACCATGTCAGAATCCCTCAAATTGGAATATATGCTCAAAATGCACCCCCTATCGATCCTTTATAGTCCCCAAACTACATAATTTAATGTTTTTATTCGATTTTTTTGCGTAATTGCATTGAGTTATAGTAGGCTTAGAACATTTAAACGGACAAAACGACAGATCAAAGTTGCGAGTTTATTTTGAAATTACGTTTTCGTAGAATGAGAGTAGACATCCAGGTATTATTCAAAATATCCAGTGGTGATCACAAGCCGGTACATGTTTACCTTACGTTGTATATCTCTGAAAAATGCTCAGAATTGGAGCGGAATTGGAACCTACTAGAGTAAGAGCCCGTGAACCCCAGACCTTCGTTATTTTAACAAAGCTGAAAGTTTGCCAGCGCATGCTCCCGACATAGGTCAGAACGATGGAGCATTATGGACCATTAGACTGCTTCGAGGCGACTATGCGCAAACGGAGCGCCTCCCTGGTGCGCAGGGTGCGGGCCAGCCCCAACGTCATCCTAGCGATGATCGCCGACAGGCTTGACTGCCCATACATAAGGCATAGCTGCAACAGACATATTGTGACTGTCCCAATGTCAGTTAGGAAATTTTGACGTGAATACTTACTAGGAAAATTAAAATTGACGTTTATTATAGTGACATATCTATATTATTGTATTTTAAATTATTATTTTATTGTAATTGACTTAATTGTATAATATTTTTGTAATAACATTGTAACATTGTAATTCTATAAGTCATGTAACTTGCAATAAATAGTTTTGATTTGATTTGATTTGATTATGAAGTTCGGGTCATCCTGGCTCTGGCTGATAAAAGGTAGGTACTAAAGGTGTGTGAAATCCCGATCTCTTAGCACATACGATCATGTGAAAGTCAATCTTATTCATCAGTTATTCAGCATCTAATTCAAAACACAGGTTTTATAAAAAAGTCCAAAGCAGTTTCCAAATATTTTCACGTGCCTAATAAAATTTCTAACAGAATCTTTTCCATTCCTTCAATCATGATGTCACGTAGGATTGCATCATACTAACAGTAGTTCGATTGTATCCATAGCGTCTGAAAAAAATAACCAATTATGGCAGAAACCAGCAAATTTAGTGATTCACAGGCAGCTGTGAAAAAAAATAACTATTGTCCGGCTAACGAACTAAGACGAATTTTTGGAGCAGCTACGTATTTTGTAGAAAAAGTTAACTGCCTCGTTAGTGAAATTGATTATTTTCCACTACATAAAAATATTAAATAAATTAAAAACCACAAAAATGCATAAACAGCAATCCAACTAGTAGGAGACTATTTGCAGAGTCTGCACGGGGATGTATTACACTTTTGCCAGTTATTGTACCGCCAATAAGTAATGTGCAAACATCATTGTTTTGCGGTTCGAAGGACAATATTTCAAGAGAAAAGACGGGACATAGAAATAATCGTTTTATGTGACGTGACAACGGTAGTGAGTGCAGTACAGTTCTAGGTAATGATATGGACTCTTCGTGTTCCAATAGCTGCGTGATCAAACACAATATTTTCAAACGATTAATCATCATTAGTTCATTTTGTAATTCCATTTCCTACATAGTCACTGTCAAATAAACTTTATTAATATTTAATGTCTAGCCATCTCACGTTATTATAATTTTATTATATTCAGTCTATAGCTAGTTATTACAAAAATACGGATACTAGCATTTTTCATTTGTAAAGCAAAAAAAAAAGATTTAGATGTTGAGTCGCGTCGCGTAGAACAATCTTTCGTCATCTCCCTTAAAGAAACTACTTTTTAGCTGTAGTTTGGCTCCACAGTACTTTAGTGACATGATTTATATTTATTCTATCGTTTTAGGTATATTGTGGACGAGTTACTAAAATAAAATATGTGTACCTACGTATGTTAAAAGAAATAATGTTAATTAGTAATTAGCAATTACATTTGTAATTTATTTTTTCATCTCATTTCCTAAAACCTCTGTGAGCACTTGGCCGATTCGACGCGTGACCAAAAATGCTGGTGTTTATTATGCTCAACATTCTAATTCAGTCTGGTAATGTCGCCAGCGTGTTGAGTACGTTTAAGATAAAAAAATGCATTGTCAATGAAGGCTTTGCCTGTTAGAACGTCCTGTCTTAAGGCCGGTTTGCATTTTGATTAGTGCGAATGTGAGTGCGAGTGCGATTGCGAGTGCGATTAAGTAATCGCGATTGATTACCATGCACTCGCAATAATCAATCGGTGTCCACACGAGTTTGCTACTAATCACTCAGCATCTGCACTACTCACTCGCACTCGCACTAAACAAAACGAAAACCTTATATATAAATGAAGGCCTTAACTATTTATTTCTAACTTTTATAGCTTGACCGCCATGTCGTCTGATGTTAAGCGACGACGAGGTATCCGATGGAGCGTGCTTACCTAGAAGAAACCGATTCGCTCTCAATTTTAAGACGCCCAGATTATAACCATCGGGAAAAGCCCCACTCAGGCAACGCATCACAGCCTAGACGTTCTTATCACAAAAGTTGAGTCAAACCTCTTCGTTCATGTCTAATATTATAAATACGAAAGTTTGAGTGATGTCGATGATATGATGAAAGTTTCCATTTACTCTTTCACGCTAAAACTACACGAAAATCTGAATTAAATGCTAATAAAAGTTTTTTATTTTTCATAATATGTTTCGTTTCATATACCTATGGTATATAGACAGATAATAGCATGGAATTACATTTAATTAAAGTTACGGCTAGTCTAGTCGGGAGAACGGCGACTGCCGATCCGGAGACCCCGGGTTCAAACCCCACACGCATCACTGTCTTTTCGAAGTCATGTGCGGAATGCCGCTAACTTAAAACGGTGAAGGAAAACATCGTGAGGAAAGCGACATGTAACTAGAATCTTTCGAAATCATGTGTCATCCACCAACCCGCGCTGGGCCAGCGTGGTGGATTATGGCCTTAACTCTCTCCTTGCGAGAGAAGGCCCCGAGTCCCAGCAGTGGGAACGTTTAGTGGGTTGTTGATGATGATGACATTTAATTAAAATTAATACTACTCTTTACCCCGGGTAAATAACGACATCGGGAACTAGACAGGTAAAATTGCGAGATACTACTAGTAACACATAAATTAGCTTAATATGATCTTACCATCCAAAAGACTGGAAATGAAAAATACCTAAAAATATATTATAACCATTATAAATTTAGTAATGTCCACTAATGTACCACCATGGGACAAACGTGGACTATCTAATTACGTTAACCATTCGTTTACCGGACATGAATTTACGACCCGTTAATGTAAATGGGTCCTTTTTGACCCGCACTGCAGACAAATCAAATTATAAATGTTGTTTGCCGACCACGTATAGGGCCTTTGTGTAAACCCCATAAAAATAATTGGTGTAATTCTTCTCGATCGTTTGTTATAAAATTGGGGTTAACGTTTAACAAGTGGTTTAGAACATCATACGATTATGGTATTTTAAACACAATTTTAATGGAACTTTTAGCGCCGTATTAAATCCTACTGTCTTTACTAATATCAATGCGAAAGTTTTTATGTACCATAAAATAAGGATATTTGTTACTCTGTAACTTACTTCTTTTTTTGGTACAAATATAGATAACTAGCTGAAAGCGCGCGCGTTGCTACGCCATCTATCGAAAATCGATCGTACCAATTCAAATTTTGAACAAATTCGGCTACTTTAAGTTCTAATAACGCAACCTTTAAAATATGACATATGCTGTCACGCAACGAAAGCTCTCAAAAAGCTATATTTTTTCCCGTTTTTGTTACATTTTTCATTCCTGCTCGGCTTCTGTTGATAATGTTAATGTTAAATAGCCTATAGTCTTCCTCGATAAATGGACTATGCTACAAAGAAAGAATCGTTCAATTCGGACCAGTAGTTCCAGAGATCCTTGCGTTCAAACAAACACACAAACAAACTCTTCAGCTTTATAATATTAGTATAGATTGGCGCTTGGCTTGGAAATTTGGTACATAAATAGATAATGGTTTAGAATAACACACAGACTACTTTTTATCAACGGAAAATAAAATAGCGGGAACGGGAACTGCGCCGGCAAACCCACAGGGCACTGCTAGTACTTTTATAATTGTAGATAGAACAACCCGGATATAGTAAACAAACCCGTATTTTTTACACAAAAATATGAATATGATTCGAATAACAAAACAGTAAACAAGTCGTTTTGGAGAAAAATGGCATTATGTGTTTGCACAAACATCCCAACCCCAAACGCATAGTATACCGCCTCAGTTCCGTCGCGGGTAAAAAATACAATACCTAATAGACGCTAAGTTTAATTTCAAGATTTTTACTCTTAATCCCATGCTGCTCGATATATCAAAAAATTTGATCCTAACTAGTACCTACTTTAGCCAACTTGAAGGAGTGGCCTATGCATTTTTGAACTTTTTTGAACTATTTATGGTGGTTACAAATTAATCTCTCTTTTGATGACTCACATTTAAAACGATACGGCTTTAAATCAGTGCTTAACTGTGATCGAATCCAGATTCAGACTTCGTTACCTATATCTTAATCACTGATTGATGATATTAAGTTTCCCTTTTAAGTTTACGATTCAATCTATCTACTTAAATGCTAAGTACAGATACGGATCAGTGTAAGATTTCAATACAGCACTTAAAACATTCAGGCACTATCGATATATTTAAGTTTATATAAATACCATGTCCTCTTATACTGTTATTTGATGGTCTTGGTATGCACCTCTTATGCAAATGCACGGCAGGCGGTATTCCCCACCCAAAAACCGCTGACTGAAATCAAGGAGAGAACAATAGCAAATTTTATTAGTAGAGCGCCAAGAAATGTGATACTAAAAACAAGAACTTGGTCCAATAAATAATCCTATGAAAGACGTTTCACCGACTTCCATGTAACCATTAAAATCGTAAACAATGATTAAAGTTAAACAAAACGATGCTTCATGAACAACGGAGAGAACGGAAATAATAACAGTTAAGTAACACTAACAAGCACATTACAATTAACCAAAATAGCATTGAGACGTCGCGACGTCGTGAGAAAGTAGGTATATGAAATTTCTTGCTTTAATCTGAAACTAGCGGTCCGCCCCGGGTACATAGTTTAAAGCCTTTAGCACTCAAGGATCACATAGGTACCTATATATCCAATGATAAAACATGGTAGTAGTAGTATTGTAGTGGTAGGACTCTTAGCAGAGTAAGCCTGGGGAAGTACCACACCTTTGCCAGTTATTCTACCGCCATAATGTACAAACATTATGCAGTCCGGTATGAAGGACAATGTTTCCAGAGAAATTACAGGGCTTAGAGATATAATAACTTAGATCGTCGAAACGGGTCGTATACCTGCGACGAAGGTCATTAGTGGTTGGTGAGTTTTCGTATCGAGTTTGTTCTGGAAGTGGGGGGTAGACAGAAAAGTTTTTCTGCCTGCCTGCCCAAGTCTAGATTTAATTAGAGGATTAAGTTTGTTTATGTATATTGAATGTATTTTAATAATTTATTTATGAGTTAGAATTAGAATTATTTTTGTATTTGCTTAAAATTATATATGTATATTTGCTTTCGAGAATGATAGCACCAACACAAACCTCTGAGAGGTTTAAAGGTGCTAATTGTATTTTCACATTTATTGTTATTTATGAATAAAAAAAAAACAAAAAAAAAAAAGATCTCTGGGTGAAGAGCGCAGTGCAGTGCTAGGTAATGATTTGGACTCTTCATGTTCCAATAGCTGCGAGTCACTGTCCTGTTATGTGGCAGGCATGTTGCTTACCATCAGGCACATGTCCTGCTCGTCTCGTCAATCTTTATTAAAAAAACAGACTGATATTTTCAGTGTTTACAACGATACTGCGCAACAAATATCTAAACATTGAAGACATCACATTAATAACATTATCGTAGTAATACAAACAGTAGCATGATCTAATCTCCTAATTTACGAGTAGTAGTGGTCAAAATACTCGAACTTAAAAGTCAGTAAAAATAGAAGAGCTCTATACATTAACGTTTATTTTTGCGTATTACTTTTATTTCGATAATGCTCCACTTTGCGACGCCCTTATCGGGCCCCTAAAGCTCGTTATCGTTTTACAACATTTGAACTATACAACATGTAAAGTATTTAATTAAATTTATGACAGAAGGGCCTCAATAGTCCTACGAGTGTCAAGCGATTACGATTTCGATCACACACCGGCGCCTACGCTTTATACTGCCGATAGCCACCGGTTGCATACCAATGAACCGATATGATCGAAAAACTTCGCTTTAGAAAACGCTAGTGGTTATCAATGAACTAATAAAAAGATTAACGACGTGGCAATCGGTTACTTTGTGTTTACAGTTATTTAATGGGAATCGGGAATCGTGTTCTTTTTGGAGGTTTTTTGAAGAGACCTTTGCGCTTGACCAGCATTTGGCCTGTTGCGAAGCTATGATGCGGTATACGATGGATGGGAATGGTTGATAGTTCGATAGAATAAAGAGATGACAATGTAAATGGTTTGAATGAAAAACTGGCACTAGGTACCTCACAGCTGATGTATTTCTAGATGGCCAATAGCCATGGTCCCGAGTTCACCCGAAAATTTCTTATCATTCCCGAGCGTGACGCTTAGAATTCCATTCACAGCCCACGAAAAATCTGTCTGGGGTGCGCCAAAAGAAGTTCAATAAGTAATAATATAACACAAACATAGGTACCTTAATCACGACTTAATGTAAACAAATACATTTTTCTTCCTACTTCTCTTATAAAATATGGGATGTCGACTAACATTTAAGCCCACCTACATCTCAAACTCGCTTTCAAGTGAACATAGCCACAAATGTTCGTACTTGAGGGTGGCAGCTAGTCGTTCGGGTACTGGAAACCTTGTCTCTGTAAATTTTATCCATGCAAGAGGCTCATCAATAAATTGAGTTTATGCTACATAAATCTATCACCTAATTTTATCTATTCTAAGCCGGTGGTCTTACACACTGAAAGCAATAAATGACAATCGACTTTAACTTTGTATGACATAACGTACACCACCGTCACGCTTTGTCATGTATTGGGTACATTTGCATAATAATGTTAATGGGTGACGTTAAAATAATAATAATTACCATCATTGGAATTGGCATTGCATTAGCCAGAGCTTCCGTCTTAGCGGCGGCATCTATTCCTGAGTTTGAGTGACGCATGTTATAAATAATGGAAATGTATTATTTTGATTCGTAAAGTCCAGTAAAATAATTTGCTAAAATTGTGGTAAGACAAAACATTTGAATTGGCTCTCAAAATAATGTGGAGGGAAATTTGAAAATCGAACAGATGTATTTTTACTTTTAAGTAATCGAAGTTTTCAAAATAATAACAAGTGACCAGTATCTTATACATAAAGAGATTAAAGAGTTACCTGGTAAATGAACGAACGACGAACTAGCAAAGTCAAGGAATCACCCAATTACAACGAAATTTTATAACAATAAAATATATTATAATAATTATTGTCGTGTTCTATTTCTATGCATGTTACGTTAATGTTATGTTCCGTTATTTTTAACGCTTTTTTTAAATTCCCATCGGCGCAGAACCTTTCTATCTATGTAAAATGAAATAAACGTAAAGAGACTACGTAGATGGAGCAAAAATAATGGTTTAAAAAACGATAGAGCATAAATAATGTTTTGTACTGGCTGTAAGAAATGAACATAATTTTAAACAACAAACGACTTTGTTTGCTGTGCTAAATGGTTAAAAAGTAATTTAACTTTTGAACACTGTTCATCGATTTAAAGTAGGTACGTAGGTACCAATGTGGGCACCACGAAAATACTTTGACTCAATAAAATTACAGAAACATAATTGAATAATTATTTTTTCATGCGTGCTACCGCTTATATGTTTTAAAAATAAAATGTTAATGCGAGGAGTAAGTAGCAGAGCTATATTCATGAATATGTACAAAATGTTTTCTAAAGCGAAAAGGAAAAATTACATGAAGGATGTATATTGGACATCGGAGCAAAGACCAAGAGAGCTTTCGGTCTAATAAATATATCAGTAATAAACAAGCCTGAGTCTAACATAATTCTCGACGCTATTATGCCAATTGTGCTAATGACAAAGCTCCTACTATAGTAGAAGCACGCGCCTAAAATTCTCAAGCAGCGTGAATACAAAGCAAAATTTAGATTTATCAGCCGCTCCATTTATAGCCCAGCGCCATTTGGGGTGTATCTGGATAAAACAAGAATGGTGCTAACGAATCTAAAGTAAACAGTATTCACAGGCCACGGGCAGACCGAATGCGTGAAGATAGAAGCAAGTAAATAATTTCGTGATAGCTCTACGCTTTTGGTGAAATGAATTGAAGGACATGAGTTTTGATTCAACCTGTGCTTGTACAACCTCTGAACAGAAAACTTATTCAACGTTTGTTTTTAGAAATTTTAATAATGTTCGTCGAAAATAATTATGTTTGCATTAGAAACCAAGATTCAAACTGTAGCAAAGAATTAAGAATTTAAAAACTTTTTGTGGTAAATAATTTTCAGCAAGAATATTCCTGTGTTTTAACAAATACAATTTGTATGAAACTGCTATAGATATTTTAAAAATAACTTTTTCATCCCACCAGCTCGGAAAGAGTACTTTTGCTCCTCGATATCAGGGCGCAAAAGTCGTTTTTACCCTCTAGAGGTTAAAGTAAATTTGAATTTAGAACATCGTGTGTACTGAGGTTTTGAATTCAAAACATAATTTAACCTATTTATTTCTACCTCCTTGGTGCCGAATTCATCATACATTTATTTTTAATTTGTTAAAAACTCATACTCGGAACCTCTTTGGTGTACTTTTTTTTAAATTCTTTGCGCGCAATTTTCTTTTCACGTATGGAGGATAGAGAGGTAAAGAATGTTATTTCAAATGGCAAAACATTTTGAAATGCTATGAATGAATCAATTGTAATCGAATTGAAGTATGCCGAGTTAAATAATTAAATATTATTGACTACTAAAATAGTAACTAATAGATAATTTCAACTACTTGTGCAGTACAAAATAATGTAGTAAAAATAACATCACATTAAAAATTACTATTTTGAGAAAACATGTAGGTACAATATATTTTGAAGTCAAAACTTCTTTTGGCGCGCCAAAGACAGATTTTTTGTGGGCTGTCAATTTAATTCTAGCGTCACGCTCGGGAATGATAAGAAATCTTCGGGTAAATTCGGGACCATAGCCAATGGCCATCTAGAAATGCCTCAGCCTTTCCTATTGGCCATTTATAAATGTGTCAGCATTTCTAGATGGCCATGCTCATAGCCACGCCCTCCGGTTTCACACGCGTAGTTTCCAAAGTAAAACTCAAATTCTGAGTTCTAAGTTACCACTTCTATCGGCAGTGCCTATGACTGCCAATATTTTTCTTTCATGAATTCTGAATAGTACGTTTATTAATTTCCTTTAAAATGTACCCTGATGCAAATTTAGCGCTACTATAATTTAATGCATTTGGGCGGACACTTTTTCATGTACACATGAAACTCCTTACCTCAATCGGTCAACTCTCCATATTTTCACGTCATATTGTTATTGTTAAAACCATGGCTAAATAAACTTAAGTTTAAAACTTATAAAATTGAATATAAGTGAAAAACCGAAATACCATAATAATAAGTGATTCTAGCGACCAAGAAGTTTATTTAACGCCAACAGTATCGACTGAAACTGAAAATGCGCAAAGCGTTTAGTAATTTCCTCGCTAGGGGGGGATGAAAAATTACGTGTTACACTCGAGTGCAAAGGTTTTTCACCTTGTGCCCTTTTGATTCCCTTGCTACGCTCAGGATTCTAATTTTTGAATCCCTCGCTACGCTCGTGATTCAACTTTAGAATCCTTCGCTTGCTCGGTCATCAAAATTGAGCACGCGGTTAAAAAGTCACTTTGCACTCTTGTATAACAAATAACTATTACTAGACATTAGTTTTGATTGAATTTGGATTAAACTTTTTATTATCGTTGATTAGCTTACCTTTATCAACCATCTCACGTTAACTCAGCGATGATGTGATCTACGAAAGAGCCTTTACTTAAAGCAGAGTAATGAATAAATTTATTACAATTGGTGAACTTGAACCTAGTCAATAATGTGAAATTGTAAGAATAAAGTCTAGCTATCTCTTTCTATTATTGAAATCAAAGCCATACTAAAATCATATAAGCCGCAAAGGAATCTCAACGCAACCCAATCGAACGGCATCGCACAGCCAATACGACACATTGGCATGTGTAAACACTAAATAGGCCACATAGGTACAAGGAGTGTTCGGTCATGGACTAGTGGACACTTGCGTCACCGATACAGCGGTAAATCACTCGACTTTAGGAATGAGATCACGGGATCGAACGAGATGCGCCTAATTGGAGTACGAATGTACGAATGACATTGATTTGTGATCGGTCGCAGTGAGGAATTCCAATTTCTGTACCTACGGAAATGTTTCTAAATAGTAAGGAACATTCCTCAGGAGTAGGAAGCCACTCTCACTCTTACCAATATGAATACACGTCAATACCTGAGGTCACAGGTAGTTAACGATTGTCGTTCTATTTTTCAATTAGGGCTCTTCTTGGAAAAAATAGCATTAAAATTTCATAAGAGAATGAAAAATATTGAGTACTTTCTTATCTTCTAACTCCATATATCTTAGTAGGTACTTTTTTATAATGTATATGTTCTGTTCAACGAGATTTTCCGCACCTGCTTAATACGAGTTTTATTAGATACTCTACGATACCTAGTGTCTTTCGTTTTTGTGAAAGAAAAGGAACAAAATATTTTTATATAGGAATCTATCGATAGCAGTAGCACAGAAATGACTTCTACTGTTTATCAAACTGTGACCTAGCGCCAAGGCCCAAGCCATACTAACACTAACGCAAACTTACTGACCAACTGTTACCTTACGCTGAAACGTAGGTAACATCATTCATTTTCTTCGAAAAAGACAGTAGAATACAATACCTCCTCCTATTTTGAAGTCGGTAAACCCCTTTTTAAACAGAAATAACAGACCGAATGCGCACGGGTCTTCTGGTATATTATAGTCTTTGTTTGCCCGTGCACCGATCGATATTGCGCGAAATCGCCTTTTTAGATAGATAGATGGATAACTCTTTATTGTGACACAAAAACAGAAATATTACAGTAAAATACTTACGAACTAGCACCACAAATGGCGGTCTTATTGCTTAGAGAAATCTCTTCCAGGCAACCAACTTAAAGGCGCTTATTGTGCTTATTGAAGTAAAACGTTCTATGCGTATAAACATATTTTTTTATGCTATATACTTTTGGTGCTTATGAGGCCACCTCGGAAGTGTACTCTGTCTAGTAAAAAATAATTTTGAAAATCTAGAAATTAATGACGGAGAAATCGATGACCATACAAATAAAAAAATATACAGTCGAACACAGTACCCCCTCCTTTTTTGAAGTGGGTAAAAATACGGTTGACCCTACTGTCGTGTAATCACTGTACCTAAATTAATTACACGCTCACAAAATCACGCAAATGATTACCACAAAATCTTAAATCAAGCCACAACTCTTTCGTTGCCCAAATATGCGAGTTTTTCTCGAAATGTTTTCATAGCCTGTCAAACGTCGGTAGTACGGTAGTGGACGCATTCCTTGACATAAATAGATATTCGGAACATACTACACGATTTATATTAGTTTTATTGTAGTCAGCCATTTATCTTACGACGGTGACTTCGTTTGTTGTAAACTACATTTTTAATTAAATACCAATCGCTTTTGATTTTGGAATTTATTGTTTTATGAAGTTGACGATGTTTGACTTTTGACATTGACGTTGATGCGACAACCATGAAGTTTGGGTCCCTTTTGTTGCATTTCTTCTGGCAATGTTGGTTTTCATCTTAACTTATCTTCAAATACTTTTTTTACAGTTAAATTTGGATATGCATATTTTACTTTATTTGAACAAGCTATTTCGAGTATAGGTTTAGTTATTGTTGATTGCTGATTTGATTTGAATTGCCGGTTGCGAATCGAATTTAGTGGTTAAATATAATAGGTATTTGAGTTACTTAATTATAAAAAATTGTGAAAGATCATATGTATCATAGTGTGTTTGATTAAGTTTAAAATGAATTATTTTGATTTCGTCTACCTAAACTCATACCGTTGTACCATTTAATTAAGATTTGACATCAGGCAAATTACTCAACCGTATAAAATTCTGGACCCAAACAATGTTTCGTTTAAAAACAGATTAAAATATTTTAGTCGAGTACATTTTAACCGCAAGCTGAATGAACTAAATTAACTAATATCCAGATGTTAGAGGTCAATTACTTCCTTGGGCAGTTGTATGGATATTGCAAGTCAACAAGAATTAAAAATAAACTCTCGTATTTTTGTCAATTTACTCCAGACACAGTGAAATATTTCTTGATCATGTGTCATTCTATTGTGAGATGTGTCATTGTATTTGTCTAAAGAATGACTGATTTATACATCTTACAAAGACTAATATTATAATCATCGCCAACTTTATTATCATCTTGCTCATTCTATGTAAGTATAATTTAATTAGAAAATTGTTGCGGATATAAATAATAGCATAAGCTTCCCACTAAATGTTCCCACTGCTGGGACTCGCGGCCTTCTCTCGCAAGGAGAGAGTCAAGGGTCAAGAGTCAATCCACCACGCTGGCCCAGTGCGCATTGGTGGATGGCACAGGACTTCGAAATATTCTAGGTAATTGTTGGTTTCCTCACGATGGTTTTCTTCACCGTTTTAAGTTAGCGGCATTACGCATATGACTTCGAAGATGGTGCGCATGTCAAATACTTGGTCATTTCTAAATCTGCGTAGGTATTTGTTATCCTGTACTATATCTGAAACACTATTAGATTGCAAAGCACTTTGTTTCAACCGTAAATCTTATTATTAGATATTTCCACAAGCTTAGCAAATTCCATAAATCTTTACAGATATTGTAAGCAAATTTCGTTCTAATCTTGGTTATTGTTACAGGATTCTGCCAATGTTTTCGAGAGATGCTCTGATACAAGCAGGGTCAACAAATACAGAAATTGGACGACCGGTGAGTTATATTCATATCGGATTATTAAGTAAGTATATTTAAACCCAGGAGGGTTTGTTGTAGGTAAATGAACAATGTTTACCAACCCTAAAATCTTAAACAAAGAACCATTTAGTAGCAGGATTCGTCTAGAGCAAAAACTGTTTTAAGCTGTCAAACTGTTTTATTCAAAATATTTTATTTAGTCCTTAAATATTGTACAGTAATTAGTTTCCTAATATTTATGATTTTTTTTATCAGAAAATAACGTAAAGATCCTCTGCGTCTATGCGAGGATACTATACTTAAAAATATAAACATTTATAAATAGGTACGTAATTCAGGCTAAATAAATTATTTTCTCAATAAAAGCACTAATGTTACGCTTGTATGAAAAAAAATAAACTGTATATTAATATGACAAAAACGTTTAGATCTAGGTATTATTACGTAATGGCTGATGAGAGCCAATTTAACCAAAATAATGAATACCTAATCTTAGCAAAAAATCTAATAAAACCATTCATTCAATTGCTACACAATTCAAGTTAAAATATTGTCCTAAGTATACTTTATGTAAAAATATTAGATGTAGGTATGTATTTAAAAACAAACAATCCGTAAACAAGTAATCTCTCGTAAGATCATTACTTGCTTACCAATTTTAGACGAAACAGTTGATCTAAATGAAATCGACTCGCATCTTGTAGATGTAATCCGATCTATACACGGTTTATTGACAGGCTGATATTAGAGAACTTCCGCGCTGAATGGGTCTAATGTTAGATCAAGGCTGCGTTCACGCCTGAATGTGCAATTTTGTCTCACTGAACCTTCTTATTAGATTTCATATGAACATACTTATTAGTTTTTTTAATAATAAACGGTTTTTGTACAACTAGTAAATAAAAAAAAATATAAAAAAATATACGGTCGAATTGAGAAACCTACTTTTTTTTTAAAGTCGGTTAAAAAAGAGGAACGGATTTACAAAAGAGTTCGTGTGTTATTCTTCTAATATTGTATGTATGCATACGCACACAAATAGGTACCTACTCTTCTCGTGCTAGGAAATCTACCTTCAACCAAAGAATAGATCTTCTTTAGAAATTAACCTTTAGAAATTACAATGTTTATAGTCCGAGATCCCAGACAGAGCTGCTAGATGTCACCTATTTTCTGATGAATGAAATGTAGACGATTGAGTAGAGTTAGTAAGTAGTAAGAACACATGCTTACTCGTTAACTTGCTTAGACGGCCAATTTTGAGATATGGGGTAATGAAGGTACATACAAACATTACTTACTTCACGTATTTTCTAATAAGTGATTTTCACGTATGTTGTAGGCAATATCCTTAAAAACAAAGTCCCAATACTCCCAGACAATTTTCGTCGGCCGTTTTGCTTAACAACTCCAAAATAATAACTTCACTTATAAATTCTCGTGCTCCATTTGTAAATATGTTCGTCAGACAACATTTATATAGATAAATAATATCATGTAAATGTCGTCATGTAAATATTTTCAAGCTTTTTATAATAAAACAGACCAATCTAAGGGGCCAATCATCCCCTAAACTCAATTTTAAGTCAATGTTTCCTAATAAAAATGTCTCACTCAGTCTTGCGCTCTTACCATAGAGGTATAGTTGAGTTTAGGGGATGATTGCCTCCTTAGATTGCTCTATCTTATTGGAAAAAGCTTGAAAATAGTTGTCTGACGAACATAATTATTTACAAATGGAGAACGCATACGTGAAAATCACTTATTAGAAAATATGTGAAGTAAGTAATGTTTGTATGTACCTTCATTACCCCATATCTCAAAATTGGCCGTCTAAGCAAGTTAGCGAGTAAGCATGTGTTCTTAGTACTTACCAACTCTACTCAATACACCTATTTTCTGATGAATGAAATGCGGACGGCATTTCATTCATCAGAAAATAGGTGACGTCTGGCAGCTCTGGGGTCTTACTCTATTAGTTAAATGTTGACTTGATAAGAAATAAGAAATAAGAAATATTTATTTGTCATAATAGTACATTATGATATAAGTGCGGTAAGTTGATAATTACAGCCGAGGCTTTATTGCTAGCTCGAGCCGAAGGCGAGAGCTATAATTAGCAGAGGCTGTAATTATCAAAGCGCACGTATGTCATACGACGTTTTATAACATATTTGCGAGGAAATAAACAAAACTCTGACGATATTTTCAAATAAAAACAATACAGCGAAAAAAAACTCGCGGAATAATATTTACTTGATCACAGATCACAGCACAGAGCCACAGAGTAAGTAGGTAATCACTATGGATCACAGATTAGCAATGCGCGCGTATCGGCGCCTTTTTTTTTAAGCAACGGCACAGAACCAGCGGGTATGCCATTAGTAATAAAGTAAATTAATATTTTTGTGTTTTGTTACAGAAAAATTAAAGTAATTTATGGTCTAAATTAAATAAATTAACGAATTTAATAATTATTTATTATATTTTACCTCTCAAAGTTAATTTTATTCATATAATGTTTACCACACTTTTCTGACATAAAAACTCTTTACTAAGATTTAAAAAGGTACCGTTCGTTTTAGACGGAGCATATCTCTCTACCTAGTCTGTGGACGGAGCATTTTGAAACCGTGCGTTTTACATTACACATTACAGCACTAGTGCGTAATAAGATACATTACGATACAGAAATTGGTCCAATAAGAGACCCTTTACGAGCAAATATGTTATAAACTTGATTACATAATACATTATGAACCCATTAGGTTCGAACTAGTACAAGTACTGTATCTCGATACCCAATGGCTTCTCCCAATTTATATTTCACAATGACATCAAATCAATTAACGAATTTAAAATAAATTAAATTAAAATGAATTAAAATGTATACATTAAAAAGAAAAAAAAACTTACATAAAGAACAAGTATACCAACAAACGTATGTACATTTTCATGTTTATACATATACCAAATCTTCAGGGTATCGGTTTTCTCGTCAACTCGTGACGATGTGCGCGCATAGTAAAAATTTACTACGATTCTCTAACGCGCCAAATAAGTAGGAATAACTTTTAAAAAAATGTTTTTTTTTTAAGGCTGTATATATGTTATAGGCAATCTGTATAATCCGGCATTGTATAGAATGCCTAGGCATTATATACATTGCCAAAAACGTTCAGGCAATGTGTATAATACGATTCATTTTATACATTGCCTAGGTATTGTATAAAATGCCAGAAGCGCATCAGGCAATGTGTATAACGAACGACCACGGGAAGGAGACGCGTGCGCGGGGTGCGGGACTACCTCGTAAACAAGATGCAACTTGTTCGGTGCGTTAGTACGCAACACTCCTTTGTTCTATGCAAACGTATTTTATTAGTTTATGCATTGGTTCTAAACTAAATTATTAAGTGTGATCATTGATTGTGTTCGTGTGTGTGATTATTTAATGGAAAATGGCTACAGATCAGCGGTACTTACAAATGAAAGAAAGGTTTTACTCAGGACTGCGTACTAAAAGAGAATCGGCTTCTACAAAAAATCGAGTGTTCATTGATGATTTACGTTACACACAATTGTTGAAGGAAATAAGTATAGCAAAAACGTTAGACAAGAAAACTCCGCGTGATTATTGGTTGCTGAAACATTACGATGTGATCACTCTTGGACAAACCCGTAAGTTGATCTTTCCTGTAAATGCTCCGAACGCTGTTATCAAGTACTATGTCTCTGATGATGAATTATTTCAAGTGATTCACGATGCACACAAGGATATTGGTCATGGAGGACGAGACCGGATGTTAAAAGAACTTAGCCAGCGTTACAAAAATATAACCCGACATGATATTGAGCTATACTTGCAGCTTTGTGAACCATGCCAGCAAAAACAAAAAGGAATAAAAAAGGGAATTGTCGTGAAGCCCATACTGTCATCTGAGTTTAATTCCCGGTGTCAAGTTGATTTAATTGACTTTCAGTCACACCCTGATCAAGAATATAAGTTTATAATGGTTTACCAAGATCACCTGACCAAATTTGTCATCCTCAGAGCACTCAAAACAAAACGTGCAGAAGAAGTAGCATACAATTTACTAGACATTTTCACATTGATTGGTGCACCAGCAATACTGCAATCCGACAATGGAAGAGAGTTTTCAAACCAAATAGTTAGTAACCTAAAAACATACTGGCCGACTTTAAAAATAGTCCATGGTAAGCCTAGACACTCCCAGAGCCAGGGTAGTGTAGAAAGAGCAAACCAGGATGTCGAAAATATGTTAACAACTTGGCTTCAAGATAATAATACTGATCGCTGGAGTGACGGACTACGATTTGTTCAGCTTATGAAAAATAGGGCTTTTCACCAAGGTATAAAAAGAACACCATACGAAGCTCTATTCGGTTCAAAAATCAAGGTTGGCATTTCTTTGCCGTTTGATGATGCTAATGTAGAGACCGAAGAGCAACTTGAAAAAGTAATTAATTTAGCACAGAGTAATCCTGTTGAGTCTGAAAATGAAAGAAATGAACAGATTGAAAACCATCCTTTGGAAAAACATGTCGTTATACAAGAAAATCACGAAATCCACACAGAAACTTTAAGTGCCAAGAACAAACATGCGAATTTTGAAAACGTCGATGCTGAACCTGACAATGTTCCAAATCAACCTTCCCCCCAATCACCTTCGTCCGTACTCAAATGCTGTGTTTGCTCTGGAGAGACCACCGGTGCTCATTCGTGTAGAACATGCAAAAGTCCTATACATACTATTTGTGCTGCCCCAGAAACAAACGTACCAGAAGGCTATGGATCTAAAGTGATTTGCCCTTTATGCATGAAAACAGCATTAACTTTAGAAAACCGCAACAGTTCAAAAGATAATTTAGAGGAACAAGCCAAGAAAATGCTCAAAACTTCAGGAAAGAAATTTCCTCCTGTGATACCTGGTACCACGGTTAGGATTCCTGTTCCAGAAGTCGACAGAGGTCGTGGTGACGCCCGTAATATACTTGCAGTTGTCTTGAAAAAGACAGAAGATGAGCTTTATCAACTTGGCACAAAGCAAGGTATCATAAAAACACTGTTTTCTAGACAACAATTTACTGTTTGTCAACAGAAATTAATAAGCGTGGAAGATGTCGCTAATCAGGATACAACAGTGCGCTCCGTTGCTACTTTGCAATCGACTGGAACAGGTCAGGGTTTTTTCAAATGTACTTGCAAAGTAAACTGTGAAACCAAAAAGTGTTCATGCTTTAAGAATAAATTGCTGTGTACTTCAAAGTGTCACAATAGTTCATCTTGTAAGAATAAGTAACTGCTTTTAATATACTTACCTACTTACAAGATGTTTTACTATTGAAACTTTGTATCTTAAAAAAAAATATGTCTTAAAGGAAGAGTTTGATAAGACAATTTGACTTTTTAGAATTTATTATTGTAAGAAATAATATGATTACTCCACATGTAGAATGAAGATACTTAGGAAAATGATAGTTTTTGTTATTAAGTAACTACAAGTAGACTGACAACTAGACTGAAATTTTAATTTTAGTTTGTTCAAAGATGTTACCTAAGATTTTATTTCATTTCAAATTATAATTATGTTATTAGAAGATTCTTAATTTCTATTTATTCAGAGTAATGTTTGAGTTAAATTAAAGTTTAAGGTTACTAGATATTTCTTTTTGTTATTAATTAGGTGCCTGCAAGGTTACTAGATTACAATTTTGAAGATGTTACCTAAGATTTTATTTCCTTTCAAATTATAATTATGATACCAATAGATGATTTAAAGTACTTACCAATATAAAAACTGGTTGTTTTTTTTTATGTGAAATCGATTATGAAAAATCAATTACATAAATTACCTATGCTTCAACCGGCATTCTATACAATGCCTAGGTATTCTATACATTTCCTAGGTAAAGTGTAAAATAGTTGAACTATTGAATATAATTTTATACATTGCCTGAACGACTCCGGCATTCTATACATTTCCTAGGTATTGTATAGAATGCCTGCATTATACAGATTGCCTATAACATATACACTATTTGTATGTTTGTATTTCTGTTTTTTCACTAATTGATGAGTAAATTTGTACATTTTTTTTTCATTTTACATTATGCTTTATGAACTTTGACTTTAACACGATACAGAATATCTTGACTCATACAAACTGGCCTCTTCGAAACGCATGCTAATTATATGTTTGGAAATACAATTTATTTTTAGTTTAAGTTTAAACAATGTAAAAAATCAATATTTATTAGTGATTAAAGTACCGTTTATTTCCTGAAGCATTCGAAGTGTTGATATTGTATGATATCTATAATGCGCCATAATGGCACAGCATTTTTTTTTTTAATAAATGTAACGAGACGAGCAGGACATACCTAACAGCACAGTGACACGCAGCTGTTGAAACATGCAGAGTCCAAACCATTACCTAGCACCACACTGCGCTCATCACCCAGAGATCTAAGATGTTATAATTATCTGTAATTTCTCTGGAAACATTGCCCTTTAAACCGGAACACAGTAATGTTTGCACATTACCGCTTGGCGGTAGAATAACTAGCAAAGGTGTGGTACTTCCCCAGGCGTATTGTAATGATTGTAGTGCTTCTCTGTCTAACATACAAAATATTAACAATTCATAGCCTCTAAATTCTATAGCATTCTGTATCTACCTATGCATCAGTACTGCGCTAAGCCAGTCAATTATATTCAATGATTTTACATTACCTATACAGAACTATGGCTGTTTTATACTTCAACTGTTTATTAAAAGGATTCTACCCTTAATTTGGTAGCGATCTACTTTTATGTTTCACAAGTCACGTAGATACAATCAAGTACACCACAATAGGCAATTTATTGTTCATTAAATTTCGCGAAAGTAGCACATCAACTACTTTGTACTATAACAGCTGTACAATTCGTCCCAAGGACCACCAATTTGAGAGTTGAAGAATTGGTACGGCGTCGTTGACATCCATCAACGATACGTTTAATAGAAATGACCACTTATATCAATCAAACTTATTACCTTTTTAGCAGTGATTTGTACGGACTGAACTGTTTTGATTCTTTTAGCTCTTTAGGTTTGTTATCGACTTGCCTAATTTTAGATATGAAGCAAAGCGGTTATAACCTCTATGTACATAGTAGAACAGATTTTATATTTGACGTAGATTTTGAAGTTTCGTTGCAATTTGTTACTGTAAAGATTTGACAAATAATGTCTAACATGTGTCTAGACATTTTTACGAGATTCATTCGCAGGACATGTCATACAGCACAGTAACGTTAAAGAAGGACATTTAAAAAAATGTGCGTGTGTACACATAACGATGTTAGTTGATTTAAACGTTCTTAGCTCGATAAACGTATAAACCTACTTAATTAAACTCACGGCTAGTAATTGGCACAAGTAACTGAAGATGAACAAGTAACAAAAGAAGATAGCTTTTGCAATAGGGTAATATAAACATTTGCCGCGTCAATAACTGAAAACAACTTTCATAACAGAGTGACATAAAAACTTGGCGTGCAAGTAACTTAATACAATTTTCATAATAGCGTGAAATACACATTTGACGTGATATACACTTATCTAATGTAATAAATAAATAATTTTCATAATAGGCTGACATCTATATATTTTGCCGCAAGTGCCTGAACACAACTTTCATAATAGGGTGATATGAACATTTAGCGCTCAAATAACTAAAGATAACTTTCATAATAGGGTGACAAAAACATTAGGCGCGCAAGTAACTGAAGATAACTTTCATAACAAAAAAATAGAAACACCTGATGTGCAAGGAACCGAAGACAACATTAATTTTAAAGGAATAAAAACATTTTGTGAACAACAACAAACGTGTAAGTACGTAACTGAAGATAACTTTCATAATAGGGTGACATAAACATTTACAGGTAGTTCGAACGACTCAGCCGACTCGAACGAACACGACGGTGTACGCATGGAGCGCGTGGGGCAAATGGAGCCAGTGCTCCCGAACCTGCGGTGGTGGCGTCTCCGTGCAGCAGCGGTACTGCCTGCCCAGGGATCCTGCAAGGTAAAATCATATTTATGCCTATGGCATACAATACAAATTAGGTTTATTGAAGAATCTTCACATCGGAGATGCTTCGGGCATTTCGCTGTGGCTAATGCTCAACATTCACGTGTCAATATATTTTTGTCATATAGAGTAAGGAGAGAGTAAGACATGCGCTTGATGGAAAGCATATCACTTACCTATGACAGTGTATGTCCATCATATGACTGGCCTCGTGGCTTAGTGGGTAGTAGCTCTGCCTGCGAAGCCGAGGGTCGTGGGTTCGATTCCCACCCAGTGCAAATATTTGTGTGATGAATTCAAATGTTTGCACTGTGTCTGGGTGTTTCTATGTATAATAAGTATGTATTTAAAACTATATGAGTATTATATCAGCTATCTGGCCGCCATCGTACAAGCTTTGCTTAGTTTGGGGTCAGATGGTGTTGTGTGTGAATTGTCCACCAATATTTATTTATTTATTTTATCATAGTACAATGCAGCAGAAGATAAGAAACCCAAATTACTGTCCATGCAATTGTCACCATGGAAATTAAGGTGATCTACCTCTTTACTCCGTAATTTCTCAAGAAACAATAACCTTGAAACCGGATTACTGTAATGTGAGCACTAATATGCACACATTACAGTGATCTTTTTTTTTTTTATAGCATAGAGTGACGAGACGAGCAGGTCATATGCCTGATGGTAAGCAACATGCCTGCCACATAACAGCACAGTATCACGCAGCTATTGGAACATGATAGTCCAAATCATTACCTAGCACTGCACTGCGCTCGTCACCCAGAGATCTAAGATATTATGTCTCTAAGCCCTGTAATTTCTCTGGAATCATTGTCCTTCAAACCGGAACATAGTAATGTTTGGACATTACTGCTTGGCGGTAGAATATTTGGCAAAGGTGTGGTACTTCCCCAGGCGGACTCTGCTAAGAGTCCTACCACTACTACATCTGGTACCTACTTAGGTACTGCTTGCGATAGAATAAAATGGTAAAAATATGGTACTTAAAACTTCATTCAAAGTAACAAACATTTCTGTTAATTGAACGTCAAGACTTGTTAAGTTTAATCTCGCCAAAAAATCTTTTAAGGTGCAAATTTTTTGTAAGTCTGTATGTAGGCATACTGATAATTGCTTTTGAAAAACGTAACTAAATACATATTCTTTATTTAGGCTAATGACCGAGAGAGTCGCGGTCATGCCGGCGGAATGTCAATAATGATATAAATAAATAAACATTAGTGGAGAATTCACACACAACACCATCTGACCCCAAACTAAGCAGAGCTTGATGGTCAGAGAAAATAACAGTCCAGCTCTTTAATCATATTGATGTGGAAAGTACTCGCTTAAATGATTTTCCGATACTTAAAATATCTAATTTAACTCAATCTTCATAAAATGTTAACTCCCCAATGCATTACTGTAACGATCAATATTTTACATACTTTGAAGCCAATCTTGTTGGCCGACGCTGAAACACTGGCTCTTAGCACCAGAGTCTTGATTCTTTGCGACAAAAAATAATCAAAACGCAAACCGACGCCCAAATAATTTGATCTAGAATTTTGTAGAGCTACTGCTAACCAAGTACTCAAGATTTCAATATAAGCTTGATTCTAAAATAAATTATAAATAAGGTCATAACTGATTCCTAAGACTCTTTACAATAATAGTTTAAAAAATAAATAAATGGTCCGTTGTGAAAAAGATATGCTTTTAAAAAAAAAATGTATTTTATCATATTGTAACATATCTTATTGTATTGTATCTTATTATATTGTAACGTGCCAAAAATAGTTGTTTTGAAAACACTTTGTATAAATTATTAATTTTTCTTTTTACTGTTTCTTTCACTTTTGCTCCAAATTACTCAGATGTCAAATCGATTTTAGAGCAATATAATTTAACCATGTCTGATGACTTTATGACAAACTAGCAGCCCGTCCCGGCTTCGCACGGGGTATGCCACGGCGCTATGGCGGTTTTGTTTACTGTTTGAATTTTTTAATTCGTAATATCTTTTGAATGGAAAGTCCAATTTAAATAATTTAAAAACTATTTTATAGGTAGTTAAATGGGCTTGACCATAAAATAATTTATTTGAATAAGGATTAATATAAACACATAAATAGCATGGTTTGAATTTGGTTAGCATTTTCATTAATGTTTAAGATGAAAAAAGTTGTTGTAGTGACATAACTACAATAGTTGGACATATGCTACCGCGGAGTTTTTTGTAGACATTATGATGTTCTTCAATATTGTTGTACATTATTTTGTTCTATCGCTAATAGTTTCGGCAGCGCATTCGACGAAAGACATTTTAAGACTCATTTTTCTACACCTTCGGTTACATTGTTCAAATTTTACCAAGGATCCCTAATTTTTTTCAAAATGAAATGTAGCCTATGTCAAATTGGAAGAATGTAGCATTCTATTGGTAAACATTTTTTTTAAATCAGCCCAGTACTTTTTGATCCTATTCATTACAAACATACAATTTTGTGCTAGGTAATGATTTGGACTATCATGTTCCAATAGCTGCGTGTTACTGTGCTGTTATGTGGCAGGCATGTTGCTTACCATCAGGCACATGACCTGCTCGTCTCGTCACTCTGTGCTATAAAAAAAAAAAAAAAAAAATACAAAAATAGGTACAAATCTTTCCTCTTTATAATATTAGTATAGATTAGACAAAACTGCTATTGTTCCGAGTAATTTTGTAGTGTAAGGAGTCTTTGCAGAGTCAGTCTGGGGAAGTACAACACCTTTGCCAGTTATTCTACCGCCAAGCAGTAATGTGAAACCATCACTGTATTCCGGCTGAAAGGCAATGTTTGCGGTGAAATTACAGGGCATAGAGATAAAACATCTTATATCTCTGGGTGCCGAGCTGGGTGCACTGCTAGGAAATGATTTGGACTTGTCATGTTCAAATAGCTGCATGTCGCTGTACTGGTATGGTGCTTACCATTACACCCATACCCTGCTCGTTTCGTCTCTGCAAGAAAAAAAAATTGCAACGAGTTCTCCTGTTATTTTATACCAGAACACCATCAAATCAAATTGTGTTCTGCATTACTAGATTAGTTACTACTTACAGAATCAGGTACTAAATGTGGTTCTTATCGACTTGATTATTTAAGTTATGTTCTAGTAGCGAGGGAAATCCGTACAGGCTGTAAGGTCATTTTCTCTCTACGTGTCTACTACCCATTCTAACTTTCTTTGAAACATGGTGCGAAGAATACAGATCGTTGGTCAAAAGATATTATATGGTAGCTTGATAAGCTTTATACCATAAGAATGGTTTACCTACACAAAAATAATTAACAACGAACTTTTAAACTAGTGCAGTAAGTTGGCGGCCTTATCGCTAAAAGCGATACTTTAGAATCAAGCATTTTGTGTGGACGAGTCATCAAGAAGCAGAGTGCGTGATATATATAGAAAAACCAAAAAATAATTGAAATATCACCAAAATATGATTTTAATTTTTTTTTTACTTTAATGTACTGCTTACTTACTGTATTACACGTTGGTAAAAACCCCCCAATTTCGATGTTTAAATATTTTAATTTATTTAATAAATACAAAATAATTGTTGACCTACCAAAAATTTTTGAAGTCTGCGTGTGTCGTCATAGGTTGCACCGTCGCGTCCCGCGTAACATCACGCGAGTTGACGCTCGAATTCGGACCTAAATGTGATGAAACATACACCTTGAATAAGTTCAGAACTCTAAAAAAATACGGAAATGGCATTTATGTATTTGTACCAGTCACTCAAAAAATTAAACCTATACAGTGCCAAAACGTTTTAGAGTACATTTGTATGAAAACCAAGGATGAATTAAAAAATAATAACAAAAATCAAACGTACAATTTTGTACCAAAGAACGACATACAGTTTATAATAAAATTATTTAGATTGGAATGGAACAGATCTACGTGTGGTCGGTGCGCCAAGAGATCGTTGAGCAAGGCGAGTCTGTGATTCGTGGGGGTGAACCGAGAGTGGGAAAATGAAACGGCTTATGCAGACGCATAGCATAAGCTGTTTCATTTTCCTACTACTGGAGCTTGGGGCCCTCACTCATAAAACCATAGAATCCACCACGCTAGAACCAGGTGCAGATTGCTAGATAACACAGCTTGCGTTATTGAATATACTGCATTTGATTCATACTTACATGTCTTTTAAGGAACACGCTGGTTTTGTTAACATGTTTCCTTCTTCGTTTTAGCCACTAATGAGGAGTTTGTTTATTTGTATACACTTGAAAAATAGTCAGAGGCGCGAGCGAGGCTACAACCTCATGATACACCACAGCTTCTATGCATATGGAGCAATCATTAAAATGTAAAACAGGATATGTTACTGATAATGATGACAGCGATAGCTCATGCGATATCAGTGATTTACTATCACAAAGGTCCATAATGCTACTTTTTCTCATTCAAAGGACGTGCTTAATGATCCAAATAACGCAATGAATGTCCTTTTAAAACGTATAAAAATTCAAAGACATGTAATAAAGGATAAGATAATAGAAATAAATAGATAACGTTTACATTATTCTAATTTCTCTCCAGTTTTAAAAACATATTCGTGTTTGACAAAGGATAACAAAGCAACGGACACTTGAGTAAGATTAATGTCATATTTAGGGGTCTATGGTCAAAATAAATTATATTTTAAATATAGCCGTTTTAAAAAGAAGAGTGATTTTAGGGTATACAATTTTGAGGTTTATCAAATTTAACTTAAACTTGATGGTGTAATGTTAAAGAAGTCGACTGAACCAATTACTTATTACAACAATTTTGAACAGTATACACAAGAATATTAAATTCAACATTATTTTGATTGTTTTAATGCACAAAATGTGTGTTTTATATATCGTAACTACTTTTTTATATACCAAAGACCATGCTCCGATTTTTTGTGATGTTTTATTACAGATAATACATTACACATAACACAGATTACATTCATGCTACTTTTTATCACAGGAAAATAGCGGGAACTGCGCGAGTAAAACTATGGACGCTGCTAGTAATAATATTTGATCAGCTTAATTGAAAATTTCTGCCATACACAAACTATAATAACATCGGCCGGACAAACCAGATGTTAATAAAAAGTGTTCATAAAATGAAAACTACTAAACCAAACTATACAACATTTCTATGGGATCTAATGGCAGCTATTTTGCATCAAACACAAAAAAAAAACAATCACGTAAATCGGATCACATATCTCGGAGTAATCGATGTACCAACATACACAAAAAATACCAACCGATTTGCGATTTGAAAACCTCGTTCGGTTGGCCCTCTTTTAAAAATGGTAAAACAACAGTTTGTTAGTTATATTACGTTTACACAAAATTCAATGAAATTTTAGGCATTTTTTTTTAATTTCAAAACATTTAATCAGAAAATAAAAATCTCACATTTTTAAATACGGAACTACTTATAAATTATTTTTTAACCCTCGGTTGACAATTGATATCTATTTATTATCCTTTCTTCCTTTTTGTCTTAATTGTTTTATTATCTAGCGGTACAACACGCCATTAAGATAAAATTATCTAATTTAAAATATCTTTATTAAGGAAATATAAGAGTTAGAACATTATACTATGTTCTACGAGTATATTTTTTCCGTTTCCTCTTTTTTAAGCCGATACAAGTTTAAGTGGTGTTTTACAACTTTACTTTAGAATTGAAAAGTTTAGATCTGTATTTTGGCAAATTTTCAATTCTTGCAATGGCTTTCCGGTATTGTTTACTTATATGCTGGTAGAAATAAGCTTAAACATTTAAGACGTTTGACTCTAAGTTGATTTCCAGATAAGCTTTACGATATAGAGGTAAATTCATGAAGTTGTTTTTTCTTAAATGATTTTTAAAGGCTGTCAGTAGTAGGTTCATAATTATAAACTCATATTATTTGCAAAGTTTCATAAAATAAATTGACGTTTAATTTATCCCAAGTTAAGTTTTTGAATATTTAGATGGTGACAAAACATTCAAAATATATAAATATCTGTGATTAGATAACTGGTGAATAACAAACTCTTGCAGTCGTCATCAGTCAATTCGACTTCCTCCGAAGATCAAGGTTTCAAGGATATTGAACGACAATCGATCTTATGATCTAATGATTGCACAGATGTAGGTACTTCGCAAATACACCGGTTGCAATCGATCAAGTACAGATCGAAATGGAATTGATAATAAAAAGCCATCGATCGTCTATAATACCGCTCTGATGAATCAGCTAATGGAATTAGTATTATAGGATATTTTAAATTATTTGTGATCAAGAGATTTGAACAACGTACATTTAAACCTTAACAACTGAGAGCATCAAGTAGTGTTTAAGAAATATCTGAAGATAAAAATTCACTGTGTACAAAAATATGTCCCTATATAACCTTTTGCCAACCTGTCAAATATTAGTGTTTGCTGCAAAACACGAATATTGAAATACTGTATTCTTGCTCCAGTTTATAGGGCAATGTTTCCATATAAATTGTAGTGCTTAAAGGTAAATCATCTTTTAACTTTGGATAACGAAAGCAGTTCTGTATTAGCCAGTGATTTAAACTGAATTTGTTCAAAATACTGCACAGTACTGTGCTGTTATGGATATTTCCTCTAGATAAGAAAAAACACTTTTAAATCCTAAAAACTATAATCGAATTTCAATAGAGTCAGATAAAAAATTACTTCGAAACATTTAACATAACTAGGAACACGTCGTCTCATAATTTTCACGCAGATATTTGAAAATGGAGATTCTAAATAAATACCTAGTAATGTACTGTTGAGTTATTTATTAAACGATTCATATTAATGTCCTATTTTTGTACATTGCCCTTCAAATATAACATTTAGTCATCTTTTCCAAGAAGTGAGAGAGTCAGCTAATAATAATTATAACTCCATTATAATTCTACTAACACTAACTACAATGTGAAAGTTTAGATGATAGTTGTTCGAGTACGTCGCAACGGCTGAACGGTTAGGGTTGAAATTCGAAACATAAAAAGTTTATGGTCTGGAATATCCCATGTTTTTATTGCGGAATTCAGACATTTTGAAAAATTACGGGTACGGGAACTATGCGGGCAAAAAAATCATTGATAGTAATAAATAAATAGTGTCGATATTCCTCACACAACGTCACCAAGCCTCAAACTAAACTTGTATTGTATTGCGGGAGCTAGATAGCTTATACAATACAGTCATACTCATCATATTGAATACAGTCATACAGAATACAGTCAAACTCGTCATATTGAATCACCAATACACATAACAAATATGAATATTTATTTACCAACGAATATAATATTTATTTACATAGAATTAACATTGCCTTTAGAATAAAAAAATATTAGAATGAAATGTCGTTCAGTCTTCGAGTTTTAAACCACCTTGTCTCCGATTGTAATTGTCATTCCACTTGCGATAAATACCAGATAAGTAAGATTGATCGACACAAACATTTGATTATAATAACTATTTCGCCACACTTGTGTCAAAATCAAAAGCTAACGTTTCGTGTCAAAGGTTAACAGTAAATCCGTTCGTACACTAGACGTACACATGCATTTAATCAGATATCTCTGGTTAAGAATTAAGTACGCTGTTACTTAGTAGACGGCATCTCAGGCACACTTCTACAGCTCTTTCAGAAAAAAAGCGTACATATTTTAAAAAATTTTAGGAAATAAGAATAACAGGAAAACTATTTTTTTTTTCGAAAAAGATTTGAGATAGTACATTTATTTACTTAATATTAATTACAAAGTTACGTACTCAGCGAAAGCAAGCAAAAGCATAAACTGTTTAATCTATCGAAGCTTCTGATGAATCACATAAATAAAAACACAGACACATAATCAAATCAAATCGCTTATTGTTTTGTTTTAATTGTTTGATTCACCAATATTGTCGATGGTCAAGTGTAAACATATCTTTTTTTTGTTTTATAAAATTTCTACATTTCTATTGAATTTGCATTTGAAGCCGGTGGGTAGTAAAAGGCATCTATGATCAACTGCCGTAGAACCCTTAAGAAAATGGATTAGCTTTTCTAGTTGAACACAAAAAGCTTGAAACATAATTTAGCGGCTCAGCAGTGGAACATATCCGAAACTATCAGTATTTTTGATTTTTGATATTTATTCTCTGAAAAGTGAAGCAACTGACTATAATTTAAAAATGTAACTCACATATTTCATTTATTTTAATATAATCAAAAATAAACTATAATGAAAATAAATATCATCGATGTATCCATATTTTTTATTTTAGTTGTTGTTACAAAAACCTTTTCACCGATTTCGATAATATAATTTATTTATAAACAAAAAATGGTTGTCTGTAAAGTCGGGTTACTGACGTTAGTTGAACGTGACAACTTCAACTACGCCTTAGAGCGAGGTAACGCCGGCAGCGAGGTAACGGCGTTAACAGCACATGACATAATGTTTTGCGGGCGTGCGCGTTAACGTTGTCACGTCAAAATATATTTATCAAATTCAGTTCGAGGTACTTGAGAAATCGGGGAATATACATATAAATATGGTTGTTGAATTGATCGTCCTATTCTGAAGTCGGTAAAAATTTGTTGTTTTTAGTTCAGCTTCGTAGTTTTGTGTACGAACATATTCTCGTTAATACGACCTCCACCGCCCTATTCGCGTCCGATGTTGTCAAGATTAAGTAACAGTTGCCATTGTACCGAATTAAGGTAATATTGATGTTAACAACGAATAAACGGTCAAGTTCGAGGTTATAGAATGTTTGTGTGAAATACTGAACAAGTATTCGAGAATTATTTCCCGCGATAATTGAGGTTGAATTTTTATTTGTGTAATACGTTTTATGATTTTGGTAGATTACCGTTCTATTTTCTATTCATTTAGCTATATTAAGAAATGGTATTTTTTCATATGTGTCAATGTTTTTTCGTAGGTATATGAAATTGTTCAAAATGACAAATAGTGATTGGTGGCGAGAAAGACTGACTCCGCAATCATAGGTTCAAATCCTATCCCAAACGTTTGAGCATTTTTCTAAGTGCAATTGTACAAGACTGTCGTCATGATTGGTTTTAATGGTGAAGGAAAACATCGTGAGAAAACCAGTGGGTTATAACATTTTTCAAGGACGACGTTCATTTGGCCAGTGTGATGGATAATGATTCTTAATCTCTCCTCGTAAGAGGAATTGAGTCCGAACAGTGTAAGTATATAAATGTATACCTACCTAGTATAAAGTACGCTGCTTACGTATTTTTCCATCCAAAAGTCTTCTTCAGAACAAACATTACAAGTTTGACTGACAGCCTCACAATTTAATGCCGTTTTGTTAATGGCATGATTGTTATCATTTTGTTTACAAGCATCGACTGTAATTTACAAGATTGTCGGTTAAATCTCGTAGACGAAAGTAGATTAGTATGTTAACAAGATAACGATGTGTTGTAAACTGCGCATAGTGCATTCTGTGATGGTATTTTCATCAGGTTTGTTTGTGTATGTTCGGAAAAGAATTACGAGTACCTACTGTGGACTTGAAATAGTGACTCACAACTTTCAATCCTGCGCTATTATCTTCTGAAGTAAATTATGACACAGCTGTAGTTTTATGATTAATTTTGCTCCAAATACGGCTTTTCCAAAATCTAATAAAACTGTCAAAAATAAATTCATGATTGCGCCAAAATTTGAGAACCATACGTGCAATAATTTTATAAATGTAAGTACCTACTTTTTCACTCATACATACTGTTTTTTTTTATCTTCTTTTTTTTTAGCGGCTTATGTCGCACAACGACAAGCCAGCCGTGAAAACACAATTTTTTTTTCACAGATGTCGCACAACAGTTTAAACAGTGTCCTTTTAATGTCACTCGCAGGTACATATAGGACACTTTGAATTATTTATCCCAAATATCAACTAAATTCACACCGTATTGAGTGAGAATGGCTGATCGTACGGACTGCATTCGTAAGCATTCTACTAGAATATCATGTACATCTTCGACCTGTCCACAAATGTCTGTCGCAAGAGCTAGATTCTACTAACCTCATGAGATACTTAAATTTGTTTACGGTTATTTGTCCAGAGCGGAATCTGTGGACCATCACTATCTTCATTATTCGGCCATCATTGTCTCTTCATTCGACAATATTGGTAAGCGTTGGTATTTTAGACGTTTCTTGTATAAAAGTGTTAAACCAAATTCCTTTCTGACTTCAAATTGCGTCATAGTGTATCTTCCACTTTTAAAAAATTAGTTTCTATCGCTACAGATAATTTCTGAGGTTTCTGGCATTACCTACATATATTTCTGACCCAGTAAGTATACTCGTGGCTTCTTTTGCTCTTTTATCGGCTTCGTCAGTATCTCGGATACCAACATGTAATGGGGTCCATTGTAGCCGTATATCAATATTTTTAACCTGAGTGATAATATTTTTCGAAATAAGAATTCGTGTACTTATAAAGTTAAATATTATGTATTTAGTTTGTCTAATATTTCTACAAGCTTATCAATTAGTACAATATTATAACCATTTTCGATATCTAAAAAAATTGCCAATGTGGGTGTGCGAGTGGTACACCCTATCTATGCACTCGATACAAGGCGTGCTATTAAACTGCCCAAACATGACTGATTTTTTAAAAAAAAATTTTTTGGTAAATTTTGAGATAAGAACTCCTAAATCGCTATTTGTTCGATGGTGTTAAATTTAAATAAAACTAGCATCGCCCCGCGGTTTCACCCGAGTAGTTCTTTATCCTGTTAACTTCCCGGGATAACAAATATCCTATGTATGGATTCCAGATCATTTTCTATCTCGGTATGTATTTTATTTCATACAAATCCCTACATTGGCTTTTACGAGAAACAATAACAAACATCCATCCATACTTACAAACTTTCGCATTTATATTTTAGGTATTATTAGATTTATTAGGATATTTTTTTTATGAATAATTTTTAAGTTAACCGGATAACCGGATGTAGTTCTATATATACACTAAACAAAAATAAACAAAGAATAAAATAATTTTGAATGAACAAATAAAGAATTCATTAAATGAAATCTATTCTAAAAGAATTGATTAATTGAAAATCTTAAATGAGAAAAAAAATCTAGTCAACCGGACAACACGAGGTGTTGAGATGTTAAAATAAAACGGAGGGTCTACCGCCTAACTAGAAATGTCTAAGCTTTAATACTGCTCTCTTTTTTCTTACCGCTTGAAATGATAAAGACCGCAATGGCAAAGCGAAAGCCGATTACATAGGCGGTAGAAGGGCGGGTCAGGCCCGTCATGATTACAGAAGCGATCGGTCTATAATAGTCTATTATACATATGTCTACAGTATCGGCAACTAATTAGAAAACACTCGGCACTCTTTCACGTAAAAACTACAGAATGGATGGGGCTGAAATTTGGAAAATAAATAGATAATAGTCTGGAAGAACACATAGGAGTCTTTTTATCTCGGAAAAAAAAACAGGAGCAACGGCAATAGGAACTACGTGCGTAAAACCGCGGGGGCGGCGATTGGAAAAGGTTGACCACTAGATGGCGCTAGCAGGAAGTTACCTCGCGGTGTAGTTTTATTTCCATGGATTGTAATTATTCTTGTAAGTCTGCTAACATTACGGTTGGCAGCTTGTCCCAAAATATGAATTTTTGAAGACTCTTACAATCTTAAGAGTTAATAAACGGTAACAAGCAGAGGAGAGAGGAGCTGATTCAGCACCTCTCCTACAACATAACTCTATCTTATCTAGTGATGGGCATGGAAACAAAACATCGATGTTTTTTTCCGATGTAATACATCGGATAGTGACATCGATGCAACATCGATATGACAAAAAAAACATCGATGTTTTTAATACATCGATTATTTTTTCTATATTAATACTAGCGGCCCGTTCCGGCTTCGCTCGGACCATAACCTAGACACTGTCTGCAGCGCCATCTGCTGGGCTTATTTGTGAATCTAAACCATCCTCGAATCCACTTGGACACACACAAAAAAAAACCATTCAAATCGGTCCCACCATTTACCTTTACCTAGGAGGAGTTCACAGTCAAATGATTAAATTACTAAAATTTATAAATAGAGGTTGGTGATAAAAGAGCAAAAATTTTGGGTTGTTTATATTTGTTGATGCCACATTATAAAAAACTAAAAACAAAAAAAAATGTCCAAAACTTAAGAAATGTTAGGGGTGAACAACCCTTATCACTTAGGGGTATGAAAACTAGATAGTATCCGATTCTCAGACCTACTGAATATGCATATAAAATTTGGCAAAAACAGTAAAGCCGTTTCGGAGAAGTACGGTAACTAACATTGTGACACGAGAATTTTATATATACAATTCTATAGAGGAATGATTTGATTATTTGTTTGATTGTACCTATGGAGTATATTCACTCCAAAATCGCTATTAAACCATTTTGAAAAGTTCTATCATTGTTAGAATTATCATTGTTACATTATCCCTCATTAACATAGGCTAATTTTTATCCCAAAATCTCCAGGATCCTAAATAAAGGATAGGATAGAAGGATATTTCTAAGTAAAGGTTAGAACGTGTACAGTACAGGTAACCTTACTTTCAATTTTTTAAATCAACGTGTTTCTTTGTTTCTTGAAATCGAAAAGAAGAATTGGGTACCTTCATTCGTTCTAAACAAAGATAGTTTTACCTCAAAATGATTCAATTTTAGTAGGGTTATAAGGTAGGTAGTTTAGTGCCATAGATTTTTTTCTTTTTTTGGACACAACGTAACTTGAATTTATTTGAGTAGATTTATTTGTTATATTATTATCACACTACTCGCATTACTTACTATATTTATTACTGATATGATTCAAACATGTGACTATTAGGTAAATTAAAAGACGTTTCTTTGGGATAAAATTTAAATTAATCATGATAAGACTATTCTAATAATGAAACGCAAGATACTGGCTATAAAAGCTATAAGCTATATAAAAGCTATAAGCTATAGAAGCTATAAAAAACACAAACTTTTTCTCTTCGATACATCGAATAAAAAAACATCGATGTATACTCGAATGTTGAAAAATTAACAATACATCGCTTTGATTCGATGCATCGTAACAATACATCGAGTGTTTTTAAAACATCGATGTATATCGTCCACTCCTAATCTTATCTAGTTAATCTAGTACAGTGTTTCTCAAACATTGTTCTGCTGCTATGGTCCGGTAAATTTCACACTGCCACTTCGTGACCCATCGGGTTGAACATTTCGTAAAATAATACATTATTATTAATAAAACTCTTTAGGAACTAGGTACATATTTATTATTAATTTGTTAGTCTCTAAATATTTTTTTGCGAAGTATGGAGATGCTGCTTATTTTAAACTAATGAGTCTATGTTCGTGGAAAATGACGAAAGTTTTATGCGAAGCTCCAGTTCTACTTCAAGTCGGCTTCTGTATTTATTTAATAAGTAGTATCTATTCTCGAAATCATATCGATAAAACAAAATATATAAGACTGGTATTATATGTCTGTACTTTCAACGGTTTGTAAGGAAAAAATAATGACATGATTTCAGCTGTTTTTTTTTATGTCCTTTGCTATATCCAGAATCATACGCTTTACCATGCTATTCGATAATACTAACTGACTTACAATCAATAATACGTAGGTATTATGTGCTATGTGCCAAGCTTGTTGCTGACCATCAGGTACATGCCCTGCTCGTCTCGTCACATATTATATTCACCACGATAAAATAAATTGATTGGAATTTTGCGACCCGGTATTTTGTTTTCATGACCCGGTACCGGGTTGCGACCCGGCGAATGAGAAACGCTGATCTAGTAGATAGCAGGACTGAACTGCTGAATACTAGAGGCAGTTGGTATTAGGGGTGCGAAGTTCGAGAACGTCCACGTGATTCATCCTGGGATTGGGATCAGACAAAACCTTTCCAAACACTTTTAAACAAAACAATAGCAATCATATAAATATAACATTTCTTTCGAAGTAATGTTAAGATCCCACCAAAACTGAAATGTAAAAGAGGAGAGCCAAGTTTAGTACAAAAATTATGCTTGGCTGTGGGCTTCGCCGCAAAAATCTGAATCTGAATCTGGAGATCTGAATGAGTGCCAAGTTCTATCCAAAATCCAAATATTTATAGGAACAAAATAACATTATGGCCAAGTATTAAACTGTATTTCTTTGATTTATTGGATAGCTATAACAATCGCTGTTATACCCCGTTACATGATTCCAGTCCAGCGACCGAATCCAGCGCTGGATTGCTTACTGGAATAATGTAAACCGGCACTGGAATGCATTGCCACTGGATTGATGCATTCCAGTGCCGGTTTCCATTATTCCAGTGAGCAGTCCAGCGCTGGATTCGGTCGCTGGACTGGAATCATGTAAACGGGGTATTATTTAAAAAAATGTTAGATCTTAAAGTAGATTAGATTTAACTTGGAACTTGACTTTGACTTGCATTACGAAATTCAACGCCTAAATAATATGAATAATTAAATAAATATTGGTGGACAAAGGTATAAATAAAGTTATGAAATATGAGATGAAAGTTTGTATGAAACTGTTTATTCCTAAAACATATTCGCATAAAATTTTGCATGAGTTAAGCATGATCAAAACAATGAGTAACGTACCTATTACAGTGTTTTTCAAAAATTTTACCTCCAATGGAGATGAAAGTTCAATCTTGATTAAACTTTTTGTTCTTTGAACATATTTGCATGAGATTTCGTAAGCATAGAGTAAAGCCTAAGTAATAAGTAATTTAATACAGTTTTTTCAAAAACTCGATCAACTTAGGTAAGGGAAAAGATAAAAAAAGTGTTAATATATCATATTCTGGACTGAATTTTTTTAGACAACCCATTTGCAATATATTTGTTGGCATATTACATTTAATTGGAAACATGTACTTATCATCCAATAACCCGCTCGGCGAAGGTCGTTGTATAGCGGGATCTTAGACCATAAGCAACGCTTATATACCCACTATACCTAGAACCCAAGATGCGTGAATAGTGACTGGTGAGCTTAGTACGTTATTTTTGGCACGTACCGAGTAACCCGGTATTTTGTAGCAGCAATTCCATTAGATGAGATCTAGTCACTCAGGTTCATTTAATATATTAATTACACGCTAGGATCGTGACGGGATTGGCATCTCACTTAACAATTCAATTAGGATTCTATCTCGTCTAGAGATCAATTACTTCGGCATTTTGTCCTGGTGACCGTACCTACGTTTAGATAGTTATATTTTAAGATGTTTATCAAAAAGTGAGGTATTTGAGAATTGTATTGCAATATTTTATATAAAGCTAGCTGATCCCGTAAACTGCCATATAAATTATCAACCGAAGTGACGCGACACTTCACGTAGGGCTTTAATTAATGAACTATAGTAAAATTGTTCGGATATCGTTCGTGCAAAATTAATAAATATTACGATTAATAGAACCGGCTAAGTTCGTGTTGGAATCGTGCACGAAGGGTTGCGTATCATCTAAAAGAAATAGCAAAAATATGTCTGTTGCATGGGAGCTCCTTAAATATTTCTTTAAATTTAATTTAATGATTTCTTTTCAAGTGAATGATCTAAATAGTGTGTTAAAATTTCGAGCGTCTACCTGTTGTTGTTAAAAAATCTAAGCCAATGAGGTCCCGGTCCCGGGCACATTCAATCAAACTTCAGCTTTGTTATAGTACAAGCAACGCCCCGTGCTTTGACCGGCGTATGTTTTCATCCTGTTATTTTTCCGGTATAAGAATTAGCGTAAGTGGTATCTGTGTAGGTAACTATCTAATTTCTTTCAGATCCCTTGAGCAGTTTTTTCGTGAAAGATAAACAAACATCCATCTATCCCTACAAACTTTCGTATTTATAATATTTGCAGGATTATAGGTCTGGGGGTCTACCGCCGAACGAAAAATGTCATAGCTTTGATGTTTCTCTCTCTTTTCTTTTCGCTTGAAATGATAGAGACAGCATTAGCAAAGCGATAGCCGATTTAGTTAGGCGGTAGAAGCGCTGGTCATAAAACTTAACCGTGCAAATCTTAGAACCACGACCATATCCTATTGCTGTTTAAGGCTATATTTTATGATGTTGGTTACTACCGATATTAGTACCATTTCTAGATGTCAAACAGTCAGTTATAGTGAATACATTACGAAATTGCTTTCCGATTTGTTTAATATTTATTTTACGAGCGAAACTGATTGGTTATTTAACGATTGGTACAAAGGCCGCCGATGCAATGGAGTTCTCATTAAAATCTCTTTGGTCTTGTTACTGTGTCCCAGTAAGTAAGATAAACAATTCTAGCTTTTACTTAGAATTTAAGATGTGAACGTTCCTTAGTATTTAATTACTCAATGAAACTGTCGTTTTACAATTTCTTTGAGAGAATCTGTTCTTCACATAGACGTATTTAATGTGTACCGCACTCCGCTCTACTTTTGCCAAGCAAAAAATGTTGTACCTTTGCAATAGTTATTTTAAAAAAAGCCTAAGTACGAGATGCCTCCATGTCTGATAACACTCTTGGTGCCCCGCGAAGGGTCAGGCGTGTGGTCCGCCCACCACTTTTCGGCTGCAGAGGATAGGGAGAGCGGTGCACCGCAATACCGACACTCCTCTTCCCCTGCAGCCCCACCAATAAAAAAATCGTACCTATTGCATTCAATTTTGAGATATAACTCCTAAATCGCTATTATAATCGCTAATCGCGCCCGATACTAAATTTATGTATTAACACTAGTTACAAACGGGTAGTCAAACGGAAATATCGAGACATTCAATTTTACAATTATAATTAATGTTTTTAAGATAACCATATTACCGGAAGTAGGTCTGTAAATTACTATACACTGCACAAAAATAAACCACAAAAAAGGATGTTTAATTCAAAACTAAAATGAAACGAAAGAATTATCGTAAATGATTGAAAATTTTAAACGAGAAAAAAATACTAGTCAGTCCGCCAACATGAGGTGTTATTATATAACGTCTGTCGTCCCATCATAATTACAGAAGCGGTCGATCTATACTGAGTCTATAAATATCTAAATTAATAAATCTAAATAAATAAATATTGGTGGACAACTCACACACAACACCGTCTGACCCCAAACTAAGCAAAGCTTGTATGTACTATGGCGGCCAGATAGCTGATGTAATACTTATGTAGTTGTTAATACATTCTTATTATACAAATATTATATTATACCTATCTACAGTAACGGTAACTAACGATTTAATAGAAAATATTCGGTAATCCTATATACTAACGGTAACACTATAAACGCGAAAGTTGGTAAGTATAGATTTTTGTTACGGTTTCATGTAAAAACTACTGAACGGTACCGGCCAAAATTTGGAACATAGATAGATAATAGTTTAGGAAAAATCATGCGCTACTTATTATCTCGAAAAATAAAACGAGAGCAACGGGAACTACGCGGGTAAAACCTCGGGGGCGGCGACTGGAAAAGGTTGACCACTAGATGGCACTAGCAGGAAGTTACCTCGCGGTGTAGTTTTATTTCCATGGATAATGAATGATTCTTGTATCTCTATTCAGGCTAACGCTATAACAACAACTTAACAATTTTTGTAGACTCTTACAATCTTAAGAGTTAATAATCTATAAACAGCAGATGAGTTGATTCAGCACTTCTCCTACCAAATCTAGCTAGCAGTTAGCAAAATATCAATACTGAACTGCTGAATAATAGATGCATTTAGTATATGGGTGCGAGGTTCGAGAACGTCCACGTGATACGCGTCCTGGCCGCACAAAAACTTCCCAATCACTTTGAAACAAAAACAACAACAAACATTTAATTTTGACATTCCTTTTGAGGTATTGTTAAGGAGATTAAGGACGAAATTCATGTTGTCGGGTTAATTAGTTATTTTCTAGTTTAAGGGGAGGTTGGCCGTAATTTTGAGTTTTTAAAACAAATTTGAGACCTATAAAATAGTGTGTTAGACTTTGATAAAAATATATGCATTAGTTTAGGATTTAATTACTTACCCCTTTTCATGTAGTTTTTAGGGTTCCGTAAAACGTAAAAACGGAACCTCTCCTTTTGACGTATTGTTAAGAAATCAAAAACACAATTCATATTGTCGGGTTGATTATTTCTTTTTCTCGTTTAAGTTCACTTTTAAATTACTCAAAACTCTTTTTATTATTATACTCAAAACAAAAATAAACAATGAAGTGTTTATTTTTGTTTTGAGTATAATAATTAATAATAAAAAATAAATATTGGTGCACAATTCACACACAACACCATAGATATAGTTAAATAACTTTAATTGAATGCTTTAAAATATGAAGCGGTTTGACCCTACTTTTGTGATAAGAACATCATCTGGGCTGTGGAATGCGTTGCCGGAGTGGGTTTTTCCCGATGGTGTGTTTCTCAATGTCTTCAAATATTTTTTCTAGGTAAACATGCTCCATCTTAGGCCGCATCGTCGCTTAACATCAGGCGAGATGGCGGTCAAGTGTTATAATAAGTATTAAAGCTAAAAAAATGCAATAAATTATTTGAATTACTAATTATATCCACCTTTGCATTTTAAGTATATAAATATACAGAAGATAAGGTTATTATAAACGTTTAACGTTGACAATAAAACATTCGCCCACTATCAAGACGCCTGCGACCAATCGACCACCTAACAAACAAAACACATTATCATCATATCGATATCACAAGCAATTAAACCACGGCGTCTTCGAGTTTCATAATTTTAATTACAACACAAAGGTATCTCGCACCCCGCTGCGCCAAGGAATGCCCTAATGACGGACTGAAACAATGACGATTCGATATATCGATGCCTATTCGATACTATCGGGAATCGGAATTAATCGATGGGAGATAGCACGCGTCAAAGAATTGATATGTGTAAATAAAAAACTAGTGTATTGATACGATGCGACGGTATGTCGTAGTTTCTAATCAACGCATCACAAAATGTGATTTTGAATCGTACATTTCTTGAGACTTTAGAAGACCAAAATGAATACCGAAAAATATCAGATAAATTATGGCACGCAAGTCGTAAACCTTTCGCCTCTAGTTGCCAAGTTCTTTAATAATCCACTCTAAAACCTTTGCTAACTATTCAGCACTATAATTCAAATCCGATAAATGTTGTGACGACAAGTTTAGTCTAGTAAAGCGAAATCGATACAAAATGAACATGTTGATGTGAAGACAGAAAATACGGACGAACGACGGCTTTGATGATCTAAGTATGATTGCTTGCCACCGACCGGCAAGATGATAAAAATAATCACATTCAAGATAAAAGCTTTAATCATTTGTCACAAAAATTTAACACATTGAAAAATGAGGAAAAATTCAAGAATTAATTGCAAATGAAAACTGGATAGGTTGGAAAGAATAAAGAACAAGAAATACCGGTGGAACGTCCGCTATTGTAAACTTCGATTTAAAGTCTAACAACACTGAGTCCTTAGATTCAGTGTGGATTCCTTAAGAAAAATATTGTCGACAATACTACAATGGTAAACTTAGATGTCAACCAGAAACGGCTCTCAGATTCTTGCCCGAGTAAAGACTATGACAACGAAACTTTTTTTATATTTTTTGTTTGTTTATTTGTATGCTCTTTCTTTTTTTATATTAGAAAACCATTTTTTTTTGTTTTTCTCTCTTTATATCGCGTGGAATGACTAAACTATATAGTATCTACTTCACCCTTGTGTTTTAACCTCGTCATCCGTCCTACATAATGTTAACAATTTCTACGTGACTGTACTCGGCAACCGAATAATTTGTGTTCAATGGATAAGTAATTACAGATTCCTGATCGTTATCAGTGACGTTATGGCAATCAGGATCTTTGATTAGGCCTGCCAACGGAACGGTACCTCACACGATGTATAACTTACAAAAATACATTACGTACGTAGAGTACGTATTTAGTTACTTTATTCTATTATTGTCCTTTCAATATAATATGAATTTTATGATTGGATTTCTAACGAATTCAGATCTCCTAAAATCTTGTTTCTACAGTAGGTATTTTATAGTTATTTGACAGATATTTAGTTACAGAAAAAACCTTTGGATTCAATTATCGCAGGCATCAAAACTGCAAACTAGCAAAAAACTGAATTACAAGTAGTCTCCCAAATTCAATATTTTCGCTATTATTTTATCAAGGAACGTATGTTTTAAAATAAATAATATTAGCAACTATTTGTTTGTTTTCAGTCACCGATCTTATCAACTAGGTACAATGTATTTTTTTTATAAAATGCTAATAGTTTTAATCACTGAAGCTTATTACGCTAGTTTGTGAAAAACTGTTTTAAAAATCCGGTTACGATCCCACACTCTTTATCAATGACAATATCAATGAGTTTGAAATAAATTAATTAATTTTAAGAATAAAATGGTCACCATTTTGAATGAAATTAATATTGAATCATAACATTTGCTTGGTGCCACTGTTTTTATAAAAAAATATGTAAGTACTATTCCTTGTACCTTGAACCAAACGAGCGAACAATAAACCAAGACACTTTCGCATTCACAGTGTTAGTCTAAGAATGGCCAAGAAATTTCTCTTACCCCAGTTTCACAGTAAACTCATTACATTTCCACTCCTATAACCCTATGAAACGGCGGTAAACGCAAACCGCATCGTAATCAGACATGGATGACCGCAGTGGGTCGAGTCTTGTGACCCGGAACACAAGGGCTAATCAGGGACTACTGTGCATGTGCATATGGACACAGAAGTGCTTCTTATTCGGTTTAGTCGAGGCACTCAACTCAATAGGGACAAACGATCGCTCCTTCAAAATGCCATCGTTTTGATCACGAGATGCGTAGACTTAAACCTTTCGAAATGTCTTTAAAATTGATCGTTTGGTCTTAGCAACCCTGGCAAAATATGACATGCTTTTACATTCTGACATGGATAAGTCAAATATTTTTATGACATTTAGTTTATATTTCGTCAAACGTTTTGAGTCGTGAAAAATGTATAACAGTCTGATTTGAATCATTAGAGCATCAAGTCTTAGTTTAGCGAGGCACCTATTTGAAACACGTGGAGTTTTTAAATCGTCGATAAGTCACATTTTTATCTAATAGTAGCACTTGCGGTGTAAACCGCGGCTTAGCAATGTTTTATGGTAATTTATTTTCGACAAATATGATTCATAGAAATATGTAAATGTAGGTTAATTTATAACTTTATGGATCAGTTATTAAGAGAAACACTCTATGTGTTTGTCCTCCAGAAAGAATTGGTAGTTACTGCGTAAATATATGTAGGTGGTGAGTTACGTAGGAACAAATAATATACCCACAAAATAAACTTTCGCCTTTATAATATTTATGTTAGAATGCCGTATAAATCACTAATATATTATCAACTTATACATGTGACTGTACTTGACATTGACACCATGAAAACCACAATACGGATTCAATCAGACGTTAAACTTGCGGTTGACGTGCGGAGAAGTGGCACGAAAATTCCTACTACCATCGGTTGGAGGTGATGGGGTGACCTATGGATTGAAACATAAAAGAAAATGTTTTGCTTGATAACTTCACTTTGAAATATCCCATTGTGGAAAAAAAACAAAATAATGGAAGATTTTTTTAACTACCCGTTTTGTTTTACGAGTACGTATAACGAAGACTACCCACGCAATCTCTGACAGTTAAGACTGTCCAAAACTTAAGGTTGCGCAGCATGCTATGGAACTAGCTATGCTCGGAGTTTTTCTGAAGGATCGTAGAAAAAACGAAGTGATTCGCCAGTGGAACAAAGTTATCGACATAGCTCAATGTATTAGCAAGCTGAAATAGCAGTAGGCTGGTCATATGCCTGTCGTAGGATCATAACCGTTAGAGTAGACAACGTAGACGTGTTTTAGAGTGAAGACCGCGAATAGGCAAAAGTAGCGAAAGAAGCACTGCAACTCGATGGAACGACGATATACCTACGCAAGGCAGCATGCAGTGGCCGGAGAAGAAAAGCCGAGGATAGGGCTGAGTGGCGTATCACAAGTTCACGAGAAATCTATATCATGCAGTGGACTAGGGTAGGTTAATGAAGACCCACACAGCCCATCATACGAGTAATATAGGTATAATAAGCTAGCAGCAACGCAAACAATCAATCGCAAAGATAACGTATTGGAAAGCACGGCGTAAAAAATATGGATCTGATGCTAAGTGTTTTTTTATTGCGTAGAGTGATGAGACGGACACGACGTGTGCCTGATGGTAAGCAACACGCCTGCCCATAACAGCACAGCGTCACGCAGATACCTGCGTATGTGCAGATATGATACCATGATGAAGCCAAATCATAACCTAGCACTGCACTGCGCTCATCGCCCAGAGGTATATATTTTATCTCTATGCCCTGTAATTTCTCTGGAAACCTTGTCCTCCAAACTGGAACGCAGTGATGTTTAGACATTACAGCTTGGCGGTAGACTGACAAAAGCATGGTGCCTGGCACTTCCCCTGGCGGACTCTGAAAAGAGTTCTATCACTACAAAAACTGAATAGAGAAACATAAATGTTTTGTGTAATAGGGGAGAGAACTTAGTTTATAATTGAACAAACCTTGTTACGCTAGTAAATAATCGTCTGCCTTTATAAAGTAAAGACAACCTGGTAATTACGAGTATATCTTCGAATGAAATCCTAAATTATAAATGTCAATGTATTTTGTTATGTTTGTATATTTTGATATTTGTTGCTTAATAACGTCGTAACGTATGAACGAATCGGACTGAAATTTGGAACGCAGTTAGATTATAGTATGGAAAAACATATAGGTTACTTTTTATCCCGGGAAATCTACGGTAACGGGAACTACGCGGGTAAAACCGCGGGGGGCTGCTAGTGACTCATATAATAATGATGAAACTTAAAAGTTTATTTAATTATCCATAGTAGAAGTATACTGAAGATTTAAGTTATTTTAGTTTGGTTATTATAACAACAGAACCCCAGTCACGTATATAGTTTTCAGTTACATTAAATGTAAATGTTGTAGTTGTAAAATATAAGTATTTGTGAAATAAACAGAGTCTGTTTGAACACTAGACCAGACAAGTTTAGCATAACATAAACTATGAAAGCGGATACCTCAGCCGACATATTTGCTTTTATGATGTCTGCACGAGGATAATAATTATTATTCGATACTTTGGGAACATAACAAATTTTACTGATATTACCTAAGTATCTTGAAGGATGAAGTAATTTTATTTTTATTCTGTTTAGAAGATACTTTGTGCAGAAATATCCGGGTGAACCGAGCTATTTTCAAAATTTTCGAAATATTAGCCGTGTTTAATTATTTTTTTGTTATTAATAATAGCTTTGCATATAACCGCCATCTCGCTTGACGTTATACAACGATACGGTCTACGGTAGAGCATTTCTATCTGAAAGAATCTGATTCACTCTCGATCTAATATGGACGCCAAGATGGTAACTTTTTTTTTCTTAATGAAGAGTGACGAGACGAACAGGATGGTAAGTAAAATGCCTGCCACATAACAGCACAGTGACACGCAGGTATTGAAACATGAAGAATCCAAATCATTACCTAGGACTGCACTGCGCGCGCCACCCACAAAAGCGGAGTCAAACCGCCTCGTTTGATTATTTGTCAACCATGAAACGATGTTGCTTTTTCGACTTACGAGCCGTCCGACAGAAACCCACTTTTCTTTTGTTTACCAAGAGCACCCTGGATATTTAATACTCTAATACGATGGAACATGATCGCTCTCGATTCTCTCCTCTTTTTCGAAAGTTTGTAAGTATAGATGTTTGTTCCGCTTTCACGTAAAAGCTACTGAACGGATCGGAGCTGAAATTTGGAACATAGAAAGATAAAAGTCTGGAAGTACTTATTATCTCGAAAAAAGCCACGGAAACGGGAACTAGGCGGGTAAAACCGCGGGAGCGGCGATTGGGAAAGGTTCACCGCTAGATGGCGGTAGCAGGAAAATACCTCGCGGTGTAGATTTATTCCCATGGATAATGTACTCTGTGACTCTGTGTGACTCTTGAAAAGCTCCTCCACGTTTTCAGCTTCTCGCTGAGTATTTTTTGTAGACTCTTAATCTTAAGAGTTAATAATATTATCTAATCAGTTGTAAAGCTGATTCAGCACCCCTCCTTAGAGAGCTTCTCTAAGAGATGCATCTCTATCATATCTAGTAGTTAGTAGAACTGAACAGCTGAATACATACTAGATGCAGTTGGTATTCGGGGTGCAAAATTCGAGAACGCTCACGTGATGCGCCCTGGTCGGGATTGGGTATCGGACAAAAACTTCCCAATCACATGTAAACAAAACATCCTCTCACTCCTTCCAAAACATACTTGTAAACTATGTCATCAATCATTACTGAATGGGAATAAATATTTGTATGCCTACCATATCAGGCAAAACATGTCGACAAGCTACTTCGAAATTTTGTGACCTATTATAAATCTTATATATAAAATTCTCGCCTTATATATAAAATTCTCGTGTCACAGTGTTTGTTTCCTTACCCCTCCGAAACGGCTTTACTGATTTTTACCAAATTTTATATGCATATTCAGTAGGGCTGAGAATCGGCTACTAGCTATTTTTCATACCCTAAGTGTTAGGGGTTGTTCACCTCAAACATTTTTTATTTAATTTTTGGTAACATTTTTTTGTTTTTATTTTTTTATAATGTGGCGTTAAAAAATACATACAACCCTAAATTTTTACCCTTTTATCACCAACCTCTGTTTTTTATAGCCATTTTAGTAATTTAATCATTTGACAGTGAACTCCTAAACGACGGGACCAATTTGAATGTTCTTTTTTGTGTGTGTATTCGAAGATGGTTTAAATTCACAAAAATAAGCCTGGCAGATGGCGCTGCAGACAGTGTCTAGGTTATGTCCGAGCGAAGCCGGAACGGGCCGCTAGTATAATATATATTATGCATTATGTGTGTTTCTAATTTACTCATGTTTTGAACAAATAAAATAATTATCTTTTATCACACCAAACGCATGCACCGTTAGCCGTGGTTTTTTTGTTATTAATAATAGCTTTGCACTTAACCGCCATAATGTCGCTTGACGTTATGCAACGATACGGTCTAAGGTAGAGCATTTCTATATGAAAGAAACTGATTCACTCTCGATCTTATACGGACGCCAAGCTGGTAGCTATCGTGAAAACCCCATCCAGGCAACGCATTCTCAGCTTAGACGTTATTATCACAAAAGAAGAGTCGAACCTCCTCGTTTGATTATTGGTCAACCATGAAAGAATTTTGTTTTTCGACCTACGAGCCGTTCGACAGAAACCCACTTTTCTTTTGTTCACCAAGAGTATCCTGGGTTTTTAATACTCTAATACATTACTGTGTTCCGGTTTGAAGGGCAATGTTTCCAGAGAAATTACAGGGCTGTGCGCAGTGCAGTGCTAGGTAATGATTTGGGCTCTTCATGTACCAATAGCTACGTGTCACTGTGCTGTTATGTGGCAGGCATGTTGCTTACCATCAGGCACATGTCCTGCTCGTCTCGTCACTCTTTATTAAAAAAAACGCTGGAACATTATCTCTCTCGATTCTCTCCTCTTTTTCGAAAGTTTGTGAGTATAGATGTTTGTTCCGCTTTCACGTAAAAGCTACTGAACGGATCGGGCTGAAATTTGGAACATAGAAAGATAAAAGTCTGGAAGAACACATAGGCTACTTATTATCTATATTATCTTGAAAAAAAGCCACGGAAACGGGAACTAGGCGGGTAAAACCGCGGGAGCGGCGATTGGGAAAGGTTCACCGCTAGATGGCGGTAGCAGGAAGTTACCTCGCGGTGTAGATTTATTCCCATGGATAATGTATTCTGTGAATCTGTGTGACTCGATTACATCTATCCACGGTGATAGATATCGCATTAGAAAATAATATATTTTTGTAGACTCTTACAATCTTAAGAGTTAATATTAAATTAATTTATTAATAAAAACTTGTAACCAGCAAAAAAAAATATTCAGCAGTTCAGTCTTGTAGTAATATTATTTCTGTGGTTCAGCACCTCTCCAGAATCTCTGAGAGATGCATACAACCGACAGTTGTAGTAGTAATTGTAGTGTGCCAGTATTTTGAGTCGTGTTTGAATTTGTTTCTTGAGTCTCTAAATAGAGTTTTACTTCTGCTATTACCTGCTGTAAGATAGTTTTATTAATTAAATTATTTCTGACGATGGCACGTCTCTGGTCTCCTACTCGTTGCTTCGAGACATTAATATTTGGGATTTTTTCTAAAAATTGTTTATGAAGAATATCTACATATCCACTTGTTTCCAGTTTAGTCAACGTAAAATATGTGCGCATTATAAACTTGTTCATCTGTGATGTCCACTTTTTTCTCGCACAATGATTTTCATTGGTGGGTACAAGATTGTTAGCGCATGCCTCATGCACAACATCCTCAGGATTAGTTGAGATAGATGTAGCACGTGACCTGGTCTGATACTCGAACGATAGAGGTGAAGTTACTGGTGATTAAAATCAGCTTTGTGCTGTTATAGGTGATAGTGGTTTTTGTTGCATTCGTTGTTCGGCTGTAGCATTAACCCAATCTTGCGCACAAGATATAGAGCTAACGGAAGCCCGCTTGCTCGACTCTGGTTCGCATGATGTGGCATCCAGCATCGGCTACAGATGCGCCCCGGCGATCACCTCCGGGAAGCGACTGTAAATTGTATCTATGTTTAACTTTCTCCATTATATCATCAGTGGACATTGCTAGCCCATATCGTCTGGCCAGGACGAGAGAGCGCACAGATGGCTATCTAACCAACCCTCTAGATGCCGCCGTTGGTGTAATTTATACACTCTTCCGCCGCCAATCCAAAACCAACATCCCATAGACTAGACCTAGGAAAGGGCAAGGGTGACTTTTTAACACAGAAAAAGAGTTGAAGGGGTGGAAATGAGGAATGAAAGTTTACATGGTCAATGTTGAAGATAAAACTGTTAAATTCTGAAACTAGACACTTGAAATCCATACTGTTATTACATAATTATTATATTATAAATGTGCAAGTAACTGTGACTATCTGCCACTGAACTGATTTTGATGAAATTGTCTAATAACGTTCTGTTTTTAGGGTTCCGTAAAACGTAAAAACGGAACCCTTATAGATTCGTCATGTCTGTCTGTCTGTCTGTCTGTCTGTCTGTCCGTCCGTATGTCACAGCCACTTTTTGCCGAAACTATGAGAACTACACTGTTGAAACTTGGTAAGTAGATGTATTCTGTGAACCGCGTTAAGATTTTTACAAAAGTTTTTTAAAAAAACAAAAATTAAGGGTGCCCCCCATACTGAGAACTGAAGCTCAAAAATTTTTTTTTCATCAAACCTACACGTGTGGGTTGTCTATCGATAGGTCTTACAAAATGATGTTAAGGTTTCTAATATAATTTTTGTCTACACTGAATAACTTGCGCGAGAGACACTTCCAAAGTGGTAAAATGTGTGTCCCCCCCCCTCTAACTTCTAAAGTAAGAGAATGAAAAAACAAAAAAAATATATGATGTACATTACCATGAAAACTACCAACGAAAATTAGTTTGAACTCGATCTGATGAGTAGTTTTTTTTTAGTACGTCATTACACTATTATTAAAACTTCGATCAAAGTTACAACGAACTACAAGAACTATGTGTACTATGTAAATTATGTTACTTGCTGGAACGGAACCCTTCATGGGCGAGTCCAACTCGCACTTGGCTACTTTATTAGTAAACATACATTTGTATGGGTGTTATATGTATTTTGCGCGGTTGAAGTCGCGGGTAAAAGCCATAGGCTATTTTTAGTAAACATAAATTTGTATGGGTGTTACATTTATTTTGCGTGGACGAAGTCGCGGGTAAAAGCTAGTAATACTCATTTAGTTGTAAATACCTACATACTTATTATACAAATATTATTATACATTTGTTCTGTATACCATATCTACAGTATCGGCAACTAACGATTTAATAGAAAATATTCGGTAATCCTATGTAGGTACTAACGGTAATACCATAAACGCAAAAGTTTGTAAGTATAGATCTTTGTAACCCTTTCACGTAAAAACTTGTGAACGGCTCGGGCTGAAATTTGGAACATAGAAAGACAATAGTCTGGAAGAACACATAGGCTACCTATTACCTCGAAAAAAAAAAACGGGAGCAACGGGAATGGGAACTACGCGGATAAAACCGCGGTGCGGCGATTGGAAAAGGTTGACCACTAGATGGCGGTAGCAGGAAGTTACCTCGCGGTGTAGTTTTATTTCCATGGATAATGTACTCTGTGACTCTGTGTGACTCCTTCAAAGCTACTCTCCTCGTTAATGGCCTCTCGCTGGCATATTTTTGTAGACTCTTACAATCTTAAGAGTTAGTAACAATTTAAAACCAGCAGAAAAGATGATTCAGCACCTCTCCTAAGAGAGCTTCTCTAAGAGATGCATCTCTATCATATCTAGTAGTTAGCAGAACTGAACTGCTGAATGCATACATAGGTACTAGACGCAGTTGGTATTTGGGGTGCGAAGTTCGAGAACGTCCACGTGATGCGTTCTGGCCGGGATTCGGTATCAGACAAAAACTTCCCAATCACATTTATTTTATAAACAAAACATCCTCTCACTGCTAGACTTGTAAACTATGTCATTAATCATTAATGAATTGGAAAAATATTTGTATGCCTATCATATCAGGCAAAACATGTCCACAAGCTACTATTAAATTTTGTAACCTATTATTATATCATGCATTATGAGTGTTTGTTATTTACTCACGTCAAATAAATTATCTTTTATCACCCCAAAGCCCCAAACGCATATACCGTTATATTAGCCGTGTTCATTTTTTGAAGTGCAAACTTCTTTAGGCGCTCTATAGACAGATTTTTCGAGGGCTGTGAAATGGATTCAATCGTCACGCTCGGATATGATAAAAAATCTTCGGGTAAACTCGGGATGCTAGAGCGAGATAATGTGGTCAACAGGTCAGACCAAGAAAGATAGTTGTTAGAGGACATGGGACAATAGATACTCTCACTCTCTCTCGCTGCTCACTACCGGCTACCAGTGTTGACACCTTAGCGACTTTCTCGCTGAAACTAGCGAATTTTTTAACTTTTTAACGGATTCAAATGACGTGTTTGCGACAAAGGGGAATATACTAGCGGGTTGGAGAAGGAAACGGGACGAGGAAGTTAGTTCATTGGGATCAGATCAGTTCAGATCATAAAATGAAATTAACTCATTCTCTTAAACATAAACAACATAGAAGTCTACCACAAACTCTACTTCCAATTTCTATAAATACACATAAATATAATATACATTATAGCAGGGACTTTCTCAATTACATTATTACCATTCTATTCAATAATTTGCATTTTCGTTCAAATCTTGCGTGTTATTAATGTTAATTATTACCTTAAATTATTTATTTCTTTTAGTTTAAATTGTTTAACATTGTAGGTACTCGGAACACCATCCTTTTATATTTCTACAACAGCTATATTTACCGGATAAAAAGGAGCATATGTGTTTTTCCAGACTGTATCTAACTGTGTTCCCATGTTTATTCCCTTAATAATTCAATAAAACCGGCGACTTTTTCAATACTATTTGGCGACAAGCTCAAAATCGAAGTGGCAACACTGCCGGCATGCCGGCTACCAGCTACCAGCTTCAAACGTCAAAGCAAACATAATCAATTGTTGTTATTGTAAATTAATCTGATAACATAGTAAAAAGTGAATGTTTAGTGTTACTCGGCCTAACTCAATGTATAAAAGTGGCGACGAGAATCATCGGATATATCACGAAATTAAGTGATATGACGAAAACTGCATTCCACGCGAGCCATTTGCAATTTCGACAAACGCATTCAAAACAAACACGGGACCCAAACGGGACCTAGGTACTAAGAGAATTTAACCTGATATAAATGAAATTAATTTACAATAACTAATAATATTGGTATTATTTATTGACCCAAATATTTTGTACCTTAGACATCTAAATTTAACTTTTTAATGTTTTTACCATTTTGTATAATTAATTATGTAATGTGAATTTTAAAGATAAACTCATAACATATATTTGCATGCCATATGATGACCTTTATATTTATAGCTTCAACATTATGTAACAATATAAAAATTGTACAACTCATGTTTTGCTAATTAAATAAATTGAATTGAAAACTTATAATTCAGAATACTTTGTAAACATAACAATTTTTTTTTTATAGTAGGTATATTAAAAAAATAAATCTAATCTCAATTTGACCATAGGCTATCAATAATAATTAGAATCAAAATAGTATATTTGCATGTGTGTTAAATACACAATAGTGTGTGTAATATTTTAAAATGCTGTATTAACTCTGCATACTTTAAAAAAATGGCACTGATAGGGATTGCCAATAGAAGTGAAAACTTATATTTAATTAAGAATTCTATAGCTCACTTTAGAAACTACGAGGATGAAACCGGAGGCCGTGGCCTTCACCATGGTCCTGATTTTACCCGAAGATTTTTTCATTTACGAACGTGAAGCTTGAGGTCAATTCACAAAGTGAAACCTCTTATGGCGCACCACAGATTTTTCTTCTGTTAATTGAACTCAAGCGTCACGTTCGTCAATGAAATAAATTTTCGGGTAAACTCTAGATGGCCTTGGTCATGCTTGGCCACGCCCTCTGGTTTCCCCCGCGTATTTACCATAGTGTGCTATCGAATTCTGAGTTATTAGTTTTCACTTCTATCGGCAGTCCCTATGACTGCAATATTTTGATTTTTGTTATTAATAATAGCTTTGCACTTAACCACCATCTCGGTTGACGTAATGCAACGATACTGTCTACGGTAGAGCATTCTACCTTAAAGAAACTGATTCACTCTCGATCTAATACGGACGCCAAGATGGTGTAGCTATCGTGAAAACCCCATCCAGACAACGCATTCTCAGCTTAGACGTTCTTATCTCAAAATAGGAGTCAAACCTCCTCGTTTGATTATTTGTCAACCATGAAACGATGTTGCTTTTTCGATCTACGAGCCGTCCTACAGAAATCCACTTTTTATTTGTTCACCAAGAGCATTCTGGGTTTTTGATACGCTGGAACATGATCTCTCTCGATTCTCTCCTCTTTTTCGAAAGTTTATAAAAGTAAATAAAAAATAAAATATAATAAATTTAGTGTCACAAGTTATAATTACAACTCAACTGTATGTTAAGTAAAACATTACATTGGTAGAAACAATATTGTAGTTGCTTGTTAACATTAAGATGATGAGCTTCAAATCTCCGAACTAAGCTTGAACCTTGTGCTTCTGAGATCCTGTCTGAGATTTGTGCTCTCCCTCAATAAGCTATGCCAGATGCTTCATTCTTAGTTTGCTCAACCTTCTATTTGTTGGAAATTTACATTACATAACTTTACTTAAATTTACATTACATTACATAACATAACAATAGAAAAATAGAATAGATGTTTGTTCCGCTTTCACGTAAAAACTACTGAACGGATCGGGTTGAAATTTGGAACATATAAAGATAATAGTCTGGAAGAACACATAGGCTACTTATTACCTCGAAAAAAAAAAACAGGAGCAACGAGAACAGGAACTACGCGGGTTAAACCGCGGGGGCGCCGGTTACAAAAGGTTGGCCACTAGATGGCGGTAGCAGGAAGTTACCTCGCGGTGTAGTTTTATTCCCATGGATAATGTACTCTGTGAATCTGTGTGACACGATTACAACTGCCGACGGTGATACTCGTATATACCGCATTAGATAATAACATATTTTTGTAGACTCTTACAATCTTAAGAGTTAATATTAAATTAATAAATAAAAATTTGTAACCAGCTGAAAAGCTGATTCAGCACCTCCCCAGCATCTTAGAGATGCATCTCTATCGGTTGTAGTAGTAATTGTAGTGTGCCAGTATTTTGTGTCGTGTTTGAATTTGTTTCTTGAGTCTCTAAATAGAGTTTTACTTCTGCTTTTATCTGCTGTTAGATAGTTTTATTAACTAAATTATTTCTGACCATGGCACGTGTCTGCTCTCCTACTCGCTGCTTCGATACATTCATATTTGGGTTGTTTTTCTTAAAATAGTTTATGAAGAAGATCTACATATCCACTTGTTTCCAGTTTAGTCAACGTAAAATATGTGCGCATTATAAACTCGTTCATCTATGATGTCAACTTTTTTCTCGCACGATGATTTCCATTGGTAGGTACAAGATTATTGGCGTATGCCTCTTGCACGACATCCTCAGGATTAGTTGAGATAGATGTAGCACGTGACCTACGCTTCTACCGCCTAACGAAAAACGCTTTGACGCGTTGATGCTTGGACATCGCTGTCTCTTTTCTTCTCGCTTGAAATGAAAGAGACGGCAATGCCAAAGCGTCAAAGCATCAAAGCGTTTTTCGTTAGGCGGTAGGCCCCCCGGTCTGATACTCGAACGATAGAGATGAAGTTACAGGCGATTCAAATAAGCTTTGTGTTGATTAAGGTGATAGTGGTTCTTTTTGCATTCGTTGTTCGGCTGTAGCATTTACCCACACATCTTGCGCACAAGATATAGAGCTAACGAAAGCCCGCCTGCTCGACTCTGGTTCGCATGCTAGTCCAGTCATTTAAGCTTAAATTTGGTAAGAATCTAGAAATTCGAGATCAGACAGCTGTAAGTCTGTAAATACTTGTAAATTGACATCCTAAAAGTAGTCTCAAAACCTACATATATAATGGTAGGATGTAGGCAACTATTAAATTTCAAGGTCAAAGTTCACAAAAATCGTTTTTTTGCGCTTTTGTTGTAAATATTTCATTTCCTATGGTTTTTTTGCTATTTGTATGGATGAACAATATTGTAGAATACCAAATTTGATTCAGCACCTCGACTAAGAGAGCTTTGCTAAGAGATGGATATCTATCTCTCGGTTCTGGTTATTTGGTTGATTTTCCAAAGACTCGGACAAAGAGATTTGACTTGAGATCTGCGGAATGCGTTGCCTTCAAATCGAGAGTGAATCGGTTTTTTCTAGGTAAGCGCCATCGTAGACATCGTCGCTTAACATCAAGCGAGATGTCGGTCAAGTGTAAACCTACAATAGTTAAAAAATAATATAGCTGTAAACACATCACTTCAGGTTTATATAAGAAGATATACTGATGGATTTCAGGATGCGGCGGAGTAGAAAGAGAAGGAAGCTAGCGAGGAGTCTGGAGCACTTGCGACGTCCAAGGAGCGTTGGTGGGGCAACGTCGATGTTTCCCGACTGCCCTGGCCTCGGACGTCGGTACCACGAGTGTAACACTATGGTAATGTGATACTTTTAATGTTAACTATCTCATAATAAAAGTTATACGTAAACAAAGTTCGTAGGTTTCAGAATGCCTAAATTGGAGAATTTTCTTTATGTAGGCGACGTACGACCCCTACTTTATTTGACTTCTTCTTCTTCTTCAGCCCGTTATCGCCCACTGCTGAGCATAGGTATATTATCTATTCTATGGCATAGGCCTCTTTTCGTGTACGCCACTTGTCTCGATCCTTTGCTAGTCTCCCCGCGACCGTCACCTCGCGTAGACCCGCGACTGTTGGAATGTCATCGATACTTTACAGTTTCGGACTCATTTAACTTAATACGCCACATTTTTGTCATGTATTTTATTAACTGCTATTTGCACCCTCTCTATGGCTTCTGCGTGGGTGTCGCCTATTGCCAAGATAGCAGTGTCATCTGCGAAGGTTGCGATAGTGCCGTTGTCTAAAGCTGGGATATTACTAGTATAGAACAAGTAAAGTGCAGGCCCAAGTACTTTTCCTTGTGGCACTCCTGCTTTAATTTCTTTCCGCGATGAACTTGAGTCTTCTTGTTGAATTCTAAATAATCTGTTCGAAATGTATGATGTTAAAATATCAGAAAATTGTTCAGGTAACAGTAATTTTAATTTGTGACGCTCAGTCAAATGCTTGCTTACTTATATTATAAATACGAAAGTCCGGATTTTTTGATAGTTGTTACCCAAACACGTCGGAACGCCAGGTTGAAATTTGGAACACATTTAGATTATTATAGTCTGGAATACCACACCATACATTTTATGACGTGAAAATAACGGAAACAGAAACCGCGCGAGTCAAACCGTGGGGCGCTGCTAGTAAATAAGTCATAGGAACTGCCGATAGAAGTAAAAACTTAGGTATTACTCAGAATTTGATAGCTTAATTTGGAATCTACGCGGATAAAACCGGAGAGCGTGGACATGAGCACGCCCAACTAGAAATACTGACGCATTTATAGATGGCCTATGGCCATGGTCCCCAGTTTATCCGAAAAAGTCTTATCATTCCCGAGCGTGACGCTAGAATTCAATTCACACCCCGCGAATAATTAAAATCTGTATGGGGCGCGCGGAAATAAGTTATCTCTTCAAAAACAACATCCAACCGAATTGAAAACCTCCTCTCCTTTTTTGAACTGGGTAAAAAGTTACTAGGTATATCACAAAATAATAATTTTATTGTTTTTACGGATTAGTAGGTAGGTACCTCGTACCCCGATTTTCTCGTACTCCGGGTACGAGGTACCTACTTAATAAAACTAAATACTTTTGCCTAAGTACTATATGTTTTGTTTCCAGCCTTGTCCCGGGCCGCAGAGGGACCCTCGCTCGGAACAGTGTGCGGTGTACGACCGCCGTCCGTTCCGGGGCAGGTTTTACACTTGGGTGCCGTATGTAGATGGTACGTACACTTTTTTTATAATATAGAGTGACGAGTAAAGGAAGGACGTGTGCCTGATGGTAAACAACATGCCTGGCCATAACAGCACAGTGACACGCTATTAGAACCTAAAGTATCCAAGTTATAACCTAGCACTGCACTGCGTCACTCAGAGATATAAAATGTTTTATTTCTATGACCTGTAATTTCACTGCAAACATTGCCCTTCCAACCGGAACACAGTTATGATTGTACGTTACTACTCGGCGGTAGAATAACAACTGGCGAAGGTGTGATACTTCTCCAGGTACTATTTTATTTTCCCTTTACTACTTTGATCACAACATCTAACTTTCTACTACTCTACAAGTATAAGCACCCCGCTAATTGTTCCGGCTGCTGGGACTCGGGGCCTTCTTTCACAAAGAGACAGGCAAGGTCATAACCCATCACGCTGGCTGGCATTTTGTTAAATTTTAATTTATCACATAAAATGTATATTTGCTCTGGGTGGGAATCGAACCCACGACCCACTGCTTCGCGGGCAGACTACGCGGCATCTAGGCCAATCAAGTAGGTACCTATCTACATTATAATGTAGGTACTATACAGGGTTATTGGTAATCAGCCTGCATCCGTTTAAGGGCATGTTCTGTATATTTAAACAAACAACTTTTGTTCTACAATTTTCGTTAAAACTTAATACATATAACCCAAAAAAAATTGTATTTGTTGCCCCTTTTTTTGTACTGTTTAGCGACTTTTTAGTGTTTATTCACTTCGGTACATCATTTTTTGCGCGTTAAAGAGCGTACGCGCTCTCGTTACGAATCGTTACGAAGAGTTCGATACTTTTAGACCGTGCAAATGCACTTTTTATTTATTTTGTAAAAGAAAAAAAAAACATTTTTTTTTTAAACTGTAGAACAAAAGTTGACGTATTGAATGTACCTAACATCCCCTTAAAAGGATGCAGGCTGATTACCAATAACCCTGTAGATGTATTATACTATAAGGACATATTATGCACAATCCTAAACTTTTAAACCGGAGTCAGCACCCGCGACACCGCTACTACTGTTTAGCGGTGTCGCGAGTGCAATTGTTTTTTCCATCTCAAAAAATGCCCAAACAAAACGCCTCAGCCCATACGGGATCGTCTCTTCTATTTGATTTTAAACCGAAATGTTAATAGAGTCTATATTTGTTTAACTTTTTGCAACTCAGTGTTTAACATAGGTAATAAACGCGTTAAGGTATTCACTTCAAAAACATTTTGCATTTAGGGCATTTTTTCGCTTGTAGATGCTTAAAATATGTAAAGAATGTTTTTATTTCATTCTTCTGGAAATAAAAATTGCCTACATTCTTCATTTCAGGTAATTCACCGTGCACCCTGAACTGCCGACCTCGAGGGCAGCAGTTTTATGCTTCGTTGGCTCTAGTCACTGACGGGACCCCCTGCACCAAACCGGGCTTCAGAGCCATATGCGTTCAGGGTTCCTGTAAGGTAAGTTAAAACATATTTATTTCATAGTTATAGACACCTAAATAATAAATTAATATATTAATGTTCAAAAAACTGCAAAATTATAACCATAAACTGATATGACTGTACAGCGCCATCTATGAGAACATTGCAGAACTACAACAAAACGAACTACAGTCATTTCTGATGGTTGAGGCACAGATAAGATTAAAATAGTAACCAATAAGTTAAGGTGCCGCTGCCGGTGCGTTTTAGCGCCATCTATCAGTGAGTAGGTAAAGCTTCAACCTACAACATTTAAAAAAATGTTTGTAATGAAATTATGACTGTAGGTTCTAGCGGAGGACCCCCCACAAATATTCTACCATAAATTATTCTTATCAACCTTTGATAAAACTAAGTAAAGAGTTCAATGTTAAGTCATAAGTCATTTATTAATATCGTTAAAGATACATGTCATTTTTACACATAATTGAATTACATGTCATTTTATTAAAATTTACACATTATTGAGTTGTTATCAACCGAATATCAAAGTAATGTAATACTTTACGTCAAATGAATTATGGTCCAATTACTTACATTATCTTAAGTGAAGATAGGTACGATCAAATAAAAACCTTTTAAAAAGGTGTTATAAGTAGGTAGGTTTAAAGTGTGCGCAGGAAGGAGCAAAACACTATAAGTACGACCAATTCTACCAAATATTTACCAAAATTAAATTATGAATTCTAGCGTTTATGAGAGACTTGAATCAAACACTTTTTTTTAAATTATGGAGTAACGAGTCGAACCAGTCATGTGTCATGTGTCTGATTGTAAGCGACATGCCTGTTCGTAACAACACAGTGACACGCATCTATTGGAACATGAAGAGCCCAAATTTTTACCTAGCGCTACACTGTGCTCGTCACCCAGAGGTACAAAAAGCTACCAAAAACACCTTGACCCGAGATTGTTCCTTCTTAGATTATATAATAACTAGCGGCCCGTTCCGGCTTCGCTCGGACATAACCTAGATCATAGAATAGATAATACAGACCTAGATACTGTCTGCAGCGCCATCTGCCGGACTTATTTGTGAATTTAAACCATCTTCGAATACACACACAAAAAAAACATTCAAATCGGTCCCGTCGTTTAGGAGTTCACTGTCAAATGATTAAATTACTAAAATGGCTATAAAAAAACAGGGGTTGGTGATAAAAGAGTAAAAATTTAGGGTTGTATGTATTTTATAACGCCACATTATAAAAAAATAAAAACAAAAAAATTTGACCAAAAATTAAAAAAAAAATGTTTCGGGTGAACAACCCCTAACACTTAGGGGTATGAAAAATAGCTAGTAGCCGATTCTCAAACCTACTGAATATCCATATAAAATTTGGTAAAAATCAGTAAAGCCGTTTCGGAGGAGTAAGGAAACAAACACTGTGACACGAGAATTTTATATATAAGATTATTTTATATAAAGATAATTTCTGAAACTTTATTGAATTAGGTTTAAGTAGGTATTTACGAAGGTAGCTAAGTACCTACTAACCTTCCTTAAACTAGTTTATAAAATGACTTTCTCTGTAGGTAGGTAATGTTTAGTTGACCATGGTCTCTTTTATATCTAAGTAATTTAGCCTGAACCGCTTTCGATTAATTGCTTGCTTTCCTATCTGGAGTTAATCAACCTTTACATAAGTAAGCAGTGGCTAAATATACCTACAGCACTGCATAAGCATAATTCCACTAAAGCCCACTAAATGTTCCCACTGCTGGGACTGGGGCTGATACTTACGTATAAGGGGTCCTTCTATATCTAGCAATATATAGCAATTGACTGGCCTTGTGGCTAAGTGGTTAGTAGCTCTGACTGCGAAGCCGAGGGTCGTGGGTTCGATCCCCACCCAGTGCAAATATTTGTGTGATGAATTCAAATGTTTGCACTGTGTCTGGGTGTTTCTATGTATAATAAGTATGTATTTAAAACTATATAAGTATTATATCAGCTATCTGGCCGCCATCACACAAGCTTTGCTTAGTTTGGGGTCAGACGGTGTTGTGTGTGAATTGTCCACCAATATTTATTTATTTATTATTTATTTAATAGCTGCCGGAAACCAAGAAAAGTAGGTAGATCCTTTCTACTTACATCGGTAGTGCTACCACTTAGGACTAGGACTTAGTAATTTTTGGGGTGTCCGCTTGATACCATTTTGGCAATTGTTTGTAAGGACATTGCAAAATATTTAAAATTCTCTGTGCTGCATTAATTGTAGTGTGAAGTTACGGCTCGTTTAGTCGGAAGAACAGCGACTGCCGATCTGGACATCCCGGGCTCAAAACCACGCCCACCACTGTCATTCCGAGGTTCTATGTGTAAGTTAGCGAACTTAAAACGGTGAAGAAAAACATTGTGAAGAAACCGACATAAGTACCTATACCTATAGTCTTTCAAAGTCATGGGTCATCCACTAACCCGCACTGGGCTAGCGTGGTGGATTATGGCCTTGATTACCTCTTTGCTAGAGAAGGCCCCGAGTCCCAGCAGTGGGAACATTTAGCGGGCTGGTTGTTTATGCTTTATGCTAGATTTGAACCTATATCACTACTAAGAGATCGGACTTCATATCCACTAGAAACTACAGCTTCTTTAACGCAATAAGTATCATTCAATGGATCTGTAAGCTGCAGAACAACTCTTGAAACTTCATTGAGTAGTGGTAGTTAGTAGAGGTTAGTAGAACGGTAATCTTTGCAGAGTTCCAAAGTCTTGAACATCGCCGAAAAGTTGCTAGTCTTTCGGTTTTTTATCGGATACACTTCGGAGAGTGTGCGAGTGATTTACATGATCTAATACCACCTTGCCCTTTTTTCTATCGGAATGCTCGTAGCTCGAGAAAGCGACATCGTTTCATGGTTGATGTTCCAAAGACGCGAACGAGGAGATTTGACTCTACTTTTGTGATAAGAACGTCTAGGCTGTGGAATGCGTTGCCTGAGTGGGTTTTCCCTGTTGATTACAATCTTTGTGTTTTCAAGTCGAGAGTGAATCGGTTTCTTCTAGGTAAACACGCTCCATCGTAGACCGCATCGTCGCTTAACATCAGGCGAGATGGCGGTCAAGTGTAAGCCTATAAAAGTTTTAAAAAAAAAATGTTCGCCTCGGGAAGTACCACACCTTTTTACCAGTTATTCTACCAACCAAACTGTAATGTGAAAACATCACTGTGTTCCGATTCGAAGGACAATTCTTCCAATGATATTACAGGGCATAGAGATAAAACAGCTTACATTTCTGTCTGCCGAGCGCAGTGGAGTGCTAGGCAATGATTTTGACTCTTCATGTTTCATAAAGCGTGTCTTTGTGCAGTTATGGGCTGGTATGTTGCTTACCATCAGGCACATGTCCAGCTCGTCTCGCCAATATTTACTATAAAGAAAACTCTCTTTTGTGTTATCCTATGTTTACGCCAGTGATGTTATTCTCCCTAGACGTAATGCGAGACAAATGTTGCAACCTTTAAAAGCTCTACTTGCGAGGCAATTTGTCACTAGCTTCCAATTTAGACAACAGTACTGGCCACTTACACTCAACCGTGGCAAATTTCGCCCGACATTATTGTTACAAATGACCACTGCATCGGCTGAGCCCGTAAGACCGTAGAAACAGAATAATATTATACGATCATAATATGGAAATTCTACACTGTACTACCTGTGTATGTTCTTTTACCCAAAAAGTTCCATAATCATAAAAAATGTACTACTGACACGTTAATATTTCTGTTATAAAACTGTTTACTTTTCGCAACGTTTGAAATGACGGAAATGTTTAAATAGCTATAACAAATACTAGAACATAATACATTACCCTGGGTAAGGTAACATGGTAATGGGTAACATGGCCATGTACCCATATTAACATGAGTAAGTTACCCATAGCATACGTTTAAGCTATATTTTTCATTTTAAGCAATAAATAATACACAAATATTGTTGAGATTGTGAGGTCATATTGTAGGTACAACAAAATGTACTTTTCATCGAGGTAGGTTCCATGATGTTTAGGTTCAATTTAAGAATTCAACGTATTTTACAAATGTATACATTTGCACATAATCCTAGCGTTTCAGTATCTGTTACAAGAAGTCAAGTTATATTGTTCAAATAATAATTCATCGCCTTCACAGTCGTAACTCTATGGTTCTCCAATCAGAGGTCAACCCCGGCTTTGCAGCCAATCCATTATAATACGGTAATACAGTGAGATTACTGTCAGAACAATGGCAACCGATCGAGTGCCGTTATAACCCGAGGTGGCGCAGTTACTATTTATTTAATCTGCCCTGAGGTCCGCACCGGTAACGTACGACTGTCCTGAATCCCTACCATGAACTGCACTTGCAATGAGGTGACTCTTACTAATTTAAAAAAATAATTGGCAGTCATAGGAACTGCCGATAGAAGTGAAAACTTATAACTCAGAATTTGATAGCTTACCTTGGAAACTACACGGGTGTAACCGGAGGGCGTGGCCTCGCAATCATTGCATGGCCATCTAGAAATGCACCAGCATTTCCCATAGGCTAATGCATTTCTAGATGGCCATGGCATAATGGCCAGGCCACGCCCTTTCAGCATTTCTCATTAGCTGACACATTTCTAGATGGCCAATAGCCATGGTCCCGAGTTTACCCGAAGATTTCTTATCATACCCGAGCGTGAGGCTAGAATTCAATTCACACCCCACAAAAAATCTGTCTAGGCGCGCCAAAAGAAGTTTTCACTTCAAAAAATGTGTGAGCTTAAGACCGCACGGCAGAAGTGTAAACTAAAATAAAAAATACTAAACTATTTAAACACTACTAAATAATTAAAAATAAAATTGCCCAGTAACACAGCAACACTAAGATAACGTATTAGTATCCTCTTTGCAGCAACACGACAGTAACATGCGGCTGAATGACTACCATCCATGGTCAAGAATAAATTAAAATTATTTATTTTACGCGGGTCGGAAATAGCGTTTAATTCGCAATTTTTTTAGTATTTCCTATTTATTTATTTTATAGGTATTTCGCTAAAAATGCATAAATATGTTGTTTTATAGTGTATGTGTAAGTACTGTGATGAAAATGGGTATCATTTTGTGTGTTTACGTAAGCTTTCACTTCAAAAAATTGGCAGTTATAGAAACTGCCGATAGAAGTGAAAACTTTTAACTCAGAATTTGATATCTTACTGTAGAAACTACGCGGGTTAAACCGGAGAGAGTGGGAGCATGGCCATCTAAAAATGCTGACACATCCCGAGATGACCAATGAGAAATGCTGACGCATTTCTAGATGGGAAATGGCCATGGCCCCGAGTTTATCTGAAGATCGTTCCCGAGCGTGACACTAGAATTCAATTCACACCCCACGAAAAATCTGTCTGTGGAGCGCCAAAAAACTTTTTCACTTCAAAAATAAAGTTTTGATTTTTGTTGCTCAATCACGTCGGAATGTTTGAACGGATCGGTTTCGATCAGTTAGATTATAGTCTGGAATACCACTTAATATGCTTCTTTTTAACATGGGAAAATAACGGGCACAGAAACTGATCTAGTAACACCGCGAAGCGATGCTATTATTCTATAAGTAAAAGTTTGGGTATTTGTTGCTCAATAACATTGTACGTTAAAGTAATAAGGTCGAAATTTTAAAAACAGTTTATGATTAAGTATAGTCTGCAATACCATATATAGGCTACTTTTTTCTTATAAATATATATATCTTTGTTACAATTCGTTTAGCCGTAATTACTTACACATAACACAAGCATCCAATTTAGCTCAATCGATTTTTTTAAGTGGTTTACTTAAAAAAACTTACTTCTTTCTTAGACCATCATTAATTAGACAAATTTAATATCAGCCGAAATGACAATCCAGTGTAACCAGTGACGAGGGCAGTGTAGTGCTCTAGACAGTGAAAAAAAATCGTTTTAAAATAGGCTCCAAGATTTATTGCAATATCTTTTCAACACGAAGTATTTATTCAAAATTATACCTAAGTCCATTAACATCGGCAATTTTATGCAAAAGCCAGTAGACAGTAATCAAAGACTACAAACATTATTTATAGTCCACAAAATGTATTGAATTAAGGCTGTTACGCCAGTTTTCTCGAAGCCGCTTATTGATAATGTCTTGTTTAGTTGTTGCAAGAAATTATAAGTCTGGAGCTACAAAAGGGTACCTTAGAATTTTAACAGGGAGCCAAAGATGACAAAAAAATTACCGGTATGCTATTACTTATAAGATTAGGCAACGTTTGAAAATAAGCGTCAGGAGTTGCCACTTTAGGAAATTGTTAGTGGCATTGTTCTGTATAATATGTTTATTTGTAGGTCTAAAGTGATTATTCTGAGATATTCGTAAAACTAAGTCTAACTATTAGATACGGTTGATAATTATAGACTACGTATTTATATACCTAATAGGATATAGCAAATTTCAAGAAATTTCAGTGGTTAATTTTTCTATTGCCAAGAATTGTTCAAAAAAATTTAATTCAAAGATTATTTTAGAATAATCACTTTGTTGTATTATAAATCAAAAACGATTTCAGAGAGTCAAATTTTACAGACAAGTAGTAAATCTTAAAACCTGTAACAATGCAAAAAACAAGCCAAAATCAAGGGTATGAAAAACATCTAGCCTGAAATTAAATAATGCTGGACATATCTTTTGTATGCTAGACCCATTGTGAGGAAAATCACTACTCTCTGGATTCCAAAATCCCGAAAAAAGACGACACGATTACATCGACGCACATCAAAAAGACTATAATTTAAGACAATTTCAATTGAAAGTCAAAATCAAAGTTCTTTATTGATAAATGTACAATTTACACGTCAATGAATAAAAAAATAAAACAAAAGAAAGGGCATTGATAAAGTAGAATGAAGAGAGGGTAGAGAGGCCGTTGACCTGCAGTGGAACAGGAATGGCTTATAATAATAATAACAATAACTGACAAGTCAGACAACACCACTTTCATTTTCAATAATAATCACCCTTAAATCTCTATCATTCATCATCATTTCAACACCAGCTGAACACCCTTACAGAAGTACCGATTATGGACCAATTATAGCGTTGCATTGAAAGGAGGCTATAAATTAAATCAAGTGCGATAGCAATTGCAAGTCTGGTCATTTATTCTGTAAGAGCAAAATTTATTTTGTTTGGACACTTTTTGGGTGAATTAAAGTCACGGACTCGTGTCATCGTTACCGAGCGCAGCAATCAGCGTGATGCATTCATCACGCTCTTCTCCACAAAATTTTAGGAAACAGAACGACTAGACCTTCGTCTCCTGACCAAGGAGTATAATTTAGCAAATATGAGCGTTATCGTTTAACGGTTTTATTACAATCGTAGCTTTATCAATATTCTATCAACTTTATGTTCAAAATTTATTGATCTCCAATCTCCAATTAGAAAACGTACTACTGAGCCTGACGGATAAACTTACGCAGACTTGATAGTTATCACAACAATATCGCCAATATTGATTTTAAAGAATAGAGGCTCTGGTGGCGTTGCAAGCCTGGAGCAGTGTTTACTGATCGGGGGACAAATTAATCGTACCCTGATTGGAGAGTAATGACAAGGTTGTGGTGCCGCGGGACTGACTGTAATTTAAGGTGAATTCATAAGAAACGCGATCTTTACTTCTGCACTATCTACTAATCTGTTTGATGTCGGTACTAATTCAAATTATTTATTAAATGTATAGTTCAGTTTAGCAATAATTACAAATAAAAAAAACTATTACTAAAATTTTAATTATTAATTATTATGTCCGCTACTTAATAAACATTAAGTAGCGGATATAATTATTATAAAACATGCATAGTTATTTGTTATGTTTTAGTGGCTACATGACCATGAAATTGTTTCTATCGTCTTTCAGTTTTTAATGAACAAATTGATTTTCATTAAATTTTAAGAGTAAACAGTGATACCCCACTAGCATACAATTAATATGATCGAGTTGTTGTAGTTGGTATATTTATTTAATTAAGAATATCCAATACTTTTTTCACAAACATTGCCCTTCAAGACGAGTGGTACTTTCCTAGTCGAACTCAGCAAAGAGTCACACCACTACACATATCAATATAATGTGCTGGTTGGAAGTATCAAAACTGAATTGATCTATTTTGTCGCTGTGTCATTGAAGCACTTGCTAGCAAACTAAGCAAGCTTGGCTCGCAAGCAATCGCGGAATTGTGGAAGCTGCACTTTGCACTTGATAGAAATCCACCTTAAATAACTGCGGCTATAAGTGTAAGTATTGTAATTTTTCATCTTGCTACCAGTTTCTTCAGGAAAAGTAATTCTGTTTCACAATTTCCCTCGGTTATTCGATAGGAACTGTTTTGCTTTTTGACATTTAAAACCTTACTTATTGATCCAGTTTTATACTCCAGACTTAAAAACATCGTGGGAACGTTCGATTTCACAGTGCTGAGGTCATTGGGGTATTGACAATTTCAAATTTACATGAGAAAAAAACTACATATGTACATTGTACATGACATCATTTAAATAACTCATTACAGTAAAAAGAACAAACGGTAAGTAGGTAAATATTATAATACTAATTCTGTGTCGGAAATACTATAGGTAGGTACTCTCGTTACATTAAATTAATTTCAGCGTGATATTTTCGGTTATAGTTTATTTTTTTACAAACTTACGAACAATTAAACACCATAATAGTTTTTCCTCTGAGTTACTTTTTGATTTACCTAGTAATTATTTGTCTGTGGAAAATACAAAAGTGGAACGTAAGATTCCATTTTCCTCAAATAAAATAATTACTTAGCCAAGAACGTACCCATGAGAAAACCAATATGGTGTTTTGATTACAGTAATTTCTTAGAAAACAACTTTCTTATTTATGACAGCTAATTGATAGCTATAAAATGTATGTGGGTCTGCTAAGTATCATTATCAATAGCTGTCGTGCTTAGAAATACTTAGTACGTAAGTTACCGCGCAAAACATCGTAATGGTAGCAGGTGGTGATTAGCGGTTGTGTCCCATGTAAAACTGTAGCTGTGTATAGAGCCAAAACTTACAGATAGTGCAATCCACGAAGACGCGCCCCACTATTCCTCCTAACCGTTTATAGTATATGTGTGCAAGCTTCCGTCAATGTTTGAGTGTTATCGGTACACACTAATTACCAATGAATGCACACGCACACTACAATGACTAGTGAATGGTTCGCGACTGACGCTCGGAGCAAACGCGATTGGTGGAAAACAAAATTGGTGGGGCGCGTCTTCGTGAATTGCACTATCTATAGCCTTCTATTTAGGATAGACTAGTGGTCGTCAAAATGTGGTCGATATTATCTATTCTAGACCGTAGAGCAAAACTATCCTATTCTCAATTTAACCATAGACTTGAACAATAAACAAAAGAGTGCATGTGTCAAGTACATGGTAGTGTGCAAAGAGTTTAGATATACTACGTATAGAGGTAGAAACGCTTTACACTGAAAGCACGGGTCTGATCGCTCTTGTGGAAGTGTCAAACTTTTGTCGCGGCACATCATTCTGTTGCCATAGCTAACATACACGTCAACACGTCATCTGCTTACGATTGGTACAAAGGAACCGCGCGGAAACTCCTGGGTAGCGATTCTGAAACCATTCGGTTGCATCCGACACGGAATCTCATCTCTCGGTCTTTGTCATGCTAAACAGATAAGACAAAGACCGAGAGATGAGATTCCGTGTCGGATGCAACCGAATGGTTTCAGAATCGCTACCCTGATCTCTTTACTTATTTTCTATCTAAGGTAGTGTGTAATGTTTTTATCGATTTAATACGCATAATTAAATAAAATAATTTTAACAAAAAAAAGAACCGACTTCAAACAGTAAACTAAAAAGTAAAAAATAAATCTCTTTACCACAAAGTAGAACGTACTTTGATTAATTTGAACAGACATGATTAAATAAGTATTTAACAATTCTGAAGTCGGTGCCAAGTAAAACAACTACAGCTGAAACTAACATTCGTAGAGTAGTAAATCAAACTGACATTTGGAACATAGAGAAGTTGTTGGGGACATATGTATGATAGACAGGAAGGTTGTTGCAACATTTACTTGGCACCGACTTCAGAATTGTTAAATACTTATTTAATCATGTCTGTTCAAATTAATCAAAGTACGTTCTACTTTGTGGTAAAGAGATTTATTTTTTACTTTTTAGTTTACTGTTTGAAGTCGGTTCTTTTTTTTGTTAAAATTACTTTATTTTACGATTTTAAGTGATGGTTAGATGAATAATTCTTGAATTAGGTGAGAAGATAAAGCATTATGTTTCTTGCAATCTTGACTAGTAGAATAATATTCGCTATGATAAAGTGTTAAAATCCAGGATGGTCGGTGTACTCAGACCTGTAAAATGGTCCTCAGTACTCATGTGGGTGCCAAGTTCTCATCAATATTTAAGAGTACATGAATCAAGCACAAACACTAGCTACTGTAAACCGTTAAACAGTTCACATAACTGTCCTTTGTCTTCATCGTCAGACCGCTAATAACAGTCACATCCCACCTAGGTATGTGTAAAGTGCTCATCGATACAGCTTTATCAAGCCTATACACAAGGTAACTGCTGTAGATCGTTGAGGAGTAGCCTCGACTGTCTTTCGGCTCCTTCATCGGATCGATTCCAGACCTTCATTCAATTGTAGTGCTTTAAAATACTTAATTGAAACATTTTCAAACGCACTAGTCTACCCTTGCAGTTTTTAAAGGTCTAACGATTAATTAATTAGTCACAACACGATTGAGCAACAAACATCCAAACATAGACATTTATAATGATGATGAAAGACAGTCCCAAGACATCTAGACGTAAAGTGCTCATCAATACAAATTAATCAAGCCCAAACACAAGATGACTGCTGTAAATCTTTGAGGAGTTCCCTCGACAGCATTTTGGCTCCATCATCAGATCGCTTCCAAATCTTCGTAGTGCCAAACCAAAATAAATTGTAGTGCTTGTAAATACTTAATGGAAAAATGAACAATCGCGCCCCTACAATTTTTGCAAGTTCTCTTCAATTTCTGCAGGATTCCATCATCAGATCCTGGTTTCCTTATCATGGTACCACCCTTGGCATGTCTCCTGTCCAACAAAAAAAGAATCATCCAAATCGGTTTATAAACAACGAAGTTATCCGCGAACACACATAAAACAAAAAAAAAAAAAAATATACGGTCGAATTGAGAAACCTACTTTTTTTTTAAAGTCGGTTAAAAAAAATTAGAATTCTAAGCTCCTCTATATTAACTACAAGTTTTTGAAAGAAGGCCCCGAGTCCCAGCAGTGGGAACATTTAGTGCGCTGCTTATGAGATACTAGCATCACCCCGCGGCTAGTCTACAATCGCACCACGTATTACTGTAGGGGAGGGACAAGAAGCTCACAAACATCACGTGATTAATGAGCGACCCCTAACCGCTTTTTGGTATCAGTTTTCGATAGATCTACTAAGTTACGACTGGGATCGTGGTGTACCAAATAGTCGGGAGAATGGTGAGTGCTGATCCGGAGACCCTGGTTTAAATCTCACGCACAGCACTGTCTTCGATGTTCCTAATTTAAAAACGTTGATGGAAAACATCCTACAGCAACCGCCATGTTCGAAAAATTTGTCGAGGTCGTGCGTCATCCACTAATCCACACTAGTCCAGCTGTTAAAACTCGGGGCTTTCTCTCACAAGGAGAGAAACAGGGCTAAAATGTACCACGCTAGCAAAGAACGTGATGACTTTCATGGGAACATGCCGATTTCCTCACATTGTGTCTTTCACTGTTAAAGATGAATGAATGAATGAAAATTCTTTATTGTTCACACCAAAAAGGATACATACAATTTTGAAAAACAGTAAGACTAGTGATACAACGGGCGGCCTTATCGCTAAAAGCGATTTCTTCCAGGCAACCTTGGGATGGACAGAAACATTTGAAAAACATAAAGCGTGGTGCGCAACAATTAATATTTAAATAATAAGACTATGGGATAGACGTACATTCTAATAGTACTACATACGAATACATAAAACTACATAAAAAATAAAACTAAATACACTAATAAATAAACTAATCATATACTTACATACATAAATATACTGACAAGGTAAATAAATTTACCTAGTTACAAAGATGACAAAGTGACGAGCAACAAATAACAGCAAATAACATGATTGTAAAGTTTGAAGTGATCACAGAAAGTGTAAAAAAAGAACATTAAATAAAATAAAAATTACATAGATTACAGTTTCGACAAATAAAACTCTTTCACGTGATCTTTAAAAGTTGGTAACGATTGCAGCTTTCGGATACAAACTGGCAGATCGTTCCACAGTTGAACAGCCTGAAAGGCAAAGGAATTGCCATAGAATGTTTCAGAGCGTGCAGAAGGGCACATTAGGGTCAGGTTGGTTTTTGACCTAAGAGGACGAGAATGGCAATCCTGCAGTAACGTAAACCGCTCTTTAAGGTAACGCGGTGTGCATGGGTTAAATAAGACGTTGTACAGAAGGGAAAGAATATGAGCGTTACGACGTAAGCGAATCGATAACCATTTGAGTTTAGCGCGAAATTGAGAAATGTGATCAAATTTTCGTAACCCAAATATAAACCTAATGCAATAGTTTTGGAGGCGCTCAAGTTTATCAAGTTGGTCCTCTCTCAGATCAAGAAAACAAACGTCAGCATAGCAAGATAATGTTTATTAGAAACACATTCAGAGGTGCAAGTGGGATTCGAACCTGCTACCTCACGAGTGTGAAACTGTAAATCTTAGCCACTAAGCCACTACGTCTTTTTTATCTCTCTAGTGTTAATTAAAATCGTGTTAGTGGGTAATCTAAGATTTAAACCTGCAATAAAAGTAGCGCCTTATTGCCATGCTAATTATTTAAAAGGATCTTTATCATCACTTTGTAAGTTCACACTTAACCCCGTCACGGGTCTAATTTTTTAAGGTTAGCGTTTGCACTAAAGCGGTTCTAAACCTTTCGTCTCGTTTGGTACTTGCAACGAAAAATAACAGGCTACGGGCTCGCTGCTTAGTTACTGAAAGTGAGAGTAATCCTTTGTTTCTTTTCAAAATATTGTATTGTTTGCTGACCGTTTGTACTATTTCTCAAACATGTATTTATTAAAGCTGTTACTTTGGAGATAACCAAATTTGCGATTACATTGAATGGAATCTTTTTATACTTGAAAAAAAACCAAAACCTCAAAATCAAGGATAACTTTTAGTTATAGAATTGCCTGCTGTTCCTCTGATTATTTAATTTATTGTAAACTCTTTTTGTTTATTATTTACTAGCGATCCGACCCGGATTTGTCCGTGCTATATATAAAATATGGCACAATCGCTGACATATCTAACGGTAAAATGATTTTCGAAATCGGTCCTGTAGTTCCTGAGAAAAAAGCTTTAAAACAAATAAACTCTTCAGCTTTATTTATATAATTTTCTTACTGTACGTACCCACGTACACTCGTACCAATGTACACGTGTCACAGATCTCCTCCTAAACGGCTGGATTGGTTGTATTGATTGCTGGTATGTGTCTTTTGAATGTGTGGCATTAGCGTCACCGTTACTATCCTAAGGTGGTCTGAAACAGATAGCTTCATCTAGATCTCTTCATCTAAAGATGAAGATACCTTCATCTTGCGTGCTTTAAAATCTTTAAAATCTTCATCGTGTGCTTTAAAAGGTATCGTCTATCTCTCTGTCAAATAAAAGTCACTAAATAAAAAAGTTCGTGGTCCTCTTTTTGCATGTTATTTTGAGTCTCTTGAGTACACTTTTGGTATCTCTGTACTAAAATATTACGTGATGTGATGGATATCTTCATCGGATTCCGTAGTTCGATTAGATTAACAATAGCAGGGGTCTTGCATCATGCCTGGCGCCTTAGGAGTCATGTTTTATAGCCCTATCTCATTATGACTTTGGCGCCGGCGTGTTTTTGCGATTTGAGCCGCTTGATTGTTTCAACGTAACATAGGTAAAATAGTTCCTAGAAGAATTTTGATGTTAATAGGATTTCGTCGTTTCTCTTTTAACAAGATTTAGAAAGAAGTACGTTCTCAATTTTTCAGTACTATGAACGTCGATTAAAGGGATTAAAATATTTAACAGTAAACTCAAATAAAATGGCGCAGCGACCTCGTAAATTTTTACGTGGATTAGTAGGTTTTAATACCTAAAGTAAAAATGCTACAAGAAGACGACTTTGAGGCGCCGTATTTAACATCAGACGGCAACCGTAGGTTTTATTATTGGTGGACAACACCATCTGACCTCAAACTAAGCAAAGCTTATGTGATGGCGGCAAGATAGCTGATATAATACTTATATAGTTTTAAATACATACTTATTATACATAGAAACACCCAGACACAGTGCAAACATTTGAATTCATCATACAAATATTTGCACTGGGTGGGGATCGAACCCACGACCCTCGGCTTCGCAGGCAGTGCTACTACCAACTAAGCCACGAGGTCAGTAAATTAGGAACCATTATCTACTTTTTGAAGAGAAAAGTTGATCTGTTATTAAATGACAAAGCTATTTTCTTTTCACTGCTTTGCTACACAAGTGATTAGTTAGTATTGTAATATCTTGAAAAGATTGCTCTCATTAATAAGCTCGTGTGGCATCATAAGCTCATAATCGTGGTTTTGTGGTGTTAGGGTAGGTACAAATTATACATAACTGTTTTACCATAAAAATATATTTTGTGTAATTATAAAAAGTTTTCCGTCTATCTTACTGAAAAAAATCATTCAAATCAATATTCAGCAAAACAATTACATACGTGATTACTGATTATGCTACAAACATATATACAACAAGAAACTCTGATAAAAACGTGAATAATTTTGTCAACAATTAATAACAATTAAAATGTATTTTTTTACAGTAACACTTCGTTATGAACACTATAATATAGTTCATAAATGAAATGAACTATTATATAGTGTTCATAATGAAGTGTATATTATATAAGTCTAAATCAACTTCCCCAAAATCAGCTTAACTATACTTTTGACACTTTTTGTAATTATCGTATCCTTTTCCAATAATTCATAAACTATAATTTTATAGTATACTTGATCTACTATATCTTCATAGGTATATCATTTATTCCAAAACCAAGTTAACGAACCATTTTACATTGAAGATAACCACGCCATAAGATATATTACCTACATTTAAGCTTAGCCTTTTTGATTAATCACTAAATTAACGACCAATTCACGGTTGCTCTAAAACCATCCAACGCAAAATACGTCAAAACATTAAAACAGAACGGGTTACAGCAAAAAATAATTTATTACCCTCTTCAGATGTGGTGTACCTAAACCTAGTTTAACCAATTTATACGCATTATTTCAAGAGGCGCTAGCATCGGATAATGTAAACAAAATCACACACATTTTGTAGAGAATTGTTAGTTCAAACCTTCCGCCCGTTGTAGCATTTGCTTGATTTTCTAGTTAGAATTTAATAGCTTTTATAGCTTAGGGCTAATGCATATTAACGAAAACATAGTCGGTGGTCCTGGAGTTCCTGTAATTGGAGTTTTGGAGTTTGTAATACAGTGATTTAAAAAAAATATATTTTAGAATTATTTCACCTGTTTGGCCTAAACAACCAAAACAAGAGAAGATAATGTATACTTCTCAACTGGCGGGACCCCGCGCGCGCGACCTCCGTTGACTGGCAGCCCCCCACCACCACGCCCCCCGCGGGGTGACAATATTACACTATTTGGCCGATTTCTCGTTAATTTTGTAGGAAAACCCATAATAAACCCATAAATATTTAGATTCTCTATAAAATTTGCTATAAAGTGCTGCCAAAACAATTTGCTATTTTAGTTGAATCTTTAAACGAGCACAATGTAAACTTAGAGAAAATAAAAAAAATAAAAAAAAATCAGAAAAATATTAGAAATAAAGATTACATATCAAACTTTATTATTTTTCTATACAGTTTTGTATTAATATTATACCTTAAGATATTATTTACAAATTAAAACCATAAAATACCTTGTCTTCATATTATAATTTTACACCACACCTATTACGACATACTTTCATACGAACACGGCACACACGACAACACGCACTGCTAACTTACACTGAAGACTGTTCAAATATTTTGTATCGCACTTGACCTTGATCTGTGGCTTTCTAGCTAGCCTGTTTTTTCCTCTATTTAATCAGATAGGTGCAAAAGGGATAGGAACAGACGCGTCTGTAGAAATTCCCGCGAAATACGACAACACGTAGAAAGCCCGATTCGGGCCTCGTGCCAGAGGGGTGCTTTTTTTACGAAGCCCGGCTTTGGCCTCGTGCCAGTTGATATTTTTTCCGATTCATATTATACTTACCTAAACGACAACCGTGTAGGAACTTCGTTACGACTGATCGACCGAAAGCAGAGGTTTTTTTTTTCAAAGACCCCTTTTTCGTACATAATTCAAGGTATGTGACATTCGCTAAACCAGCGTTTCTCCAGTTTTATGTATTACCTATGTGATCTTGAATCTCTTCTTGTAAGAGAAAAGCAATCAACGAGGTACAAATCTGCCCATTAAAGCATTGGACCATTTAGTTATTTGAACCAGAAGAATCCAAAAAAATGACTTCACTGCACTGTGACACTGATTTCGAGATATAGGATGATTTACCTCTTTATCCTGTAATTTATCTATCAGCTACCCTTTAGAGCGAAAAACAGTAATATTTGCATATTACTGCTTGACGGTATAATAATTGGCAAAGATGTGGCCCCCAGACGAAGTCTGCGAAGAGCCTTATCATTACAAACTTACTTGTCTTTATCTTATTTTGGCTATTAATGGTTGCCTGGAAGAAATCGCTATAAGCGATAAGGCCGCCATTTATGGCACTAGTTATAAGTTATTTTATTTTCTATTGTTTTTTATTGTATGTTTTTCTGGTGTGCATAATCTTTTAGTTTAAAATCTTAAAGTTTCTGTCTGTCTGTCTGTCTGTCTGTCTGTCTTCTCCATACTTATCAACGCCTACGGTATATCTAACCAAGTATTTATAATATTTAAACTTTACCGATTCAAACTTATGTACATAATATTGAAAACATCCTATCCTACTAATATTACAAATGGCCAGTAATGGTGGTATAGTATACAAATGTTTTTTACTCTTTCAAGGAAACACTACTGAAGAGATCCGGATAAAAATTTGGTCCAGGGATAGATAATAGTCTGAAATAACACACAGGTTACTTTTGATCACGGGAAAATACGCCAACGGGAAGTAGGTAGTCGGGTAAAACCGTGTGGAGCGTGGGTATTGCTAGTAACTGATATTATGGCTAAAAGGTTTTTAGCCACAATATCGTCAGTTATTATTATTAATTACTTATTTTCTTCCTAACATTTATTTTGCTTAAATTATAATAGTTGTACGGGGGAATACTTAATTATGTTTAATGTAGGTAAGTAGGTACGTTAAAATCTGTTTACAATCATGATCGAAGCTTTAACTAAAATTTGTTAGTCCAAATCGAACCAAAATCTTCTGTTTGGTTTGGTAGTGATCCAAAATCTGTAGCGGTCGGTAGGAACCACACAACGTTACACAACCACAACCACATTCTTTTAAACAGAGTTATACCATAAACTTATCCTAAACCGTCAGTGCAAAGTGTTAAAAGTACATATCATATTGAACAACTGTAAATGTGGCGCCAATCTTAGTATATGGTCCTCCTCATCGTTTTCGATGACGGCGACCCCTACTGTTTCCGAGCGTGTGCCCTAATGTGGCTCGCAAAACCAAATTTAGTTCTAAATATTCTGCTGCAAATATTACAACAGAGTTGGCCGTCAGGATTGTATGTGTAATTGTAGATGGGTTTGGGTCTATCTTTGCGGATTTGCCGCTTTTGGTCCAAGTCGATAAGACGATTCTCCTCAAACGCATTCACATTTTTGTGGACTGTAGTTCGCCACGATGATCTCTCCGATGCAAGCCCCTCCCACGATGTTGACTCTATTCCACAGGCGCCAAGATGTCTCTTAAAGACGTCCTTATAGCGAAGGTGCTGACCTCCATGTTTTCGCTTACCCTCAGCCAACTCAGAATAGAAAACAGCTTTAGGTAAGCGATTGTCCTCCATACGCAGCACATGTCCACACCATCTGAGCTGACGTTTTATCAAGAAAGCCTCAATGCCGTGCATCTCAGCGCGTCGTAAAACCTCGGAATTAGACACTTTGTCTTCCCATTTAACTTTCAAAATGGACCTCAAACATCTAAGATGAAATGTGTCCAACTTTTTGATGTCTCCACGATAAACGCACCATGTCTCTGAAGCATACAAAAGTACTGATAAAACCAGTGCCTTGTAAACATCCATCTTGGTTTTCAGTTTAAGGTCGTGGGATCTCCACACACGGTCACTTAGACGCCCAAACGCAGCGGCAGCCCTGGCAATACGTGATGGAATCTCAGATGCCAAGGTGTTATCAGATCTAATGACGCTCCCCAAATATGTAAACTGGTCTACTTGGTCGAGTGGTCTCCCATCCAGACTAAGTACTGCACCATCAGCAATCCTCCCCCGGGGCGGCTGTTTGAGGACTTGAGTTTTTGAAGCACTTATGACCAGACCAAATCTCTTGCAAGACTCGGCTAAAGCATTCACATAGGCCTGAAGATTTGTCATGGTGTCCGACATCAGACAGACATCGTCCGCATATAATATCTCAACAATAGGGATCTTTAAAACCTTGGACTTGCTTCTAAATCTTGAGATGTCAAACACACCCTTCGCAGTTCGGATTCTAAGCTGTATCTGGTCACTGCAGGATCGGAGTGCGTCCCTCACCACAACAGCAAACACCAACGCAAAAAGAGAAGGAGCCATCACGCAACCTTGTTTTACTCCACTGGTAATAGAAATTTCGTCAGAAAGTTCATTTTCATGTTGTACCTGTGCACGCATACCGTCATGAAATTGGCGAACCAGGTTGATGAACTTCGTCGGAAAACCAGTTTTTTCAAGGACCATCCACAGAACTTCACGTGGGACTCTGTCAAACGCCTTTTCGAGGTCAACAAAGCACATAAACAGAGGCCGCTGGTGCTCAAGGCTCTTCTCCTGGATTTGCTTTAGCACAAAAATGGCATCAATAGTACCTCTAGAAGGCCGGAAACCGCATTGGCTTTCAGGAAGGTAGGTTTCTGCTATTGTGCTAAGACGACCATTGATAATATGGGCAAGAACCTTCCCAGCACTGCCAATCTTAGTAATAAAGTAATAATAGATACCTTTCTTTGCCGAGTCTATTGCGCGAGATTTATTGTGGCTTTGGTAACTGAAAAAAGTGTGGTAATTGGCCAGGCAGACTAAGCAAAGAATCCTAATGCTACTAACTAGAAGCATCCCTATAATATGGAGAGCAGGGATGTTATGGAGCTCCGTAACCGTAACTATCGGATATCCGAAATAAAGATATATCCGTAACCGTATCTATTTAAAAGTTTCGGATAGTTTCGAATAAGGGAAAAGTCTAATTGTTTTTTGTTATAATACAAACAACTTAAAATTGAGTAGGGTTACAATAACTACTTACCTATATGACTTATTATGATACAAAATAACAACCTGGACTAGATAGTACCTTTAAATAAACCAAATTTTTACATATCCGTAACCGAAACTATCCGAAACTAACGGATAATCCGGAATAATTACTATTCCGTTACCGTATACGAAACCGATAGATTTTTTTTTCTATATCCATAACCGGATCCGAAATACCATAACATCCATAATGGAGAGTATCGCCGCGTTTGGTAATGCTTGAGCCTAGGAAACGCCAGAATTTATCCAAATATGATAATAAATGCGAAAGTTTGGAAGTGTTTATGTCACTTGCTCAATCACGTCAAAACGGCTGAACAAATCAGGCTGAAACTTTAAGCGTAGTTAGGTTATAGCCTAAAATGGCACGTAAGCTACTTTCATCGCAAGAAAATTACGGGAACGGGATCTAAGCGGATAGAACCGTCGGTCTTTACTAGTATTTGATGAAGGTACCTAATAGACATGCAAGGTGCAGATAGTGAAGCATAATTATGTTATGGATCAGTCGAGATAATTGAGAAACTGATAAATCGAGGCGTGCAATCGTGCATTATGGCTCAGAAATAATGATTCCAACATTAGATACAACATTTATCCGTTTTGAACACTGTAATGATGTATTTTGAAAGGGATATTTGCAAATTACATTTGTGTTAGTTTAGCTACTCCTATAAGGTCAAATGCTGCCCTTAGAATAACTACAATAATAATTAGTCCATTATAATCAGTAGCATGATATTGGTTCGTCAATTAGATTATTACAAAATATTGTACATGTTTTTTTGTTCCACAAACAAAAATTGACGAAGATACAGTCCAGTGCTTAGAAGTTTGAGTGAAGTCGTTTTATGGTAACTAACTATTACCATAAAGTGACGTCATTCTGTAACTGTCACTGTTGATACCTGATGCTAATCGATGATAAGGTCAATATAATCTTAGCTGAGAAAACTCCTATGTGAAAACCAGCTTCTATGATTTTCTAAAAGCTGTAGAAGAAGATTGAAAGCCAAATGCTAAACATTGTTTTTTTTTAATCGATAGAGTGGACCAGCAAGTCGTGCAATTGATGGTAAGCTACACACTTGCTCATAACAGGATAGTACCACGGAACTATTGGGCCATGAAGAACTTAAATCACTGCCTAACACGTTCAGTGTGCACTTGCTACTCTGAGATATAAGATGATTTAATTTTTCTGGGGTGATATCTATTTTTCCTGTGATTTCTTTGGAAGCATTGTTCTTCAAGCCAAATCACAGTGGTGCTATCATATCGCTGCTTGGTGGCAGAATAATGAAAATGTGTACTTCCCCAGGCAGACTCTGCAAAGAGCCTAACCTTCTTTTACTCAAGTCGTGATTTCAGCAACATCTAATAAAATTGCACGTTAAAGCTATTTAAAACTGTCAGCTGTCCAAACCAATTGTAATGTACAATGGATGTCAGGACCACTTTAGCTACATTGTTGCTCGCTGAAACTCAGCTGCATTAGCTCTTTGCTTCGATAACTCACGGATACCTGTCCAAACAATGTCATGCATATTCTGATCCTGGATTACATTAGCGTTATGAAACTAGGCTTAAAACACCGAGAATATCCTCTGAAGCTATTAATGGACTACTATTCGACCTATATATTGACTTTAGGTGGGCTCAAATGCCTACCTAACTCTGGGTTAGCGCGGAAAGCGCCTACTAACTAACATACTAATACAACAACCTACATACTAACCTAAGTTAACTAACTATACCTAAGCAGATACAAAAAACAAACCTGAAAGCATTCTATACATTATACTTACCGTACTCAATAAGTACTACGTCTCGAATGACGCTTAGCGCAACGTCACCTCAGGTTGTACGACCTGAACTTGGGTTGCCGTCGGGCCAGTAGGTAGGTAAGTCAAGGATCGTCGTGGTATCCCCGAATGGGGTGACCACTAGGTCACCCTAGACCTACTAGGACTCTGCCAATTTGTAGCTGGTATGTAGTGCGAAAACGTTTTGGCGGATGGTTTTAGATAGGTAATGATAAAAATTCGTTTCAAACAAATCGAAAAATGAGATGAGCAATAAGAACACTTAGGATTATTTTTTAATAGCATTAAGTGACGAGACGAGCAGGACATGTACATGATGGTAAGCAACATGCCTGCCACATAACAGCACAGTGACACGCAGCTATTGGAACATGAAGAGTCCAAATCATCACCTAGCACTGAATTGCGCTCGTCCCCAGAGATCTATATTGGTATTATATCTCCAAGCCCTGTTCTCTGAAAACATTGCCCTTCAAACCGGAACACAGTAATGTTTACATATTACCGCTTGGCGGTAGAATAACTGGCAAAGGTGTGGTACTTCCCCAGGCAGACTCTGCCAAGAGTCCTACCACTACAAAAGATATTCATTAATTAAATCAAGATAGCTTAATTTGCGTTTGTATCTTAACTGTATCTAAACTTACGGTTAGGCAACATAGGTACTAATCTGTTACGTATCTGATAAAGATCCGTAGATTTGATGGCAACAAAAATAATTTCTGGCGGAAACTCATAGGTACCAACATAGCTTCCATTTCAAATTCCCTTCGCAAACGACGTCACCCAATGTCTTTACCAGTGTGTCTTCCGCCTTCAGTCCAAACAAACGCGCTGGAAATACGCAAAAACAAAACAAATGAGGTGCGCCTCGTAAATTCTCAAAGAATGCAAAATCAACGTTTTACTTTACATTCGTTTAAAATAGCTTTTGTATGAACAATAACTCAGGGGAAGCGTCGTGCTCGCTTTTTCCGTGTTTATTGTTTTATGTGCACAAATTTTAATGATTATGCGTATGTGGTAATGTATTTACATTACTTTTTGTACTTTCATAAGAACATTAGCAAATGGTTCCCGAGATACGAAACAATTGATATTTTCTTTACTGGTAGTAAACCAAATTAAATCAAAATATTAAATAACATAAAACTGTTTACACTAGCTGTTATGTTGTGAATGGATTTGTATTTGAAATTTAAATTTATGAAATTTAGCACCACCTCAATGCAAGGCTAAAGTGCTATTCGGATATTATACTTATTGCCATAATATTCCGAGAGGCGCCAGCAAATTTTGGGTACGTATTTGAGGCAAGCTGAAAAACGGGATTCATTTATATATTTTCTTTTATTTATATATATTTCCCCGGTACTTACCAGCCAGGCTCGCACCTCCGTTTTGATGTAGTTATACTTAATATGAGAGGTAAGTATGTCATAAGTTTTCAGCTTGCCTCCAATACATAGTAGTGGTAGGACTCTTGGCAGAGTCCGCCTGGGGAAGGACCACACCTTTGCCAGTTATTCTACCGCCAAGCAGTATTGTGCAAACATTGCTGTGTTCCGGTTTGAAGGGCAATGTTTCCAGAGAAATTACAGGGCTTAGAGATATAACAACTTAGATCTCTGGGTGGCGTGCACAGTGCAGTGCTAGGTAATGATTTGGATTCTTCATGTTCCAATAGCTGCCTGTCACTGTGCTGTTATGTGGCAGGCATGTTGCTTACCATCAGGCACATGTACTGCTCGTCTCGTCACTCTTTATTTATAAAAAATACCTACCCAAGAAGCCAAGAAGCAGTGCCAGGTCTCGAAATAATAGATTAAGATAAATAGAAAACTCTCATCTTTAAACTCTGCTAGGCAACTTCACAGTTTCCAACTGCATTGCAACAGAATAATCTTGAAAAATGTTTCACCCATTTAAATAGCCGTAACAAGAACCCCTATAAATAAACCTTCAAAAACCCGTATTTTAGCTAATAGGATATTCTCATAAATAAAGCTAAACGTATAGAATACGTCAAATTAGAGTCCAATATAACAGCGGAAAAATAACAAAGCGTGACATGAATCTTTCGTCTAAAGCTTTTATCGTTACGAAAGAGATTTTCCAATGAAAGTATTGTGTGTCTAAAATAGAAAACGACGTAGGAATCAATAGCTCTACATATTTCTTTAAGTAATTGCTTTTTTCGATTAAATATCTGTATATTTTTCGGGCTGGTTCTAAATTGCTACACAATATTACAAATTTATTGCCATGATACAAAAACAATCATTCACTGAAAAGTTTGACTTTTAATTTTTGTCTCGTGTAGGTACACGATCAGAATTAAGCATAGGTATGCTTTAACAAATGTTTTGTTTGGAATTCGTTGATTCGTGATTCAAGTCTGAATTTATTTTATGTGTAAAGCATTCAGTGCAAGATACTTCTAGTTTGTAAATGGGTAGATTTACGTTTCTGCCAGAAACTTTGAGTAGTGGTACAAATTACATATCTGCAAATATTTTAGTTTCTATTGATTAGTAAATAGACATTTTATGCCTAAAATTGTGTATTACACCTTTGTGTACACCTTTACACCTGATTTTTAACTATACTACTATATACCACGATGACAAAAAACCTTGAAACCTTTTTGTATATAGGTATGTACCTATGCTTAAGGATTGCATATGTAAAATCTCATTTACAATTTTCATATAATAAAATATAGAATGACGGGACAAACAAGACGTTTGCCTGATGTTATACAACACAAATGCCCACAACAGAACAGAAAAAAGTGATTATTTGAATATGAAAAATCCAAATCACTATCTAGCACTCGGCTCGTCGCCTAGAGATACAAGATGGATCCTTTTCGCCTGTAATTTCACTGGACACATTGCTCTTCGATGCGGCAGACAGTAATGTTTGCACACTGCTGCTAGGTGGTAGAATTTGTAAATATGTGATACGATCCTTGGTGCACTCTTTAAAGAGTCCTACAATTACAAAAATCCAGTTTCTAGTTATATAATACTTCGTACCTAGTAACTTATGGGGCTAAACGAGAATGAATCGGATTATTCAACGTTATGCCCGCCATACGCGCTACGATCTGCCGGAGAGGTCTACCTGTGCAGGTATGACTGCGTAGTTCAACTGAACAGAATTGATTTTCGATTTTGCTCCGGTCGCCTGCGCAGTCTTCCCACACACACTCCGATCTACCTGCGCAGATATAACTGGCCAGGAAGACCTCTCCGGCAGACCGTAGTGTGTATGGCGGGCATAAGCGGGCTTCGCTACAATAGCTTATCATCATCGGTGGAAGTCAAGCGTAACCATATCTAAGATAAAAAAAGCATAGCAGTAGGTATTTTTTCCCATACACTCCCATTGTTTAGATTACAATCTTTGCATTTCTCTTCAATTTACATTAACAACTCGTTTTACTTATGCAAAATTACGCCAAAAAAACAATAATTCGTTTCAAGGTTACAGAATATTTCTCGTTAAAACTCAGCTAATAAATAACAAACGGCGATATAAGTAGTCAATAAATCTTATCCAATGTTATGCCATAACAGATTATGCTGTTATGCTAAACTTAACGAACTTGTACCTGATGTTACTACAAGGATAGGTACAACTAGCCTGCGGGAAAGGAACCACATAAATCTGGCTTAATTCTGATTTAAACTGAGATTAATATACTTGTAGGTAAGTAAAAGTAAGGTAAGTATATTAGCATATACTTTATACTTGTAGGTTTCTGCAGATTAGGTATATGAGTCTATACATTCTTTTTTAACCCTAGAGAGATAACCATATTTTTTTTGTGCAGTAAATTTCCAGATGTAAACCGTACATCAATATGAATAAGATGGATTTTTCATATTTTTTTAATTCTGGAGTGTCCATAAACCGATAAAAATCCAAAGAAAAGAAAGTACAAAACTTTTTTCTCGAGATAACTGAAAAAAATATTGTACACGTAAATCCTCTTAATGTCAATAGATGACCATTGATTTTTCAATCAAATCTGTAATTTTGCAAAGCCTCGTTGCATCTGACTTTTTGGGACTGATTCTTTTTTAGAAGACAAAACTGTACATATTTGTTTAAGGATATCGCTGGCTCATACCGTTATTAAATTTCATACAAGGCCCTCTACGTGTATTCGAAAAGTGCGGCAAAATAAAAAAGAGTTAAATAACTAAAAAAATAGAAATGATCGTCCATAATCAAATAATTCAGGTGTGCTTAGTTATTATTATATATAGCTTAGGTATGTAGCGTAGTGTAGTTCTCATTGTATTTTAGTTTTGTTAATAAATGCTCTGCCGACAATTTAAAAAAATCAAATAACCCACCCCGTACGACACTGGTGTGGCGCAAAGGCATTTAATATTATCTATTCTATGGCAAAGGTGCCAATAACACTGGGTTGCCATACAAGATAGCTATGGCAATAATTTGCATCAGCTACGAGCCGGAGCGGGAGTAATAAATTAATGTGTAAATTAGTTTGAGAAAACAATACAATTAGGTTGGGTATATAGCCACTATTTGCCATCACTGCATGACAAATGCAACTGTTTGGTCAGATAAGACGGAGAATGTGCGCAAATTACAATCCGTCTCCACTATCAGTGCGCAGTGATATCTGGCGAATGCCGAATGCAAACAAATGCAGGAATGTTCATTTTGATAAGAACATGTTTTCGTTTGTTTTTGGACACAAGAAATTAAAAATTTCACCGACTTGTAAAATGAAAGTGAATAATTGGAAAGAAATTATGACATACCCGAGAGTCTGTAGCCTAACTGAACTGTCTTAGCTTTGATATTGTTCTGTCTTTTCTTTGCACTTGAAATAATAAAGACAAAAATATTAAAGCCAAAGCCGATTCAGTTGGGCAGTAGAAGGGCAGGAGACTGGATCCACCTCTGGCTTAAGCAGGCCACGAAATATTCCTACTGCTGGGATTCGGGGGTTTCTCATGCGATCTACCACACTGGCCTAGTGCGGTTTTGTGGATAACGCAAGACATCGAAAAATTCTAGGTGCATGTCGGTTACTTCATGATAATTATGTTCCTTCACCGTTTTAAGTTAGAGGCATTATGCACATGACTTCGACAAGACAGTGGTGCGCGTGGGGTACGAACCAGGAGCTCCGGATTGGTAGTCGCCGTTGTCCCGACTAGAGCAGCCTTAACTTACTAGAGCAGCCGTAGCTTTGCTGTGCTATTTAACCACAGTAAATTTGCCATTATAATACAACTCTGAACTGGTTAAGATCAGTATTTTATTTTCCTAAATATCTGTCCGACCGAAACTCTTTTGTGTGTGTTGTAAAAAGCCTTTAACCGTTTTTAGGGTTCCGTAAAACGTAAAAACGGAACCCTTATAGATTCGTCATGTCTGTCTGTCTATCTGTCCGTCCGTATGTCACAGCCACTTTTTGCCGAAACTATGAGAACTACACTATTGAAACTTGGTAAGTAGATGTATTCTGTGAACCGCATCAAGATTTTTACAAAAAAATTAAAAAAAAAGAAAAATTTGGGTTGCCCCCCATACTGAGAACTGAAACTCATTTTTTTTTTCAAACCTACACGTGTGGGTTATCTATCGATAGGTCTTCAAAAATGATGTTGAGGTTTCTAATTTAGTTTTTGTCTACACTGAATAATCTGCGCGAGAGACACTTCCAAAGTGGTAAAATGTGTGTCCCCTCTGACTTCTATCTAAAGTAAGAGAATGAAAAAACTAAAAAAAATATATATTACCATGCAAACTACCAACGAAAATTGGTTTGAACTCGATCTGATGAGTAGTTTTTTAGTACGTCATAAATACACTGTTATTAAAAGCTCGATCAAAGTTACAACGAACTACAATAACTATGTGTACTATGTATATTATGTTACTTGCTGCAACGGAACCCTTCATGGGCGAGTCCAACTCGCACTTGGCCGCTTTATTGTTACCTAGATTGTCTGTTGTCATGACGATATACCTTCAATACTTTCATGATACTTTGTGCTCTCTTTCTGCTATATTATTATTGCTGCGTATTTTGACTTGTCCACACATTAAATTTCATCCTAATGTTGCCAACAAGAGATCGATTTTAGCGATAATGCCGCCAACTGTCGCTCTTATTCGCGTGTTTAAGTTTATTGTTAATTAGACTGGATTTTATCAGTGTTTCAATAAAGAGTATCCAGATATGGTTGAGACAGATAAATTGATTAATCCTTCAGCAAAATATTATTAATTTAGCCCACTTAGTGTTCCTAGTGTTGGGACTCAGCACCATCTCACACATCGAATTAAACATGAAAAAAAAAACATTAACTACCGCACTGACGAAGCGTTAAACTTGTGTGTTTATATATATATATATACATTATATATATACATGTCATTTGACAATACACAATAATATTAATTTCATAATTTGTAATTTCATTAAAACAAGTCAATCACGATTTTAATTACACATGAAAACAAAATACACAGGTTCGAACCCACGCCTCACAAATTGTGAAGTCAAACATTTTCACTACTTAGGATAACATTACACATAGCCTACTTTTTATCAGGACTAAATGAGCACGGGAACTACGCGAGTGAAACCGCGGGGTGCTGCTCGTGTTTAATAAAATTAAATAAGTTTCTTTCATGCTTCCTTGATCCGTGTTATTACCTAATTAAATGTTTTCTTTCCTTAATTGAAGTCTTTTCTAATTAAACTTTTTGTAGAGGCCGAAACCCAAGAAAAAACATTTCTAAATAATACCCTGAGGCGGTGATATAGAGGCGAAAAAGTACGCTAAATAATTTATTTCTTATTTTTTTAATTCCAGTACCATATAATTTTAGTTTTCTTAAGCTACAGACATTTTTTTTATGGCTTACCGATATCTTGCTAAGCGTATAATAATAATAATATGTAAAGTTACGGTTGGTCTAGTCGGGAGAACGGCGCCTGCCGATCCGGGCACCGCGGATTCAAACTCCACACGCACCACTGTCTTTTCGGTGAAAACAGTGAAGGAAAACATCGTGAGGAAACCGACATGTACCTACCTAGAATCTTTCATGTGTCATCCACCAACCCGCACTGGGCCAGCGTGGTGGATTTATGTCCTTAACTCTCTCCTTGCGAGAGAAGGCCCCAAGGCCCAGCAGTGGGAACATTTAGTGGGCTGTTAATGATTGATGATACCGATATCTAGCTTGATGTTAAGCGATGATGCGGTCTACGATAGAGCGCGTTTACCTTATTGGAATCGATTTACTATCAACTGGAAGTCGAGGGATGCCCTGATGCTCTGCAATAAAGTCGTCAGAGTGACGGGGCGAGCATGGCATGTGCCTGATGTTAAGCAACGTGTCTGCCCAAAACAACACAGTGTCACATAGCTATTGGAATATAAAGAGTCCAAATAATTACCTAGCCCTGCAATACGCTCGTCACCTAGATGATTTCTCTGTTTTTTTTTTAACTTTTATAGGTTTACACTTGACCGCCATCTCGCCTGATGTTAAGCGACGATGCGGTCTACGATGGAGCGTGTTTACCTAGAAGAAACCAATTCACTCTCGATTTGAAGACACAAAGATCCCACTCAGGCAACGCATTCCACAGCCTAGACGTTCTTATCACAAAAGTATTTATCTTCAAACCGAAACACAATTAAGTTTACACATTACTGCCTGGCGGTAAAAATTGGCACAGGCGTAGCACTATCCCAGGTACCTACTTAGACTCTGCAAAGAATCCTAAGACCACTAAAGGTCTAAAACCGATTTGCCATGTTGTTTCAATTTCAAATGCGATTGTTTCTAGCATAATCTCAATTAAACACTGGATATGTGTTACATGTTAAATAAAAATAACATAATGTCAACAGACCTTTACCTACTTATGTATTCTAAAAAAAGTTTCGTAGTTCCCATGAAGAAACAGTAGGCGGCAACGAAGGGCGAAAGCCAACTCTAAAAGGTATCATTACCAAAAAAACATCATAATTGAGCACCTTCGTAGGTAAATGAGACCCATATACGTGTCATTGTATTATAACATCATATCATAGTGATATTGTTGAATGGTTTGTTTGTTAGTAAAAATTTATATAATTTTTTTATTAAAAATCGCGTTGGCTTAGTGGCGAAAATGTTCGATTTCGTTATCGTAAGATTGTCGATTCGGATCACTCGATCACATCTCTGATTTTTTCTATGTTCAGTTGAAATACTAGCTTATCTACTACTTAATTGTTTTTTTTTTAAAGGAAAACGTAGAGAGGAAACTGGCATTTTTTTTGTAGAATAGAGTGACGGGTCGAGCAGAACGTGTGCCTGATAGTGAGCAGCACGCCTGCCCTTAACTCATTGTATCATTGTATCATATATATTGACTAACCTTTTCAATGTAAAATTAAACGAAAAGCTATATTATATTGGAACATCAAGAACTCAAATCATTACCTAACACTGCACTACGCTTGTTACCGAGATGATTTATCTCAATACCCTGTATCTAGTTTGAGTCCACTATTAAAATGTTTTGTATCACCTTAACTTACCTGCAAACAGCATTTGAAGGGCAATGTTGAATGAAAAATTACAGGGCTAAAAGATAAATCGTCAGCGTCAGATTTGTACACTTTAAGCCAAAATTGCTTGGCACTGTATTGTTATGTGTAGGCATGTTCCTTACGAGCGAGCAAGGTATATGTCTGATAGATGGTCACTCACTATACTATGTAAAGATAATTATAGTTTTGCATTGTAATTTCTGATGTAGATCACTGATCTTAGCTACATTGTTGAAATATGACCATTTTCCCAAAGACGACGCAAAACCGAGTGGCGACCAACTGGAAGCGACTCATTACTTCAGCATTAGTCATAGTTTCATACACTTGCTCAAATTAATTTAAATTATTTCCTTAAACGCCTTCGAAATGAATGGATTGTTTTAATTTAAAACAGCTTGATTTGTGGTGCTAATATAAAAGTGATTCATTTCTTTTAAACATTTTATTAAGATGCGTAGAATGGCGATGTGTCATCGTTTTAAATTATAGAAATATTCGAGCCGGTTGTTTAATCAATTCAACACCTGATGATGATTTATTTAAGTGTTATGAAAATAAGACAAATTCTCAAAATAAAATTTAAATATCTGCCATATAGAAAGATATTTACATATTAACCTTTACTGTCATACGCTGTTTTACATCATAATTATAGTATACTAGCGACCCATTCCGACTTCGCTCGGATATTGTCATATATGGATAAATACCATTAATCGAAATAAAACCTCTCCTATCTTTCGAGGTGGATCAAACTGCAAACAGTGTGCAAATTTGATTAAGATCGGTTTAGTAGTTTAGGGGTCCATCGCGGACAAACAACTTGACGCATAATTTATACCTAGACTAAAACATATTTACATTAAAATGTATGGTTAAATTGTGGAGCGAGTCCCCGATATTTCGATGCCGTTTCATGCACAATATTTATGGATAACCTCGGGTAAAACGGGTGAAATTTACCCGTGAATAAGAAATAGTTAATTTCATAGTATAGAGTATATCCATAATATCAAGTATCAAGAACATGAGGGGATGAGGGGTCTAAGTCATTAGTCTAAGTCAGTCTTCATCACTAGCACTGCACTACGCTCATCACAGAGATATATAAGATGCTTTATATCTGTGGTCCGTAATAACTCTGAAAACATTGACCTTCAAACTAGAACACAGTTATGTTTGCATACTACTTTCGGGGCAGTAGAATATCTGGAAAAGGTGGTTCTTATATAAAAATATTTTTAAACACTCTTTTTAAAAAGGGGCTTTAATTTATAAGCGAGCTGTGAAGCAATACTTTATTTGGTTGACTATTTTTAAATTTGTATAGCGCCATCTCTTGCTCACCGTATTAAACTAGCCTTTTCTTTTTTTTTCAAGTGCTAATTTATCTTCTCCTTTTCCCGTATGTCTTCCTAACAAACAGTGAGTCAAACCATATGATGACATGCCCTATACGGAACATTGAACCCGAGACCTTGGTCGAGAATAGCCTAACGAACGAATTTAACCAAATTTACACTCGGCCCGCACAAATTTGTTTAGAGCTTATCTTGAGTGCTACACGTAGAAACTGCTGACTAAACTGTTACCCTTACTTATGGTTGCCTTCCGTTCAAAATGTACTACCTATGAAACAAAATACAACAAATAAAACAAGACAAAGTCGTATTCATTTATACCCTCACATGGAAATTATGGAACGTAGCCAAAATGGGAACTACATAAAGCCGTCGATGCCCACGCCCTCCTGACAATGTCATATCGTGGTATACCTATACTATTTGATAACGAGGTGAATCAAAAACATTGGCAGTCAACACATACTACCGCTCCTTATTTTATCCCTTGACGTTTCATGGACGCTACCTGTCATAGACAAACGCGTTTGTCGTCCTAAAACAACAGTACTAACATCAGCAGAATATTTATCACGTGCCAACCCTGATTGTAAGGGACCCTATACAAACAATCAACGTATTTTTCACCGGACAAGATTGAGCGCTTTCTCATGTGTAGGCAATTTACCCAACTAGAGAATTGTTTACGCAAATGCGTGACGGTTCGGTAAAAATAAGGCATTTTTAACAAGGTGATTGATATGCTTACAGTGATATCTTAACAAACAACGGCCCTTTTACGTAAGCCCTTTTATTACCTTGAACGTGTAAAAGCGAAGGATTGTAAAGTGAAATACATTGCACCTATTTAAGTGCCTCGTTACTATCTATGGGTGTTTCTTGGTTTGGTGAATGTTAATGGCTTTATTTACTACTATTAATATTCATTTGACAAAGTAGTAAGTTTTTGAATGGAGTTGTTGAATAAATGTCATTTTGTTAGGAATTGATGAATCAAAAGTTGGTGATTGATTTGAAATCCGCCTAGTAATTTCAAATTAAAAAAATCTGCTCATGGTAAAACTGTCAAACATTTGTATTTCTATTACGCAATAATGTTTATTTTTATTCTAAAGTATTAGAAGTAGCGTTATTTTCTTTAATATTTCCTGTCGAAATTTGAAAAACTAGTTCCACCATTATCGTGGTTAATGGATATTATCCCGTCAATAATGATACTACGAGATATTATATAGAGTTCGTGAGTAATATATTATTTAATAATTAATTCATACGTTATTCGTAATATCATAGCATCAACATTTTATAAATGTATTAAGATAATTAATAATTAAATAATCCCAAATATAAAAAGTAAGGTTATTTTACACATAATGTTTTTTTTAATTGTATGTAGGTAAATAAATAAACATTGAAATAGGAACTCAAAAACAAAAAAGTTAAAGAATATAGCACCGTCAAAGCAAGTCAATAATCAGGTTCCAAGAATTTTTCATTCGATGTTCGTATGTACTTTGCTCATTATACAGTTATACAATATACACCCTTCAATGTATGACCCCAAAAGATAGCTATTGAGACGTCGCGTAAAATCGCTTGTCCTTTGATACAGCGCTGTTTTTCGGTCATGCCATCAATTATGATTAGATCAAATGATTTATAGAGTAATTAGGTGTAGAGCATCCGATAGGAATGTTAAGTAAGACCGTATGCGCGTGATTCAGGCGATTATACTCGGTCAATGCGCTGACGTGGCTGGCTAGCAACGTTGATGGGAGGAATGCTATCGGTATGGGAACGCCTTTGTTACGGATGCTGAGCAAGGGAAATTCTAATAACCTGATGCAGATGTCATGAATGCGAAAAACTTTGTTAGGTTTTTCATTTCACGAAATAATCATTTAATAAATAATTGCTCACGGCTTACCTCCGCAGTTACAGGAACGATTTCATTAGAAGAGAGTGAAAGCCATAATTCAACACGCGGTCACCTACGATCGGCCTATGTATCCTAATTTACCTGCGAAAGTTCCTAAGTGGTCACTAGAAGACAACATAATATCATACACCATGGACCCTATTTTGCTATCTGCACACGGTATCCCTTGAGTTATTTATTTATTTATTTATTGTTAAGGTACACAAAACAGTATACAATTAAATTAAATTAACAAGGTTATAAAATAATAGGTTCAGTTCCAAATCGTATACCTAAAATATGTGTACACAGCATGAGCTAAAAAATATTATTACGATGACGAAAAATTTGTAGAGCTAATAACATGTTTGTTGAGTTTAAGGCTTAATTGCCCTGGAATTAAATAATGGCTAATATATTTCGCTTAAATTTGGCTAAATTACATTCAAATATATCGACAGATTGATGATGTTTATTGAGGATATCATTGTATTGGCGACACATTCTGACAATGGGGTTGTATAGAGAAGTATTGTTCTTATACACACTAAGTGAGAATGTATTTTCAAAAGACGTGAGTGTCCTTGAGTGTCATCGACTGATTTGGCTAACTACAGATTTGCCTGGGGCGTTTAAAAATAGAATTATATTTTTTCTCTTCAGAGTTAACAACGTAATAGCAGTACTCTTGGCACATATATGGGTAAAAGTGGCCTGTATATGTAGGCATAGGTGGTCCTAAAATATAAACTTCTTATAATAGTTAAGACCATCCACAAGTGTAAGGGATCGTTTTCGTAGATATCCATCAGAAACCCGAGCTTATTGACATAGCTCAACGTATTAGCAAACTGAGGAGGTAGTTGGAGGGTCATATATGTATGTCGTAGGAATGATAACCAAGGGGACATTGGAGTAGACGTATCCTTGAATGGAGATCGCGGATTGGGGTAAATGTAGCGTAGGATGCCTTAAAATCGCTAGAAAAGCAATATGCGTATGCAGTTGCTGGAAAAAAATAGCGAGGATTGGGCTGAGTGGTGTTTTCTGGGAGAGGCGTATGTTTGGCATTTACTTACGATGATGATAAATATACGTTAAAAAGTTAAAATATTCAAGCTCTACATGGAAATGGATTAACTTGGAATTTAAGTAAATATTTCTCTATCTATTTTTGAATTCATTATAATTAAAATCAAGGTGATTTTTAAAATGGTTTTTAAGCAGATGTTTTATTGGGTTTGACTGAAAATTTGATGCTGATTTTTTTCTAACCAAAGCGATGATGCAGTATCAATTTTAGTCTTGCCAAATGTGAGCGCATGTTTTGTTTCGAGTTGACTCCCACACAGCGTCATCAATCAGTCAGATGCTTCAAGATCCCCCAATGCAGCCGCATACGTGCGTCAGTTTCATACATCAAACACGCAGAATTAAAATTCATGTTCGGCTCTAAAGTGGTTGAAAAATGTAAACATAAAAGAAAACTTATAATCTCGCGCACTTCCTCTAGGAATTTGTTTCTAAGATTGTTGGTGAATATGTGAGGTTCATTTTAGTGTGTCTTGTACAATTTTTCAAATAGCCCAATTCACATTGGGTAAACCTGAAATTTCGACAATAATTTAATCATGTTAGGTTTCGGATAAAAGCCATCTGTCATTTTTTTACTTAATATAATTACATTAGTGAAACAAATATTGCTCTACATATTGTCTACAACACTTTTTAACCTTAAACTATGGAAATTTTGTAATATATGTGCGAGGTAACTGATATAATACTCCGTCCCCTACGCACCCGTGATAACAAACATAAAAACCTTCCTTACCCGCTTTTGACATAGATCCAGTAGGCAATTGCGATTGTTTTTAAATAGTTTTTAGCCTGCCACATAAACTACAAACAAATTAAAAAAAAACAGTGGCCCTCTGGGAGCGCTGGTAGAATTGAAAACACATATACATAGGTAACGATGATGTCACGAGTTTTTTTTCTCATCTCAAACAATGCCTAAGTCACCAAAGAAGTTAAATAAAATAATAAATACATTTTCGACCGATAGTTCCTGAAATTAGCTCCCTCTGACCAACTCTTCAATTTCATTCCATTGTGTTGAGTTTAAACGATGATTATAATTAATTACAGCTGTCAGAGACACATCTTTACTTTCGAAAATGACGGTTCAATTTCAGTAAGACGTAATTTAACCTTATACAAATAAACACGTTGTTGAGACAAGTGATACAAATGACGCATATTTCCAAAAACTCGAATCCGAATATAACAAAAGAACAATCTAGGCTGCAGACTTTCAGGCCATTACAATTCTACACACCCTACCTAAACCTACGAGAGTATTTACTCTACGATTGGCATCCGGCAGGGTTAACCCGGTTACCTAATAACAAGCACTGCTAATAATAGTTTATTCTCAATGGGAAAAAATATATATGGAATCGGTTCGGTGAAGCGTTGAGAATGCAATCGTAACATCCGCCTTTCGTTCTGTTTCGGCCTTATTTTACCTTCAATTTGGGTAAAGGTGGACACACAATTGCGAACTGTGTACTGGTTGCTCTACAATTTATTTAAAAAATAGTTTCGGAGCTGGAAATAATGACTCCGTTTCTAGGTTGACGTTCCTTACTGTTATGTTACAAAACTTGTATTATCGTTTAAAATTGTCTTATTACGTAGACGTAAGACAGTAAATGAAGACATTAAGCTTAAGCTGGCTTAATTAATTAACCAAATTACAGTACCAGAAACCATTTTTTTTTCCTGGCAACTTTTGTGCTCATAATTCGCGACTCAAATGACACTGGGCAGGATAGGTGACTAGACATGGTGACAACAGGTAATGTAGGTCTCTCAAGTTACACACACACACTCACAGTGGCACAGGGGATATGACAGGCGAGAAACCCACGACGTTGCATGCGTCGGTTTATCCGTGGTTTGCCCCATATGTCACCGTGAAACGTGGTTCGTCTAACGACGCGAAACTAACCTAACCTACCCTTAGATTATAATCTCATGCGTTATATTGTACAGTGATCACAATTTTGCGGAGACAGATCCAAGCTGAACATGATGGTCGTTATTGTAGTTTGTTTATTGTGTCAAAATAATTATGACGACGCAGTAACTAAAATTACCAACCTCCAGACCAATAAACACAGGGTGTTTACCAGCACAACCCTCTAAAGGTTGTCTATTTAAAGCTACGTGAAGCCTTTCAAAGGTAAGCTCAACTTTTCAGGTCGGTGGTTCTAAAGATGCATGCTAGTAATTTTACCTCGCAACCTTGTTCTGAATATTATAGTAAAATTTCAAAGGGGTAGAAGTTTCAAAGCAAAGTGGAGAAAAAAATTTTTTGTTTACAAAAGCAAGAATTTTTGTTTACGATATTGTGGTATGACAACAATAGAAGTATTTTGTCAATAAAACTTTTAATTATACTTACGTTTTTTTAAAAATCTATTATTTAATAATCACTGTTTTTTTAAACCTGAATAACGCTTAGTTTTGTTTCTTTGAATTCTTGTTGCGTAAACGACGTTGAACATTTAATTATACTCAAAGATTTGACAAGTTATTGGCTCGCGTAAAGTTACGAATATGCTATTTTCTGATCTGTGGTATAGTGGTGAGTACTGTATTGAACAATTTACTTTTTTTATCAAAACTACTAAGAAAAAAAATACACTAGGTCTATATCTATCTGCTTACATTGATGACCTCTGATTACGATGAAATTAAACATAAAAAAGTTAAAAAAACAATGATGATATTGAGTAGTAGTAGAGACACCGATCGTACCAATACTCACCATTGGTACGAACATTAGAAAAAAATAACATTATTATTGTTGTCACCGCATGCTAATGCGTGTAATACTGTCCGCTGACCGTTCTGTATAAAACTGTCCAAAATACACATATTATCAACAAATAAATAAATAATAAATAAATAAATAAATATTGGTGGACAATTCACACACAACACCATCTGACCCCAAACTAAGCAAAGCTTGTGTGATGGCGGCCAGATAGCTGATATAATACTTATATAGATTTAAAAAAAACTGAGTATGTTACCAATGTCACTCAACGACAACCACGTACAAGGGCCATATCACTAAGTTCAGCTATAGATCTAACACAGAACAATATAACCCTAGAACAAGGATATTTAACATCGACTTTACTTAGCGAATCACTACGTAGCTTACCAAACAGGTCCACAGAACATTATGAAATTTCAGAATTGAAAATAGAATTACAACAACTAAGATCTAAACTAGAGATAGCTGACGCAGAAGTGGACAAGTTATGTCTGGAAAATTTGGAACTTCAAAAACAATGTAAACAAAAAGATCTGACAATTAAAACTTTAAAATACATGAATGGAACAGTCAACGCTAATTTATCTAATAAGCAACTAGATCATAAACTCCAACATTACATAACTCCGATAAGACTCACATCGAGAAGAAATACAGATAAAACCAATACATTACATACATCACCTTTAGAGTTGGGTTTTCCAAAACCTCTAGACGCCGCCGGTACAATGGATAGTATTCCGATTGGAGTTGGTAAACGTGGCTTCATAGAACGAAGAGAAAATATCAAGAAGAACGAAGTCATTAAGACCAAACAGATTATGAAATCACAGCATTATAAGAGCTCCGACAAAACATACAACGAAAATACGAAACAAACATCAGAAACTTGCACTACTCTAAAAGAAACGGCAAAAGAAAAAAACACATAAGAAAATTAAATTTACATGAAAACAAAAATAAAATATCAATATTTGGAGACCAGCATCTGTTGGGTCTGGCAGCGAAATTAACGAAGCTATGGAAGGGTGAATGGAACGATAACTATGACATAACAGCTGACATAAAACCTGATGCTAAATCTTCACAAGTCCTTCAATACTGTAATTGCAATGAAACAAAACTGAAAAACACAGATATTGTAATTTTGTCAATAGGTGCAAATGACACAAACCCAGTTGATGTAATAAATCAATTATGTCTAGCGCTGGACAAATTGAGAAATACTAAAGTCTTTGTGCTGCCAACAGCCCGAAGCAAGTACTTAAACACAACTTACTTAAATACACATATTTTTGCAGTAACAAAACTATACGAAAATTGTACGTTCTTAAATATCATAGACTTTAACAAAACTCAAAAAGCCAATGTATTACCAATAGCTCAACAAATTATCTACGAAATCTCTAAGCTTGATTATGATCGACATTTCATATGGTCTCAAAGTAAAATGACTAAAACTTGTAACACCAAATATATCAACAATGATGAAAAAAATACTAAAGGTACAATATTGGCGTACTTTAAGCCAAACAAGAGAATTTCACATTCAGTGAAAAACACTACAACACAAAAAACTGAAAAGAAAGGCACTATTCCATTTTATTTTAAAACAAATATAAAAACAGCTACAAATACTAAACTATCAACTACAACCAAAACATTTTTTCGATCCTAGAAAGTGCGCTGATATAACAATACTCCACCAAAATATAGCAAGTATACTAAATAAACTCGATAATTTAACGGTGGTACTCAATGACTTTCAACAAAGAAAGATGGAGATAGAAATTGTTTGCCTGTGTGAAACATTTGTCCAGAGAAATTCTGAAAAGAACATAATAATACCCAATTATAAAATAGCCGATACTTTCTGCAGGAGAAATGAAAAACGTGGTGGCTCATGTATCTTACCTAAAAATACAACCGAATTTCGACCCTTAGGTATTACTAATCAGCTATGCTCGGTTGGATCCTTTGAAGCGTGTGGTATAGAAATACCAACATACAGCCTAGTAGTAGTCTGCATTTATAGAGTCCCCCGCAAAACTAACATCGAAGATTTTTTCACAAAACTAAACATCCTGCTACATAGTCTCACCTATAAAAAATCTCACAAGAAAAAAGTTGTGATATGCGGTGACTGGAATATCAACACACTAAATATAAATGACAAATATACTATTGAATTGCAATCTATAATGAAAAACTATAATTTTAGGATACATATAACAAAACCAACAAGAAAAAACAAAACCTGTATTGACTTAATAGCAAGTAACATATATAAAGTGGAATCGAATATCCACGTTTTAGCTTTATCAGATCATGAAACAGGGCAAACCTTGACTCTGAAGGTAAATAAAAACGAAACTATGCCTTATTGGTTTGAAAAAAAAACGCGACTATGCTGAAGACAATTACAGAAAATTCAAAGAATCACTATCATCCCTCTCTTTCTCAGAAATATTCAAAATAATGGACTCTGATCAAGCTTTCAATGAGTTTCACTCTACATTTACTCTTTTTCACAATCTTTGCTTTCCAATCTTGAGAATAAAAAAACGCAATCAAACAAATAAACTACAATGGTTGACAAGAGGGTTAAAACTTTCATGCTGTACAAAGCGAAAGCTGTATCTAAAGTACATCAGGTCAGAAGCAAACAGTGTGAAATCATTAAATAAAATAAATTATTCTAAATATAATAAACTCTTAAGAAAATGCATGCAAAAATCTCAACTATTACATAATAATAAATACATAGCGAATAACAAAAATAAATGTAAAGCAAGCTGGCAGATCATCAATAATAATCACACAACAAACACAATTACCAGACGAGATATTGAACAAATAGAAATAAATGGCAAAATAATATCAGACCCTCAGGACATTAGCAAAGAATTTAATAACTTTTACGTAAACTTGACTTCAAATCAGACTAGAAACATCCAATCAGATTGTTATTCGAATATACAGACCAGTCAAAAGTCTATATATCTGTCACCAACAGATCCAGTTGAAATTTACAAACTCATTATGTCATTAAAAAAAAGACACATCAGTGGGGTATGATGACATCAATACTAAAACCATAAAAATAGCTGCTCCTTTTATTTGTGAGATTCTGAGTCACATAATAAATCTTACTTTCGAGCAGGGAAACTTCCCGAGTAAATTGAAGCTATCAGTAGTCAAACCGATATATAAAAAGGGAGAAGAACACGATATGAACAACTATAGGCCCATAACGCTCATATCAGTGTTCTCCAAAGTTGTGGAAAAAGCTATGTTCGGTAGAATTTCTAAGTTTTTGGAAAAGAACAACATTCTAACACCTGAACAATTTGGTTTTAGGAAAGGCAGGTCTACAGCTCATGCTTGTTTTGATTTAGTTAAAACAATTACAGAGAGCCTCGAGGCGAAAACATCTATAGTTGCAGTCTTTCTTGACATGAGCAAAGCTTTTGATTTTGTAAATCACGATATCCTAGTAAACAAACTAGAAAGGTACGGAATACGGGGAAATGCATCAAAATGGATATCCTCTTACTTAAATGATAGAAAGCAATGTACAGAAATAGTTAGACTAGAGGGAAATGAAAAACGGATCTTTAGATCACAGTTTACTACAAATCCTAGCGGAGTACCTCAAGGAAGTATTGGTGGACCAATACTTTTTACGTCATATATAAACGACCTCCCCACCTCTACATCGCACAAATGCATCTTATTTGCCGATGACACGACCATACTAGTAAAATGTAACGATAAAGAAAATCTAGTAAACGAATTAAAAGAAGCAATAGACTTTACTACTAATTATCTAAATATTAACGGATTAAATGTGAATATTGACAAAACTAACATAATACAATTTAAAACAAAAAAATCGAAAGACATAAAATTAAACATACTCAAAGACAATAATCAAATAAATAAAGTAATTTGTACAAAATTCCTGGGCATCCACATTGATGAATTACTAAATTGGAAAACACACTGTGCCACAGTATGTGATAAATTAAATAGATTCGTTTTCGCGCTTAGACGACTGCGACAAGTTGTGTCCGAAAAAGCGTCTCTTTGTGCTTACCACGGGTATGTGTCATCTGTACTTAACTATGGCATAATCATATATGGAAATTCAGTGAGTTTTACATCGGTTTTCAGAGTGCAAAAAAAGTGCATAAGGGCTATATGTGGAGCCCGCTTTAGAGATCATTGTAGGCCTCTATTTAAACGCTTAAGAATCCTCCCACTAGCATGTATGTACATAAAGGAAATGTGTTTATTTGTTACGAAAAATAGGCATTATTTTGAAAATCTTGCATCAACTAGACAAGACAAGATCATATTTCCTAATAGAGTCAGACTTGAATTGAGCCAGCGAAACACATACTGTATGGCAATAAAAATATTTAACAAGTTGCCTAATAACATCAAAAAGTTGCCACACCATAAATTTAAAAAGAGGCCTCACGGAATACTTACTAGAGAACTGTTTTTACAAGGTCACAGACTATCTTAAATACTGTAAACCTTAAATGTGCTGTACCTAAATATTGATGTATTGACATAAAGAATATTTAAAATTAAGTATGTATTCCAACAAAATAGGAAATGTAAAAAAAAAATGTATTGGATTTTGACGTCGTTAATATTATATTGTTTATCCTAAATTGACTTGCTAAGACATTACTCAGCAAAATTAATATTGCACGCCCGAAAGGGCCAAACTGTTGTGACCATGTATTATATTTAATGACTTCTTTTGTACACAGTTATAGCAATAAACGTTTCTGATTTCTGATTTCTGAAAAAATACATACTTATTATACATAGAAACACCCAGACACAGTGCAAACATTTGAATTCATCACACAAATATTTGCACTGGGTGGGGATCGAACCCACGACCCTCGGCTTCGCAGGCAGTGCTACTACCAACTAAGCCACGAGGTCAGTCAAATATTAGGATATATATGATATTTGACGATGGTTCATCAGATACCAAAATTCTCAATATCGAATACATTTTAGGACATGTGCGTAGGAATAGGAAAACTAACGCGTCACCGGCTCATTGTGAAAATTCGAACAAAAAGCTTTGCATCCACATAAGCATTTGAACTGAGAGACTGTGAAACACTCTACCTGAGTTCAATTGGCTACCTGGGCGTCTTTAAATCTAGAATAATTAGATATATTCTAGGTAAACGTAGTCCGTCTTAAAGCCCTAGTACTTATTCTTTGACAACGGGCATTTTATAGCAAACTAGCCTTCATTACATAAAAAACTTCTGTTTCGATTTTTGTACACTCGCCTTAATCTAATTTACGCATGTATAGTTTCAATAAGTCCATTAAACAAATGCCTATTTAACTCTCTTATACTGAACTTCTCAGGTAATTTAACATTCCTGACGTTAATTGTAGCGCAAGAATGCAGAATGTAAGCACCATTATCAGTTTGCCAAAAGATTGCATAAAGTTGCGTTGATAACTATGTTTGTATATTACACATTATTGTATACGAAATGGCGCCTACGTTATCTGAAAATAGCTATTGGTTCATGTTTGTTTTGTTTATTTTGGTCTTTTATAATAGTTTTCGTTTCACAGTCTACTTCTTTTATGATCAGAACTAGTAGCACGGCGCGATTTCACCCACTCAGTTAAAAAATCCGTTCTTTTCTCGGGATAATAAGTAGTCTATGTATTATTATCTATCGATGTACCAAAGTGTCATCCAGATCCATTCAGTAGTTTTTAAATTGTAAAAGTACAAGCTGTCGCTGTATGATATTAGTAAAGATTAATCTGATTTCTTGTCCCTTAAACAAACCACCTGTTGAGATTTTCATTGGAAGCTTTCTAAACAATACCCACTCATACGTCTAACCGTATCGATGTAACAGTAAGACGTATTATTTATAAACGGACTACGATTTCGCAATCCCATTTAGCCACTTAACCATCAGATGTAATCGCACACACAGAGACGACGTAAGGAACAACGTATTGGGCCGCTATGACCTTGACCATTTCTTCTTCTTTGAATACCTCTCCAACTAGTGGAGGTTGGCAGTCAGCTTCGCATAATATGGTGCGATCTCTTTCTTGCCTGAGTACGTAATATACCTAGTATAGTTGGTCCAGTTAGAGGATTTTAAGTCACTTTCGGTGACCTTTTTCAAGTGGAGTGCGTGTACGCAACCCAATTTCGATATAACTCTTGAAATATTTACTTTCCGAAAATAATAAATCCAAAACAAATATTCTTGTAGGCACTTGGGATTGGATTCAATGTTACCAGGAAACAATAATCAATGATAAATATACTATTGAAATTCGTTAAATTTACACAGGTGATTTATAATAACGATTTACCTAATCAAATGTTTCACAAACATGTAAATTGTAGAAACTTTAACTAAGTATCATTAATTACGAAATATTTAACAAAACCTAAAACAGTTAACACTATTATAATTAAATTTCCACTAAAAAACAAAAACCTATTTCAATTTAAAATTAAATTCAGACACTCGACTAAATGTCATTAAAAAAACGCCCAGACAAATTGTAGTATTTTGTTAATATTTCAAAAACCACCTCACCGATTTTATTAAAATTTACATTATGGGATTACCTCTGAACTATTTCCTATGAAAACAAACAAAAAAAACATTAAAATCAATTCACAATTAGCGGAGCTACCGCGTAACGTACATTTAAAAAAAACTTACAATCGAATTGAGAACCTCTTTTTTGAAGTTGGTTAAAACAATTTCTTACAAATACAACTATTACGAAACAAATATAATGGAAACGAAAAATATATAGAAGCTATGCAATGATGATGATAACAAATGGCGCGTACTCTAAAAAGGTTTATTAATAGAAAGCGTCGACCAACGGCCTTGAATCCCGCCCTGTGTTAAGGGCAGTGTTGTTTACTTAGCAGAGGCCGTTATCATGGTGCGTCCATTTGCCGGTAGCGGACACAAGCGGACTAATTACACCTGTCTGTCAAAACTACTATCGGAACGACTTTATCGTAAACTTGGACGGTCGTAGAGTAGATAATTTACGGAGCTTCGATACTGTCTGAGGTGCCCTTGCGCTGGTTGTCATACAAGATGTAGTATTAGTTGAGTATGGAAAGTGTATGGAATGGTATCAGGTATGCTTTTAAGTATGACCTATGTATGTTGGAAGTATAGTAGTTAGTAAGTGTAGGTTAGTAGAACCTTGCGCCTTTTGCCTTAGCCCAAAGTAGATTTGAGGAAAGTAGAGGCCTCCTGAAACCCTTTGTGATAGATTATTTTATGCAAAAAACAAATAGATTCGCATACGGTAAAATTTGAATTTTAATACTTACTGCTAAGGATTTTGAGAGTTTTTGCAACAGCCAGACATTATGTGTTCAGTAGTAGTAACTAACTAGTCGTAACTAGATGACAAAAACATGAAAAAGTAGCACACATTGTCAAAAACACTTTTAAAAGTTTTAACTTTTAACACGTGCCTATATAATTTGGCGCTTTGAATGATATACCTAAATATATGTAGGTATATAAATTTCGAAATGATTTTTTTTCTTATTTGCTTGTAGGTAGGTGTACTAATTTAGACCAAAATAAATTAGACTGGTTAGTAACTCATAAATGAAAACGTGGAGTAAAGTAAACACTCAAATAGTCATTGATTTGCATGAATTATGAATATTTTTGAAATGTAGTTCTGGATAGTTGTTTACTGACGCACACGCAATTTCGCATTGCAAGAATGAAAACGTATCATTATATTATACGAATTATTTCTCTGTTTTCTACTCTGAGTTCCGGCACAGCAGTTAGAAACAGTTGGTCATCTTTGTTTCTCCGATTCTTGTCTCAGTAATGTGCGGTCGTTTTTTGCACTATTATTGACGGTTAACGCCTTTATGGTGGGTATACGAGTATCAATAGCTTCTGCCACGTGTAAGAAGCTTTATTGCTTGGCAAACTATTTTATCGATTTAAATTTTGGCGTGCAACTATTTTTGGAGAGGTTCCTGTTTCAATCTTTTCACAGAAATGCTTGCGGTATACTGTTGATGTATTACAAACAAGAGTACTACACAACTATGTTGAATATGGTAATGTCTTAAGAACAAAAATCGAAACTATTTCTTTGTGAAATTAAATACCTAATTTAAATACCAGAATTAACCATAAAAAACTCTATTTTTACGTACCATCAGAAACTTGTCCTGCTCGTTCTGTCACTCTATAAAAACAAGTATGGAATCCCGATTGCTAATATAAAACATAATATGTAATCAATTTTAAACACATAGGTATTTGTTATACATAATTATCAACTCCCGGACCCATGAAAACACCGTATTCACCACACAAATGATTTTCCTGGGTGGATTCTTGGATGCGTTCTCTTTTCTTTATGACGGCAAACTAATTATAAGCAAATCGATTGAATACCCGAGCAATCAGAATCTGCGAGATCATTATACCTGAGGCATTTTCACGGGTTAGGTCTATTTCCATACTAATAAGACCTACTTTCATTTAACTGAATGGACCTTACAAATAGCTTAATGACACAGTCAGTTGAAACTAAACTTTAACACTGGAAAGGCTTCCGTTAAGCGTTTTTTTTTCTTTTTAATAGTTACAACGCAGTGTTGCCTTTTATGACATTTTTGATTCTGTAAACTTCTTTTACAAGATGAAATTAAATAGCATGTGGGTTTTGTGCAGTCGTTTCGTAAATTTGTATTTTTTTATTAGAAATAACTATTCCCATTCAATTTATTTTCCAAGTACTTCTTTTTGCAAATTTTCCTTGTTTTGCATTGGCCGTATTTTGTAATAGAATGTAAGAATTTCGTTAAACTAGACTGATAGCCCTAAAAGTAGTAAATACAATTTTCAGGTATAAAAATGTAGCGATGTTATTTTGAAACCTATTTAAACTATTTCACGACGTAAAGAACAAATTTGTAGCGAAATTTGAATATCGGTTTGTTATTTACGTAATTATATTTCGTAGATTATACCTCTCAGACTTAACTTGTCAGTTAAACTGCCTACGTAGGGATCTTACCCACCCTTTGAACGCACGAAATTGTGTAGGTATATCTCGCTCAAAAGCGCCCCATCTGGTTCCTAACTGTTCATTTAATAGATAGGTACTATTAGTATACAGCACTTCTTTATTGCGTTTGTCTGGAGGAATACCACGCCTTTGTGAATTAGTTTATCACGAAGCAATAGTGTGCAAATAAATACCTAAACCACTAAATTAAATTCTCCTCCTGAAACGGTGTCATAACTCAAAAAAAAAACTTAATTGTTTCTATCTGAGTTCGTTTGCGCTCACAAACTCCCGAAACTTTCTAAATACACTGATCCGAATATTATGCTTAAATATTTGACAAGTTTTTGGCTCTCGTGAGCTATGAGTAATTCTTTTAATACAGTTGTATGTATGTGGTACTGTGATGTTGATTTGCCCTGTCTTTTCTGTGTTAGACTGAAATTCAGTAGGCAGAGGCCGCAACAAAAATAAACAATTACAATGAGTAGAAGAAGAAATATATTTCATATGTTTAATATATTATGTCCTTTAAAATTACTTTAACGTAACTCAGCGGCTTAAAATCCTATTTCATAGGTAAGCATTAGTTATCTTCTACGGTCAGTGTAGGTATGACAGCAGGTTATATATACGACGGCCTATATTAGTAACATACTAACATAGGCCGTCGTCCATTTTGCTCGTTTCGTCACTCTATTTTACAGAAAATAAAAAAACAAATAAGCTACTGTACTTAAATACACTGGCAAGACGCGCCTATTCGTTAATTATTCAAATATCTGATACGGATAATGCGAGTGGTCATGTCTGGTTCATGTGGCCGTCGATATCAGTGTTCAAGTTACGCTAGAAATCCGCGACACTGGACCAGTTAGGTTTCTTGTAACTTGTTGGGATTAATATTATTTAGGTGTAACGGTTTCATCGAACACTAACTTTTCTGTTTTTATCTACACTAATATTATGAAGCTGAAGATGTTTTATGTTTGAACGCGCTAATCTCAGAAACTACTACGCTGATTTCAAAAATTATTTCACTGTTGGCAATGTACGTTATCCCTGAGTGCTATATAGGCTATAATATAATTCAGTGAATTTCAGTGAAAAGGTCTAATATGGAAAATGTTTTTTTTTTTTCAAAAATACAAAAACCGGGTTCAATTATACATAAAATTCAGGCACTCTACTTAATTTCATAAGAAGCTACAACTACGTCGTCCAGATAGGTAAATGAAAAAGTTAGAACCTCCTCCTTTGTTGAAGTCGGTTAAAACAACTCGAAAATAAAAATCTACTTATTTGCGGTTTTAGAGACCTTTTGTAGAAAGCTGTGTGAAATTGATACTAACATAAGGAAAAAATCCCGAACACACAAAGTTCCAGCGCGTAAGCGTATTTCCTTTTCTAGGATTTCTACAGACATTTTTACTAAGAAGTTTTCACGTATAGTTTTATGTTTTATTCATTAGGTCTATAAATCGCCCGAATTCAGCAAATCTTGTTCTTTCTTCAGCCCTAAGCTATAAATCTGCTCCCCACGTGATCTCCAAGTACCCATAACTCTTCGCTGAGCAACCGCCACGAATTTTGTCCATTTTTGCGTCACGCACATAAATCGTAAGGTACCGGCAACTAGGTGCAAAATATGGCAACATCGTGGAACCATGTCATATTAAAAAGAGCATCTATAACTGTAATAGGAATAGTCACGTATTTTCATTTAGATAGAGTACTAAATGGAAGATCGTGGCAATGTAGTCTGGTGAGCCTAGTAAGTAGATGGGCGCTCGCGTGCGACACAGTCCGCAGAGTGCGCGCGGCCGCGCTACCGACACGATCCTACCTCAGTTTCCCGCGTTCCGGAAAATTGGCGCGAAAATGACGAACTGTCAAGTTAAACTTTGAGTAAAGAACTGCACGCAAGCAGCGGATCAAAAAGGACGAATGTGAAGTGTGACAATTTAGAAACGAGATTTGGGATTTTCGTATGGTTTCTTTTTTATTTTTATCACCATTCTAGAATTAAAAAAAAATGCAAAAAAATATACATTTCCGAATGACACATTTTCACTGCTGTTGAAAATTATTTATCTACAATATTAATTAAAATCTTTCGCAAAAAGTTTTTGGTAGGTGAAACATTTAAATAACAAATTGTTGGATACTGTTATTAATTGAATCTGCACAAGTGTGAAGAAGAAACATGTAGGTACCTGCTGTAATATGTATCTTTATTTGTTCTGACTTAATGTTTACTTTGACAATTCGCATAAATTACTTTTTTTTGAGAAATGTGGTGTAGAAGATATCGCACTTTAAACATACCTAATGATATCAAAATAATTAACCCTTTTTATTTTATATACTTACATAACATTTATTGTGATTAAATTACATAAATTACCACTGAAAGATTTACAAGTAAGTATAACACCTTATTCAAACTTGCTTTGCTCAAACCTAAAAAAGCAAAATGTTTTGTGTTTGGCCAATATGAATTGCCTACGCAAAATAAAATAGTCTTCTCTTAGCCGTTGCTAATGAAACAAAACTTAAAAAAAAATATATGTAAATCAAAATATATGTCGTTACCATTTCCCTTAAAGTTGTACATGAATACCTATGCAGCTATATTTAGTAGATATTATCTTGAACAAAATGTAGAGCATATTAAATTGAGATTTTACAAAACATTTCCAATGCAACCTGAAGGCGTGATACAGATAAAACTGGGTTTAGGAAACGCACTTATCGTAGTGCAAATAACTCTGTATCTGTGTTAAATTGTATGTATTTACATTCATTGTGTGGCACGCAAATGAGTTCCTGATTATGGAAAATACTGACTTTTGTAATTGTTTTCTGTTAAAATATAGAACATGTTCATTCCGCGTCTTACGAACATTCCCTTACGCCCGTGTGATACCTACAGGTAAATATAACGACTTTTTTTTACTTGATTATCATTATTAATACAATTTATCTACCATATATTGGAAATAAACTACAAACATTTAGTTCTAAATTAGTAAAATGCAATTAATGAAAGCATTGTCTCTATGAATATGTAGTATATAATTCGACTGTACGTGTGTATGCCACTGAACTCATCATAAACGGCCGGACCGATTTGAATGAATTTATTCGTATGCGTTTTGGACGGTGCCCTGGATGGTTTAGATTCACAAATCATCCCAGCAGATGGCGCTGCAGTCAATATCTAAGTTATTTACTTACAGTGGAACAAGTTCGCCGGATCAGCTAATAAATAATATACGTATTAAAATGATAGTGAAAAAGAAAGTAACGTCGCAAACTTTTTAATGGTACATATTAATCCGCTAAAAAAACTGATAAATTTTCACAGGGGATAAATCCTCAAATATCTTATTTTCATTTGAAATTTATTCCTGATAGGGTAATCTAGACGCAAAAGTTTTCGTTCTGATTCTTCACATTTGTTTTGAATACGGCACGTAATTTTCTTCGTTTTTTTTAATTCACAGCTATATAGCATAGATAATAAAACGAATTTATAATTTCACTAAATAAATAATGTTAACAAAATTTTGGTTGACGTTACCAATTTGCAGGAATTTCTAAATTACTACTCTAAATAAATTTATATCAAAGTATCATGGCAATTTTTAGAATCAAATAATTTATTTAAAAAAACCGACTTCAATTTAAAATTTCTTAAGAAGACATCACTAAGTCATCTAGATAAATGAAATTACTTTCATGCTCTAGTTTTTTGTTCATATTTCAAAAATAACCACACTGATTTTGATAAAATGTTAATGGGATCATCTTTGAATTATCATCTACCAAACAAAAGGGAACCATCAAGATCAATTCACAATTGGCGGAGTTATCGCGTAGTTATACAAAAAAAAACATTCAACCGACTTGAAAATTTCATCCCTTTTTGAAGTCGTTAAAAAATGACAAACATTGACAATGAGATGAAAAGGCTAACAGATGTAAAAAACCGCGTAAAAACCGAATATTTTGTTCTGTATGTCAATTTTAAACTACGATAGTAAAAGTACTACGATATAATATGGGCCAATAAATTCTGATAAGCTAAATCTTCGTAGTAAACGTATACGAGACACGCCCACATAATATAATAGTACTCGAGCGTTTGCTCCTGTCTAGTTAGACATATCTTTTCTATTAAAACTTGAGAGTGAAACATGAAAATAAAGAAGAACAGGCATGTTCAGAAAAATCACGATACAACTGTAGTACTTAATAAAGTACTATACTAAGTACTTAGTAAAGTTTCTCACAATGTGCTTTTGGATAAGATACTTTAGTATTTTGTACATTTTTAACCGAGTTTAAAAAGGTGGAGATTCTCAATTTAGTTGTATGTTTTTTTTTGTACCTATGTAGAGTTATGTTACGCGATAGCGAAATCAATTGTGAATCGATTTTGATGGTTCTTTTTTTGTTTCGTAGATAGGCGTTAGAGGTGGCCCCATAAAATTTGTATAGAAAGTATCCAGTATCCAGTACGGGTAGGTAGGTAGGATGGTACTTGAAAAATGTCCTCAAAAGCTTCTAAGAACTTCCAGGTTTCCTCACGATGTTTTCTTTCACTGTTTAGAACAAGTGGTGATGATAAACTTGCACTTGTATAAATACTCAGAAATGTAGGTGTGATTTGAGCCTATGACGTCATGAGTTTGGATCGAACAATGTAACACCTAGGCTACCACGATTTTTTTGTGAAAATTATATTATCAATAAAAAAACCATAAAAACTGAATAAATAGGTCGGCAACTAGTTCAACTTTGCTTGGTTATGTTTGCATTGTGGTCATCGTTTTCCTTTTTTTCAATTGTTTTGTGTAGTCTATGGTATTTTTGAACGTCTGATGGATCAAGATCAATATCTCCCAATTCTCAATGCCAAATACATTAATTGACGGACTATAGTTTACGCGTGTATTGAGAACATACTCACTAAGATCGCTGAGTCAGATGGCAGCATCATCTTTGTTTTCAAACACTACTAGACCACAGCTTGTGTTATAGTTGAAACAGTTATTTTGGATTTATCGCTGTAATTCATCAAAATTATGATCCATATTATACACCTATAGATTGTTGCATAACACCCACATAATCGATTCATTTCCCACTGCTTTTAGCCTTTTTTGTTTCTATGATTTAAGCCACACAAGAGGGAAATTCATGTACAATAAAATAGATAAGACGCTCTAAATATTTGTCTATTTATATTGTGAAGGAATTTCCGTGAATATGGTTACTAAGTTTGAGAAAAAATATAATCTCAAAACATATCATTTCTTCGAATTGGTTTCACGTGATTTTTATCACTTCCGTTACCTGACCAAAAAGAGCATTTTTACAAGTTTGTGAATAGATATGTTTATAATGTACATATATGTATATGTAATAGAACTCTTTATGTGTATGTGTATTGTAGTTACATTGGCTCAAGGAATGTACCAATTTTGATGCAGTTTCAAAGCTCACCGAAATAGTTCATACTAGTATCTTCCTACAACTTTGTCCACGTAGAATTCAGATAAAGGCTATTGATACCCAAAGGAGTCCTACATTTTTTTTGTTGATAAAAAAATTGTATTATTCTGAACTACTAACTAAAAACCATTTATAATATTAGTGGGATACTAATATTATAAATGGTTTTTAGGAAATATATGTATGTGCTTGATTAGACTAGAGTTTTAAATTTTGGACTGATACGCTAATTTATTACAACGTGATTGAGAAACAAACATCTAAATATCCCACGTTTGTAACAATAGCAGGATTGAGGGGTTCACTTATAAACAAGAATGTGCTCACATATTAAAACATCCATTCTATCGGTATATAGGAAACTAGTGAAATCCAGAAATATGGCTTTTAGCCTCAATACTTGCAGCTAAAATATCAGAGACTTTTTGACAAATGTAAAAAAGTAATTTCAATTAATATTTTGTGACGGGTAATTAAATAATAAACGCAAATGCATATGCCAATACTCATAGAACATTGATCAAATGAATAACACTTACCATTCTCGTATTATATTATTTAATTCCTTATTTTTTTATTTGTGGTCTCTATAGTTCTGTGGTCTTTTAAAAAAAACAAGTTATAAGTGACGTCACGTAAAGTAAAATAAAATAATTGTTAAAGTACTACCAGTAAATATCGTCCAAGTAAAGTAGAACTCGGACAAAGCAACCGCAAATAGAGTTATTTGCGAAACAATTACTCTTCGCTCTGACAAATTGCCAGTCAAGAGTACTTTTCAGTTCAGATGATGAGTAATATGTACTTTTCAGACGGATTATCCGTGGCTTACTCAGGCTCGTTATGAATGATCGTGAGGCCCCATGGTTACTAATTGATTAACCATGGCTTTCCGCATGAACCCGCAACGGTAGCTGCGGTCTATGAAATTGGATCTGAGTCACAAGCAAAGAATTCCAGGATTGGATTACATGTATTGTTTTTGCAGTATTGAAAATGTAGGTGTCTTAAAATATGTAATATTTCAATCATCGCTCTTCAGTGGGGAATGCTGCTAGTGCAATAATGTATGAACTTTTGTTTTTTATTGTGTTTTTGACTTGACAAATGTTTCCTGGTAGTATCTCACAGTTACACTCGCGTAGTTCCCGTCCTGTTATTTTCCGTGATTGAAAGGCAACCTATATGTAAACTCACGTTGTTGTCTATCATCTAGATCCCTTCAGTACTTTTTGCTTGTAAAGTAATTCATAATCAAACATACATCAAGTACATTACATTACAACCTTTCGTATTTATAACATTATTAGTAGGACGTACTCGTAGTTTTAAAACTCATCTTATTGTGCAATGCACGTAGTACCTATTTAAAAAAGAAATGCCTATGTCTATATTCAATTATCAAATATAGAACAAAAACAGTTGTGCAGAGTAAGAAGATGTTGACTGTATTTTGAGGAGAAATTTCCTCAGACACCCAGATGTGCCTAAGGTATATTCCGTAATTCAATAAGCTAGCCATTACCAGGGGCGGCTGGAAGGTAATATTGTTAAACCCTAGAGCCAGGATCTCAGATGGGTTTAAGTGCTAGCCCATACCACAAGCTTTTGCAAGCTATGACGCTTACCCTCTTTTTTACAACCCTTGCATTTTCTTCAAATAGACTCTAAATGAATGTGTCTCTCAAGTATATTCTGTAGTAGTTTGAGTTCGTTTGTTTTTTTTTAGTTTCCTTTTTTGCTGATGTTAAATTGAATCAAATCCTACTATTACGAAAATTGTGTAATTTGTGCTTTTTTTGTATATGTATGTAGTAGGGATGGGCCGAAATTCGTTTACATTCGGTTTAACCGAACTTCGGCAGCTTGAACCGAACTTCGTCATTCGGCCGAATTTCGGTTAAAATGCCGAACATTCTGCACTAAATATACTTGCACTATCATAATAGAAATTAATGAAAAAACATATCTGTAGTAACAGTGAAATAAAATAAGTCTGATATACTCATTGTCATTTATTTGAATTAGAAAAAATAATCATACGTGAGAAACAAAAAACTTAAATTGGTCTTTTTAACTACCAGTCTCAAAAATCTTCGGTCAAAATTCAACCGCTCTTCTTACTAACCAAACCTGTCAAAAAACAAAATTTTACTGCTCTTCTCAAAAAGTCTTAAGCGGGTTGCAGACCAAGAGCTAAGCTAAGTTAGTTTAGCTTAGCTCGCATAGCTTACGCCATTTTCCATACTTGTGTGCAGACCGCAAACTATGCGAACTAACTAAAATATGCGAAGCTAAGTTAGTTGTGTATGCCGATGCGCAGCTACACGAGCTAAGCTAAGCGCCTCCCGCTTTCCCCGCACACCCTTTGCAATCTTTGCATATCCTTCGCCAGTGCTGTCCAGTGTTCTTTGTCGTACGCACGGTGGTTTGGTAGCGATTATGGAGCAATTTATTGAAACTATTAAACAATTTCCACTCCACTTGCGTGCCAAGGTTGTATGTGTTGACATATCCAAGAATCTGGAACGTCTTTTTCTTAAATTATAATAAGTCAGGATTAATCTTCTTTTTCTATGTGTAACGTATTCATCATCGGAACTTTCTTCATCGATTATATTCATGGCGAGCGACGTCCGTCTAATTGAACTACGCAACACTGACTGAGTTTTGGCTTAGCTGTTGGTGTGCACGCTATTTATTTCTAGCTTAGCTTAGGCTCGCTTGCTTGGCATAGCTTAGTTTTCGATCTGCAACCGGTATTAGAAATCTCTCTTACTTAATCAAAAAACAAACAATAACAAACAAACTTTCCTAACAAAAATAATAACATTAATAACCAACCATTACAAATCTCTCTTACCTAGTCAGAATCAGAACACAATGAAACTGGAAGATCTTAATAATGAGTTTTAGAAATCTTTGCATAGGTGAAGGTAGGTACTTAACTTAATAAAAATTTGCGAAGAAATTGAACCGAAGTTCGGCCGAACTTCGGCCGAATTTTTCATTTTTACCGAATGTTCGGCCGAAGTTCGTATTCGGTTCAAACCACATTCGGCCCATCCCTAGTATGTAGTTATGAAAACAGAGTCAAATTATTAATCATAATACAAAGTCGACACAAAAAAAAATAGTACAAAAAACACGTAACAGGATAAAATATGTTACTGGTCAAATAAAAACACGCGCCGAGTGTTGCTCAAATGTCCCCATAATACTGGCCGTATTCCCCGCTGAATCGACATGGAAATCTCCTGAACCAGATACCAGCCTGCCCGGGAATCGCGCCCTCTGTCACGCAAACGACGTCCGAGGTCCAATACCTCTACCATGAGTTGCTATCGAAACATTTTACTATCTTACCGTAGTCGATAGCGAGCAAACCGAACATCGAATATACTTCTAATAATCACGTACCATGAGCTAAACAGACTCGATAGTGACAACTCGATTGTTTATCTATACACACCACGGCCGCGCAGTCTCAACGACAAACGGGACGAAATTTTGTAGTTCTGTGTTTGATTCTTTTGCAACACGCCTGACCGTACAAACAAAGGTTATGTTTTCACATCACTACCTTGCGGTAGAGTAACTGGCCATTTCTTATAATAACAATATTTTTTATTTGTTGGTTGAGACAGGAAACGTCACATTTATTTAAATACCACTGCGTTGAGCATTCTCAACCGTTATCGCTCAAATTACACATCCAAGATAAATACTAGAAAAGATTCAAAACTTGTTCAAGGACAGTCCAATGTCATCGTAGGTAAGATGTTATCAGTAGGTATAACCAATTTCTCATATCTGTGAAACCTAAGTAGGTCATACGAGCCAGATGAGTATCCTACTAATATTTATTATAAATGCCAATGTATGTTTTTTTTTAAAGATTGACGAGACGAGCGAGGACATGTGCCTGATGGTAAGCAACATGCCTGCCACATAACAGCACAATGGCATCCTGCTATTGGAACATGAAAGTCGAAATCATTACCTAGCACTGCACTGCGCTCGTCACCCAGAGATCTAAGATGTTATATCTCTAAGCCCTGTAATTTCTCTGGAAACATTGCCCTTCAAACCGGAACACATTAATGTTTGCACATTACTGCTTGGCGGGAGAATAACTGGCAAAGGTGTTGTACTTTCCCAGGCGGACTCTGCTAAGAGTCCTACCACTACTAGATGTTTGTTGCTCAATCATGTCGTAACAGAGTTAGATTATAATCTGTAAGAACACATACCTAGGCTACTTTATATCCCGAAAAAATAACGGGAACAGTAACTACGCTGGTAAAACCTTGGAGTGCTTCTAGTTGAGTACTTACCATTTGAAAATACATCTTACTTTCTTAACCAATTACAGAAAACGAGGTTCCGAATTATTCTCTGTATTATCCCTATACTTTACTACTAAATTTATAAATTCGAAAGTAAATCTGTCTCCGCCCGGATGGATGGCTTTAAAAGTTTGTAATAAAATTCCCTATAAATAGTTTAGATAAACCGCGGGTTACACCACAGGGCGAAGCTAATATTAGGACAGTTCGCACAGATTGGGAATTTTAAAGTCATAACACCTTTTGAATACTAAGTATGTGGATTAGAATAACTCATACAGCTACAGCTATTGAAACAATCATAAATACGGATTAATATCAGGCCGCGATAGTACAAGCTTTGCTTTGTGACCCACCACCTGACCCCAAAGGTGGTGTTGTGTGTGAATTGCCTACCTATATTCTCCACCAATATATGTACCTACTTGGATGACAATTAATACGTTCTTTTAACGTATCCATTTTCCATGTTCACCAATTACTCTCGCTCTATGACACTTTAATCGTTTCGGAAAAATATTTTTTATCGGACCAGTGATCCCCTAACAGACAATAGGTACACCAGTAACGCAAAGTTTAACGTCGGGATTATTAATTAATGCAAATTAGCTAAAAGTAAACCTACGTATGTATATAAAGTTTATCTCTTAATTTTCTTTAATCTTTTTTTAAATTAAGCGTCCGAAAAACCCATGATAATAAAATATCCATAAAATAACCTTTTAACCAGACCTTAACGATTGCAGAACACGGATTTCGCATCGATAGAGGAAACGAGCATATCTAAAACCAGCTTTGAATTGTAAATGGGTAATAGTGGGCATAGTTTATGAGTCGCAAAATTCGTTTAATTTTTCCATTCGAGGTGAGAATTTATTACTTGGCCTTCGATCCCATTTAAAATGTACTATGTCATAGTTAGCGTCCTAATATGTTGACTACTTTAATATAAAGAATACGTGTTTCACAATTTTGTTTTTTTTTTTTAAATAATTTTCTAAACATTTGCTTGACTGAGTTTTTATATCTTAAATTATTTCATCAGCCAAAACAACTTGATCAGAAATTTTCAGAGATAATTAGTTTAAAAAAATTTAGTAGATGGGCGTAGTTGGTCTTCAGTACCTACCACATTTTTACTATCAATATTGGCTTATTTTTTTATTTAAAGAAAAATAAACTTAAGACTTGAAACAACATCGATACGAATAACTCAAGATTTAACCAAAAACATAGCTAACCAAACCAAAACAAACATGCCAGTTTTAGGAATGTAATTTGTTTAAACATAAGTCGATCAGTCAATTTACATTAGCAAAAGCTTAGTTTTGGGTTAAAAAAAAAAAAAAAAAAATTCAAATTATGGTAGGTGGCAGAAGGGCGCCATTAAAGTTCTTGTTTGTAGGTAATGTTTTGTCTTTTCTGAAAATTGCACATGGACAATATATAGACACTTGAAATAAAACATGTCGCGATACATGATTCATGAAAAAGTAAGCTTAAATTTAGAGATAAAATTATTGGTATTGTTAATAACGAATTGCAACAACATACATACTACGTTATAATTACAATACTAACATACCATTTGCTTCTCCATCGTCGGGTAATAAATACTCTGCACGGAAGTACGGAGAACCATCACAATTAATAAAAACAGACAGGGAATTAATATACGCCGGTCACGGGCGCATCTCGCTCTTGATCTTCGTATTAATTTACACACCTAGTTTCAGGTTACAGAACAATTAATTACGCAGAAACGTTTGATAAATGTACCGTGAAACGTACTTACCAATTGAATATTGTTCATTGCACAGTCAATTAGTGTTGAAAATCGATCCCGCGTCCGGCTCAAAGGGAGATCGCGAGTCGAAACAGATGGTTCTAATGGAATCTAAGTTCGCGTAGTGCTACATCTGAGAAATGGGCTGAAAACGTTATCTATGTTATATATTTAAAGAGGCTTTGTTCTGAGTGACTGACTGGATAACTCATTGATAGACATCATCCAGTCTGGATTACGATTACGGCCTGTAACTTGTTACGGCTGGTCTAGTCGGGAGAACGGTGACTGCCGACCTGGAGACCCCGGGTTCAAATCCCACGCACACCACTGTCTTTTCGAAGCGATGTGCGTAATCGGCTAACTTAAAACGGCGAAGGAAAATTTCTTGAGGAAACCGACATGTACCCAACATTTTTCGAGGTCATGTGTTATCACAGAAATCTAAGTAATATTTAGATTTCTGTGTGTGTTATCCATCAATCCGCACTGGGCCAGCGTGGTGGATTATGACCTTGACTCTCTCCTTGCGAGAGAATTCCCCGAGCCCCAGCAGTGGAAACATTTAGCAGGCTGATTATGCTTATGCTACACAATAAGACTACAATATAATGAGTATATGTTGGGATAAAAGTTGAAATATATTTTTTCGTATGTATATAAATATATATTTATGTAAAAGTAGGCTGTTCGTAGCTAAAGCCGGTGTAGTTCAGAACGAATTGCTGCTCTGTCGCAACGTACTATCGTTTATTATTTAATCTATGACAGGCGAGATAAAAACGTGGCTAAAATGGGCCAATTACAAAATATAATAAATATTGTAAGAGTTTGCCTAGAGCGTCCTCGGAGGCGCCCTAAAATCATAACAGTTTGCTTACCCTAGATCGGAGCAAAGGGCCAAGTTATCTCGTTGTGTCAATTTTGTGAGAGGCAGAATAATATCATCTTCCGTGGCCTAAAATACCTTTACATAATACTCGTTTTAAGAGATTTTTCACAATACTTGAAAGGAAGTTCCTTCAGGAAATACCCGCTCAGACAACATGTTCCACAGTTTGGATTTTCTTTCTAAAATGTTTAATTTGAATCTTTGGAATGACATTAGTAAAACGTCGTCGTTTTTTCAAGCTGCACGTAGTCCGATAGCAAAGGACGGGCAAATGTGTCAAAAATGGGTAGGTACATTTAACGGGCTATTACGCTCGTATTACCTAAATAAATCAGTTATCGCACTCAAGCTACATTTAATTTAAAAAAAATATGCGAAAACACGTTACGTAAACATCATTTGAAATTCAAAATTAAATTTCGGCTCAAATAAAGTTCAAACTCTGTTTTATTACCTGCTTAGAACTAATATTTGCCCAAATCCTTTGGAATTTAGATTCCGCTCGTTATAACCTAATAACTAGCGTAAGTCGTTTCTTAGGAATGTGAAACAACTCAATTTTCCTAGTTCAACTGCTAGTATGCAAAAGAAAACTAGTATTTACCGTTCTTACGTCCATTTCACATTCTACTTGCGCCGAGAGACTTTTAGAATTAAAATTTAAAAATAGGTGCCATTATTGGCTTAGTAGGACTGGTTGCAAATATAAAGTTACAATTTTTATTCAAAAATTATGTACGGATCGTTTTTATAAATAGACTTTCTGTTCAAAGGACAGAAAATATGAATATATAATATACTTATTGTATACATGTTTACCTTTTATCGAAGCAAAATCTATAGCTTGCATCTTTATAATATTGTACAAGGATATAATATAATTTACATTATCTTACAAAATGAAACAGTACCGATATCTTCTAAAGAGTTTTCAGAATGAACATAATATTTATTACATGTAGTTACGTCAAACATAGTTACTCAATTTAGCCAAAAGTGACACCAGTATTCATTTTGCCAGATTGTTCTAAGAAAATGAAACATTGGCGCCTCCTTCAACAAAATTGAGACCTATCTCTGATAGTAAGAATAAAAAGCTCCGGTCAACTCATTTAAAATTCCAACAATGAACAAAACACAAATATTATTCATATATGTATATTATATATTCGTAATACAAATTAATATGAGGAGTTGCCATGACTAACTCAATAAATTCAAATTTGAACATTAAATATTATTTCAGTAATTAATATGCTAAATTTGTATTTAGGGAAATTGATGTCTCAACACTAAAAAATTAATTTATCGATAAACTATTGTGTTTAAATGTAGATTATATTCGTGGATTATGGTTATCCAGTAGATTGAATAGAAATGTTATTTTATTTTCGTATCGAAATAAAAATATCACACACGTTGAATAAATTTGCGTTTATTTTTAATATTTTTTCGTGTTTATCTGTTATTTATGCAAAAACAATCTGTCAAAACCCCTTTTAGTTAACAAGCGAGCATTGATTCTTTTGAATGCGTACCTACATGTTATTTTTTATCAATTTAGCTGCATCGTCTGATAATAAAGTAGATCTACGAAAGAGCGCACTTATTAGGTACGACATTGAGATCATTCACGTTTAATTTAAATTATTTCCCGATATATTTAGATGTTGTGTGTAAAAACACAAAAAAAAAAACAAATTAATTATTATTATGAAGCTGGAATCTAAATTAAACAAATTTCAAATTAAACGGTAATATATAGTGTAATGCTAACAGGTATAAAATGTTAAATTCGTTTTAGATTAGATACATCCAATTTAAAACGGACCACACCTACTGCAGTTATTATCATCTTACATCTATCGGAACATCGACACAGCAATTAACGCCTCTGGGGCATGGTCTCAACAACTTTGATCACACTACTGTATCAAACACGATTAACTATAAGGGACTTTCAAGATATGAACATTAGATCTAATTTCAAAATCTTAAATGTACATATTTGTTTCTTGTAATTCTGACGAAATTAAACAACTGTGAGTTTGTCAAATTAATTATTGCTACAGATAAATGAGAAAGTAATGAAGTAACACCATGATAAAGCTAACTGTCCACACACCAATATTTATCACTCGTCGGACAAGTTTTTATGACAAAACTATTAAACTTACAGAAGTTATCGACTAAAATTCCTAATTTAAATACAACGATTTATCATCTACAATCATAATACAATTGTTACGAAATTAAATAAATGCAAATAAATTCTTAGTTTTGACAACAGAAGATAAAGCAGGCCATAAAATGAGCATAAAGAATTTATCCGTAATATTATTTCGTTACAAAAATTTAAGTGGTTTCGCCAACCACATCAAAATAATTTTATGATTATGGTTCCCATTAAACGCTGAAAAAGTTACAAACGTTTTAACGTACCATTGCCAATCTGATTTATGTGTTTCCGAAAGAATTTCACTTCGATACAAAGAGATTAGTGACGGTAGTAGTAAAATATTACGAGAACAAAGTGATTAGAAGTTTTGGCTGCGAGCCAGACCCTGGTGTATGGCACTTCGTTTAAACTCATTCATGGCAAACAGTAGCACTTAGAGGAATTCACAAACATAGTGAACAAACTTCGCGAAGAGATAAATTAAGATTTAAAAATAGTCATCAACGCAATGAACACGTAACACGTCAGTTCAGAAAACCAATAAAACGTTTTTAATTTTGTAGCGACTGTTATTCTAACCTTCCACATGGACATGTGAATTGAACTAAAAATATCAATCCGTGACGCAAAATGTTCATCAGAGAGATGATATCAATATCTCGATCTATTTACGGGAGTTGTAAAAGTTGTTTGCTTTTAACTACATACGGCGCCCTTGAAAGGGTTTACAGACGAACAGAAACTTTTCGTGCCGTAAACTATATTTATAACATTTATGAAAATACGTTTGATTTGTGGCTTATATAAAGTCACGATATGATTGATGCGAGCATCCGTCTATTTTCATAGGAGAAAATGGGCGATAACGGATTTTTTCAGCGATTGCAACTATTTGTATTAAGTGTAACTTTCTTACGCGCAACTATTTGAGATTCGATTCTATTGCTGCTCTATTAAAATTCTTACTCAAGATATACGAGAGTCAAAATCCTTGCGAATTTTAGAGTCAATTTAAATTGTTAAGTAATATTTCAACATTTGTGACGTCAAATGGGCTGAAAGAGCCATAATAGAAATGTCAAGTTTTGGACCATGGTGACAAATAAAAAGTGTAAAGTAACAAGAAAAATTAAAATATCTTCTCAACTCAATGAAAACTTGTGCAGTATCTCAATGTATCTATTATCTCACCTTGAACTGTTTGCTCTAGCTCGACGTTTTATTAACACGTAGGCTATCTGTACGAAATTACGAAAGAATGTGTTTTTTACGGCAGACAGGTAATCTCCAATGCCATTCTTTACGTATGCATAATGATTTCTTATTCCTTATGCACTATTTACGAAAATCAGATTGTTGAAAATATTTTTTACTAGAAGCGCTCTACGGTTTTACCCGCACAGTTCCCATGCTCGTTATTTTTCCATGATATGTCTATATGCTATTCCAAACTATAATCTATGTTCAAAATTTCAACCCAATCCGTTCGGATGTTTCGACGTGAATGAGCAAGAAACATCCAAACTTTCCCATTTATAACATTAGCATAATTATCTACTCCAAAATTATTGTAGCGCAAAATAAGTGTATTATTTTTAGAAAAGTTAAAACATCAGTCACATTATACTGCTTATCCCGTCGCTCTATATTATAAAAGAGTAAGTGCGAGTCTTTATTAACATACTTTACATAACGAAATAAGCGATATTTTTGTCCTAAGCTTAGTTATTACAATTTACATACACTCTCGAAATAAAATCCGAACCAAATCTAAAAGGATCCTATATAACTTGATAATACTTTTGACTGGGATATTTAATATTCGTTTTTACAAAAACGGTGAAGAATAAAATTGCCAGAACACTGGTAACATTTCGCAAACCTCATGAATTAAAAAAAATATCTTCGCGGACTTCGGATATATTTGTGCAATATTTTAATCAAGGTCTACATTACAATGGTAAGTTTATTGAGAGTAGGTACTTGATTTTACAGTACGTATTAAATCATTTATCACGATCGTACCATGTAATATTTAAATTAGGTTTATTTTATTGGCCATTTTTTCTTACAAATCTGTGCTTCTGTTTGTGTATTTTATTGCCAAGTCCATTGTCTTATTCCAATCATATTTCACCTAGAACGCCGACTTTCAAGGCCAACAGCAGAATTGTTTGAAATTATGTCACAGGTCGTGGTTTACTCATAAAATTATGCGAATATTTATATTGTTACGTCACGAATCATACTGTTTTATGAATCTCTTATCTGCCAATAGTGATTTGCTCTTATTGCATGCACTCAGATTACCTACCGATAAATGCACCAATAATAACTCTCGCAGAGATAACTTTGCTGCCTTTTATCAGTAATACAAGAGCTATTTTTCTTATCAATATTAATAACATAATGTGTAATCCAACCTAATTAATTAATAAAGGAATTAACATAGCTGTTCAAATATTTTCGAGCACAAGGATACGATTTTGTTCAAATATAACAAATTCATATTTACATAACGATGTTATAAATTATGGTAACTTTGGCAGGTGTCTCTACAATTACTTACACGGACAAAGTTATTGAAAACTGTTTAAATAAACCAATAGGAATTTAGGTTATCAGATGTTCATAACAAGCTGTACATAAACTCGACTTATCAAATAATCAAAACATATTTTTCTTTAAGAAGATGGTGTCATTCGAAAATTTATTTTTAAAACTGATGTCTAACAGTACATTAGGATTACTATTAGTTACGGGATATTAACCGTGTTTTACTGTAAAACTGTATTATTGATGATTTATGTGATTAAGAAAGTCTTTGACTTACTCCATGACATAAACAAGGTAAATATCCTAATACTAATGTAGTGGACAGAAGTGATAGCATACATCGATATCTAACAGATTCCAACAGTGACGGTGAAGTAAAAAGCGAGACCAGAAAGTTCTTTGCTGACAAAAACTCTTGTTTGTCAAGTGTAAGATAACGATTACCAGTGTATTTCTTGAATACAACGAACTATCAGTGAAAATGGCGAAGATTGCTGTGTCGACTCTTCTAGCTATCGCACTAGTAAGTATCACATTGTTTTATGTGTATTTTTATGTGTTTCAGAAATAATACATTTATATTTTTTTAAACAGAGTTACCGGACGAGAAGATGAGCAACTGATGGTTAGCAACAAGCTTATTTATAAAAACACGCACGTAAAATAAAAACAAATATTGACACGCATATTGAAATATATAGTAGCTCGCAAATTTGAAAATTAAAAGATAAAATAATTGCTATACTGTCCAACTTCCAGGAAACATTTTCCTTCAAACCGGCCCATAGTATTGTTGATAAACACTTTCACGCATTTATCAGAATTGAAATCAATTCTAATAGGATCTATCACGTCAATTTTAATACTGTCTAGACACTCAATTTCGCGGTATTACGGTCAATATATAATCAATGTAAGTCTTGTGACAAAAATAGTTGAATGAACAACTCTTTACACAAATAAATTCACAACATGCTTGGCGAGAAAATCCTAATTAAAATATGTCTATCCATCAAACATCACATTCTCTTTAAAATCTCATAAATACTGAAACATATAACTCAAGTAGATGCTGTTGACACTCCAATATACAAGAAAATAGTGTTTTCTTGTGATGTCACCACCCCATAAATATCTATTCCGAGATTAAAGGCGAGCTTGAAATTCTTCCGAAAAGATTTACACGCGCTATTTCATTTGCAAGTCATAAAGTTTGACATTGAAACCGTTTGCTCTTCTTTACGACCAGGAAATCGATGTAGTCGTCAAAAATTCCGAGTCCGTTATGGAACATTGGTCAGCGATTATTTTGCAAATGATACGCGCGGCTCGAATCTTGTTTGACTATTTGAATTCCTACATGGGTTCGAAGAATGTTGGCGCCGTCTCATCGAGATCTGTGTTTGGATTTGACGAACTCCACGGATATCACGCACTTAATGCAAACCTCCAAATTGTATGGTCACGAGCGTGTTTTGTTTGCTCTCCTCTATCATCATTGGCAAACTACAAATATTTATGAGAGATGCTACAATAGATTACAACATTTGTAATTTAATTTGAATAATGCTAAGCAGTATTATTATTTGCCATATATTTCATGTTTGTTCTCTAGAGTGCGGTATTTGTTCTTATTGAATAGGTATTATGTTGCATGTTAAACGTTTGCGACCCAGTTGTCGGCGTGCATTGCAGATGGATGTTTGCATAGTCGCTCCGACGCACTCCCTAGCCACCTTTGTTTCAGCTAGACTACCACTGAATGGCTAATTTAGAATGCCACTTATCTGATTCAGTTGCTCATTCGACCTGAATATTCAGGTCCATGAATCGCGCGTCATAATCACGGAATCCCATTGTCTTTGTTCTAGCATCCATCAATAACGTCTGGACTTATTATCAATGAAATAAAGCATCCGAGATTAATTCAAGAATGCGTACACGGTAAAGTTGTCAAAAGTGAGATCAACCAGGCGTTCAGTCCGAATTTAGTTGGATGGATACGAACCAGACCCTTCAGGACTTAGATCCTGCGGCTTGTTAAAGTTTCATGCGTAATGAACTTTGTCTGTCTTGTGCGGGGTTGCTGGAAATAGCTTCTGAAATTTGTAATTGCCACGGGCTCCTAGTCAAGTCGCTTATTCATTTATGAGTTTTAGTCGGTGTGCCTCATAACATATGATAATGAAACATAGCCTCTGGTTCCACTTTACGTCCAAATTTATTGCCAAAATTTTAAATTAATGATTGCCTACCATTGAAAATGTACTAATAGAGCCGTTGATAGTGTTTCTAAACAGTTACTTTTGATCTTGCATATCATGTGTCCTATTTATCTATATTTGCAAATGCACTCCCTAAATGTTTTGGCCTTGCACAGACTTGTCTTGTACCATAAACGACAAACAATTGAAAGCAATAAAGTGACAAATGCGTTGAATCTAGACAACTGATTGTGAAGAAACACAATTTCTAACAATCATTCTGTTAAGTACGATTAATATAGCATACTTTCAACCAGGTATAGTTAAAATCACCATGGAATATATTATAAGGTCTGTAGGCCATGTCTTAATTTACAACATCAACATTATCGTCACATGATCTTCCCAAATGTATGAAAAATGTCCTTTGGGTCTCTAAAAACCTGAAAAGAAACTATTTTCCACCAGGATCTCTCTACGGTAGCCACGTAGTTTCTATTCCAGTGATTTTACCGCTATAAAAAGTAGCCTATCTTATATTCCAGACTATGATCTGTCTTTCATGTTCCCTATCCGTTCCTATTCCACCGTGATGGAATAACAATCATCCAAACTTTCCCATTTTTAATATTAGTAGGATACCTATGCCAACTTTACGCGATAAAGCCCGCACTACGTATTCAGTCTTGTGCCTTCAAACTCAGTCGCAGAATTAATTTTATGTTTGAAAATTAGTAAACTTTCTGATTGTAGTTCTAAACTTATTCCGTTCTCTATTTTTTATATGAATTTCACAAGATAGGGTCGAATATTACATTTATTTACCAACATATTAATCAAAATAGATTACATACTATTATAAGATTAATGAGAGTTACTGATAACTGTTTGTTTATTTTTCTTTGCTATTATTAATCCGTTACAGTTATTTTCTACATAACTTGAAGTTCTTATAAATTGTATCAGAGTTAAGTAAATCTTTGCATAGATACAAATCATTTAAAATCCAGACTACTTTATTACGTAATTTTTATCACACAACATAAAAGTACCTACACTGAATGTGTCATATTAATAAAATCAGTAAACATGGTGGTTGGGTGTCAAAGCATTTATGTAATGTCTCAAATTGGTATTGAAGAATTTTTATAGACCACATGGCTGTTAGCACCACGTTCTTTATTCGGGGAAGTGACAACACTCATATTTTACGTATTTAACTACTAGGACGATTTCAAACTATGAGTGGACACTTATGGGGGCGTCAAACGACTAGTAGTAACATTCAACTCATTAAATGTATACTGACCTCCAGAATTAAAGCTGTGACACTTCTATAAGTACAAGTACGGTTGATTTTCGGGTTGAGATTTCCAGCTGCAAGACATTGCGCAGTATTTGAGTTTTCCGACTTCAAAAAAGGAGGTTCTAAATTCGGTTGTATGGTTTTTGTTTGTTTCATGTTACGCGATAGCATCGTCAATTATGAATAAATTTTGATGGTTCGTTTTTGTTTAGTAGATCATGGTTTAGAGGTAGTCCCTTAAAAATGTTATCGTCATCGCTGTGGTAGTTTGAAATATGAAGAAAATAAAATTTACTTTCATATGCCTCAATGACTTAGTGATAGATAATTTCGTGTTAAATGTCTATCACTAAGTCACAGGTCATAGATCATCATATATAGGCAAGTTTAGCAGCTATTTGTGTGTGAATTGAATTGATTTTCAATTGAAGTCAGTTTTTCCTTTTGCTTTTGTAGTGCTCATATTTTATAACCGTTTTCACTAGGCCCGTGCAGTCCGAGAGCTCATCTCATTTTTTTACAAACCTGATCCTGCATGTGGTGTCGTAACAAGAATTCTGCTTTGACATACTCTGCCTATCGCAAAAGGCTGTTAAAATGGAATCTTTGCGCTCGTGGCTTGATGGTTTTACTCCCTATGAAAGCGAGCCCAACGAAGAAAATACAATGTCTGTAAAAGTGTCTCAGGTGATGCGCTCTAATGAAGATCCTTAGTGTCCTTCCTCAGGCACTGATGTAGCCTACCGAGTGGGTTTAAAATCTAATTTAAATCTAAAGTGAGTAAAATCTCATATAACCCGTGTAGCGTAAGTAGTTTTTATTACAATTTAGTTCCGTTGTAATAAATTGACCTAAAACTAAAGACATCGTTTCTACGGTTTGTTTATCATTACTTCGACACAGTCCAGCTAAAACCACAAACATGGGTATTGAATAAATGAAATTAAAGAACAAGTCCAAGTGACAAGTTTCGTATTGTATTACAAAAGAGAAGCTAAGAAGCCATATATTTTCCTAATTACGTATACAAAGCCCATAAATATAATTAACAGCCCAAGTTTCCCTGCATTCTCAGAATTACGGAAATATAATATTTCTTGAAAACAATCGAAACACATTAGGCTACGGGAATGCGGGAATGTTTCAGTTTTGTTGATTATACTTACATGGTTGTTTAAAGAAATAACGTTATTAAGCTTAGCTAATAAAGTGGTAGTGTATTATTCTACTGCTAGTGTAGATTTTACATGTTAAATGTCGATTATGTTTTAATTTTAAATTAGTTTACTTTCTTTTGTAGTCAAAACCGAATCAATTATATACAGCCTGTTAAATTAGGTAGGTACTTAGATTGATACAAAAAAAATATAAAGCGCGTGATTAGTCAAAGATTTCTGATTGAATAGATCTAATTTCTCAATAACATTTCGATAAATAAATAGAAATAGTCTAATAATTGCTATCCAAATTTTTTTTCACTTCCATTTTCATATATACGAGTATAATATTACTAGGATTGGTAAACGGTATCGTACGGAGATAAAATTGTTAGAGGAAAACTGATGAAACTAGGGATAAACTGTGTGAATGATGATTTGAATGCAAAGGAGGTGACGCGTGAGTGTGGATGAAAACACATGCATAATGTACCAACTCCAAACGAAAGGAATACAGGTAAACCTGGTAAATAGATGGTAATAGGTGATGAACGTTGAAAACCCCTACAACAGAGTACAGAGTGAAACCACAAACGTGGAAGAAATGTCGCTAACCAAAATCACTATTAAGGTACAAGTTCGCGCGGAGACCGCGACACGAGACCGCGACAGGAGACCGAGACCGGAGACCGCGACAGGCACTTGACACTATGGAATTGTATGTACGCCAGTTCGCGCTGAGACCGCGACCGCGACCTGTCTCGGTCTCCTGTCGCGGTCTCAGCGCGAACTGGCGTACATACAATTCCATAGTGTCAAGTGCCTGTCTTGGTCTCCGGTCGCGGTCTCGCGTCGCGGTCGCGGCGCGAACTTGTACCTTTAGTGTTTTGACAATTCTCTCCAAGAGATTTTAAGGAATAATCAAGTATTTTTCCCTACGTGAAGAATGTATTGTTATGTTTTAAAATTAAACCACCACAATAGTGTTGCAAGCTGTAGGCTGAGACTCGTAGAAAAATAGTACATTTATTTTAAGGTCTTTAACAAAATTGTGATACAAACTAACGTTCGAAAATTGTTGCACAATAACATTGTTGAGTAAAAGCCTCTCACTTCCTCTAGAATTTGTGACGCTAAAATTTCACAAAATAATAAAATACTCGTGCATTATCTTGTTTGGATTCAAAATCAAGATGCGTCATGAAGTGGAAGAGACACAAAGCGCGTTGAATCACTGGGCCCTTGAAGTGATTTATACATCAATTAATTAACAAAGTCGGCATTTTGAACACGAACGTTGCCAGTATGTATATATAGTACCTGGGCGGCCGAGCTTTGCTCGGTTTAACTACTAAATATACTTAGATACCTACAGATAAAAGACTCCAAGAAATAGATTTTATTAAAAAAAACGAATTGAAAAAAAACAGAACCCGTGTGGATTCGAACCCGGAGCTACTAATTCGTGATCGCTATAAGCGCCCGACTTCCCGTTTGAGCTAATTATGCTGTCGAAATTTACCTTCGCATTGTAATGTCTAATGTGACAGTTTTTCATTGTCTAAAAACGCGCATAATATGCGTTTTTTTTAAATAAAACCTAGTTAGATCGATTTATCGTCCCCGAAAACCCCTGCATACATAATTTCATGTAAATCCGTCGAGCCGTTTCCGAGATTCAGATTCTATATATACATATTTATATAGGTACAAGAATTGCTCGTTTAAAGGTATAAGATTAAGAAGTGTATGCACGGTCAAAATATCTAAGCTTATATGTGAAAGGTTTGATTTTTTGAAGTGAAAACGGCTTTTGGCGCACCACAGACGTTTCGTGGGTTGTGAATTGAATTCTAGCGTCACGCTCGGGATGATAAGAAATGTTCGGGTAAACTCGGGACCATGGCCATTGGCCATCTAGAAATGCGTCAACATTACCCTTTAGCTATCTAGAACTGCGCCAGCATTTCTAGATGGCCATACTCATGACCACGCCCTCCGGTTTCACCCGCGTAATATCCAAAGTAAGCTATCAAATTCTGTGTAATAAGTTTTCACTTCTATCGACAGTTCTGACATGACTGCCAATTTTTGTTCTTTTGTTTAGTCTTTTGTATATATGCGCTGATTCCGGTAAATTTTATTTGGTTGAATTTGAGAAAATATATCGAGATCAGATAGCCTAATACACTGGAAATGGCAATGCTGTAATTTTATCATGGAGTGATAACAAATGAATTAAAACAATACTTTTAGCAATATATTTTCCATTAAACTTTTGAAATGAGAACCCTTCTTTTCACGGTAGACTTAATATGAACTCTACCTAAGTACTATAGAATTCATGTGTGTGTGTAAAAAATCAATCAATTCTGAAAATTTGCACTTAATTTTATATTATTTGCGAAAGTTTATATATTATCTACATAATATATTTATCGGAGATGTGTACGTCTCTTTACTGGAAGCGTTATCTACTACAGTAGGGCCGTTAAAGGGCGCATTACGACTCACTAATGCGTTACTTGCATTAGTGTCACATTAATTACGAAATATAGCGACGCAATACTATATCGGCGATGGAACAAAGAATTGTTCGGAATTAGTGGAGGGGAACGGGAATTTCTCGACAAAACCAGAACTCTCTTAGTTCTCTCTTAAAACAGCACTTAGCGGTCTATAACAGTTATATTCATTTACATGAAATTCCAAAAATAGTTTCGTTTTTGCTTTTTTCTTTAGTTTTGCTTATAAGTTTTTATATAACGCCGACCTAGAACAAAAATAATTTCTAAAATAAAATGCTTTGTTACTTACAACAATCACAGCTGTGAAAGAAACATTATAAAGAGTTCCATAACTAAAACCGAAATCCTTCTTTTTACATATTTGTTAACTAGGAGCGCCCAGCGGTATTACCCGCGAAGTTCCCGTTCCCATTGTTCCTGTTGTTTTTCCGGGATAAAAAGTAGCCTATGTGTTTTTCCAGACTATAATCTCTCTGTGTTCCAAATTTCAGCCCGATCCGTTCATACGTTAGAACGTGATTGAGCAAGTAACATCCAAACATCTAAACATCCATACATTGACATTTATAATATTAGTAGGATGTGGAGAAAAGAATTGCTTCAGAGTATAGATCTACAACTAAGTGACGTAATCCAAAAATGAAGTAATTGAAACGGCTACAAAACGTAAATAAATACTGCAACGTAAAAAAATACTGAAATAAAAAAAATTGGCAGTCATAGGAACTGCCGTTAGAAGTGAAAACTTATAACTCAGAATTTGATAGCTTACCTTGGAAACTACACGGGTGTAACTGGAGGGCGTGGCCTCGCCATCTTGGCATGGCCATCTAGAAATGCGTCAGCATTTCCCATTGGCTGATGCGTTTCTAAATGGCCATGCCATGATGGCCTGTCCACGCCCTTTCAGCATTTCCCATTGACTGACGTATTTATAGATGGCCAATAGCCATGGTCCCGAGTTTACCCGAAGCTTTCTTATCATACCCGAGCGTGACGAATGAATTCAATTCACAGCCCACAAAAAAATCTGTCAAAGCGCGCCTAAAGAAAATTTCACTTCAAAAAAAAATTTTTAGATAACCTGATCTTTGACAGAGACAGATGCTACGAATATTAAATTCTTCTTTTTTAGGTTTATTTCTTATTAATAAATAAAGTGGCCAAGTGCGAGTTGGACTCGCCCATGAAGGGTTCCGTTGCAGCAAGTAACATAATATACATAGTACACATAGTTCTTGTAGTTCGTTGTAACTTAGATCGAAGTTTCAATAATAGTGTATTTATGACATACTAAAAAAAAACTACTCATCAGATCGAGTTCAAACCAATTTTCATTGGTAGTTTACATGGTAATGTACATCATATATTTTTTTTAGATTTTTCATTCTCTTAGTTTAGAAGTTAGAGGGGGGTGTGTGTCCCCCCCCACATTTTACCACTTTGGAAGTCTCACTCGCGCAAATTATTCAGTGTAGACGAAAATGATTTTAGAAACCTCAAGATCATTTTTAAAGACCTATCGATAGACACCCCACACGTGTAGGTTTGATGAAAAAACATTTTTTGAATTTCAGTTCTCAGTATGGGGGGCAACCCTAAATTTTCTTTTTTTTTAATTTTTTTGTTCAAATCTTAATGCGGTTCACAGAATACATATACCTACCAAGTTTCAACAGTGTAGTTCTCATAGTTTCGTCAAAAAGTGGCTGTGACATACGGACGGACAGACAGACAGACAGACATGACGAATCTATAAGGGTTCCGTTTTTACGTTTTACGGAACCCTAAAAACAGAGTTAAAATTGAAAAAAGGAAAATATTGCTTTGTCTGGCATTTTATAGATGACGCTATAAACTATAAGAATCAAACTCAGAAACAGGAATACATATCAGTTATGATACAATTTCTTTAACTAGATGTTTTACGTAGCTTATATTTGAATACCAACAATTTATTCAGCACCAATCAGTTTTAGAACTTGTTTTTTTTTACTGTCATTAATTATTTTAATCTTTTAATATTTAGTAAAGTGGTCCAATTAATTTTATCAGTAGTCGTTTAGAAAATCGATTAGCTGTCGCTTTTCTAAACGTCTCTATTAGTATGGAACAAGAGTAGCACGGGTAGTGTGACATGCTGGTAGCGTATAATTCGTCAATTTACTTGGTAATTCGACAGTAATAAAAGTACACGATACTCACCACACAAGCAGGCTGTGGTAAAAGTTTTCTATCTTATTTGCCTTGCCAGAATGAGACCTTATCTACATATTTTGGACATATGGTACCGCAAAAACCTAAATACGTGGAGGTTTTGTTATTGTGATCATTTTGAGATTATGGAAATAGAGTTGAGTTTACGAGGATTAGAAAGTGTTATGAGTAAACATAATACTGGGAAAGCTATGAATTGATAATGATTTTAATAGCCACTGTAGTCCAGTTATTTAATTATTTATTCAAGAACCATTTCTCGAAACCATTTTTTTTTTCTATGAAAATTCAAACCACCGACTACAATTTATAAATTAAAATCAAATACTCAACAAACGGTATTAAACCAACTAATAGGGATAGGCGTCTCAAAACACAACTAGGTACCATAAGAAGATGAGGTTATGAAGTAAATGAATATAATAACATCGAAATTTGCAATTTCATGATTTTCATCAGTATTTCAAAACGTTTTCAATTTCGATAAAATTTACATAGAACCATTCGAAAAGTACACAACTTTAAACAAAAAAGTATTTTTTCATAACTGCCTAAGTGTCTTTGTGTAATCACTACAACATACATAAAAAAGATAGTACTATCTTGTTTCTTATAGTTGTAGTAGATTAAAAATTATTTTAAATAGATATCTAATATTGTCCCTGTTACTTTAATGGTGAAAAAAGTCAATTTTAAGTGTAAATTTTAGAATGTGCTTTCTGAACTGAATGATCTCAATGAACAAAATTTATTTTCATAATATCTCAGGAAAACTTTGTGAGTAATATTAATAAAATAGTTTTATCGAATATTTATTTTTAACTGCATTACCGAAATGTAAATATTTACGCACTGGTTCAATAGCTTCTGTTCTATACTGTTTTTCTTAAAGTTGTTACCATAAATAAAACTTAAAACAGCTTACAATAAATTTAGACTCATTTATACCACTAATACTACTAAGAATACCATCCAAGTGCATAAAATTTGATGTGTTTAATCTGATAGATCTTTGTACCGTTTTGCAAATATAATCTTCGTTTGTAGTAACAGAGCCACCTTTGGATTTCCATAACATTTCGTTGTAATACTCAGTTCAATATTTGAAATCCTTGACAGTTATTATTAGACGTCTTATAATCCTTATTACGTCTTGTAGGTAGGCACAGAGGGCTACGTTCTTAAAGGAAGGTGTAGGTTGGAATGATCATACTTATTCCTGACATTATCTCATTAAATTTATTGAATTAGATCCTTTTCTTATATATGTTGGTACTGTTAGTGGAAGTGATCTGATTATCTCTTTAGATAAAAATGAATGTTTGTCAGTATGTCCTTAATAAAATTGTAAACTATGCAAATTCATAGTCAAATGATCATAATTATGATGATTTTTGCCAAAGTTGTTGTGCATGAGCCATAGAAGATTTCTGAGTTGGTAAAACGAATTTTCGACAGGTGGCGTAGCAACGCCCGCTGACTGCAGCTAGTGAAGATATAAGGCACCTAGCACACGACGTATTTTAACAAGCAGACGACGCGCGTTTCGGAACGTTCGTCGTCTGCGCTTTTCTGCGGCGTAGATGCCGATTTTTGCGTTGTGTTCGAAATTAGTTTGAAGCGCGTAAGGGGCGGAGCAGGGGCAGAGGAGGGCGTTATACGAGGAGTATTTCTTATGAAAACGCGAAAACTACGTGCGACTTTATCATTTTGCTAGCGCGTATATGCGCAGTAGACGCGAGGTTCACGATCGCTCGATGTGTTTTTTTTTTTTTAAATAAAGAGTGACGGGACATATGCCTGATGGTAAGCAACATGCCTGCCACATAACAGCACAGTGACACGCAGCTATTAGAACATGAAGAGTCCAAATCATTACCTAGCACTGCACTGCGCTCGTCACCCAGAGATCTAAGTTGTTATATCTCTAAGCCCTGTAATTTCTCTGGAAACATTGCCCTTCAAACCGGAACACAGTAATGGTCCTTCCCCAGGCGGACTCTGCCAAGAGTCCTACCACTACAAAACACTGTGTTTAGGTTACAAGGTTGCGTTCGAATCTCGTTTGAAGCGCGTATACGCGCGTTATCTGCGCGTTTGTAATACGCCGTGTGTTAGAACCCTAAAGCCTAAAGGGTCTATCTTGCGGCAGCCAACGTATTTCTAGACATGATATAAATAAAAGTCAATCATCTAGGTTGTCTACTCATGGACATGCGTGGAAATGAAGACATACGATACTTTAATACCGTAAAATCGTGTAATTTATACTTTACTGTGTGAATTTGCGTGACTAATGGCCGTCTGCTTGATTGATATTACTTTTATTACAGGAGTTAAGATACAAGTTATGATACCCATTCTATAAACTAGCTAGTATCGCGGTTTCGTTTGCATTCGGAAAATTTTATGCCCGGACAAAAACGCGAAGTCTTTTTTTTTCGTGAATTTTGTAAAAGTTTAATTTGTTAATTTGGGCTTACAAATTAAAATAGGTATAGGCTATAAATAAGTGTAATATATAGTTTAGAGTGACGGGACGAGCTAGCAGAACATAACATGCTTGGCAGTACCTAAAGCATCACGTGACGGACCCACCATACCACTAGCCCTACCCCTGGTGGTAGGGTGGGTCCTAAACCATACCACCATCATGCCATCAAGTAATGCATCACGCCTGCCTAAAACAACACACTGTCACGCAGATATTGGAACACGAAGAGTCCAAATTATTACCTAGCGCTACACTGCACAGAGATATAACAAGACGATTTAAATGTATGCCCTGTCATTTCTGTAATGTATTCTTGAACATTGTGTTATTAATTTACACGTCTTAGTCGCCTTTCCAAATTTTTTAAAAACTCACGATTTTAGTATTCCTAGTCTTCCTAAAAAGGCTTGACCGATTTTACTAAATTTTTAATGTGGATTTGGTAGGTACGAGAATGGATCGTCAAGTATTTTTCACTTTCAATTTTTGATTGCGATTTGATATTTTTTCAATAAACAAATAATTAAGCCGTCGTTTATTGACACGAATGTAGATGACATCTGATATTGCGAGAGCTGGTAGCAGTAGGTATTTGAGACAAACTGAAAACTTGTCACATAGCTCTCCTATATAATAGGACCAACGCTGAGGAGCAGACCTATCTACGGATAGTGAGTAGCGGGGCAAAACAAATCCCCCAATTTAGATCTGCTGCTAAATAGAAAGTCCCACGAAAACGATTTTTTTTAGAATCCTTATTTTTTTGTCATAAATAATAAATACCCAAATAAAATTTAATGTGACAAGTTTTTAACTTGCCTCAAATACCCAATAATTACTACCATGGTAATTATGCTTTCGGAACATGGCGGCACGTCACTTTGATTCTTCATTCGCATAATCCTACTAATATTAGAAATGCGAAAGTTTCGATGTTTAAATATTTTTTTATTGCATAAAGTGACGAGACGAGCAGGACATGTGCCTGATGGTAAGCAACATGCCTGCCACATAACAACACAGTGATACGCAGCTATTGGAACATGGAAATCATTACCTAGCACTGCACTGCGCTCGTCACCCAGAGATCTAAGATATTATATCTCTAAGTCCTGTTATTTTGCTGGAAACATTGCCCTTCAAACCGGAACACAGTAATGCTTGCACATTACTGCTTGGCTGTAGAATAACTGGCAAAGGTGTGGTATTTTCCCAGGTGGACTCTGCCAAGAGTACTACCACTACAAATATTTGCATGTACCTACATACATCTTCTTTCATTAAGGCCTACTGTCCACGCACGCGTCTTTTGTCGAATGCATGCATCCTACGAACAAACGCAAGACGTGCGGCTGTCGTGTCGTTTCGTGGACACAGACTTTATTATTTGTACGCAAGATGCAAGCATTCGTCTTGCATCCGACAGTTGTCGAAATCGTGCGGATGTCGTGCAGCTACGTGGACAATTGGCCTAACTATCCAAACGTCTGAACAGATAGATCTCCTTGAAATTTGGAACGCAGTTTAGGAACAATGCCTGGAATAGCACTTATAGTGAATATTTCTGAATAATAACGAAAACGGGAAGAATGCCCGTGAAATTGCGATATTGTAGTATACATATATCTACATATACGAGTACTATAGCATAACAATGTCTACGGAGTCAAATAGTTACATTATAACATAGATCGTAGAACCCAAGATGGGGCCTCCCAAACTTCAGGGCGCACGGAATCATGTCATCATTGGGAAGAGTGAGCTCACTCTTTCCGTTCTAGTCTGTTGCAGGAAGCGGTGCACGCCGGACGTTTTTACCTATCACTATTAGTTGTCAACAATCAAAATAAATAGAACCACAGCATATCTCGACGCTAGCGATTGTAGGGGTCAAGTAAATTGGTTGTTTGTAAACCACTTACGATACTCACAATTTCAAGGTGCTCAGGGCACATCTGTTGGTTTACATTAATTACTATAACAATTATTATAATAATTTAATTGATCTGAAGGCACTTCTCTCTCATCTGCACTTGTAATTGGAAATAGCAGGCTTCTTAGTATCCTGAACAAAAGTAGGAACACTTTAGGAAATAGATAAATTCAATTTTTTACGCGGTCGAAATTTACTGTACCAGATGGGCAATGAACAATCAATGAGAGTTCTGGCTGGTACTACAAATCTTTGCAAAGATTGTAGCCATTACAGTTCCTACGTGTAAATTTTTGCAAAGATTGAAGCCATTATACTTTGTATCTCTAATTTACAGTTACTGTTATTGTTGGTTCATTTATTTAAGTCACGATCGTAATCTAGTAGCAAATCTAAACCATAATCTACCTATACAAATAAATCAAATTGGAGTGTATGTATGTAATAGAAAATTAACACCTTTTTACTAAGTTCAAATGAAGGTATAATTTACAAAGCAGTACTTATTTAAATCTAAAAAACTAAACATATTTTAATTTGTCTGTCTGTTTGTTCCGGCTAATCTCCGAAATGTACCGATTTTGACGGGATTATTACTAGCGGATAGCTGATTTTCTAAAGTACAACAAAGCCTATTCTTGCTTGAGGAATTTAAAAATGGTTCCGTGAAAAAAAAGAAAACGTTTAACCCTAGGCACAGCTAGTAAATAACTGTGATATTTAACTGTTTGTTTGTCCCCAGGTGGTCGGACGTGAGGGTGTGCTAGCGGCGTCGGAGTCGCGGGAGCTCCGCTGCGGTCGCCGGCTGGTGTCGGGGCTGTTCTCCCGGCCCCGGTTGCCCCTCGGGTACTCCTACGTCACGACCGTGCCGCGCGGCGCCTGTCGCCTCAATGTCTCAGAGATTGTTTCCAGCGAAAATTACATAGGTAATATATAAAAATTACGTAGGTAATATTAAAAAAAAACAGATTTTTGAAGTGTCTTCTTTGGTAGTGTCGAGGATTTTTTTGGAAAATTTTATGAGGCAACGTAACTTTGATCGATTTTTGTATGGATGTGAGTTCGCATCATCGTCATAGCAGTATCTGTAGCTAAACTTACAGATGACGTATTAAAGTAATAACGTATTACTGATATAAGCTTGAGTATCCAGTTAAAATTTGGCACAAGATTACACATAAAACTACACGAGTGTTATACAAACATACACAAAGCGAATCCAATACAAAACGTGTATGCTTATACCTGAGGAAATACACAGAAAATTGCAATCAGCTGAATGGTTATTTAATGAAAGCCAATGGGATCAAATGGAAGGTTGTTGTAAGATTATCAATCACAGCTGTCGTCTGTAAATCACTTAGTTCCAACCTTCAGAAAGAGCCTCATCTAGATGCACTTCAATTGAACTGAAGAAAAAACGCTGACCCATTTACTGAAATAGGACATTCAAATGAGGAAATATACTCGCACTAACTTCAACAACCTTGTAACAATTTACATCCATAATGATGTCAATATCGACGTTATATTGAAAACGTCCAGTACATCACGAATAGTAGGTCACAGAAACAGGTCTTAAACGAGAAATGAAGTGTTGAGTAGTGCAAAGATCGATGTCGAATCGATTAATCGGAATTGCACATTCGGTGCGCCGCCCTGGGCTTCAATAGAGGCGCCTACGCCGCAAATTGTGAGATAAATGGAGGTAGCCGACGCGCAATTGGCGGTTAATTATTTGCATGACGCAGTCGGCAGCAATTTAGTCTGAGCTAGAAATTTATTGGTGCTCTTATTTAACCAGAGTTTAGCGTTGCTCATCCGAATATTTTTGTTTTAGCATTGAAGGCGACCAATGGGTCTTACATCATGAATGGTGAATTCGCTGTGAGCGCCCCAGGCACGTACGAAGCGGCCGGCGCTAGGTTTATGTACACCAGGACAGCTGGCCTTGACAGCGTTTTTGCTTTAGGGCCAATCCATCACCCTATCGACATTATGGTAAGTTTTAAACAGCATGAAAAAAAACTATTTATTATATTCACTTTACCAACGTACAAGATTATAATAATAACAACTTTTTCAGATTCTTTACACCCAACCGAACCCGAACATAAAATACGAATTTCTCACCGATTTGGATCCAGACGAAACGAGCAATGACATTCCGACTATCAATCCTCCGCACCATCAAATGGCGCGGCATCATCGCCACCACAACTCCGAATCCCATTTGAGGGACTTAGACCGACCGAAATCTGAACCTTCATTATCGAAGCAGCCTGAATACAACAGCCTAGAACCCCAATCTCAGGTTGAAAGCAACCAAATCGGAAATAGAAAATTTGCTTGGAAGATTTTGCAAATGACGCCTTGTACCCGAACCTGTGGTGGGGGTCTGCAGATTGGCAAATTCAGATGTGTTGAGGTCGGCGAAGATGGTGACAGGGAAGTATCTTCATTGCACTGCACTGGGCCTGCACCGTCTACTCGTCGTCGGAGGTGCGGAAACATTGCTTGTCCTCCAAGGTGGAGAGCGGCGGCTTGGGGACCTTGTCCGGTGTGTGGACCAGCCCACAGAACACGTATTGTTGGTTGTGTTCAAGATCACGCCAGAGGAATCACCAAGGTTTGAATTAACTTTATTGTAAATGCCGTGGAAAGGTCACTATGTAAAATATTTTTCTTTGGGATCCTTACAAAGTGTAATAAACTTAAAATTTTCAGATCAGTGACCAGAAATGTCCGCTCCCAATGCCACCGAATTCGGAGGCTTGCAACATACCAAACTGTGATGGAACGGCAGTGACTTCAGAGGTCCCTCGTGTTGATACCAGGCGCCAAGTTCGACCAAGGGACAGAACAGATACATTCAGAGAAGGACCAGTTATTACATTGGCTACGAATCTCAACGATGACATGTCATCGACTACCCTTGCACCAAATTTTACGTTCAGTGGTGCTGGTGGATGGTTATACACAGAATGGTCTCCGGTGAGTAATTTACCTTTAGTTTATTGTTTTGTATCTAATATAATAAAATCGTGCAATATTAAAGCAGACTTCAAGTGGAACGTTTCCACTGGAGCTATCAGACCTGAAATAGAAATGAACAACCGTTTTCTTAAAGCATACTTACTTCTTCAAAACACAATTCTATATTATTTGTAAGTCGATTTGCATAATGTTTACAAATAATTTAAGCATTGATGTCTTTACGTTTCCATTTGTTCTTTCTTTGGATGTTATTACAATTCTTCTGTTTACCACAAGTGATCAATAGAAGCATACGTATGAGCTAAGTAATAGAAAACTGATTCCTAAAGCTAATCATATTTTCGTCTCCTAGTGTGTCGGATGGTGTGTGGGTGGAGGGGTCCAGTCCAGAGGAGTGCGCTGTGCAGACCCGACGGGATGCGTCGCGCAACGAGCCCCTGAGCCCACCCAGACTTGCTCCGTGAGAAGGCAGTGCGACTCCCAGTGGTTTATTGGTAAATCATTTTCTATCTTCAATATTTTATGGCGTACACTATAAATGAGCGTGATAGTGCTAGCATATTGTGCACATATTCGACCTGGTAGCAAAAGTTTTGCGCATTCAATAAGTGATGTTTTAAGGATTCATGCTCTATTTTAGATAGGTTTTATATAGATAGGTATTAGGGTATTAGATTACTATAGCGTTTAGTTTTATCATTAGTGTTTCGTGGTAATACTCGTATAGTTCCCGTTTCTGTTACTTTCTCGTAAAATTAGCTTATTTGCCATTCCAGAGTATATTATAACTGTGTTCTGAATTTCAACACAATCCGTTAAGCCGTGATTCCGGTGTGATTGAGCAACAAAGTTCTACTAAACTTTGACATGTATATTATTAGTAAAATTAGGATTTACATTGTATTAATGTGATATCACGGACTTGCCTGTTAAAAAAATCTTATAACTATGATCCAGTGATTCAATATATTGTTAGTGTTACTATTATTTTACAATAGTTTTAATTTTTCAATGCTTCAACGGTTGTTAATCTTCATCCTTTCTTGGTGTTTTTCTATTATATTTGTTGATGCGCAAACTCTTTCTGTTCAAATTATGTCTAGAGTAAATTTACCTACGTATATGAATCTCGGTATCATTAGATTTGGCAATGAACTTGGTTGCAATCGGTCAAACTACGTTTTGTTAGATTACATAGACACTTGATGGACTCTTCGCCATGACTCACTAATTACATTCATAACTTATCTGAACTGAGTATATTTCGTATGATAATACTTGATCAAGATGAGATCTTTTGCTAGGATCTATTTTTGCACCTCGAATTGAATAAAATTATTATTCAGTTAATATTTTTTAATCTTTATTGAAAACTCAAATGATATGACAAATCAATTGACTCACAAGACAAATACAGTAAAGAATACATCACATCCAAATTTAATGTTTTGTGATTTGGATGTGCATTAATTTACATAAGGTTTTGTGATACGAAATAAATATCCAAATTTTAAAGTTTCACTTTTCAGTGAGAATTATTGTGATATATAAATTTAGAGTGATGGAAAACATTTTATCTCTATATTAATAAGGGGTAACGAATTATTTGTTACAGGTTCTATTCAACTTTTCTATATTTCTCATGTCATCATAATCTTATTCCTAGGTGAATGGTCACCCTGCTCTGCCCCATGCGGAGGTCGCCAAGTGCGTGGAGTGATCTGTATTGGAGGGAACGGAAGACGACTCCGCGACGGATCCTGCGCCAAGCCCCGGCCGGAATCAGAGCGAGAATGCGGGGGCAAATGCAATCCGTCCTGGTACCTCAGTGATTGGAGTGAGGTGAGTAAAACAACACACACGACACACTAACTATAACTCTATTTTGATGATATTGCTCTCTCATTTCTTTTTCTTGAAATTATAGAGACAGCAATAAAAAAAGTTGACGCCGATTTAGTTAGGTACAAGGGCCGGTCTGCTGGTTTTCCTTAAAGCAAAAACTGGCACATTTCTACTGCTTGAAGAGTTTTATAAAAATATGCATTTTTGCTCATTGCTTTGCAAGATAAAGAACATGATTCCTTTAAAAATAAAATCATAATACCTATAAGTATATTTTTTGTGTTAACCTATGACTAAATTCTGTGTATTTCTACGTTTGACGTAATAAACGTAAAATTATCTGATAACTAACCACACTGATTTAATTTAGCTCAATAATTTGGCTTTTCTGGATCGTGTAAACTTAAAATAAATATTAAGAAAATGACTAATTATGCTGATTAGATTTTTTTGAAATTTGGTTTATTTAAGTCTTGAATAAATATTGGAAATATTTTTTCAAGGCTTACATAACATTAGTGAAGATTCAGTTAGCAGAGCTCGAGTTTATACTAGTGAATATGTCGCAGTGCCAAGGCCCCTGCGAGGCCGGCGTGCAGTCCCGCACGGTGTGGTGCGCGCGCGGCGGCGCGGACGGCGCGGAGGGGGCGGCACGAGACGGCGAGTGCCCCGGCGTTCGGCCCCCGGCCAAGCGCACCTGCGTCCCACCCCGGTGCTCCACCAGACCCGTCGCCAAACCGCAAATACTCAACCCTGTGCCACCAGGTAACTAATAACCACCACGTTTCAACATAGATAGAGACCTAGATAGAAACACTTATCCAGAATACAATAAAGTAGCCAAGTGCGAGTTGGACTCGCCCATGAAGGGTTCCGTTCCAGCAAGTAACATAATATACATAGTACACATAGATCTTGTAGTTCGTTGTAACTTTGATCGAAGTTTTAATAATAGTGTATTTATGACGTACTAAAAAAAACTACTCATCAGATCGAGTTCAAACTAATTTTCGTTGGTAGTTTTCATGGTAATGTACATCATATATTTTTTTTAGTTTTTTCATACTCTTACTTTAGAAGTTAGAGGGGGGGGGACACACATTTTACCACTTTGGAAGCGTCTCTCGCGCAAGTTATTCAGTGTAGACAAAAATTATCTAAGAAACCTCAACATCATTTTTTAAGACCTATCGATAGACACCCCACACGTGTAGGTTTGATGAAAAAAAAAAATTTGAGCTTCAGTTCTCAGTATGGGGGGCACTCCTAATTTTTGTTTTTTTTAAAAACTTTTGTAAAAATCTTAATGCGGTTCACAGAATACATCTACTTACCAAGTTTCAACAGTGTAGTTTTCATAGTTTCGGCAAAAAGTGGCTGTGACATACGGACGGACAGACAGACAGACAGACAGACAGACAGACAGACATGACGAATCTATAATCTAATAAGGTATCTAAAGGTATCTAAAAAGGTATCTAAATCGAAATAAGGGTTCCGTTTTTACGTTTTACGGAACCCTAAAAATAAATAAACAGAAATATACTTAAAATTTTCTTACAATTAGTGCAACAAATGGCTACCTTGTCGCTGAAAGTTTTCTCTTCCAGGCAACTGGATAACATAATGCAATCAACAACAACGCACCATGCTTACAACTGCAACTTATATGCAACATTATTGTCTTTAAAACTACAAACATTGATAAATGGATAATTGCTTAGTATCAGTAATTAGTTAAGTATGTAGGATACAGTAGTCATTGTAAGTTAGTGTTTATTAATAAAAGCCCTGCCCGTTAAAAAATAACATACAACGTCAAACATCAATAACACAACAAAACATCTATAACAAAATATTCATTTAGTTTTTGTCAGTCACTTCAGCCCCAGAAACAACCTACTGTGAGGTACCACAGCGTAAACTCTGACCCTTCTCTCACAAAAAAAGAGTCAAAGTCATACGCCATCAGAGAGTGGCTTGATTCGGCATTCGAAGATGCCAGTTTCCTCTATATGTTTACCTAAAAGAAACCGATTCACGCTAGTTACGCATTATCTAGATTATACATATCTATCAGGAAATACCCAACAATCAGGCCACGTATTTTTCAGTTTAGGTGTTTTTATTACTAAAGTGGAGTTAAACCGATCGAAGACGATCGAGTATTCAAAACGTCCGTCAACCAGGTACAAAACATTTCAGTATTTCCCAAGAAATATAATTATTAGGAAATGGGGTGAAACCAATCACCAACGTCTGTAGTAGGACCGATAAATCGTCGGGGTGGACAAGTTACGTAGAGTGAAGATCGAATAATTAAAGGTCGCGTAGGACACCCTGAAACTCGATGGAGTGAATAATTAAGGCATTAATCAAGCAGGAGCCCAGTGGCTGGAGAAGAAAATGCAAGGATAGTTCTGATTGGTGTATGTCCAGCACTGGACTAGGGTAGTCTGATGATGATGAGTCACTAACGACTTGCCACAAAGAAGCTAATTGTGTAAATATGTAATAGCATGAAGATAACTAAAATATTTCAAAATATGCTTTATTTTCAGTTTCAGATCCACAGCAACGAGTGACTCGACATGAAAATAAAGACAGAACTTATGCGGATGGTAAGTAAAAACATTTTTTTTTAATTGTATGAAAACTACGGTATCATTTTGTTTTTTTTTTGTGTGGGGCAAATGCTATTACGTATAGAGGTCTAAGGAAAGTTATAAGGTGAGAAAGTGTAAGGAAATTGCAATAAAAGTAGTAAAAATCCTATTTAATATCGCCATACAAATTGTTTAATTCTGTTAAACAAATTACAAAGTTCAGTTCATATTTTTGACGTGATAACGTCTTATAATTCGGTGAAGCTGGCTGCACGCCCGCAAAACATGACGTCATGTAACGTTACCGTTAGTTCGTCGTCAGGGCCATGCGGACGAAGCTGAGCGCTGAGGGCGCCACCCGCCGAGTCGACCGGTATCACTACTCGCGCTATCAGCGTACTGATTTCTTAAGACGTTGTCACGTTTAACTATCGTCAGTAAACCGACTTTACAGACAACCATTTTTTATTGACGTAATGAAATTTGCCGGGTCAGTTGGTTGGAAATATTATTCATACTAAATCGAGATCTAAATCGTTTTCAAGAACCTCTACGTTCAGGTCTTGTTGAAGGCGTCGTGATCGAGAGAAGACACAAATGAGTTTTTTCGTAATCACGACCCTTCCTCTCTTCCCATAATTCTTCTTTCTTTCTAGACTTTTGGCATCCGTAGCATTCGTGTCATACATGTTCAAATGTATTTATAATTTCCAGGCGCGTGCATGGACAAGCTCACGAACTGCGCGTTGGCAGTCCAAGCAAGGCTCTGCCACTATCCTTACTACGGAGACTATTGCTGCCACTCCTGCCGTGGACGATAAAGCCCAATGTGCTGTGAAGCAATAAGTGATACTAGTGAGATACACCCAGCGCACTTTAAGTCTTTAGAACACGGTTTTCACTTTAGTGGGTTAAACGAAACAAAGTTAAAAGGACGCAAGGAAAGAACACAGTAAAAATCTCTCTATTTCCAATTTTTTAAAGACTAGATTTTTAATATTTTGATCTTGGAATTAGGCTTCTTAAATCCTAGTAAAAAAGGGTAAACATAATATTCAAGGCATAGGAATAAATGTATCCCTCTGAAATTATTGCATTACTTTGGTTCACTTTTGCTATCCGAAACCCACTAAGGTTGAAATGTAGCTTTTAGAGAATTCATGAAGAATTCATTGGTAATCTAAACTAATTGTCTTTTTTCGAATTTGTCGTTAAATCGTGTGAAGTTTTGAAGTCGCTACAATAATAATTTCTAGAAGACTTTAGTACTCAAATAAAACATAACGAGGATATTATAGAAAATTTGAAAAAAGCATATGTACCTATTTGTAATTGCCAAAAACACGTGGGGACGATAATCTCAACATTGTTGAAATTTTTTACACTTTTCGTAGCGAAACTATTTAGGTGTTGAACTCTTTTATAAACACTGAAAACGGATATTCCGTAGTCAATTTCCCCACATCTGGATTTTAAAATGTTGAATCAGAAAGTAGGTTAAGTTCGTGCGCGTGGGCAAAAGAAAATAAACCGATGTGTTTGTAAGTATTAGGGATAGTATCGTGATCTCCAGATGTTAGTCGGAATGGAGTCGATCTGTATACTTTATATTACGAGTATATTCTCATTTATTTGTAAAAAAAAAACGTATACGTACGGTTTTTGCTCTGAATGCACCAAATTTTGTTTTTTAGTATAAAAATAAGGAACTGTTAGGCTTATGGTATATAGTCGTGGTGTTTTTTCCAATTAATTTCAGTACGCAAATGACAATTGTTTTATGTTCCAAAATATAGTTAAATCTAACACAAACTAAATTGTGACAACGCGACTCTATACCTTTCGAAAAATTATGTAAGTAAAACTACTTGATTATGAGAAAATTTGTAAAAAGTGTGTGAATGAACCTAATATATTTTTACATTAGTATTAATGTAAGGTCTATATCTATTGCACAAATTGCTAAATAAGCACTTTTAAATGTAGAATAATTATAACTTGCCACGTAACCATTACTTATAAAACATGCATTTTGTGAATTTCTGTATTTAGAGATTAATATTTTAATAGTAGATACTGTTTCAAATGAGAACAAAGTGATTGAAGTAATTAAATGAACATTAGACAAAATCATTTATCTGTAATTAATTCTAAGAAAATAAACTTGACGTAACTTTGAATCAATTGTCTTGTCATGTATTTCTTCAGTTACAGTTGCAGATCTGATATTGAACGATAATAAAATAAATACAAACGATAATTAGTTACTTAATTTTACCATACAGTAAATAAAGATTTGTGTTTCAAGACAGTATTTCCGATAGAAGACCACGCATACACTTCACACAGTTTTTAAATGATTTCGAATTCAAGTCCAAAATATTGATATAAATGGTAACTATCATTTGTAATTTACTAAAATATTTTACTCTATTATATAAAACTCAAGAGTAATTATTTATCAGTTGATGATTAAACAAAGTGACGTCAAGTCTTATTCACGTTGGTTTTCAATGTGTTGTATTTCAATTTAGAATGACTATACGAGTCCAAAAAAACGTGTCTTGTTATCAAATGAAGAGAGAAACCACATCTTACTCGCACGGCTTATAATACGTTTGATTTTATATGGTCATTGCATAATATATTCGGTGCGAAATTTGTTTAAGACCTCTATCACATTTGACCAACCAGTAAAAAAAACATTTCTGAAGAATTAAAAATAAATGTGTGTATAATTTTCCAACTTGTATAATAGAAAATATTGAAGTAACATACTCGTACAAAAGAGAAGCTAAAAACTGTCAACAGGAGTTTTAATAAGATAACTTGACTCAAAATTTGTTAGATCTTATGTAAGAGTACTGAGCTCCAATGTCCGGTTTTTTTTCTGCCATAGGGATTGGTGGAAAAAAAACGATTTAAAAAAAAACTCACTTAATTTGTACATCCCTACTAAGATTACCGAGTTCCGATAACCGGTTCCCATCAAGGTACCCGTGTCCGTCTGAATCAGTTATTGCAAAAAAAGTAGAGAAAAACTCGATCTAGGAGCCTACCACTAACTAAATTGCGTATTCATTGATATTGATGTCTCTTTCTCTTAAATGTAGATTTGAAACTAAATCGTAATAGAAATAGTACGTTAGCATTTTCATGGGGTTAATTGTTAACCAGACACGTTTTTGTTTTAAAATTTCTGAAAGTTTGTACTTTAAGCTTAGGCTATGCAGTAGAGTAAGAACAAAATAGTATTCCTTTAAAATAATTATAGAATGTATTGCGTTTTTAATTTAAGGTAGTATGACAACGTGTTCATAATTTATTTTTTGATTCTGTTAGTTGAGAATCTTTTTTAAGTATTGATTGTTTGTACATGGCTCTAAATATTTCAGAAATAATCCATTATAATCGCTTGTCTATTAGCTATTTCGAATACTATAACATTATCCCTTTAACTTTTTACCTCCAAAAATGTAAATCGTATAAGTAGAGCCTTGGACGAATTGTTAAAATTAAAATAGAAAAAAAAATTTGTAAATAGTTACTTTTATATGTATAGTGCATTTACTGGATGTTAAGTATTTATATTACCTGTATTTATCCACACCATCACAATTTATTAGTACCTAATTGGTTTTTGCTAAAGTTAACGATTTCTTTCAGTATACTGTATGTACTAATGACGCGTATAACAATGTACAAAAATAATAAGCTTTAAAACACTGAAAAATACTTTTGAATTTTATCATGACCTATTTCTTCCCGTACTTTCCTCCTTCAGATCCTTACCGTACTATTCAGAGGCAAACGCTGTCTAAGTTTTAATATTTAATTATGACTGTGTTCCTGGTTAAAAGGCAATGTTTCCAGTGATATTACAGGGCATACAGATTATACATCTTATATTTCTGGGTTACGAACGCAATGTAGTGCTAGGTAATGATTTGGAATCTTCATGTTCCAATGGCTGTGTGTCACTGTGCTGCTATGTGGCAAGCATGTTGCTTACCATCAGGCACATGTCCTGCTCGTCTCGTCACTATACCATAAAAAATAATGAAATCATACTTCATTTACAAAATCAAAAGTTTGAGTGTTTATGTGTATGTTTCTTCCCACGTATCTGTAAAACGACTCAGCGAATTTGGATGAAATTAAATCACTTGTTCGTGTAAAAACGAATGAATAGGTACAAAGATAGTCGGGAATGACTCAAATACAACTTCTTACCGGCCCAAAATTAAGAAAGCTAGAACAGAAAACTATTCGGGTAAAACCACGGGAAATTGGTAGTTAGGTACTACTACACTACACACAATTACACTCAAATATCTATGACTTGATGAGAATTTATGAAGCGACTTATTCTAGAAGATGCTATTTCAACTGTGATGTACCTGTATGTGTTGAGAGCTTCATAGCTGCCTCAACCCAAAATCAAGGAAGCAGTTGGTTAGGTTAATTAATTATTTAATATTTTTTCTGCACTTGGAAAAACTCAGTGGTGCAAGAGGGGGTGGAATCGATGCTCTACCCACTAGGTCGTCATGTCTGTTTTGAGGGTTCCGTAAATTAAAAACGGAACTCTTATATATTCGTCAGGTCACAGACACTTTTTTCTGAAACTATAAGACTGTAACTTTGAATTATGATTAGATGTAATCTGTGAACCACATTAAGATTTTTACACAAAAATAAAAAAAAACAATAAATTTTGGGGTTGCCTCATACTAACAACTGTAACTCAAACTTTTATTTTTCATCAAACCCATACGTGTGTTGTGTAGATCTTAAAAATGTTGCGGTTTCTAAAATGTTTTTTTCTATACTGAATAATTTGCGCGAGAGACACTTTCAAAGTGATAAAATGTGTATGTGTAACTCCCCTCCTGTAACTTCTTAAGAGCCAGTTTACGAAACGACAGAGCTCGACTTTAGGTAAAATATGCAACATTGTTTGCGTGGTTTCGTTCGCGTCGGCTCCAGCGTTTAGGCGGACAAAACGATGTTGAGCCGCAATGGCAGTGTATGGTAATGTTGATGAAGTATTTAATATGATAAGAATACATTTTTTTGTAAGTCTAATGAAAAACAAAACTAAATAAATAAAAACTATGTGGAGGTATTGCAAAATTGTATGGTTTAAGTTTAAGTAGAAATAAAAAATACAGCGCAATTTACATGTTAGGAAAAAAAAAATACCATGAATGATTGACTGAATAAAATTTTTATTAGTTACAAGGTGCCCGACATCTTACATACCTACCTAATTATCTGCTTGGATTTTGCTACCATTTATTTGATACCTACATACAGTATACAATGAATAGGTAGGTACAACAAAACTATTTACTAATTTAGTGAGATTAGTTTTCTTTAGATAATTTACTAGGTATCTACTAGTCAATTTTTTACTAATCAATTGTTAGTCAAAAGTACGCTGGGGCTGGGGTCCGTACAAAAAATACTTTTACATTCCGTTTGCAATAAATTAAAAATATATGTTTCTGACTCGTATACATCTTATTTAATTATGTCGTAGGAAGATTTGATAAACTGCGTTTTTACAAAAGGGTTTCCCCTAGGGATTTATGCGAAAACACGGTTTATCAATTCATACTGCGAAATACTTACAGATAATTTTGTCTTGAAGGCTATAACTACTTATATAGAGAGGGTCTACACTTTCACAATAAATACACTTGTAGGATCATGTAAATAAACTATAAATATCTAAGTACAGATTATATTTTAATCTGTTCGTATAACATAACGGAAATAATATGCGAAAACAATCATTGTGAAAAGAGGTTGTGGTACGTTTATGTGTCTATTTACATACACTTATTTACTAAATTTGACATTAAATTTGTTGATTTGATTTGTAAGATTTGAAATTTGTCATAGTGGATAGTGTTCTACTAGTCACGCCCTTTCATTTGATATCCATTTTGAGGTAGTAGTAAAAAAAAATCGCCATTTGGTGGTGCCGGTCATCTTGAATTTGAAATTTGTTGTAGTATAAAGTACTCTACTAGACAAGCCCTTTCATTTGATACCCATATTGAGGTAGTAGTGAAAAAAATAATTCGCCATTTTGTGGTAACGACCATCTTGGATTAGAAGTTTGTCGAAATATAGTGGTATAGTATCTACTAGTCAATCCCTTTCATTTGATATTCATATTGACGCTATTGGGTGGTATAATATTTAGTAGTGGTAGGACTCTTGGCAATCCGATAATTTTTTTATATGCCAATAATACCCGTTTAATTTCTAAAAGTTTATGATCTAAAAGTGAACATCCGATCCGAAAGATCAGATTGCAGAAAAAAAATTGTTGTAGTATAATATAGTACTGCACTAGTCAAGCTCTCATTTAATACCCATATTGAGGTAGTAGTGAATAAAAAATGATTCGCCATTTTGTGGTAGCGGCAGCGACTGATTAAGAGTTCTGACCGCCCTAGGCTAATTATGAGGACGCGCCCCCCACCAGAGGGATTACCGCTAAACGGATGTTTTGTCTGAAATTTGGTATTGCTCTCTCTTTTCTTTTTGTTTGATATTATAGAGATAGCGATAGCCAAAACCGATTTAGTTAGGCAGTAGAAGGGCAGGTGCGTTACGGTCGGCTTAAAAAGTACCTAGCATATTAGTTTTGACTTTGTTTCCTAGAGTGAAAATTTTGACATGATTCATACCAGGCTTTTTTGAGGAGGCACGCGAGAGAATACAGTACCCTCAAAGGAAATTTCGAAAGTATACCCCGGGTTTCTCCGGTTGCGACATGACGACTGATTCACGAGAGCGCTCTCTACAGCGACCTTATTGCTGACTCTATCGCAGAGCTGTCACTGACCCTGTCGCGGGGGACAGAACCCTTGCACACAAACCATGCAACGGGTTTCCGTTGAAGAGGGAGGGTCACCACCTCACACCCTGAAATAGGGTGCTGGACGGCATTGAACTTCCGACACCTCAGGCTCTCTAATTGGAGATGGTATGAGAGCCAGCATGGCTTGCTACCGTGGCCAATTTGTTTTGCGCGGGCAAGCAAGACCTTCCTCCACCTTCGTTTTGCTCCTCAGCTGTCTTTATCTGCAAGATAATGATTTTTCAAAAGGAGCCCACCACCTGACATGACCTCTCACTGTCGAACATCTTATTAAGATAGTAGGCAGTAAAAGGTCCGCCACGTCTCCCGGGTACATCTTCAATGATTGTTGCTCGGTGTGTTCTTCGCAATTGCACCGATGACACACCGGCCTTTCTACCGCCTAACTAAATCGGCTTTGGTTCTGCTATTGCTGTCTCTATAATTTCAAGCTAAAAGAAAAGAGAGCAGTATCTGAGCTAAGACAGTTTTAGTTAGGTGGTAGACCCTCGGGATACATTATTCTCGTTTGATGACGTCACACAGGTAGCGTTCAAAGCACCCGTGCCCGCTAGTACCTATGTCGCTCTCGCTGAACCCACTCAGTGTCGGTCCTGAGACAGTTCGCTCTTCAAGTTGACGCAAATACGCCCTTAACTTCCATCAGCTGATCTGACGTCAAATACCGAGATGTCAAAGTGTCAGCTTGTCAGCGGTAGACACGCCACACACCACAATGTCAGAGATTTGAGCCTACAGGTAGTGTCCGTCAGAGACCACGGAAACAGATGGTCTCCAACTTGTGGAAAACCACCTCCGGCCGAAGTTCCTAATTCTGGCTACCACTGCCGCTATGCTCACAGTAGCCAAAGTAGCCGCCCCCTGAAACCTCCGCCCACAGTAGCCAGCGTTTCGTTGGCATTTATAAGCGACGCCGATGCAACGCAGTTAGCACCGCTCAATGCTCATTCATATGATTCGTTACCGAAGTGTCACAGGTGTAGCGTAAGAGAAAACTCCTGTGGATATTCCCGCGTAATATGAGGATAAGCTCTCTCTCTTTCTATTGTTGGGGACACCACCTCTCTGTGAAAGAGGTAGCCCCTAACGAGGCGCCATAGATATTGGGATACCCCAGCACCTCTGTTGTGGTTGTCCTGATTAGGATGTTGAACGCGCTTACTATGTTAGGAGACATCGTAAACAATACGCCGCCACTGGAGCACACCTTCCTTCCGACCTTCGGATGGATGGCGTCGGTCGTGGAGCGACCTTTTTGAAACCTCTTTGAAACTTTGAAGTCTCTTTGGCAAGTCTACATGATTTCTGCGCGCCCCTCCCGATCCTCGCGCCCTAGGCTGCAGCCTAATTAGCCTAAGGGTTAATCAGGCCCTGGGTAGCGGCTATCTTCGATTTGAAGTTTTGAAGTTTGTCGTTGTATAGAGATATAGTATTCTGATAATCAAGTCCTTTCATTTGATATACATACTGAGGTAGTACTTAAAAAAAAATTAATTCGCTATTTTGTAGTGGCGGTCATATTGTTTTTAAAATTGTACTGTAGTATTTAGTATTGTAATAGTCAAGCCCTTTCATTTACTACCCATATTGAGGTAGTAGTGAAAAAAAATACCATTTCGTGGTGGCGGCCATCTTGGATTTGGAATTTGGACTAGTCAAGGTATTTTATTTGATAGCCATATTTAGGCTGTACTAAAAAAAATGTTAATTTGCCATCTTGTGGTGGCAGCCATCGTAGATTTGAAAAATGTCGTAGTATAGAGGTATAGTACTCTACTTGTCAAGTCTTTCATATGATCCCTATATTGAGGTAGAGCAGAACAAAAAATGATTCGCTATTTTGTGGTAGGAGCCATCTTGGATTTGAAATTTGTCGTTGTATAAAAACATATTACTCTGTTAGTCAAGTCCTTTCATTTGATACCCATATTGAGGCAGTAGTGAAAAAAATAATTAATGCGCTGTTTTGTGGTGGCGGCCATCTTGGATTGGATTTTTTTTCTACTACATAATACTATACTAGTCAATCCCTTTCATTTGATATCCATACTGAGTTAGTACTTAATAGAAATATTCGCTATTTTGTGGTGGCGGCCATCTTGGATTTAAAATTTGGTGTAGTATATAGTACTCTACTAGACAAGCCCTTTCATTTGATACCCATATTGAGGTAGTAGTGAAAAAAAATATTCGCCATTTTGTGGTAACGACCATCTTGGATTAGAAGTTTGTCGAAATATAGTGGTATAGTATCTACTAGTCAAGCCCTTTCATTTGATATTCATATTGAGGCTATTGGGTGGTATAATATTTAGTAGTGGTAGGACTCTTGGCAAAGTCCGCCTGGGGAAGTACCACACCTTTGCCAGTTATTTTACCACCAAACACTAATGTGCGGACATTACTGTGTTCCGGTTTGAAGGGCAATATTTCCAGAGAAATTACAGGACTTAGAGATATAATATCTTATATCTCTGGGTGACGAGCGCAGTGCAGTGCAGTGTTAGGTAATGATTTGGACTCTTCGTGTTCCAATAACTGCGTGTCACTTTGCTGTTATGTGGCAGGCATATTGCTTACCATCAGGCACATGTCCTGCTCATCTCGTCACGCTATATTATAAAATATATATATATTATGTAAGGCTATAAGTATTATGTAGTGGTAGGATTCTTAGCACAGTCTGCCTGCGGGAGTACCACACCTTTGCCAGTTATTCTACCGCCAAGCAGTAATGTGCAAACATTACTTTGTTCGGTTTGAAGGTCAATGTTTGCAGAGAAATTACAGGGCTTAGAGATATAACATTTTAGATCTCTGGGTGACGAGCGCAGTGCAGTGCTGGGTAACGATTTGGACTCTTCATGTTCCAATAGCTGCGTGTCACTGTGCTGTTATGAGGCAGGTATGTTGCTTACCATTAAGCACATGACCAGCTCGTCTAGTAACTCTTGACTTAAAAAAAAAAAGATAGATTCTGCTTCTTCTTCAACAAGGAAATAAGATTAAATGTAACGGTCCGATCCGAAAGATCAGATTGAAACGTTTTGATCCATTAAGATTCACAAAACGCCAAACGACTTAAAATTTTGTGGTCGCACTATAATGTTTCTAGTTATGTCTTAAACGCTCGAAATATTACGTTACCTGTTCCCGCCCAAACCGGCCGCACATCAGTCCCCCGCCAAAGCCGCTCCCGGCAGACTGACTTTGCGTAGCGTAATTTATTCTAATTTCGACTGCTGCTAATTTATTATTTTTGAAAAATTGAGAACTGTCATTTGAAAAATAACTAGAGAATTAGATTCTACATAAACCAAAGTATGACCGTGTCTAATTTTTATTTTGTAATTATTGTGTATTTTACACAGATTTTTTTTCAATTTTAAAACATCTTTATTTCATAATAATTATTTTACATAAGGAGACTAGTGTACATTTAATCCTAGTATCACAAAATCATACATTAATTTCATTTTACGAGACCAATAAACTCATTTCAAAATATTAAATTATAATTTTTAACGACACAAGAATACATTTTACAAACGAATAATCTAAACAAGTTATAATATATGAACGCTTTAGTGGTAGCAGTTCATTTTTAAGCATGACTATTACACATTAATAAAGGAGGGTAGTTCACAATAGTAATTGCGTCGAAACCCGTCCTGACCAATAGGGAGTCAGCAGCGAGAGCACACGACCGACGACAATCGAGTATGTGAGTCACCGAGCCTAATCACTGCACTCAAGGAAATAGTGATGGGGCAACTTGTATCTGTTATAGGTATTTGTCGATAAAAGGTAAATTGTTCCGACGTGTTGTACAAAGGTTTTTAATTAATTTGTTTTTGTTGTTTGGATTTTTATGTCGGTAAAATTTCTCAGACAGCTTATAAATATAGGCGTCAATTTTAGGTAAGCCGATTTGAAGTTGCAATTTTTGAAGATTTTCACGGAATGGAGTGTTATAAGCGTATTTGAGTGCTTTGTTTTGGATAACCTGGAGTTTGTTTATATTAGTTTTTGAGGTGCTGCTCCAAACAGGACATTCATAAGTGATGCAAGGTCGAATCAAGGTGCGGTATATTCGGAGTTTTGTGTTATTACTGAGACTTGCGCGTCTGTTTAGGACCGGAGATAATGCGTTAAGGGCTTTTATGCCTTTTATGTGCAGTTTATTAGTATTCTCGGTCCAGTTTAGTTTATTATCCAGCACGATACCGAGATATTTTTCAGATCGGCTCCATGGGATATCATAATCACCAATTCTAAGCTTTCTTGTAGGCAAAGTGTGTTTTCCTGTGAATATTATTGCTTCTGTTTTTGATTCGTTAAGTTTGAGTTTCCAGTTTTTAAAATAAGTTAAGAAGCCATCTATAGCAAGCTGAAGACGGCTTATAATCAAGTCAACATCATCCGAAGATGTAAAACAGGCAGTGTCATCAGCAAAACAAGCCAAGTTGGTCCGTGTCTGTACTGGGATGTCGTTAATATAGATTAAGAAGCAATACGGGCCCACAATGGAGCCTTGCGGCACTCCTGCTGGTACGAGAATGGGTAGGGATGAACAATTTTTGATGTGAACTTTGAAGTAGCGTTGGGATAAATAAGACTGAATAATTTTTGTTAGCGCGATTGGTAAGCCAAATAAAATGAGTTTGTGAAGTAGCGCTTTGTGCCAGACTGTGTCAAATGCTTTCTCAATATCAAGAAGAAACATGCCTGTAGGTTGTCTTAGGTTGAGATTGTACGACACTGATTCAGAAACTCTGGCCAGCTGTTGAACTGTGGAATGTCCTTGCCGAAATCCAAACTGCTCGTCAATTAAACAATTACTGGTTGCTCGAAGGAGGCGAGTATATATTATTTTCTCAAACAATTTCCCTAGGCATGGCAAAAGACTAATCGGTCGATAAGAAACAGGGTCAGATGGATTTTTACCTGGTTTATGGATCGCGATTACCTTTGCAGTTTTCCACGGGGATGGAAAGTGACTAAGCAGTATGCAACTGTTAAAGATCTTTGTTAGGAAAACAATTCCCTTATGAGGTAAATGCTTAATCAAGTTGTTGGAGATTTCATCACAACTTGGAGCCTTACGAGTCTTCAAACACATGATACACTTTTTAACTTCGTTTGGCCGTACGAGCATAGCGTTTTCTATGTGAACCTTGTCTTCCAGCAGAGCAAGGGACTGATCCACGGCTGCTGTTTTTTCGCTAGCCCATTCGCTTGTTAGCATCATGTTATTGAGAAATGACCTAGCCAAAACATAGCATTGTTCCTGTGCAGATGTAGTTAAAGAGCCGTCTTCCATTTTCAGTGCAGGGATTGTGTTTGTTGAGTTTGAGCGTAATCCTTTAACCAAGCGCCAAATATCAGCACTAGGATTATCGACTCTTTTCAATTTTAGATTCCATTCTCTATCATTTAAAATGCAATATAAAACTTAAAATTGGCTCACGATTTTATTTTATTACTGATAAATGGGAGCAAAATTCAGAAATCTGTACCATGAACGAATTAATAAAGTATATGTCTGATTTTCCCGATATTTTTTTAGGTATGAATTTTGAGTATGAGATGTAGATTTAGGAGTGTGAAATTGACACGGCAGTGACTTTTCGGCGAAATGGTCATGGGAGATTGATCCCTAAGATCAATGGAATTATTATTAGTAAAATTAAAACAAGGAAACGTCAACAAGAAAGATTGGGCTATTTTTTGAATGTAATTATGTCTCTCTAGGTAATACTGAAGATGGTAAATTCGGAACATAAACTTTTTGAATTTCGTGCGAATTCGTAATACGCCCCTTTAAAACTGAACAAAATATATGATGTGCATTACCACGCAAACTTTCACGAAAATTGGTTTGAACTCGATCTAGTAAGTACCTACCTAGTTGTTTTAGTGCATCATAAATATACCACCTACTATTGAAACATCGATCAAAGTTACAACGAACTACAAGAACTTATGTAAAATCATATTATCTATTCTATGGTATTATGTTACTTGCTGCTACGGAACCTTTCATGGGCGAATCCGACTCTCACTTCATCTCTTTTTTATGTAGGTAAGTAATAATAATTACCCAGACGCCAAAATAGGTTTGGCGTTTCATTCATATTTTAAGTAAAGTAAAGGTACAAGTACGCGCGGAGACTGCGACACGAGACCGCGACGGGAGACCGAGACCGGAGACCGCGACAGGCACTTGACACTATGGAATTGTATGGACGCCAGTTCGCGCTGAGACCGCGACAGGAGACCGAGACAGGTCGCGGTCGCGGTCGCGGCGCGAACTGGCGCCCATGCAATTCCATAGTGTCAAGTGCCTGCCTTGGTCTCCGGTCGCGGTCTCGCGTCGCGGTCGCGACGCGAAGTTGTACCTTAACATTGATATTTTTAACGTTCGTAATATCAAACAAGCTCAAAGAAACAAAAAGGGAATATTTTGTATTTTGGCGGGATCAACGAAAAACAAATAAATAAATACCTGCTGATGAAGAGTTGTCTCACACTACTTCTCTGTTCTTCCCCAAACAAATTTTGTACTTTACTAGTGGCAAGACTCTTCTCAGAGTCCGCTTGGGAAAATACCATGTGCAAAGATTACTGTTTTCTTGCTTGAAGGGTAATGTTTCCTGTGAAATTACAAGGCACAGAGATAAAATATCTTACGTCTCGATGAGCGCAGTGCAGTGCTAGATAATGATATGGACTCTTCACGGTCCAACGCGTTGCTTAACATCAGGCACATGTCCTGCTCGTTTCGTCACTCTATGCTATAAAAAATTAACTAATCATATAAATAACATAATAATAAAAATGAATGGGTATTCACTGTGGAATTGTGTGTATGTGCCATTAATTACTGTGATGCTACTCTCTATTGTTGGATTATTTGTATTTACTAGTAGAAGATTTTCAATAGTTGTCTTCAATGACGGCGCATACGCTAGTCATTCGCTATTTAAATATTAACATAATTGATATAAATTACGTGATCAAACACACATATCTACTTACACGTAATGCCCACTTTAGTTAAAGTGCTATTATGTCAAATGAAGTGGTTCTAACAGCCCTATAAAGGTATAGATCGGAGACAATACCTATTGTATGCCAATCTAAGACGCAGAACCAAATAGTTAAGATGTCGGATTTGACAGAATCGGATATTACTAAACCCACAATAGGGAGATTGGAATTAAATGAAAATAAATTGATTAAAACAGTGAGATTGACTTTAAACCTAATAACTAATATATTTATGTGTTTGACAGTGTTTATAAGTTTGTCATACGCATGTGGTTCTTCTAAAATTACAGCGTTTCAATTGCATGTTGTACTGTGCGTGTTGGGGGTAAGTATGTTTTTACATTTAAGTTACGACTGGTCTGGTTCGAAATTCACGTGGACTACTGTATTTTCAAAAAATTATATGGGTAATGCCGCTATTTTAAAATCGACGAAGAAAAACAGGTCTATATTATGTAGTAGCAGTACTAATTTAAGTAGGCATAACGTTTTTAGGACTAATGATAATTTACCAAGACAACTAAATGCACAACTATTTTAACATAATTGTTACTAGCATAACCATATATAGCATAAATATACTTAGCAAAATGCTTAAAGGCACATATTGTTAAAAGTATAACAATACCTATGTATATATGTACCTATGTTATAAAACAAAAATGTTTGCGGCTTAGCTGCACCTAAGCCTATGGTCACAACTCAAAATACGTAGGTATTTAAACTATTCAACGTACCTATCATGAGTTTTATGGTAAAATAAAATTAGGAAAAATAGTGAATGTCTAAAGGCTCGTATTATGCGTCTCATCAATAGTCGAATTGAATGTAGTACTACAATAATAGATGGTTTATGCTTAAACTTAAAACACATTATGCCAAATAAACGATTATGCAAAAGTTACATTTTGACACTATAATTATATTATGCTACATTCATTAAGGCAAAGTAAATTAGGAAAAAAATATTATGCGTTTTAAATGGCATCCAAGGAAAAAATCATGAAGAAACCGGCATGTTCCAAGAATGTTTCGAGGTCATGTGTCATCCACAAATCCGCACTTGGCTATCGCAGTGGATTATGGCCTTGACTCTGTCCTTGTGAGAGAAAACCTCGAGTCCCAGCAGTGGGAATATGTGGTGTACCGCTTATGCTAAATATTTTTAGAGTCGCCGTCATTGCGCATGTTCTATTGCGCGGGGTGCTACTGTCATATTACTCTCTGATACCCTACTATAGGTAGTGTTTGTGAAGTAATTCGTAGTTCAAGATTATCATTGGGTAAAGGCGTAGAGTTTATGGTACATATAATATGTTTGACGAAACTGTGAACTTCGTTGGTCTCTTGTGCTTGAACTTTCTCAAAATACTGAAGTTTGTATTGTGTGATGATATTAATTACAGATGAGAATAACAATGTTAGAATCGTTAAAAGATATAGAGTTGGTTGCGCAAAACATCTGTTTTTAACCATTAGCTCTACATACCGGCTACAAGTCGGAAGACGTAAGATCCTCCACGCAAGGGCCGTAGATTTTGTAGTGGTAGGACTCTTGGCAGAGTCCGCCTGGGGAAAGACCACACCTTTGCCAGTTATTCTACCGCCAAGCAGTAATGTGCAAACATTACTGTATTCCGGTTTGAAGGGCAATATTTCCAGAGCAATTACAGGGCTTAGAGATATAACAACTTAGATCTCTGGGTAGCGAGCGCAGTTCACTGCTAGGTAATGATTTGGGCTCTTCATATTCCAATAGCTGCGTGTCACTGTGCTGTCATGTGGCAGGCATGTTGCTTAACATCAGGCACATGCCCTGCTCGTCTCGTCACTCTTCATTTAAAAAAAAAGATAGAAACAACATGGCATCCCTAAATTTTAGGAAAAGGTTTTAGCACCGGGTGCTGCTCGGGATGGGTTCTATTACTTGATGAATGACGCAAACTTTTGGTATTAGGTTTAATGTAATATGTATTTTAAAATTAAACTAACTTTTCAATGATAAAATACTGCTTTTTTGACAAATTTACAAAAGTTACATCAATGAAATAAAAATGAAATTAGTTTAGTCAAAAATTTTCTTTTATTTTCATTCATTCAATTTTATTCTCAATAATCAATCATGCATCTAGATGTGATCGTGATTTGCTAGAGTTGATAACCCGTCACACGTAACAGTCGTCGCATTAAATATGAGCTTTTCTCCCGCACTCTGATTGTTTTATGGCAAAACCTTTTACTTTTGTATATTGTTTCAGTACCAACTCTTCATGTGCCAAGGAATATTGGTGATATCGAAGTACAATAGCTGGTCGATGTATCTAACTCGAAGTAATAGAAAGCACCTACACTTTTTATTTCAAGTACTTGGATTCGCACTGGTAATCGTTGGAAGCAGTATTATAATGAACAAGGAAAGTCATCACTTCAACTCTACTCATGGAACTTTAGGTACCTAGGTACCTAGCTTATCTATATCGTATAACTTTACATACATAAATCCAACTGTAAAAACAGGCCTTGGCACAGATTTAGAGTAATTACAACTCTAAATCGTTGGGCCTTGGACCGTATAAACAATAATATTTTTTTGTTTATCTCTGAGTAATTTCCAGTAAACATTTTTATTTGTAAACATGTTTAGATTGTAATTATGAAAGTTGTAGAGGGATAGCTCTCGATGAGAGAGTTTGATTTACCCGAGACCATTTTATTAACCTAGGCTTCGATATACAAATACAACATACAGAAATCTTTATTGCTGTGTGTAAGTAAGATAGGATATTACAAAACATTTTAAAAGTTGACCCACCCCTTACATATAGGCGAGAGGCATGCAATATGTCTGGCAAAACAATTTGTATTGGTCTGAATTTATACAATGATAAAAATAATAGTCAACTAACAAACATCTTGTTCTTTCCATTTCTAGCTTCGTAACTGTTCTTTTTTCTTCTTTTTTCAGGTATAATATCATTAATAATGGTTATAATCAGCACGTTAAATGGTGCTTTGGCAAACTACGTTCATAAACTGAACAGGGCCTATGTAATTTCTGTGAAGTTTATCCACTATGCGTCTGGAGTCCTCACACTGTTTATTTCCTCGGCTGCATTGTCTACTGGTTTTGAAGAGTTATCCTTCAGGATATGGGTGAAAAATGATACCGCAGTGGCGGGACTTATATTTATAACCTGGGTGTTTACGTTGCTGGTATCATTAGAATTTTGGTTACTCACGGGGCAACGGTTACGTAATTTATTCAGATATTCGTAATTTTAATGAAATAAAATAATTTATCACATTCACGTAGTACTTATTATTATATGCGTATTCCATTAATTGTTTCTATGTAAAGTGTTTATTAAAGTAGACGTAGTAGATCTCGCCTACGGCTCTAGCTAGCAATATCACCTCGGCTGTAATTTCCAACTTATCGCACTTACATATATTATATTGTAGGTACTATAAAATACGGCCTTTGTGTAACTAGCAAGGCCCGCGGTTTTCACGCATTGTTTCCGATACAGTAATTTTCCAGATAAAAAAATTTCATTTCAGACTATCTATCCATTATGACGTTCATTGCCTAACTGCGATATATTTAGTACATCAAGATAACAGCTTGCGTTGCAACATTCCAGACTACTCTGCGATGCCACCTAGCCTCCGATAAAACGAGCATCGATATATAGTTTATCTCCAATCTGTCATTCCGAAATGTTTATCCCATCGATAGCACTCGGCAGACTCAGTTGTCATAAGTGTACTTTTAGAGAATATTCGTTTGTGTGGCAAAAATAAAGAGTTTGAATGAAAATGCCTCCACCACCACCACCTCCACCGCCTCAATATAATCCTCATATGATGGAAGCTAATGGACAGTATCGGGGTAAACCAGAACCCCGTGTACTGATAGTGACGTTAAATGTAGTTACAACAATAACGCAGTTACTTCTTGGTGCAGTGACCTTTTGTGCTTTTTCAATTGCAAATATTTTTGACTTTGCGAACTCGTTTTCACAGCATGTATATCTGTGCGTTATTGGGGTAAGTAGATTTAAAATTGTTGATTGTGACGTAAAGAAGAAATCCAATAAGTAGGGACTTTTTTTAACTTTTATAGGTTTACACTTGACCGCCAACTCGCCTAATGTTAATGGACGATGCGGTCCACGATGGAGCGTGTTTACCTAGAAGATACCGATTCAGTCTCGATTTGAAGACAAGACTTGACTTGGTTATATTTGACAGGAGACGAATAAATGTAAATATTTTAAAAACACAAGAAATACACGTTGAATTTGTTTTCAGATGTCACTATTCTTGTCACATTAAACAACATTATAACCTCTCTCTTTAATACGTAATTAAAAAAAGCGGATATAATTACTTGTTTTTAGTTTAAATTTTAAAACGTGTCTTCAAGTCATGTCATTCATGTTGAGTAGATACATGATACTTTCAGAACTTTATATGAGTAAAAGTTTTATAAATTTTATTGATGACACCATAATTTTGAAAACTTACTCAAAGTTTCAGCGATCCCAAAACCTCTAGCATTTTTATCAGTGGTGTAAAAAACAAAATAGTAGTCAAGTAACATTTCGAAATATAAATGCTTAGAGACTTACAAAGTTCTGAATGTATCTATCATATTGGTAGAAGTAATATTTCCGCAACCAACTTTAGCCTGTATCCTTTCAAAACGTACTAAATCAGTCGTGTTATCTGTAAGTTTGTTTAGATAGCGACATTACCATTGAGTCATGTTTTACAACATCTGAATAAAAGTCAGGTTTTTCCCCTGCCCCTTGTGGGCGATGAAATCGTGACGCATGTTTGTAGCTCAACTCCGGCAACGGGGCAAAGCTTTAGTTACTGGTGAGTTAGGGCTGCAGAATGAAGAATCTTCTGGTGATACGCGCTGTGTCGACCCTTGACCATAATATTATCAGTAACTGTGAGATATACGCGCAATGTAAGTAATTGTGTATACAACTATGGAAAAGAATAAAGTACTACAAAGGCTGAGGTTACACAGTTTAACCTCAGTCAACATATCGTAATCATGGATAACTAACACCAAGGGGTGGTTTCACCCGCTTAGTTCCCGATCTTGTTATTTTCCCGGAATAAGATCCCTATGTGCTGTTCCAGACCATTCATTGTCTTTGTACCAAATTTTATCATTCATTTCAGTAGTCGTTTTTGCGGAAAAAGTTACAAATGCATTCTTACAAACCTTCGCGTTTACAATATTAGTAAGAATATAGTAGGATACAGGACTTTGTTATTGTTTCAGTATGTGATTCTTATGAGCCAAGCCATCTTGACTCTCAATACACACGCTGGCTGGGCGTACAGTCTCAAATACCCCGAGAAAAAACTTGTTCACGCGATCATGCAGATTCTCGGCTCCATCCTAGCGATAGCTGGTAGCATTGTCAGAATCGTTGATCTAGAAGAGCATTTCCAAACACCACACGCCATTACAGGTAAGCCACATTTTTTTTTTTAAATAAAGAGTGACGAGACATGCTGGACATGTGCCTGATGGTAAGCAACATGCCTGCCACATAACAGCACGTGACACGCAGCTATTGGAACATGAAGAGTCCAAATCATTACCTAGCACTCCACTGCGCTCGTCACCCAGAGATTTAAGGTGTTATATCTCTAAGCTTTCGTGGCACGGAAGTGTGGTGGTTCTGTTCTTCAAGAAAGGTGACAAAACTCTTCTGAAGAATTATCGACCTATCTCACTCCTGAGCCACGTGTATAAGCTGTTTTCGAGAGTAATCACGAACCGTCTCGCCAGAAGATTTGATGAGTTTCAGCCACCGGAGCAGGCTGGGTTTCGAGGAGGATTTGGCACCATAGACCACATTCACACGGTGCGGCAAGTTATACAGAAGTCCGAAGAGTATAACCAGCCCCTGTGTCTTGCATTTGTGGACTATGAGAAGGCTTTTGACTCCGTTGAGACCTGGGCTGTTTTGGAGTCTTTGCAGCGATACCAAGTAGACTATCGTTACATCGAGGTGCTGAGAGATCTGTATGACGCCGCGACAATGTCAGTCCAAGTACAGAATCAGTCGTCTAAGCATACCAGGCTCTGCCGAGGAGTGAGACAGGGGGACGTTATCTCCCCCAAACTGTTCACAAGTGCCTTGGAAGATATGTTTAAGGCACTGGACTGGAAAGGACTAGGCACCAACGTTAACGGCGAGTACCTCTCACACCTCCGATTAGCTGATGACATAGTCCTAATAGCGGAGTCACTGCAAGACTTGCAACGAATGCTTACCGACCTAGCTGATTCTTCAAAGCGTATTGGTCTCGGGATGAACAGCGACAAAACTAAAGTCATGTTCAATAGACTGGTTACCCCGGGACCAATAATTGTGAGCGGACAAACCCTCGAAATTGTTCAAAAGTATGTCTACCTCGGACAGCAGTTGCAAATGGGGAAAAACAATTTCGAGGGAGAAGTCAATCGAAGAATTCAGCTGGGTTGGGGAGCATTCGGTAAACTTCGTCGGATCTTCACGTCGTCTATTCCGCAGTGCCTGAAGACAAAGGTCTTTAATCAGTGCGTCCTACCCGTAATGACCTACGGTGCCGAAACGTGGACACTCACGGTGGGACTAGTCCATAAACTGAAGGTTGCTCAGCGAGCAATGGAGAGGGCTATGCTCGGAGTCTCTTTGAAGGATATGATCCGTAATGAGGTGATCCGACAAAGAACCAAGGTTATCGACATAGCTCTCAGAGCAAGTAAACTTAAGTGGCAGTGGGCTGGTCACATCGCTCGTAGAACCGACCATCGCTGGAGCAGACGAGTTCTAGAGTGGAGACCGCGCTTAGGCAAACGTAGCGTGGGGCGCCCTCAGGCTAGGTGGAGGGACGACCTGCGGAAGATTGCTGGCAGAAATTGGATCCAAAAAGCGCAAAATCGAGCCATTTGGCGTTCATTAGGAGAGGCCTACGTCCAGCAGTGGACTGCGATAGGCTGATGATGATGATGATCTCTAAGCCCTGTAATTTCTCTAGAAAAATTGCCCTTCAAACCGGAACAGAGTAATGTTTGCACATTACTGCTTGGCGGTAGAATAACTGGCAAAGGTGTGGTACTTCCCCAGGTGGACTCTGCCAAGAGTCCTACCACTACTTACTTACTTTATGTATTCCACCAGCTTCAGGGGGAAGGGTACGCGTATACGTGGGATTCCCTCATAAATGGGGAGACTAGCTAGATTACGCACTCTTTAGCGGCACTGATCTTCTAACACCGATCGGAATTTATTGGCAAAGTTGAAACATTTTCTTTGACGGTAACTTTGGTCTAAATAACGGTGCGGTCCATGATGGAGTGCGCTAACCTAGAACTAAATAGATACTGAACTATCAAAAGTGTTGTGTGAATATTACTTAGCTTTGATTAAAAAACGACTGTTCAGTCGTTTTTAATTATGCTTTACATATATTTTATTTATTTAATGAATGCACTATTTTCAGGTATTGTCGCCATGCTGTTAACACTTCTGAGTCTCTTTGGAGGCGTCGTGACTTTTATATTGCCTTCGAAAACCAGCACACTTTTGTTTAAATCTGTGCATGCGGGTATGGGATGCCTGGCAATTTCAGTTGCATTTATATGTTTGTGTCTAGGCTTTAATAACTGGTACAAATATTTCTTTGGCGATATAAATGCTAATATTGCTATTACATTTACTGTCTTCGCGTTAGCTGGGATTGTCTGCTCTGCATTTACTAAGACTGTTCTACGAATAATAAATGGGGAGTACAAATAATTGCTTAAATTGTTTTGTGTTTGTCAGTTTAGTATAGTCATGGAGATGTACTATACTAAGCTAGCAAACTTGTTTTGCCAGTTAAATTATCGTATTCCGGTTTTTGAGTATTTTTTTTTTATTAATAAAGAATGATGGTACAAGCTAGACAAGTGCCTGATAAGCATCACTCCTGCTCATTACCACACTATTAAACATACGATACCACAGCTATTTGAACACTCAAAATAAAAATTATTGCGTGGTACTGCACTACGCCCAGAGAGATACGATGATTAATTATTTTGCTCTGTTATTTATTTATAAACATTGTCCTTAAAACCTAAGCACAGTAATTTTTGCATATTACTGCTTGGCAGTAAAATAACTAACAAAGCTGTGATACTCCCCTAGGTGGAGTCTGCTACGAAATCCCACCACTTGTCGGTCGAAAAGAATTACCATTCAATTTTGTAATGTGCATTGCCCATTGCAGCACGTAATTAATTAACTACTTAGTAAAGTTTGAGTCTGACTCTTGCAGGAAGAGTTTCGTACCATCACAGCAAACTTTGAAAGAATCGCATTAGACTTACAAGGGCAATGTTTTCAGATAAATTACAGGTCTTAGAGATATCATCTTAGATTTCTGGGTGACGAGCGCAGTGCAGTGCTAGGTAATGATTTGGACTCTTCATGTTCCAATAGCTGCGTGTCGCTGCGCTGTTATGTGCCAGGCATGTTGCTTACTATCAGGCACATGTCCTGCTCGTCACTCTTAATTTAAAAGAATAATTGGCAAGTTTTAGGTTCTTTTGGTATACCCAAACGTTAGCCCTTATTAATGTATTATAATTTATAATAATATAAGGTTAAGTTGTTTGTTGGATAGGTGGATCCCCCATCTTTATTTTTATCAGACGCATACCTATTAAGTATGTAAGAATTGTGTCTACTTACATATTACATTTCGGAAGGTTCAATCTAGAAAGATAGGTAAGGTAAGACAGATAGACAGACAGATACTGACGTCTTAGTATTAAGATTTGTTTTTTTTTTGTTTTTTATTAAACTAAGAAGGTACCTGAGTAAGCAAGCTTTTGTATACTAGAAATACAATTGATTTGTTTTAATTTAACTGCTTAATCGTTTTTCTTTATGTAAGACATAGGTATATATCTAGTTTTAAAATGTAATATTGTAACAAGGTCTTCGACTTTTGAACTTGAAATCCTAAATTTTGAAATTGAAATCTTGTGACCAAACACTGAAATCACGAAAAAAAACGCGATAATATTGAGTTGTAACTAAAACTATGTTATTACGTTCTTAAAACTTTATAAATTGCATCACTATGATCAAAAAGTTTTCAGCTAAATGTGTATCCATTTCGTGGTAGATAGATTTAAAACACGCTTATTGTACTTACGTTCCATGCTTAAGTTTTTTTTATAGGACTTAGGCACCGATCAGAAAATAGTTACAATTAGGTCCGTTTTTGAACAACTTTGAGTGTTTTAAGATAATAAGATCAGTGAGACAATTGGCCACTGAACTTTTCTGTCTTTGGTTCTACTAAATCAGCTGTACTTCACAGTTTATTAATTTCAAAATTTAAACGTTCCTTTTTATGCATTTAATTGATATTTTGGCGCATTGTTCTCTTTTGGTTTGCGAAATTGCAAATTGACAGCAGAAATCGATGAAAAGATAACTTTCACTTTTAGCCTATAGTTATTTTTAAGTTTATTTTATGTTACTTCTATAGGGTTATGTAAATAGTATAAGCAAGCAAGACGATGTGTAATGGGCATTGTGAACAACTTTTACTTACCATGATGTATTTTTTAACCGATAGTAGTTGGCGTAGATAGGTCTAGAATAAGAACGGTTAATCGGTGTAGTGTAGGATACTCTGACACTATAGTACATACATTAGAAGTGACTATAGGTCCGAAATCCGAAAGATCCAAAAGAACCCGAAACGTCGCTGGTAGCGGTTGGAAACGCCCGACCTAGGGTATGGCTCAGAGGTGTATAACCATCATCAACCTATTTAATATTTATGCACTCTTGGACGTAGGCCCCTAATGAACGTCATAAGGTGCGATCTTCTGCATTACGCATCCACTTGTTACCGCCAACCTTTCGCAAATCGTCGCTCCACCTGGCTGCAGGGGTCCCACTCTACGCTTGTCGGTTCGCGGTCTCCACTCCAGGACGTTTACTGTCTTTCTACGAAACACGTAATTTCGAAATAAACTCGCGACTTTCCTACTTCTTTTTTTACAAGGAAAATTCTTCAGGAATTCCACCGACCCCGAAAGGAGCACAGTGGATATGTGGGACTCTCCACCAATGGTGACCTACCCACTAAAAACCTTGTTACATCCATGCGCCGTCGTGCCGAGGCTACGAGAACACTTTTGCACTCTACCGCGGGATTTTCCTACTCCTAAGCCAACTCTAATTAGAGTAGGCTTAGAACATTAAATTTAAGCAGGCGAAACGACGAATCGAAGTAGCATCGGAGCAGGAAAGTCGCGAGTTTATTTCGAAATTACGTTTTCGTAGAAAGAGAGTAGACGTCCTGTACCTTCCTACCCCAGCGATCGGCGTATAGTGGGAGAGGCCAATATCAGGCAATGGACATAACAATAACATACTCCATGTTATTGTTAAAATTATTTTGTAGTAAAGGTTGTTATGAGAAAGATCATCACGGTTCACGGCGCCCAGTTGCTACTACTATTTGCATTAACATACGTGTATTTATTTTATGTTGTAGTTATTGATAAATAAAAAAACAAAACACTTTGATCGTTTTATTACATCTCTTTTGCTTATAACAAACTTAATTACTAGATCTACCTATTTACATTATCTATTTTTTAATATTAGGTATATTATAATGTGATACAGGTATTTAACTACAACGATAGATTTTCTTATCGAAATACATAAATGAGTGACCATATTAACAAACTACATTAGTAGGTAATTAAGATTCTTATTTTTAAATATCACACAGAATAAACATAAAATAGAACATAACTTTCTACTAGCTAGCTACTGTAAGTACTATAATTACTAACTAAACATGCAAATACTTGTTTCCAATACAAATTTGTTTTAAATCTAAAATGAATATTCACAACGAATATGACAAAGATGACAAGTTTAAGTTTTCGCGGTCTTTACCAATGCGAAAACCCCAAAAAATCTAAAGAATATATATATAATAAAAATAACTCGATCTAAATTAACCCAAAAACGTAACGAGTTTTGGGGTCAACTTATACTGGCGTATTTTTCTTATGGGTGGGTCTACCTACCACCTAACTAAAATGGTATTTGCTCGGATATTGCTATCTCTTTATTATCGCTTGAAATTACAGAGACAGTAAGAGCGATAGTCATAACCATTTTAGTTGGACGATCGAAGTGTCGGTCGTGATAATAATATAGATTTCGATAATGTGACAAGATTACGAATAGGGAAAATACTCATTCATAATCACATATACATCTATTTGTAGCTTTTAAGTATTATACGATTTATGTAAGCGAGATTTTACTTCTGAGATATTGTAACGGATAAATTGACTTACTTATTATTTTCGACGTAGAATATTTTTTTCATATGATATGCATAACGATGATATTTCTAGAGAAGTTATAGAGTTTCGTAGTCAAAAAAGACCTCCATAGTTTCAGGCCTTACTTTTTTATTTCTTTAGTATTTCGTCAAGCAGCCCGCTAATTATCTTTTTTAAATTGAAATATTTAGGGACATTCACAAAAAAAACTCGACTAGTCACTGATGCATAATGCCCAGCGCAAACCACTAGGCCTGAAATCCAAGGGTTATAATATCTGTTGTTGTTGTCCTGAATGTTTTTAATAATCAATTTATAAAAAAATAATTAATATGTGTGACATTTGATTCTATTGTAATTTTATTGTATATGGTGTTTACCGAAATAAATGATTTAATAATATCTAATTTTAATAATTAAGCTTTTCGATAATCAAGCTCTAAAAGTTGAGTTGAGTATTAAAGTTTAAAAAATTGTTGATTTTCGTAAAAAAAAATATTCTGAGAAAAACTAGGTAATTATATTTGAGCATTGTACTCCATGCAGGAGACCTTTGCTTAATGTTGAAAAGGCTGAAAATTAACCATGCAGGCGAAGATTTTAAGTGGACTTAGGCAAGTTTTCCACAATAAGTATTCATAATTTGTTTTATTAAAACGAAATGCATAATTATTTGAATGAATGAATGAATGAATGAAAACTCTTTATTGTTCACACCTTAAGATAGTACATAAAACATATTTATTATATTCTACTTAAAATTGTAGATACTTAACTTTTACGATACGAAGAGATGGCATTATATAAATATGTATTATACCTAAAATCTCATAATTTATTAAATACTGTTGAGTTCACCGTCCTCTGCAGGAGTCGCAGCAATTTTCTATGTAGTAGTTGTAATGGCAAAGACGCGCTTGCACTGCCAGCACACAGTTGGGCAACTTGTCTTCACAGTCTGGGGAAGAATGGAAATTAAATGAAATAAATTTATTAGCATATTAGTCAGAGACTAATAATAAATCGTAGTTAACTAGTGTTTTTGTACAGATTTGTCGTTAAATCTATAAAAGATTAAGCATTATTATTTAGCTCTTGCGCATATTGTGGTAAAAAAGTATTTTTTACTATGATAGGTTTGCACTTTTATAATAGGAATCAATTTCGAATTGAAGAAATCAAGATAATAGCCATCTTAAAAATACACTCAAGCAACATTATACCTATTGCCTAAACGTTCTTATTGTAAACATTAAATAGGATTTCGATCTAAATTACTATTAAATTCCCTCGACATTTTATCAGAGTTACAATCTTTTTTATCAGTTTTTTGTAGTGGTAGGACTCTTAGCAGAGTCCGCCTGGGGAAGTACCACACCTTTGCCATTTATTCTACCGCCAAGCAGTAATGTGCAAATATTAGTTACTGTGTTCTGGTTTGAAGGGCAATATTTCCAGAGAAATTACAGGGCTTAGAGATATAACACCTAAGATATCCGAGTGACGAGCGCAGTGCAGTACTAGGTGATGATTTGGACTCTTCATGTTCCTATAGCTGCGTGTCACTGTGCTGTTATGTGGCAGCCATGTTGCTTACCATCAGGCACATGTCCTGCTCGTCTCGTCACTCTTTATTTAAAAAAACAACCGCCATGGTCACGAGAAGATGTAGGTAATTAAATAAAAAGTTAGATCGTGAATAAGTATGCAATTTGAACACATATGTGTTCAAATTGCGAAAGTTTAAATGCACAATCTAAACGTCCTTATTACGAAAGCAGAACGAAGTGTCATGCAAGTATCAAAGGTTGAGAGGAACAATGTGTTTATGTTTTTTAACTGATCCATATAGTCTATTTTTTTAATATTGTTAATTAATCATATTCTGGACTGAAATTATTTACACAACCCATTTGCAAAATATTTGTTGACATATTAAATTAAATATAAAATACTTTTCATCCAATAACCAGCTCGGTGATGGTAGGAAATCCCGCTATATAACAATATATAGCGGGATTTCCTACTAATAGATTTCATTACAATTTTACGCAGTAAAGTGAACTGCATTAGCTGATAATGTAAAAGATATCTTTCTTTCATCTGTTTAGAGGCTGGGAATCTGTTTGTTATCTAAATCTACGCACAAAATCTATAACGAACAAAACTAACAATATCGCAAGAGTAAGATAAGATTTGCTATCATTACCTAGATTAAAAAAGTTTTCCCGATACTGGTGATTGAGAAAACGTTAGGCGTTGACTAGCTGTTTACTAGAACCAATGCAATGTACCTTTTAACACGCTTTCTCTGGTAAAGACCTTCTGCGTGGTAGTCGTGGTTGTATGTTCCAAAGCCTTTTGAGATTCTGTAACAAAAAAAGGGTTTTAAAAGGTAATAGTGTCTATTACCTGGATAACCGACCTTTGCTCGGTTTTTCATTGCTTGAAAACACGGATAAAACGATACGACGTTTTCTAAAAATGAAACCTAGCTACACCGATCGCCGCGAAACCTCTGAATACTAAATTTCATGAAATTCGTTGGAGCCGTTTTCTAGATTAGATTATATTATGTACATATTTATACAAGAACTGCACGTTTAAAGGTATTAGATGGATAGATATTAGGAAGTGGAATATTTTTTTGTAGACCGTGTAGTTCCAATGTAAGTACCATCAACATTATAAGTAGTTCAGCTGTAAAATCCGTAGTGGCTTAGGTATTCACAATCGTACGATCGCAGGTTTGAATTTTACCTGAGTGTTTCATCAAGTAGAAATGCACAAATGTGGTAAATACATTTCCTGGATTAACATGCTTTTTTATCCCGTTAAATTTAGTAGATGGTTAAATCATGGTGTACACCGCGGGTGCAGCTATAGTAGATCCAACCGTTTATTTTCTTTTTGACAGCACCAATAGAACGTAACTACGTCATGTTACGCAAAAGTTCACTTTTAAATGCGAGGTTTTAAAAATATGACAACTGCTTAAATTTGCTCCTTGATCCCGTATAATAATCATCTTTGACAAATTGAGTCCATAGGTGCGGTGCAGTAGTTATTTTATAAATTACATAAAACAACAAACGTTTTTAAAAATTTACGCTCTATGGCTATCAACATCATCCATAGAACGTAAATTTTTAAAAACGTTTGTTATTTTATGTAATTTATAAAAAACTACTGCATTTATGGACTCAATTTGTCAAGGATGTTTATTATACGGGATCAAGGAGCAAATTTAAGCAGTTGTCATATTTTTAAAACCTCGCATTTAAAAGTGAACTTTTGCATAACATGACGCAGTTACGTTCTATTGGTGCTGTCAAAAAGAAAATAAACGGTTGGATCTACTATAGTAAATAAACAAATAGGTAAATAATTGTTTTTCTGTAAAAAACAAAACAATCGACTTCAATTTGAAAATCGTTCGATAGATTTCGATAAAATGTATATGGGACAATTTGGGTACATACTCTTTCAAACAAAAAACCAAATAAAATCGGTTCCGGTGTTCTCGAGAAATCGACGAACAGATCATATCCTATTATGAATATTATAAATGTCAATGTTTGTTGCTCAATTACGTCGTTGCGTTAGAAATTTGGAACACAGTTAGATTTTGGAACACAGGATTGGAATTTGGATCTGGAAAAATACACAAACTACTTTTTACCCCGCGAAAAGGAACTGCGCGGGTAAAACCGCGAGGCATTGCCAGTAAAAATATATATTTTTGTCGAATTGATAACCTCTTTCATTTATGAAGTTATTGACTTACCGATGGTTAGGTCAGGCGGTAGCGTGGCAGGGCTGCGACAGTGCGCGACGCAGGCTCGCTGCGGTGCGGGACGCGCGCCGGCGCAGTCAGCATCGCTCACCGCGACTTCACTGTTGGAGTCACCAGGAGCACACACGACCGAGCGCCTCTGCAGCCATGTGGCTTCAGGCGAGCAGTTGCCCGTACACTGGTCATTGAAAAAAAAAACCATAAAAACATTTGTAGGTACTGGAGAAGTTTTAAATCTTACAGGTTGCTTGAGGATGTAATTTTGGCAAAATCACTAAACATTTTTAAGATCAAACTAAACAAATGGAAAGACTTCTATAATTTGTTATTTCAACATTGAAAGGTATAGGCAAATCAGCTTACGCTGTTTGCGTCATCATCATCATCAGCCGCAAGACGTCCACTGCTGAGCATAGGCCTTCCCCCTAGATTTCCACAACGAACGATCCTGCGCTCAGCGACTTTTGTGAGGTCATCAGTCTGTCCACCTAGTGGGAGGCCGTCCAACACTGCGTCTTCCGGTTCGTGGTCGCCACTCTAGAACCTTTCTTCCCCATCGGTTGTCAGTTCTGCGAGCGATGTGGCCTGCCCATTGCCACTTCAGCTTGCTTGAGGTATGTCGGCCACTTGCGTTCTTTTGCGAATATCCTCATTACAGATTACGCTGTGACGTTTATTTAGTGGTACGCTGTTTGCGTATTACTAAATAAATAAAAATATACTGACAGTACGAACAGGACTTAATAGTAAGCAGTGTTGATTGCCGTCTAGTATACATAACAGTCCACCCATAACAGCACAGCGTCACTCAGCTATTGGAACATAAAGTAGAGAGAATGAATCCAAAGCATTACCTAGAACTGAGCTGTACTCATCAATCAGACATATAGAAGTAAGATGATTTATTTATATGCCCTGTAATTTATCTGGAATCATTGCCCTCCCAACCGGAACACAGTCATGTGAGGCCATTACTACTTGGTGGTAGAATAACATTCAGGGTCAACATTCTTAAAATTTGATCACATCTTTACTTCATTGAGATAAGGCATAAATTTATACTTTTCAACATTACTCTTTACTTATTCCCATGACATACTTAAGTACCTGAACCAATAAATAAATTTCCGTAATGTTTCTGAAGAAATGTAGTTTGATACATCATCATATGCATGAAAATATCATGATAAGTGGCTATTGTATGCAAATCTGTCGACGCAGAGGAAATGGTGCGGAATAAAAGTAGATCTTGAACATTTAAATTTTAACATGATTGCTGCTCGTTTTCTTTTTTTTTCAGATTTAGTGGTAAGAATAAATTCAATGTTAATTTTAAAAAATAGCCAACATTGAAAAGGGGCATGTATTGTCTATACTAATATTATAAAGAGGAAAGATTTGTTTGTTTGTTTGTTTGTTTGTAATGAATAGGCTCCGAAACTACTGGACCGATTTCAAAAATTCTTTCACCTTTGGAAAGCTACATTATTCCCGAGTAACATAGGCTACGGCAGATGGCGCTGCAGTTGATATCTAGGTTATTATTCGAGCGAAGCCGGAGCGGGCCGCTAGTGATGAATAAAGATGGTATTGCAAGTAAAAGAAGAACAAAAGTTGCTGAGACGCGGAAAGATCTGAAGATAACACATGAATTTTTGAAGCCTGAATCATACAACTACTTAAGGACGTTAATGGTCAGTTCTGAAGAATACATTGACCCCATCCCATGTCTAGGAACGCTAACTATGTCGCCGTCAACAAGATATAATCGTCTAATAGGTAGGCGTCTCTCGCACTGTTTGTTAATTAGGGCATTAATCACATTGTACCGGACAATCAATTGAAGGGACACTAGGTGAATCTAAACTCATTCGCTGCTAAGACTGTTCAATAACTATTGAGTTAGATAATTTGGAACCTAGAATGCAAATGTAACAAACTTATGACGTCTAATAAGACAAACAGCAGCAAGTGGTATTATAGTACAGAACACAGTTTGCAAAAGTCTGCCTAGGGAAGTACTCCATATCCTTTGCCAGCCATTTTACTGCGAAGCAGTAATTTGCAAACATTATTGTGTTCCGGGTTGTAGAGTAATATTTCTGGTGAAATTATAAGGCAAACAGATAAATCATCTAATACCTATATCTGGATAAGCGCAGGGCTGCTGAGCAGACTGCTAGACAGTGATTTGGTGATATTTATATTTTCAAACAGTTGCTTGGTATACTATGCTGGTATGAGCAAGAGTTTTGCTGCCATCAGGCGCATATCTTATTCTCCCCGTCACTCTTATGTAGTAAAAGTAAAAGATGTCGACAATACTAGTTGACCGATGATCGACCATAAAATTGGTTTTCAACATTTAGATAATTTTACAAGGTACGTCACATACCTACCTACTTATTACTTTACATCTACTCTAGATTTGCTGGCTATCGATCTCTAAAAATCAGAAAATTAAGAAGTAAACGATTTAAACAAGATCACTTACTTTGTCCCACTCGCTGAAGTACCAAATGGGAATGCACTCAGTACCGCACTGTCTCTCGTGACTGGGTCGTGGTTTTGCGCATGCAGAGTCCCGTAAATGTCTCCCTGTGCCTCCGATGCAGAGCACGCCTCGAATCTGCTTGCCGTTACACTGAGACGAACACGGAGACCAGTCACCTAGAAAAACAGATCACTGTGGAAAACTGGAAAATTTTGAGATTATTTATGAGTTATTTTTGAATAACGTACATTATGATTAAAGCTGAAGCCCATATCACTAAGTGCAGGAAATGTGTCTGGGCTAGGAAACTCACCGAAAGGGGAACACCATAAAATATTAATTGAGATGTACGTGTTTAAAAGCTGAGATAAATCCTAAAAATAACAGACACCGAATTAAAATATTGGTAAATATTTTTTGGATATTCTTCACACAACTCTATCTATAGTTTTCAATGAATAAAAGACCCATTTTGAGATTTGAGAAAGACCCGGGAATAGAACTTAGAACGAAACTGTGAGAAACAATAAAATAATAATTAATGACAATAAGTACATTTAATAAAGTGCCCAAGTGCGAGTTGGACTCGCCCATGAAGGGTTCCGTTGCAGCAAGTAACATAATATATATAGTACACATAGTTTTTTTAGTTCGTTGTAACTTTGATCAAAGTTTTAATAATAATGTTAATTTAATTATTTATTTATTTATTTAATGTATTTATGACGTACTAAAAAAACTACTCATCAGATCGAGTTCAAACCAATGTTCGTTGGTAGTTTGCATGGTAATGTACATCATATAGTTTTTTTAGTTTTTTCATTATCTTATTTTAGAAGTTAGAGGATTACACATTTTACCACTTTGGAAGTGTCTCTCGCGCAAATTATTCAGTGTAGACAAAAACTATATTAGAAACCTCAACATCATTTTTGAAGACCTATCGATAGACATACCACACGAGTAGGTTTGATGAAAAAAAATTGGCTGTGACATACGGACGGACGGACAGACAGACAGACAGACAGACATGACGAATCTATAAGGGTTCCGTTTTTACGTTTTACGGAACCCTAAAAATGCATTCATACATTTTGGCGCGTTAAATCACATTATATGTAGTAGAATATAGTATACGTAAATAAAAACAGGTATTTTTTTTTTAGACTGTAGTCCCAAACCAAGCAAAATTTTATACACAACCGTGGATAAAATTAAATTAGAACAGTTTGTTGTACATTGACGTTTATAATAAGTTATCATACAAAAACGTTTGAGTGAAACATATGCTCAAACATTTGCTCAATTAAAATCCCATAAATTGTATTATCCTGTAACGTAAATATTTAGAACCTCACCAACAAACCACTTTCCTTCCATCGCTGGACATTCTATTTTGGGAGTGCAAGTTCGGAATGTCTCTGGAGCTTCTTGCATGACGCAACCAGAGGGATCTGCACAACGAACGGCTCGAGTCTTCACTCCACCACCCACACACCACCCTACACACTGAAAATGAAAAATAAGATAAAGTATATGAGCTATGCTGGACTTCAGAAATTGCATCAGTTGCTCTAAGCTGAATAATTTGAAGGTGATTAAGGAACATGTGGTTTTTGGTCCATAAAATAGATATTGGACTCCTTTTTGCTGTAGAAGCAAAAAGGAGTTTATATTCCATAAAAAATTTGGCAGAAAAATGCTGTCATCACTCATAATAAAACTTTGATAAAACTGTATCAGGTTTATTTTTTGTACATAGATAATTAATTAATCTTATTTGTGCAATTAATCCTGATATATTTTATCAATGGTACTCTATTATCGGCTTCTCCAACTTTCCCCTGTTTTCCTTTTCTTCATCCAATCCAAGACATTTAAATATGTTAAAGAAAAGAACCCCAATGACAAAGATCATGGATCGTGGAGTCAGTGGAGTAGTTAATTTTTAAACAAATAAAATAAGTGTATCTGTAGTAGAGATATTACCTCTGACCAGTCCGTGAACAGCCATCCACCGACAGCACCGAAGTTGTACTCCGGTCCTATATCATCAGTGCCGTTGACTGTCACCGTGTAGACCGGTCCGTCGCGGAAGGTGTCCGTGTGTTCCCTCGGCCGGATCCGCTTGGACTCAATGTGCGGGATATTGATACTTTCGTCGTCACAGTTTGGAATGTTGCACTTTTCGGTGGTGTGCGGTCTGGGTGGTGGGCACTTATGATCGCTTATCTAAAAAGAGAAAAATCAGACTAGGTACATTTCAATAACAAACTCTTACGTCAAGCAATGAAGCATGTTGGGAATCAGGCTATGCGACAGAATCCAAAAATTGGAAATAGAAAGGAAGACAAAAGTAACGGATATTAGGTATAACTTGTATAGACCAGACCACCTAAAATGGAGCTGGACAGGTCATATGCTACATATAATTGCACTATGTGAAGAAGTCCTAGTAAACATACAGTTTCTTTTAACTCTTTTAGAGTCAGCATACGCACCTTTGTGATGCCTCTAGAATGATCCTGCACACAGCCGACTATCCGTTTCTTAGTAGCAGGGCCGCACTTAGGGCAGGGCGACCAGGCGGCGGCGCGCCACCGCGGCGGGCACTGCGCACCGCCGCACCGGCGCCGCCGCCCGGCCGGCGCGGACCCGGCGCAGTGCACTGTGGACACTTCCTTGTCGGGGCTGGAAGCGCTGGTCTCCACACACCGGTACTTGCCTAGCTAAAATTTCCATTAAACATTTATTGCTGGCCTCGTGGCTTAGTGGGTCGTAACTCTGCCTGCGAACCCGAGGGTCGAGGGTCATGATGTTGTGTGTGAATTACCTACCTATATTTATTTATTGCTACCTATGCCGTAATGACATGAGAACGAGATAAGTACCAGTATGATAGTAAGAATAAGGTAAGTAAGTAGTATCTACTGATTAGGTTATTTCATTCAATACTGTTCATCTACAATATAGTTTTTTTTTCTTCTACCCTCATTAATTTGTGTAGAAAATGTCGCATTTTGGATAATCGATGGACCATGATCTGATTCAAATATGAATGATTTTAATAAAGCCAAATTTAAATTTCTTCACTTGGTTAAAATAACATTCATTTACTATCAGTAGCGCCCCACGGTTTCTTCGCTTACGTAGTTTCCGATCTCTGGGAGAAAAAGTTGTCTGTCTATGTACCAAATATCATCCAGATCCCTGCAGTAGTTTTTTCTTCAAATAGTTACAAACATTCGTACTGACATTTAATTTTCGTATTTATAATGATATGATTATTAAACACTAGGAACAATCGAATTATATACATACCTACACGTAATAAAGGTTTTGCCAAAAATCTAAATATCATAAATAAATAAAGATTTAAGATATATCAATACCTGAATCCCTCCTCCACAAGTCCGCGTACACTGAGTATACGACATTATTTTCCAAATAAACTTCCTCTCTCCAACGACATTCTCATTGACAGTATCCTCAAGTTCTTTAGACATGCTAACAATATCCGGGTGTCGGGCAGTTCCAGGAGGTTTATGTGTTTCTGGGAAATTGTGGTGTCTCCGAGTATGTTTGGTTGATACAGTCGGTGGAACATCCGGATCGTCTGCTCTTGGTGTATCAACATCAGCGTCGTCGTTGACTGACTCGGTGAAGTATTCGTATCTTATCGACGGTTTTGGTTGTGTATACAGAATCTAAAACAATATCATAAATGTTAGTAAATCCACGGTTGCCTGGTAGAGATCGCTCTAAGCAATAAGGCCGCCATTTAAATTGCTAAGGTATTCTTTTGTTTTTTTTATTTGCTTTTTTTTACTTTTTTGGTAATATTATTTTGTATTATAAGTACCTGGATGACTGAGTACCTTTGCTTGTTGTTATTGCCTGAAAACACTGTTAAGATGTTTTCTAAAAATTAAACCTAGCTAGCTCGTGTATGGCCACCGAAACCCGCTGCATACAAAATTTTATGAAAATCGTTGAAGTAATTTCAGAGATTCACATACTTCAATGATACTGTCTTTCTTTCGTGAAGCTAGGTAATCACTAAAGTGTGTTGTTGTGTCCGAGACCAGAGAATCGTTCGCTACTTTCCACCACAGTTTGGTATACAGACATAATATCAGATTATACATATATGTACTAGCAGCACACCACGGTTTTACTCTCTAAGTTCTCGTTCCAATTACTTTCTCGAGTAACAGACAGATACATTATTTCAGACTATATAATCTAACCATGGTCTAAATTTCAACCTGTTCCGTTCAAAAGTTCCGACGTGATTGAATAACAAACATCTTAACTTGGCTATATTAATAGAAATTACATATATACAAAAACTGTTCATTTAAAAAAAATAGATACAGAGTATCGTGTATTAGATTACAAACGAAGATTCCATATTGAATGTCTTACCATGATGTCAATAGGTTGCAGTATAGGCCCAACAGCGAAAACTTGGTCAAGGCCCGCAGTCCGTGTATAAAGAAACCGGGCGCCAGCTGCCTCATAATTCCCAGGTGAGCTCACCGCAAATTCTCCATTCATTATGAACGATCCATTCAAAATTTTCAGAGCTGAAAGTGAACGAGCACATAAATTCCTATGGTAAGTGTGTTTAGAAAATGTCCTGCTATTCGCGCCGTTACTTTCCCACGTGCCGACGTTGCGCGTAAAGTATCCATAATTTATGTCCTCAATTCATCATGCGCGCGGATGATCGGTGTAAACCACCTGTCGACAGCGTTCGAAATGGATTGAGCAAAGTGCAAGTCACTGAGGCTAACATTAGCTCCAGACGAGGTGGGCGTTCCCACCTCTTCTTGTTAAGTACGTGATTTGCAGTGGGCTGTCGTTGGTAACAGCAAACGTTAGCGAGCTATTACTTGTCATCAAAAAACCATTGTCTTTTTTGTAAAGCGATTGTCGAATTTAATTAATTGAACGCGAAATTGCTTCAAAGTGAACAAGTGTATGTCAGGTATAATTTCCATCCATTTAGGCGAACACTGAAAAAAGCCAAGCGAGTAACAAGTTGATCAAAAGTACCTACAAAGAAGCGTTTTCTAAAAAAAAAAACCTGTCTAAAATAGTTCTTCATTGCACCAAAATGGTGTTAATATTTCATTCTGCTAGAGAAATGTGATACGTATTCGTCAAATGTTTGATTTAAAACATATATTATATGTATATAGCATACACTAATATCTATCATTCTTTAATGATAGATATTAGTGATAAATTAATTGGTGAACATTATCACTCATATATATCACTAGTAACGCACCACAGTCTTACCCGTATAGTTCCCGTTTCCATTGAAATTTTGAACACAGATTATAGTTGGTAGCAACTATAATATGTGTTCAAAATTTCAAACCAATCCGTTCAGACGTTCCGACCTTCCGACGTGATTGCTAAACAAACATCCAAACTTTCACATTCATGATATAAGTTGGATTAGGATTATGAAAACGCCTCATACAACTATTGTAAAAAGCCATTTCTTTTAAATGGCTTTCAGGATCAAAATGGTCTCAAAATTGCGCATAGTCTGTTAATATTTTGCAAAGAAAATCTATTGTTTTGAATGCATAGTGTAGATAACTAGTGTAGGAATTACCAATATAGTTCTCGCCCCCAGTGATTTCAGAGACGTTAAGTCGACAGGCGCCGCTTGGCACCGTGGTCACATACGTGTAGCCCAGCGGCAGCCGGGGCCGGGAGAACAGCCCCGACACCAGCCGGCGGCCGCAGCGGAGCTCCCGCGACGAACCGGCCAGGACTGCTTCTTGACCGACCACCTGCAGAGAAAATGGTAAATAGTTAATCAACTAATGAATAAATTTTGTTGGTCTATGGGTAATTCAGGTGTGCTTAATGTAAGTAGTTAGTTAGGTATATAGCGTAGTGCAGATCTCATTGTATTTTAGTTTTGTTAATAAAGGCTCTGACCATGTGAAAAAAAATCTTAATATACATATATAAATTACATGGCACGTTGTTTGTGCACGATATACTCCTAAACTACTAAACCGGTATTAATCAAATTTGCACAACGTGTGTAGGTTTGATCCAATTTTTCCACTTCCAATTTCTTAAAATATGGAATAGTTTTTTTTTTCGATTATTATTGGTCTTTATAAGATAATATCCGAAATCGCTAGTTATTTATAAATCACATATGAGACAAATTTTCTAACAAATTTGTCTATTTATTCACAAAAATGTATACCTATTTAGTATTTCCGAACGTTGAATATTTTAAACAAACAAACAGATATGTTTTAATCGTTCGTTTAGTTACGTATAAGGATAGTTACTTCAAGATCGGTTGTAGTGATATGATTTCATCAATTTTTTTGGAATGGATAGAGGTTTTGTTTTGATATGAACCAATACATTTTCATCCATTTTTTTGGAACGGATAGAGGTTTAGTTTTGGTATGTAAAATAATACATCATTTTGTTTTCTAAGATTTTTCTGTAAAAGAAAACACATTCAGCCCAGATGTCACAGTCTATTTGGGAACTCTCTTTTTCGTATTTTTTATGCAAATACTTCCATGTATGATGGTAAACAAGGACGTGGTCAAGACACATATGCTGACTCAGGAAACACTTATTCACTCTGACCTTTTTTAAAACGAGCAGAGCCTTTATTAGCAAAACTAAAATACAATGAAAACTACACTACGCTACATACCTAACTAACTACTTACATTAAGTACACCTGAATTATCCATAGACCAATGAAAGTCTACAGATAATCAAGATGTTAGTTGACCTTGAAATGTTCCTGATATTATTATCTTCTATTTCTTTGGAAATATGAGTAGGTACATGTTTTATCTTCCCCTTCATAGTAAATTGAAAGTAAACAGTTCGTAGGTAGGAATTCCATTACAGACGAACATTTTGATGAATACGAACGCAACGTTACGCCACTATAGCCCCAAGCGGTCACATTTGGGCAAACCCGGAATTGGGACTTTAAAACCTTATTTTTACATGATATTATGCATACTCGATTATTAGTTTATTTTGATGCCTAAGAGATAGGCGGTAATATTAATTAGTACATTGTCGATTACAGACACACACAATTTGGTTTCATTTTTTGTGTGACGTCGCGACGCCGGCGGCGTCGCTCGTCGGGCTAGTTCGATTAAACTAGTAGTAGGATTTCTTTCGTACCCTAAAACCAAAGCTAACTGCAATCTTGAAACAAAGTCATAACACAATTACCTCGGAAGAGTTTACGAGGCAAACATTTGACGCCACCGATATACGAACACGGTTCTAACAATAGTTCATTATAACCATAATGCTCCTTATACGACGTATTGTCTATACCTGTCTTCTATTGTACTTCGAATTCTCAATAAACGATTCTGATTAAGATTTTAAACATAGGTAATTTAAACCGATCGTCTTTTATCTAAATATAGTTTCCAATCGACATTGTTAAGATTTTCTTCCTTTTTATGGCATCGTAACGAAGTAGTCGCCTTTATGTCGTTTTATATCTACCCACGTGCATCTATAAAGGAAGCGTTAAAGAGAAATTATATTTTAAAGAGGTGATTTTGTGAAGGAGAGATCGTGCAGCGTAAGATTAAGTTGTCGACGGGTGAGCAATGAGCATTACCCATGTAACCCGCCTGGCACAGGCAAGATACAAATGATACGCTTTCTGCTAACACGGAATTTCTAATTAAAGCAAATGTTACGTCTTACTATTAGATGTCGGTTTTAAGTTGGCTGTATGTAGAGCCAATTCTGCAACTGAAAATTTGTAAAAATGTTTTATGAATACACTCGCAACCTGAAAAATGAGTAGGTTTGAAAATATTTTTTGTATGACTGCGTGTTCTTAAAATTATTTCACGTTGGTCAACCAATATACAAAAAAAAAATAGAATTATTTTATATATATATAAGACAAAGCTAAGCTAATATTATTTATCTCAAGATGAAAGATACTAAAATAAATGCCAGTTTTAGTTTGCTTGACAAAAAAACTGCAATCAAATCTAAATCATCAATGCACAAAAACATTTTTTTCAAAATGATAATACAATGACGCTTGTCATTGCAATTCGTTTACTCTTAACGCACAGTGCACACAGATTTCATAATATTAAGAATTCTAATCTCTGCCTAGCGTTGCTTTCCATCCGTGGCCCTTACTGTGTTATTTCTTTGCAAATATTGCCTTGAACTTCAACGCATTAAAATTTCATAGTATGCTACGACTTGGCGAAACAATAACTGACAAATTTGTACCACACAAGTCTTGGTGGACTACAAAAAATCCCTCCTCTACAAATAGGGTACCGGACTGGGTCAAAAATACACCATCCTAATTAGTCCGTCAGCTAGATCATGGAAAAATATTGGACACGTATTTTTAGTTTTTTTCATAATATTAAAAATCGTCAAAGATAAAGACCATCAAACTTCGAGAGTGTGGGATCTCGTACTCACAAGTGACGTCACACGAAACTTCGAAGCGCTGTATCTTCGTAATTTTTTGTTTGTGAAACAAAAGAAAAAACACGTGTACAATATTTTTTGGCAATCTAACTAACGGGCTACTTAGTTTTTTTGAGGATTGTACCCTATTAAATATCCTTGCCTACACCATGACAACATGAAGCCTAGAATAAATCTGTTTACACGAATGCACGCTGCATTGTAGACCACATCGTCAGTTAACATCAGGCGAGACGTCAGTCAAGTGCAAACCTCGAATAACGATGAAAATGTGCATAATATGATAAAACTCTACCTAAATGAAATAATATTCTCATCTTTATAATCATAGATAGCATCGAGTAATGTAGTTTCACAGGTCATAAAAAGCAATAGCTTTATGCGAGAAAATAAACCAACAACATAAACTGTCAAGTTAACAGGGACTGTTTAACAAAAAGAGATCGTTTTACGTTCGTGATCCCGCAAATAACCTATTTGATTGCTATCGGACAGGCAGATAATATCTGTTTTAACTTATGGTACTATAATATTAACGCCTTAAACCTTCTGTGAGCCAGTTGTCTTTAAAGTTGTTTTACACAATTGAAAAATCATTTTTCTTTCATTTTTTATCACACTAATGGAAAAGAGATATTGTTTTAGCACACTAAAAGGGAAATATTGCTATTTTATCCGTGTACGTTTGTTCTCACGCACATCTGTAACGACGGAATGAATTTGAATAAAATTAAATATGTAGCACGTAAATACATACATAGGCTGTTATTTATCCTGTTAAAGTTAATGGTTTCTCTGGGATACAATAAAATGTTTGTTCACTAAAGTTTTTCGTATCTTTGAAATGTGGATTTGAATGAAATTTAAGAAACTAAGATTAGTGGACATTTCCCACACCTAAGCACAGATTGTACTGTGGGAGCCTGATAGCTGATATAATACACTTCTATTATTGTAAATATACATATACTTGATTACTTGGACTGATTATTTAAAAACTACCTAGCCGCAGGTTACACCGCGGGGTGCAGCAAGTACAGTATGAAGATAAATATTTTATGTATCGCTCTGGATATGGTAATAACAGAATTTAAACGTGCAGAATATGAAATTTAGCGTCCTACTAGCGTACAATATTTATGACCTACTCTTTGTAGTCGTATCATACTAGAACAATACTACTAATATAATTAACGCAATAGTTTGTATGTTTGTTACTCTTTAACACAAAAAGTACTGAAGTAATTTGAATGAAATTTGGTACACATAATAGATAATAATCTTAAACTATTTTTAAATAACACATTAACTATTTTTTATCTTGGTAAAATAACGGGATCGCGAAATACGCGGGTAAAACCGCGGGGCGCTGCTAGTAAAGACTAATGGTATTTAACAAATGTCGTTATTACAGAATTTAGACCAACACCAATATGTGGTCCAAAATACCTAAACTAACGTGTTTTCTCTGAAATTCCAAACTACATACAGGCTTCAAGTTAAAAATAATAATGAAAAATCCATTTTAATTAATTTTTTTAACAAAACTTGTGAAACCAAATAATATGGAAAGGTCAAATAAACGCACAGCTACAATGAGACAGCGACGTTTGGGAGTAAAGCAAAATATCATCAATTCATAATTTTTTGTCTTCTTGTCTATATATATAAAAGCGAAAGGTCACTCATCAAGGAATCTCAGAAACTACAAATGCTAGGAATCTGAAATTTTGCACGTAGCCGCTCGCTAAGACGGGGTTTTACGAAATTCAACCCCTAAGAGGGCAAAACAAGGGATGAACCGTTGTATGAAAATTCATAATTTTCAAAGTTTTAAAATTTTGTATCTAGACACTTGACACGAAGCAATTAAATGTTTGTTCCATCAATTTTGTAATTTCGAACTGTACGGGGTCGAAATTGGGGTTGAAATGGGGGATGAATGTCAATATGGCAGTTCTCAACCGTTGAAGATAAAACCATGAAACTCTGTAAATAGACACTTGACACAAAGCAAATAAATGTTTGTTCTAGCAATTTTGTAATTTCAAACTATACGGGGATGAAATTGTAGTTGAAATGGGGGGTGAATGTATCTTACGCTTTCAAACCTAAACAACTGAACCGATTTTGATGAATTTATATAAAATTGTTTTATTATAAGCTATTTTAGTCACCGTAAATGTGTCTGGGTATACAAATAGGTACTGCCTGAGTTACCTTAGTATTTATGACGCGCGGACGAAGTCGCGGGTAACAGCGCTAGTTGATTTATAATTATTTGCTTGACCAATTTTGATACAATCTTAATGGGATCACCTGGAAACTGCAACTCTTTGAAACCAAAAATAATCATCTGTTCATGCGTCTCCGAGTAATCGATGAGCATACAGGACCTTTTTCATGAAATTCTTTTGTATTGGTATGCCGCTTTGCAGTGTCGACCTGGGGAAGTTCTTTAACTTTGTCAGTTGTTCTACCACCTTATAACTCTGATTTTACTCGGATTATAGAATCCGAGTAAAATCAGAATTATTAATTTAAATAGTTAAAGAGTAATGTTTCCATAGAAATTACAGGGCAATGCACTAGACTGGCCGTATATCACGTGAGTTACTCGTATATTCATTTAAAATGCGTTATAACCACGTTAGTTTTCATACTAAAATACAGGACAATGAGGGATATATAACTAGCGGCCCGCTCCGGCTTCGCTCGAATAATAACCTAGATATCAACTGCAGCGCCATCTGCCAGGCTGATTTGTGAATTTAAACCTTCCAAGGCCCTACCCAAACGTATACAAAAAAAATCATTCAAATCAGTCCAGCCGTTTAGGAGGAGTTCACTAACAACGAAAAGTGGCATTGATTTGTATATATATAGATAGAAGATATACAAGCGCATAGTCTTGTTTGTCCCGCCTCTCTATTATTAAAAATAAGTTAAGTCGATCAAAAAGTCGGTCAGTTATGGTTTGCCCTTAAAAAGCATTTAAATTCCACATCGTCTTAAGTACCCATATCACAAAAAACACATTTCTCGATTGCATCTTAAATAACGAAAGTCAAAACGATATGCTAAATAGTTTTAAAATAATTATACCAAGATAGAAGGAGGTACTGAAAATAAAATTTATGGAAATTTTACATTAAAGGTTTGCACAATAATGTCACTTATCGTTTTTATGTCTTTATTTCCGATAACCATACGTATAAATGTACTCCAGTTAATGTAACACCCAAGGACCACCTCTAAAAGCACCCATCGCATATTTATTCTCCGTTACAATAGCCTTATACCGACATAAGTAGCTATCGGAAATTTAAATTTTATGCTAAAACGGCGCCAATCCGCCAATTCCATTCTGACGGCAGTAAAAAAAGAATTCCACATGTCTAAATTCTTAACGTTATCATAGCAAAGATTTTTACGAGCCTAATAAAGCCATAACGGAGTAGTTTATTACGAATAGATAAATCGATGTCTGTATATCTGTTTAATATGACCGTTTTGCTTGTATAAATTAATTGGTATCGAGAGCATTAATATTTAATCAGATTACAATAATCTCGGTTTGATCGTTAATCAACGGACACTTAGTAACGTGTACGCTAATAAATCTAATAGAGTGGTAATTGAAAACGTCTACTAATAGGCTATTAATAAGGATTAAGTGTGAGTTAACGAATTACCTGTCGTTGTAACAGGCGCGTCTCTTTGAACCGTGTATTTCCTCGGCGCTGTGAGAAATATATTAGATAAAATTAATTGAATGCTTAACAACCATCAGTGTGTTCAGAGCCGGATAACAGTTATTTCATTTTGTATTTTATACAACAAAACATTACAAATAATAATTTGAATAACGATTGTCATTGGCAAGAAACAAATAGACCCTTAAAATAATTCTAAAATAGACTATGGTATATGCATTATATGGTAGGGGTGAAGAGGGATGTCTGAACCTTCGCCAGTCATTCCACGGCGAACCAGTAATTTCCAAACATTGCAGTGTTCCTGTTTGAAAGTCAATGTTTTCATACAAGCAAGCAAATAGGTCAATTTTGTATATCTCTGGGTGACGAGTGCTTTAAATTCTTCATGTTTGGGGCACTGTGCTGCTATGGGCAGGCGTGTTGCTAACCATCAGGTGCAGGTTTAGCTCGTTTTGTTGCTCTATTTAATAAAATAATAAGAAATAAGACAAATATTAATTGACATTAATATTTTAAAATAAATACGTGACGCTTAATGAAATTAATTTTATTTACAAACAAGACTGAATATGCTAATCAGCATTTCTCAGAAAAATAATGACATTTTCCTCAACAAATGTATCATGCCACACAAAGTGACAATTTAAATAATGTACATCTCGAGTTTAACATAATAAAAGCCGCGGCTCTATAAACTGTCTTTGTAAATTGGACAGAAAACTTTAATTGGTCGTAATGTGTTCTTATAAATCAATTAATACGGCAACCTCCTTTCTTGGCTGCACTGATTAGAATCTCGACATCTTGACTCGCTCATTGGACAGTATCATTTATAAATCTTCGTAACAAACGTAGTAAACATTGAGTAGCTGGGACCGTACTATGCACTTTCATTTGTTTTTTGATTCAATTTATACGCAGGTATTCGTACCGCTACTGTGAACTGTGTTCGATTAATTTGATATGTTTTCATATCAAATTGTCACATATATTTATTATAATAGAAGTAGAAAAAGAAACGAAATCTATGAATAGAATAGCATATCATAAATGTGTATATCATATTATCATATATCATATAATAACGGATAACTCACATGTCCTGCTCGTTTCGTAACTTTATAATATAAAAAAAAATTGACTAAGTTTCAGCTTCGTCAAACGGATTTGTTCAAGGAGAGTGCACGCGAGTGGTCGTTACCCGTTTGACTTAAGACAGATTCGACCGACTATATCACAATCGCTCATTTGGTGCAACATTGACAGAATTGCACTTTCAGAAATTTTACAGGAGATCCATTAAAATTGCTATTAAAATTTCGGAATTTCGAAGGGAATCATAATAAATGTTATTTTAAAAACGAGTTTCGTTTAAGTAGTTTTTATTGTAGTACCAATCCACTCGTTAGCTTGTATATAATATAAATATAAAAACAATGTACTTATCTGTAAAAACTACTAAAATAAGTGTAACTACGCTATTGCAGCACCAAATGAGAGGCATGTGACTTTCTCGTGAATTAATTAAATATGTATCGATTAGTAATCGTAATAACATAAAACATTTACACTAAATTCAATAAATAAATTTAATTAATCGCTCATGGTACGGCTCCAGTGACTACTTGCATTTATCTTGCGTGTTTCAATGTAAACTTTTATTCGATGATTGCAATATCGGGAAATTAAATCGTTCGAGTGACGTTAATCGCCATCAGTCGTTTGGATCAATTGCCCACCCACCTTTATCGATTACAGGTTCTCGTTACCACGTTGTGTTTTATAATCAACTCTATTTTTTACTGTTGTATAAAACTACACTTCGTTAGCAGTTTTTTTTTATTGACGTGACAACGTCTTATAATTCGATGAAGCCGGCTGCACGCCCGCAAAACATGACGTCATGTAACGTTACCGCCGTTACCTCGCCGCCGGCGTTACCTCGCTCTAAGGCGTAGTTGAAGTTGTCACGTTCAACTAACGTCAGTAACCCGACTTTACAGACAACCATTTTTTTTTTTGATTGAACGGAGAAACAGTGATCAAACAAAGTAGTAGTGGATTATTAGCGATTCTGATCAGAAGAGGATCAATATCGTCAGTGGTACTTACAAGTGATTGTTTCCTACATCTGTAAATACAAAGTACGCAAACTGTTTAGTTTTAATATCAAATTATTTAGCTCTGTATTCGGAAACAATGCCTATTCTTTTCACATACTTTTGTATTTTTTGGCCTGATAAACAAGCATAATATATTTTCCAATTTGATTAAATAAATTGGAAAGCGTTTAGTCTGATGGTTTGACCAGGTACCTAAATGTTATATTTATGTAATGTATATGTTATACCTATATGAAATTTAGGTAAACCAGTGATAAGTGGGTTAATTTTAGGAAATAGTGGTATGGTAATAAAAATATTACAATGTGTATGTAAACAACAATAGGCTTAATTGTAATTAAATTATTCACTCAGGTAACGTATTTCACTTCCACAGTTTAGATATTTTTGTTACGAAAGCAAAGTTAAACATCAAACATGAATATTCCTACGATCCATGATCAAAACTAAAAGGGGTATGGTCAAAAGAAAATAAGGTAATTTAAATAAAAGATCAAACACGATGTTACTTAAACAAAACAAAACAGAGAGCTAAACTTTTTTCCCGTATTCACGCAAAACTAGACCATAACTTTTAGTAAACCCGTGTAAATTAGGCAATATTTGTCCAAGCCTATCTTTCAATGTGTGGATAATAAATTAGGTAAAGGTAATACTTACGAGCACGAAACAGACGAGAAGTAGGCCGGAAGCTACCATGTCGCTCATCTCGTCACCGAGTTGATAAACTAGCAGTTGATTACGGTATCGATAACCAAACAGTTCTTCACTGACACTTGATCGATGGGTTTCATTTTAGTCACATCACAAAAATAGACATTATTTCAGGACAATTGAAATAAATCATTTAATTTGACAACAATGAAACACAATTGTGGCGCTGATTTGTTTATACTCCTTTTTTATACGTATTAAATACTTTGATACCAATAATTAATATTGTATCCAGAAATCACCATTATTATCTATAAGAATCCTAAACATACAAATACATAAATATTAAATATATTGTTTAAACGTGGGTCTTTTTCGGTTTTCCAAATTTTTTTGCATAAATTTCGCACTAAACTCACAAATTCTAAAAATAACTCAACATGAATAAAAATACATGCATTTACAAGTCCTTACATCTGGTATCAAAAGTGTTGTGGGCCATAAAGATAAAAACAATTAATAAAATATAAACGTAAGCATAACATCAAAAGAATATTTATTAACTTCACAAGCACTCGTGAAGCATTTTTCTTTAATCTCGAGAAAAACCGACACCACAAAGACATCGAAAATGAAACCACACTCGGTTAATGAAATACTCAAGACCAAAACATGCGTAAAATAAATGGAACAACTTATTCGAATCGTAAATTTTATTAACAGCGTTGAAGGTTGATACTCAATGAGATGCGCCAAATTTCTGGACGATATTAAACCAGAGTAATTATTCAGGTCTCTCGTTGTTCAGTATTTTATTGTTGGGACTTCTAATAGAATCGTATTGTAGTGTTTGTTGCCAAGAGTAATGCCCGCTTTGATCTCGATACATGAATTGAATTGAATTTAAATGAGTAGGTAGGTATTAGCCAAATCCCCATTGATATCTTTATATACAAAGCCGGCTTTGCGATTATCTATTTTCGCCAACTGTTCGTTCACATAGGTCTCGACGGTATAATTTGCTTTTCTGATATCGCCCTATTCTAAATTCACGTTTAGAAACATTTTATCCTATTTTATGTGTTTACGATTAGGTACTTTGTAAAATTCAAATTCAAAGTACCGTTTATTGAGGTGTGACTGAACTAGCTTTCTGGTCTACCGATTTAGATCGTATTTGATATTTCTCGCAATATATCATAATCTATTGGACTCTAAATGAATAGTCCAATTTTGATACCTAATCATTATCAATTTAGTTATTAGCATCAAGTATAATATTGTTGTTGTAAATATGGATGTGATTCAAAATAAACTTGGAGCGATTTAGACATCATATTACGAAACACTGTTTGAAAGCTGCGTTATTTAGGAATGATGGTAATACACAGGAAAATACTGTAGTACAATACTTATAATGGACAATCCGAAAAGTATCACCCGACCGATGTATGGAACTGGCTTAAGCTAGTGATAAAAGTTATTCATCACAACAAAGATAATGGGCTATTTTCGCTTTAGTTCAAACACCATTTTTGTGTGACACCGCATTCTGTTCCTAAGAATTGAATTACTTTTAGCACTCATGTCAGCGAGCACCGATTGCAGAACGGTCTTATCCAGACCTCATAAACTGACCGATGGCTTGGCGCCAACTCTTGCCGGCGACGAGTCATGGTCTAACTACTAACGTGCATTTGGGATTAGGCGAATGAGGCTATCTCAGCACTTTAATGCATATCTATGGATATATCTCTCACTATCCAGTTGGTCAATCGGCCACGAAACTTTATGTGCGTATCTAGAAAGTGTATATTGATGGTGATGAATGCAGATCAGAGAAACATGAAGGAATGTGCCTTTCTTCTCATGATTCTACAGGTGACAGAATGTTGCTATTTAAACAATCAATTAAGCAATGGCAGTATAATGTCACATTAAGGTTTGCGTATAAATTTTATACCTAAAACGCCTTCTCTTATCGTTATACTTCTGTTGTCTGACTCAAGTTTCTTATTTTGTTTTGAAGGATGAGTGGCAATAAGCATTCTGGAATTAACGTCTGAAACATCAAAGACCCTGCATGGAGTTGCTTTAAGGTACGTTTTTTAAACTCTTCTTTGTTGAAGTTCGGAAGAAAACCATCGGTGGAAAGGAGTTTCAAAACCTACCTACAAGCTCACAGAAAAAGCTCATTAGCGGTTCAGATCCAGATACCAGTGTGTGTTAGGATGAAATATTTCTGAATCGGCAGTGCCTGATTCTAGCCATGGAATAAGGTATAGAAATAAAATATCTCTACTTTTTTTTCTTCCGTTTCTACGGCATCTAAAATGTTTTTGCGTAAACCAATAAAACTGTAATATAAGATAAATATTGGGATCAAATAGATAAATGCACTCATAAAAAGAAAGGACATCATTTGTACTTTGCCAAAACAGTGCACTCAATTTCATCGCAATTTGTTTAACATGATGGGATTACTGATTATACCTAAAATATGTAGAGTGAGGAGACGATAGAGATATGCATGGCAAGCAACATCTTTTGCCTTAACAGCAGTGTCAAATACTGCTTAATTCTTTATTATTTCATTATGTTAGTCACTGTTTGTCTGTTCAAATAACCAGGAATGCGATGAAGATTTTACATGCTTTCAAAGCAGTCCCATAAAAAAATCATATTAATAGGTAATCATATTTAATCAATCGTAAAGCAGCCGGCAATTGGAAATATAAAACTGTGGATCGGGTTGACGTGTTATGGCAGAAGTTAGTTAGTGTGAATAATCATACGAAAAACGTATGCTTGCAAGTAAAGCAAATACCCAAATAAAAGAGCTGATAACTTTGAAATGGCTGAGCCGATTTTGATGAAACATAGCTAAGAACTTCTTTAAATAGTATAGAGTGACGACACGAGCAGGGCATGTGCCTGATGGTAAGCAACATGCCTGGCCATAACAGTAGGTATAGTGGCAAGCAGCTATTGGAACCTTGAAGACTCCAAATCATAACCTAGCACTGTGCTGCCCTCATCGCCCAGATATATTAGAGGTTCTACCTCTATACCCTATAATTTCACTGGAAGTTTTGCCCTTTATACCGGAACATAGTGATGTTTTCACATTACTGCTACAACTCACAACACTCTAGACAAATTCTTCTAACTTTCACAATCAAAATAAATATGTAAAAAACTGCATCAAAATCAGATAATCCGTTCGTGTGCGTGTGCGTGTGCGTCCGTTCGTGTGTTGTGTGGCTACCATACCACACAACACTCACACACACGCACAAACACATGCACACACACTCCATCGTTTTTGAGACGGGGGTAAATAAACTGATTAGCTTTACAACGTTTTCTTTACATTATTTGCTTCAAAAACATTTCGTTTGCATCGTGCCACAATATTGTTGGATAATTTCATTTGTACGGACACATTTTTTAATGTTACCATTGCACCACACTAATAGGTCAAGTGACATTAATAAAGTTTACAGCCGAAAAATATAGATTCGACGCCTCGGTTTATATTATAGGCGATAAATCACTTAGAATAGTATTCCCGGTTTAACCCCGCTCGCGTGTCGCCACTAAATATTTCAATTATTGTTATTATGATATTGCCGTCCCAATGTGCCCTATTACAAAATTTCAAATCACGTTTAGGCCGTGATTTATTGCGGCTTTTATATTTTTGAACGTGGATAATCGGACCGATTCTAAATGTTACATGTATTATTACTTGACTTGGATATACAATTCGTTTTGTTTGAACAGGAAAAGTCAGGAATGGTGAAGTTGATGTAGTGATAACAACAATGTTATTGTTTGCTCGAAGTGGCGTTAGTCATTATAAAACCGTATGATCAAAAATGATATTACCTTTTTTTGTGAAAACGGACTTTCTTCCAATCACAATACCATTAAAAAAAAGGACCGCTGATTCCAAATTCTTTAGAATATTACAGAAAATAATTTTTGTAAAATTATCACATGTGCTTAAAATTTTAGTGTCACTATTTAAAAAACATTCTAAAGAAATTGGATATTTCTTTGAATATTATTCCCGTTGTAAAAATAAGCTAACGTATTCTGGCCCATCATTGTACATAAATACGTACAATGTAGACCAAAATAATTAGCAACATTTATAACAAAAATAATGAAAAACAAACAAATGAACTTCTGAGTGACGTTCAATTAATTTTTATATACTAGTAGCATCTCGCGATTTCATCCTTGTAATTCCTAATCCCATTATTTTCTCGGGATACAAAACATACATGATATAATATTATTCCAGATCTTATAAAAAGTTTTTACTACAAACATTCATAATAAATGTACCTACAAGCTATCTTATTTATAATTTTAGCGGGAAGAGTCATTTTATTCAAAGATTAATAAAACATACGACTAATTTTACAAGACGCTCAATAAAATATGTAACGTTGTCGAAAAATTTCACTACATCTTACATCGGTATGTCCTGTCACGGGAATGATAAACAAACCAGCTCTAGAGATATTTGTCAACACTGGCAACTGTCCAACGATAATGTCGCAAATGATGTTAGTTTTCCGAGTCTCAAACATATAAACAGTCAGAGTATTAAGTGGGTATTTAGTTACGAGTCCCATTCGTTTCATTCAAAGCATACTTTCAATTGCGACCGTGGTAAGACTGAGATAACAAATAGTTTAGTGCTACCGGTTAATAATAACTATTCTAAATGAGCATGGATTTCCATCTAATCTATTAACTAATGGTGACAAATGGGAGATATGATCTTATGTTATCTACTATACTAATATTATAAAGCTGAAGAGTTTGTTTGTATGTTTGTTTGTATGGACGCAAGGATCTCTGGAACTACTGGTCTGAATTGAAAGATTCTTTCTTTGTAGGATAGTCATTTTATCGAATAAGGCTATTTAACATTACGCTAATATCAACAGGAGCCGAGCATGATTGAAAAATGTAACAAAAACGGGAAAAAATATTGCTTTTTGAGAGCTTTCGTTGCGTGACAGCATATGCCATATTTTAAAGGGTGCGTCATTAGAACCTAAAGTAACCGAATTTGTTCAAAATTTTAATAGGTACGACCAATTTTCGATAGATGGCGTAGCAACGCGCGCGCGTTCAGCTAGTGAGTAATATCTAAGCTACAAATATTTTCATGTTTATATGTAAATAGGTGTAGTATATAGGTTTAAGTATTTTTTCTTTCTTTTATCCTTGTGGGTTCGATTCCCTCTCAGGCTATTTTATTTTATTTATTAAAGCTAAGGTTTGGATGATTTGGATGAAAGGCTGAAATTTGGAACACCAGCTATAATCTGGAATAACATAAGCTACTATTTTTATCACGAAAAAATACAGGGAACGGGAAAAACACAGGTAAAGCCGTAGAGTACGGCTAGTGACAAATAAAGAGTAAAACTAAAATATACTTATTTAATAAATTTAAGAAGGATTATATTTATTTCAACGATATATTTAACGCGTACAAGACGAATTAAAATCGGAATCAGAAACCCACAATCAAAAGAGTTTTGACTGATCGCCAATTCGTATTAAATATTAAAACAATAATCAGACTTTACAAAGACAATTTATGTGAAATCCGTTCGACCTTCCCAAACCACAATTAGTGATGTAAATGGACCAAAACATGAACATCAAAACTTTAATACAACTAGATATATTTCGGCAGTGACCTTTAACTGATATAAATGTCCATCAAACTTTTCATAGCTTGCTCCAAATACCTAAGATGGTTATTTATGTTCCTTTGTAGTGAATGACAAATTACAAATACAGAGTTTAATGGCACATTAATGGGAGGACCATAACAAATTTCAGAGAACGGCAATGATGATGAATGGCGATACTTTGAAATAGAGATGTGACAAAGTAGCTGATTCATGTTTTAGGGCTGATGTATGGCAAATTGAAAACGGAAACTTTATACAGGCACCTTTAAAACCAGTATTTTAGCTCTTATTTTGCTTTATATTTGGTGATATCGCATTTGAACATTTTGCTTTTGTGAATCTTTAATTACTTTTAAAATACAGCAATATTATTACCTAAAGGTTAAAGTAGTATTATTTACCGTGATTTTATGGTGTAACCAGTTCCTGATATTTTGATGTAGTTTCATGAACCGTGTTCACGGGTAAATTGACGAAATCGGTGCATAAACACGTGAAAACAAACACGAGAAAAAAACATGATAGCTTTAAAAATAGTTAAATTTAAAATAATATCGTGATTTAAACCTAATTAAACAAAGAATTCAAAAAAATATATTTTTGCAAGTGTCAATAAATCATATAGCTACTGCGTGTTTAGATCAAGGAGATTATTCCACCATCGATCATGTTCCATCTACAATTATAACTTTATTTATACATCCTGAAATCATGTTTTTGCTATCAAAACCATATTTTATACTAGTACGGAGCCAATAAATTCTAAAATTGAAATTGTAAAAAAGTATGTACCAATTTTAATGTTGTATCAAGATTTTGTGATACGTATAAAATATTAAAAAAAAAACAAACAGACTACTAAAAGTAAACCTTACAATCCATAGTCAACAATTTTCGGCTAGTTAAACATGTTCCATCCTAGGACCTGATATGGGTTAAAATCGGGTAAATCGAAGTCAAACGCCAAACCCCAGATTGCAACCAGCGTTGGAGCATGACGCAATCGGTTATTTAGTATATCAAACAAAATATACATTTAACTAATGTGGTATAAAAATATTTTCGTTGATTAGACTGATGAAACTATTTAATATATAGCAAAATTGATTGCAATAAAATATCGATCGAAAATTAAGGAGCTTGGCATTGGAACAATTTAGATTGCGAATATGTAGGACAATGAATGTAGAAGCAAATTCAGAATCTTAACAAGACTATCAATTTTTAGATTGAAGTAATTTTTTTAAGATTATTGGATGGAACCTACCTCTAGGTAGGGTACCTAACAGCTTTCTGATATAAATATCTATATATTATTGCAAATGTGCATCAAATACATTTGATACGTTAATGCTATTATTATAAACCTACGAGTATTCATAAAGGATAAAATTATTTTATAGTATTTGCAACTAGGTTTATAGCCCAAGAGCCCACGAAGGCCAGACCTTAGTTATATTATAAAAGCTGAAAGTATTTCTATGCATGTCCCCTATATAGGTAAGAACGACCAAAGCTTGGGTTTTTTTTTTAAATAACGAGTGCCGAGACGAGCAGGACATATGCCTGATGGTAAGCGACAAGCCTGCCACATAACAGCACAGTGACACACAGCTATTGGAACATGAAGAGTGGACTCTTCAAGAGTGGAATCATTACCTAGCACTGCACTGCGCTCGTCACCTAGAGGTCTAAAATGTTATATCTCTAGGCCCTGTAATTCCTTGGCGGTAGAATAACTGGCAAAGGTGTGGTACTTCCCCAGGCGGACTCTGCCAAAAGTCCTACCACTAAACCGGGTTGTAGTTACTTCGGCAGATAACAGGTAGTAAAGGTATGTAATATAGTATTCGTCAAAGTATGTATAAAACTCTCTTTTTTTCTTCGGGATAACTTTAGAAATCTCGTCATCCATTTTTTGACACTTTTGACAGTTTCTGCCCCCTGCCACCTCTTAACTTTTTAGAACTAAACTTAAAACTTTCGTTCAAAAACGGCTGTAAAACTTTTCAGCAAAATACATTCGTACACCCCTATGGCACTGAATTCCTGAAATTGACAAAATTAGCGGTGACAGTTAAACACATTCATAAATTTTCAATTAGACATGGCAACCCTACCAGCAGATGTTAATCGACCTTGTGCTAACCCCAATTAGGAGTTTGTGCCGGTCTTTTAACAATCTTAACGAAAAATTAGCGCTGAATGGTGTCGCGGATGACGCGGCGGATATCGTGTATAGACGTCCTTCTGTGACCACAAACAAAATTAAACCGAAAGATTATCTATTCTATGCCGAAAGTACATTGGATTAAATTAACTTAGCTGGATGTCGTGAGTTTGATTCTCATCTAGGGCATGTGTTTTTGGAATTAATACAGGTGTTACTTCTGTTTTTGGGAGTTTTTTTATTAGAAATATATATAATTATAATTATTTATTAGCAATTTGGGACTAGACGGCGTTGTGTAGAAAACGTCAATTAATATTTATGTCAACCAATATAATAATTAGTCTATGTAGTCATCTGTAAATATTATATTTTGGCTATCTGGGGAGTTTGGGGTCAGATAGTATTGTGTGAAAGATGATCGCTAATGTTGTTTAGTTTATTTTGGAACATTGAGACCGAAACTGAATACAGGATTAATTAAGCGTTGTTTTTGTAACGCTGACTGTAATAAATCAAGACAGAGCTTTTTTGCATTAGAATGTACTTCCACAATAAAGTGGCCAAGTGCGAGTTGGACTCCCCCATGAAGGGTTCCGTTGCAGCAAGTAACATAATTTACATAGTACACATAGTTCTTGTAGTTCGTTGTAACTTTGATCGAAGTTTTAATAATAGTGTATTTATGACGTACTAAAAAAAACTACTCATCAGATCGAGTTCAAACCAATTTTCGTTGGTAGTTTGTATGGTAATGTACATCATATATTTTTTTTAGTTTTTTCATTCTCTTACTTTAGAAGTTAGAGGGGGGGGGGGGGGTGGACACATTTTACCACTTTGGAAGTGTCTCTTGCGTAAATTATTCAGTATAGACAAAAATTATATTAGAAACCTCAACATCATTTTTGAAGACCTATCGATAGATACCCCACAGGTGTAGGTTCGATGAAAAAAAAATGTTGAGTTTCAGTTCTCAGTATGGGGGGCAACCCTAATTTTTCTTTTTTTATTTTTTTTTTTACATCTAGGCTGCAGAGCTTTGAATAAATAAAGATATTATGAATTTAAAGTATATGACGCTCATTCTTACTATCTTTAAAATCAAAAATCTCCAAAAATCGTCAGAGTATTACGGAGAAAAATAGAAAGGTTAAGAGAGGAAAAGTTTAAAAATGGCGTTAGAATATGAAATAGTACTAAAATACGCATACACATACCCGCACACATTTACATTTTAATTTTAACTTTCTATGCACATACATCCATAACGTGATAACAAAAACAAATGAAAACACGTCGTATACGGAAAACCGAATCTATAAAGTATGTAACATGTATGAACATTGTACATGAATCAATTAAATGAAGTAACGAAGCTAATTGATCGAAAACAAATCTCAAAAACATCGCAAACAAATTCGTGTAACAGAAGGACTTGTATAAGCAAAAGGCAAATGGAACGATGCAGTGCACGCTCATGTTACCCTGGTAACACGTGTGCAGTTACCTACATTGAGCGTGGAAATTAACTGCGACCCGTGAAAAACTTTGTACTCTTTGTACTTGGTTAGTAACACAGAGTACTAATAATAGAAAACTTAGCTACAGGAATCCACCGTTTCACGCTTTATCACACACAATCAGACAAATTTTTGCCGTAGAATTTATTTTATTTAGGCTATCCCAATTCAAAACAAATGTTGAGCCTGGATTACATTGTAAAATAAATAAGAATTAAGAAGGGCAGAGCACTGTGTGGTATGTCGTATCTGGCTGAGATATTTAAGATTATGGTGATAGTTTATCCAAATTTAATTACTTTAGAAGTGACACACTCAACTATCAAAATTTCTGCTTTTGTAAAAAGTATTAGTATGTTTCATTAGATTTTCAGACAGTTACGCTTTCCCTTTCATTTTTAGTAGATATACGCCTCGCTAAGTAGATAGGCATCGCCATATATTACTTTCTGAATAAAAAATCTAATCTAAATCTAAATCCGAAAACAAATCACACAACTAAACATGTTCGGAACAAACAATATTTATGTGAAATTTCTTGTGAACAAAGTCACTATGCATAGATACACAAAGTTTGAACGATTTTTACAAGAACCTTGACCTTTTATAAACACTATTCATTTTCGCTCTTCCATAATTATTACCTAGTACTTGTACAATTCAGTACATTACCTAAAAACTCCAAGCTTGTAAAACAATAACACTGGTATTGTATACTCACGGTTTTGGACTATTACGTTTTTTATCAGTATTTTTATGATTGATTGGTGTTAGCTATTCCCATAATGCTCCAGCCTCTTTGTACATCGTCTTGTGTATCTCATCTGCATAAGAAAGACCTTTCTACGATTGTGTAATATTGCTTAATATTTTCAAACCACATGTTTAAAGCCGATAAAATATTACCATCCCGAGAATTATGGGCTCAGTCCACTCAACATCGAAATTTGACAGCCATTAAATTAAAATCGAATTGTCATTGACCGATAGTTACAGCACTTAACTTAGACCAATATAATTGCCGACGATAAGAGGGTTTTAAAAACTCATTTGCTTTAATATTAACGAATGCATTCACTTGGATTTGGTGATGAAATTCTGGATACAATCTCAGGAGTATAAAATTTGAAGGCGCTAAATCATCGTGATCAGCAATTCAAAGTTGCAATTCAAAAAATCGTTAAAATTCAAATTTGAACACTTAGAATTGGAATTGATTTTTACTGGATGATTTTAGTTCGAATAAAGTATTCGATATTTGATTTCGAGTAATTTGATTGGTCGGGTTGCGTTTGCGCTGCGGTTGATCGCGCGCCGCGATGCCGTGCCGTACTGGCCGGTGAACCTTGCGTCTCCCGCGCATTGATATCGAGGAAAATCGACTAACTGCGGTCGTCTCGCATCGGCGACAAACTGGGAGGGCTAGCTTTATGTGCATTTAACGAGTTTTTGTTCCAAAATTTAGAAATTTCAGAACAATGAGTCTCAACACATTTATGTGAATGAAATTACGTTTGAAATGAACATTTTGTGTCCACAACTGCTGCAGCACGATAAGCAACTTACATGCAGATTATGAAATTAGACCATATTGTACTATAATTCCCCATTGTTTTGGATGAAAACACCAGATTTCATCTGCCAACTTTGGCGAAACTCGACTAATTGTCAATTCTGCCTAAAATTGCAGTTTACTTGCCCAATATTAGAGATGGGATGAATCATACAGGAGAATGAAACAGGATAAATTGAATGTTATCTTTATCATAGTCCTAATAATGTTGAATTTTATTCGAATGAAACAAAGAAGTTTCACTTTTAGTAGGTATGCCTAATAAAGGTTTTTGGTAATTTTTTACCGAATAAGCATTAGACGACCGCTTAAACCTGCTAAGTCTTTGTTACAACTACTTATATTAAATTTATTTAATAGCAAATTAAATTTATCGATTAACACGCTAAAAAAATTCACGGATTACATTACAGTAGAAAACAGAGAACTAGGAATGTAGTTTTGAGTAAAATTTGTAATTGAGTATTTTATAACGAAAATAGGTTTTCATTTGCCTCCATCTTGTCTGATATAAAGCGACGATGTAGTCCATGATGGAGCGCTCTAACCTAGAAGAAACCAAATCACTCTAAGACTTAAAGAGAACCAGATTATATCCATCAGGACATACCCTCTTAGGCAACGGATTCCAAAGTTTAGATGTTCTCACTAAGATAATGTGATTTGATTCAAAATTCTTCGTTCGAGTCCTTGACACATCAATGAAAGGATGATAGAGGTCTACGCCAAGCAGTAAATTCATTTTTGCATAAGAATTGAGTGTTGAAATGAGTAAGATCTGAAAGTAAGTGGTGTGATATTATTTTGAAAAACATGTTAAGTTTTTACAATAGTTACACTGTATTGAAATAATTTATTTTAATTAATTGTCATTAGAGATCTTTCATTTTGAGCACAATGTCTGTACGATTTGTTGACTTGATTATTTGCAAGACTCGATATGGATGTTTTGGTAAACGAAAGTTATTAACCCTTATGTCTATTTTAGCTAATAAAGAACAAATAACTAAATAAGCAACACGTCTGCCAACACTAGCACAGTAGGTACAGTGCGAGTCTTTAAGCAAGAAAAGTTCAAATTTCTACCTGGCTTTGGTTAGCGGTTAGCGTTCATCTCTGGAGTTACAAAACTGCTTATGTCCTTGCTCTATGATATCTCTAAAACATTGAGCTTCAAACCAGACCACAGTAACATTAATTGAGTAAAATTTAGTTAAATAAGTACTTATTTTTCATTGGGTCTAAATTATGGATGTGCTAAAATTCCTATATTTTTTTTTACAAAATTTCAACGCTATAGGTGCACAATACTTGTAGATTTTTTTCTTGATTATAGGTTTGTACTTGACTATCATCTCACCTGATGTTAAGCAACGATGCGGTACACCAACAATGGAGCGTGCTTACCTAAACTGAACCTTTTTACGCTCGACTGATGATGATACCAAGATTACATCAGAGAATATCCACTCGGGAAGTATATTCCACAGTTTAGATGTTTAGACGTTTATAGTCAATAGTTCATAGACCATACGACCATTTGAATAAGAATATCTATAAATTACTCTGCACCTCCCTCTATAAAATAGTCATAAAATACTGGTGCCGTCATTAGAGATGACGTATACTATAATTCTGTCACATTATGTTAATTATGTGTCAAGTTAATATTACAGTATCTGACAAATATTTGACAACAACGTTTATTCATTTGTGGTAGACTGTGAGTAATCTTTACTAGCACGGTCGGGGCAGACATTGAAATAGAAAAAAATCCGGGGAGCGATTTTTTTTTATGAAACGTCGGGGAGGGTTGTTGGAAGTATACATTTCGATTTTCTAACTAATCCCGGTAGAGGGTTCGCCACCATCTTGTTTTAAAGTTTTTGTGAAATAACTCGTTCATTTTCAACTTTAGAGCAAAAATGATGGACACCAAAATTGTTGGAAATTTAATTTCTCACAAGTTTGCTTCATATAGGTTTTACGCTAGGATCAATATTTGCAGAGTTATACTATCAAGTTTATCAAAAAAATCGAAATCGGTGGAATTTTATTTTCTTCAACTTCGGTTCTCGCACTTTTTAGGGTTCCGTACCCAAAGGGTAAAAACGGAATCCTATTACTGAGACTTGGCTGTCCATCCGTCCGTCCGTCCGTCTGTCACCAGACTGTATCTCAAGAACGGTGATAGCTAGACAGTTGAAATTTTCACAGATGATGTATTTCTATTGCCGCTGTAACAACAAATACTAAAAATAAAATAAGTAAAAAATGTGCGAGAACCAAAGTTGAAGAAAATAAAATTGCACCCATTACGATTTTTTTGATAAACTTGATAGTATAACTCTGCAAATATTGATCCTAGCGTAAAAACTATATGAAGCAAACTTGTGAGAAATTAAATTTCCAACAACTTTGGTGGCCATCATTTTTGCTCTAAAGTTGAAAATGAACGAGTTATTTCACAAAAACTTTAAAACAAGATGGTGGCGAACCCTCTACCGGGATTAGTTAGAAAATCGAAATTTATACTTCCAACAGCCCTCCCCGACGTTTCATAAAAAAAAATCGCTCCCCGGAATTTTTTCTATTTCAGGCTAGTTTTATGTCTACCTCGACTGTACTATACCTTTTCTGTGAAAACAAGCTTACCGGATACTGCCGCAAAACAGTGAGTGTTGCTGATGTATGTATGGACGATTATTTTAAACTTTGGCGATGAAAGTCTACATAAAATATAAACAGCCCACTAAATGTAACCTAGCCCACGACTAGCCTCTGGTTTGCACTGTGTCTGGGTGTGTCTATGTATAATAAGCATGTATTTAAAACTATATCAGCTATTTGGCCGCCATAGTCCAAGCTTTGCTTAGTTTGGGGTCAGATAGTGTTCTGTGTGAATTGTCCACCAATATAAAAAAAAATGTTCCCACAGCTGGGACTCGGGGCCTTCTCTTGCAAGGAGAGTCAAGGCCATAATCCACCACGCTGGCCAAGAGTGGGTCGGTGGATGACACATGACCTCGAAAGATTCTAGGTACATGTCGGTGTCCTCAAGATATTTTCCTTCACCGTTTCGTCGTCGTCGGCCTCCCGACTAGACCAGCTTCAACTTTGACAAGAGTCTAGATATAATCAAAATTATCTAGCACAAATCAAGACATTATTATGTGTTTTAAAAATCGCCAAATTGCTAATACTTAACGTATGTTTACAATCTATTATCTGTATATAGTCTGTTAGATTACTAACCTACCTAAGGTTTATAATATCTTGCTTTTCTTTTATATAACCTGACGATTAATATAATTTTGCGATGACAAAAAGGTACGATACCTTAAGTGTTACCTACATACATATAGGTATGTTTTAAGCCAACATTTCCTTACACTAAAACGATATTTTAAATTTTATACCTCAATACATACACCAACTTGTACAATAAAAATAAGTTATGAAGATGATTTGTCGAATATCGATCCAGAGAAACGGCTCTAAAATATAACTATGGATTATTTATTAAGATATTTAACAGGTTAATTATTGCTTTGAATATTTTTACGATAAAAACACCTACCAATCGTTGAACAAAGCTTTACAAACGGAATGATATATTTAAATTATTTATAGTCAGTCATAAAATCGCTAACACAGACATTGACACACATACGATGTTAGTTGAAACGTTTTATAATACTGTAAAATAGTAGCATATTCTGTTATATAGGATGTTTTTTAAGTAATAGTATTGTTATTATACTATATATAACTAGCAGCGCTCGCGGTGTTACCCGCGAAGTTCCCGTTCCCGTTGTTCCCGTTGTTTTTTCGGGATAAAATTTAGCCTATGTGTTCTTCCAGACTATAATCTATCTGTGTTCCAAATTTTAGTCCGATCGGTTCATACGTTAAGACGTGATTGAGCAACAAACATCCAAACATCCAAATATCCAAACATCCAAACATCCATATATTGACATTTATAATATTATTATTAATTATATATTATATAGTAGGATTCTTCCTAACAGCGGTCTATTTAGACCTATTATATTATAGTTCAGCTGAGATGAGCTCTACTGTGCACACTTGACCGCCATCTCGTCTCATTTTAACCGACGATGTGGTCAACGATAGAGCGTGTTTACTTTTAGTCTGAGATCCCAGAGCTCCCAGACGTCACCTATTTTCTGATGAATGAAATGTGGACGATTGAGTAGAGTTAGTAAGTACTAAGAACACATGCTTACTCGCTAACTTGTTTAGACGGCCAATTTTGAGATATGGGGTAATGAAGATACATACAAACATTACTTACTTAACGTATTTTATATTAAATGATTTTCACGTATGTTGTAGGCAACATCCTTAAAAACAAGGTCGCAATGCTCCCAGACACTTTCCGTCAGCCGTTTTGCTTAACAACTCCAAAATAATAATTTAACTTCACTTAAATTCTCATGCTCCATTTGTAAATATGTTCGTCAGACAACTATTTTGTTGCTTTTTACAATAAGATATACCAATCTAAGGGCGCTAAATTTTAAGCTATATAGAGCCTCAGATGAGCATCTGAGGCGAACTTGCATAGCTCTAATTAAAATAATGTTCACGATTATAAAATACTTTAAAACAGACAGACACTCTCCATGATGCAAATACTTGTCTTGAACCTAGATAGATGCAAAAAACTGCAACAAAATACTTAATTGAAAGTTTGTAGGTATGTATTTATAATTGTTATTTTATTTGTATGTATTGATGAACTTTGGCACAGAGACAACTCTGAAAGTATCCATAGGAAACCATGCGGCAAAAATCGCGTAATGTTTCGCTACTGGTAAACTTATTATTAATTAATTATTATTATTCCTATACGGTTTCAAACGGGACACCATGTATAAAATAAAACAGAGTTTTATACTTGTTGGAGAGTTACCAATCACATCGCATCACACAAATCACACTAATGTTGTAAAGCCGTAACTTTGTGAGCGTTTACGATTGTGACTTCTTCGCATTGAAATTGTTAAAAACATATCAATAATAATAATTTATCGGTATATGTTATTAAATATTAATAAGCTTTCTATAAACTATTAAAGGAATGGAATACTCGTTCAAAAGATTTGAGTCACCTTTCCACCAAAATTCAGAGAAACGATGTTTGGATTCCGCCTTAATTAAACACACTTTAAATAATAATTTTGGCATTTTGTAGAAGTATATAGCCGGTGGCGACTACTTACTATCAAGCCATATCACACTGATATCTTGTTTGTAAAATTTTGCCCAATATTTGATTTATTGATACATTATTTTAAGCTGTATTATAGTGCCAATGTAACCGTAAAATTGAAAAATCGTCAGAGTTTTTTTTTTTTAACAAAGAGTGACGAAACGAGCAGAACATTTGCTTGATGGCAAGCAACATCCCTGCCACATAACAGTACAGTGACACGCAGTTATTGGAACATGAAGAGTCCAAATCATCACCTAGCGCTGCACTGCGCTCGTCACCCAGAGATCTAAGATGATATGTCTCTAAGCCCTGTTATTTCTCTGGAAACATTGCCCTTTAAACCTGAACAAAGTAATAAATAAATATTCGTGGACCATTCACACACAATACCATCTGACCCCAAACTAAGCAAAGCTTGTGTGATGGCGGCCAGATAGCTGATATAATACTTATATAGCTTTAAATACATAGGTACTTATTATACATAGAAACACCCAGACACAGTGCACATTATTAATGGCTGCACATTACTGCTTGGCGGTAGAATAACTGGCAAAGGTGTGGTACTTCCCCAGGCGGACTCTGCTAAGAGTCCTACCACTACAAAATATAATAGTATAACGACGTCATATTACAAACTAACCCTACCGAACCGCGCGATTATAATCTTACGCGTTAGATTAGAATCTGACGGTGTTGACAATTCTACGGTGACACCAAAAACGGATTAACATTATGCTAGTATTTTTATAAGACTACATTATTATTATAGGCTGGTCTAGTAGTAACGCCTGGTCTAGTCGGGAGAACGGCGCCTGCCAATCCGGAGACCCCGGGTTCAAACCCCACACGCACCACTGCCTTTTCGAAGTCATGCGCGTAATGCCGCTAACATAAAACGGTGAAGGAAAAGATCGTGAGCAAACCGACATGTACCTTAAAGTATTTTGAATCTGATAAACAATTTATTTAGTTTTTTGCAACAAATGGAAGTAATAAATCGTGCTGTTTTTGATTTGAAATCAAAAAGCTCCCGAATTACTGGTTTCTACTTCTGCAAGTTAATTTATGAATTGTTAATTACACTCATCTTAGAACTTGTGTAATATTTTAGCAACGTCGGTGGTCCGTATGGAGGGTAAATCAGAATAACCGACGGAACGTATAATTAACCAACAAATCCAGTAGGCACCTACCAGTTGAGATGCCTTCTGGCATTGATTATTATCGTAGTTTCCTTTGTAAAACAGAACAAACTGGCTGCTTTTCTATCCAGGTATATACAAGGAAATGCAAAAGGTAAAATATGATAGCCTCACAACACTGGCGAGTGACCATAATGCCGGCGTTTATTTCGCCCAACGTAGAAGCATTACGATTCAGCGTGGTAATGCCGCCAGCAAATCACACGCTTCCAATCGATAGTGAGTTTAATCGTCTTTATTATCTTTAGAGTCCATTGGTATATGGGTAATTCAGATGAAATTAGTGTAAGTAGTTAGTAGGGATGTAGTGAAGTGTAGTTCTCATTGTAATTTTGTTTTGTTAATAAAGACGCTGCCCGTTTAAAAAACAAAAAGCATTTTACCAACATAAAATTATGAACCAATATCGTTAAACTCACTCCGCCCTGTTACCGTATAACTAAAGTTTTGATGGCCATGGAACTACGTAGAGCAATATTTTATGTTTTTTCAGGCGATAATAAAGAGTGAGGAACATATTTAATAGCTAAAAGACATTTTAGGCGGAAAGGCCTCAATCCCAGCCCTTTGATCGCCGATCTTTTAACTTTCACCAAAGATTTAGTATAAGACAATCACCTATAGGTTTTAAGAGAGATCAAAATCAGGGCAAAGACCATTTTAGTTTGGCGGTAGTACCATTGAAGATATAATAACCACTATAAGTTGACCCCAAAAGTAAAATACAGAGAAAATCATATCAAGGTCCAAATCATCAGGCTTGGCGGTAGACTTCCCTTCTACCGCCTTACTAAAACGGTTATAACTTTGTTATTGCTATTTCTATAATTTCAAGAGAAAATTGAAAGATTCATGATCATTTGGGCGGTAAGTCTTCACTTATCTCACTACGCCCAATCTTGTGTTGCATCAAGTGCATTAAGCCAAAAAAAACGCGTTTCAATCCCGGGTAAGGTAATTTTAATTTGAGGCCGACCCAAGTCCAAATGAAATCATAAACTACGACAAATTTTTCACACATAGCCAATTGAAATGGAACTTTCGTACGAAATAGCTGACTTTTTTTAGCACTTCAGGGGACCCTAAGTAAAAATGGTTCTTGAACACAACCTTTTATTCATTAAGTGCTTATCGCTTAATACTTATTTCTGCGTAATATTGTCGTGTTTGTTTTATAATTCAAATGTAAAAAAACCAAGAAAAATATGAAGGAAAAATTTGATTACAGAAAAAAGGGAGCTACCACGCTGGCCCGGAGTGATCGGGATATTTATTATCTCCGTGCATTTTGAGCCATATATAGCAGTATGGTATCTAGGTACCTTGTCAGTAGATTTTTTTAGCACTGACAGATTGGCACTTGATTGGCTTGTAGTATGCAGCATTAAGGGACGATGTGGTCTACCATGGAGCACACCTACATAGAAGAAACAAATTAACTTTCGTCTTCAAAAACCCATTCAGGCAACGTGTTCCGTAGCCTAGGTATTCCCATTACGAATGTAGAGTCAAACACCGTTCGAGTCTTTGTACGGTTGATATTAGATGTTTCTTTCAGAGATGCCGCTCTTGTCAAAGTACATGTTTCAATGATTTTTATGACTCGAGTTACCTATACAATGCTCGTATACATTGTGCATCGGCGCAGTTGGTTCAAAGGCCAATTGGACTCTAGGCTTCTCTTATAGGCTTGATGACACAGCTAGCCGATTCCGTAATTTTTCAATGACTGTCATAAACTTGAATTTAACCTTAATTGTCAGTTAACAATAGATACCTAGGACTATTTAGTAGTGTGATTGATAGCTACATTAATTTGAACTGTTGATAGTTGAATTTCAGGATGATATTTGTTGGTAGGACTCATTGGAGAATCTATGTTGGGATATACCAGATCTTTGGTTGTGGGTTCGATCCTCACCCTGTGCAAATATTTTTTTGATGAATACAAATATTTGTACGGAGTCTGGGTGTTTTTTTGTTGTTTAAAAAACGTGTTTTATTTAAAATGATATAATAAGTATTATATCAGCTATCTGGCTCTCATAGTACAAGCTTTGATTAGTTTAACGATCGCGTTTTACGAAGGTTATTTAAGCTCGATTTCATCTATTTAAATTTATTGGACGGCATTTGATTGTGTAAACCTTGAGAAAGCGTTTTGCAAAGGCAATGCTCGTAAGAAACATCAATAAGTAAATATTAGGTTTAGATTTAAAGAATTTGATATTGTATTCTATTTTAATTTAAGACATTTCTGTCACTTGCATGATAAAATTAATTTAAATAGCAATTTAAATTTTCATCGTCACACTTTATGGACATACGAGTACATATTTATATAAACAACAATAATCAAAAACCCATAAGAAACTAATACATATAGGTTGATCAAATTTTCAAAATCAGAAAACCCACACTATCACTCTTTTATCTAAAAGTAGGTACTTTCGAAAACTGGATCAAAGTTTTCAATTTGATAATAATACGATAGAATTCAGTAAAACATAGTTAGCAGCTTTTCGAGTTTTAATCAGTTTAGTTACATTAAGTAAACAGTGCAGCTAAAATGTACTTAGACTCATTAACACTCTGTTTATAGCAAAATGTAGGCACACTTGTAGCACAAAATAATCAACGAACAGAAGACAAACTACACACAACGAGCGCTCGAGCGACACACACAAAGACATAGCTCATGGACACAATATCTCGGAACGGTTGAGAATGTTTGGACGCGAGAATCATGCTTAGAGGATCTTGTGAATTTATTTTTGTGCAATGGTGGAACAATAGAACTAGAGTTAGTTCAGTTGATTGATTGACACTACTTTTCTGTAATACACTTTGAATTAGTATTATCCTACTAATATTATAAATATGTAGGTATGGATGTTTGTTACACTTCCAAGCTAAACTACTGAAGAAGTCTGGATACAATTTGGTACATAGATAATAATCTGGAATATCAATTAGGCTACATCTTATTGGATATGATTGGGAACTACGCGAGTAAAACTACTTGGTGCCGTTAGTTTTTTATTATTTTAATTCATTTTAAAGCCATGGGCATTAATGTTTTACTGTTTCTTAATTATAATTAATGAATCGTTATAGTTAATCTTATTTCTGATTCTAGTTCCTCCGATTTACCTTGAACCATTAATGAAATAAGTAAATTTATCAGTCTTGTAGTATCACTACCATGATATATTTTTTGTGTAAGCCAAATTTGACAATTCCGAAACTGCCAAGCATATACATATAAGAAAACTCAGTAGTACATGAGCTTAACTTCTGTATTCTGATTATTCTGTGTTTGTAGGCTCTTCGAAGTAACCTGTTTGTAGCAGTAACCTCACATTAGGTACAGTTACCTACGACCTACGATCGACGATTAGATTTTAATACGTAATAAAACTAATGTAACCAGTAGGTACCTACTCGCTATATTTTGCCAGGTAATTAAATTTACTCACCGTTTTATGAATCACAAAGTAGGCCAGAACGACGAAGTAATCTACAGTTTCTTTAAATAGATACTGTCTAGATTAGCAAGGTACATCACAGGCCAAGTCATTGCCTAACATCACGTAATTCAGTCAATGACCAGCTAATATAAACATTAATAAAATTAAAACAATGGTGAAATTTCGTAGTGACGTGCGAATGACGTTACTACGAAATTTGTTTTCGTTATTCGTCAATGGCAAGCATGTCTTAAATCCTACTATTGGCAATGTATGAATATTTGAATGTTTGTTGCTCAGTCACGTTGTAACGTCTAAATGGATCGGAACATATTAAATATATAGCCTGGAAGGACACATAGGCTTGGTTGAGCTTTAGGGCTGTATGTATTATATAGTTTAAATTAAACACCTGCGCGTTCTTGTGTATTGTTGTTTTATTTCGTCCAAAGATTACATTTACAAACGTCCGCACGCCATCGCTATCGGCACAAAAAGAGGGAAGCTAGTTTATGGTGTTGCAAGTGAAAAGATGCATAAAAACTAATTAGCAATGTTGCAAGACCATACACAATTATAGAAGCTAGTTTCTAGTTATTAATGTTGCGAACAGGCTACTTTTAATTCCAGAATAAAAACAGGAACGATGGGAATAGGAACTACGCGAGTAACATCGCATTGACGCTGCTAGTTTAACAACAGTTAATTTTTTATCCGTTTTTTTACTAACTCACTGTAGGTACCCTTCGCGCGTTGCTAATCTACCTGTATTCGATGTAGACATGGCTCTAAGCAATAAGGCTGCCAATAAAATGTCATGCTTCTGTAATAGTTCTTAGTTTCTATTGTATTTTTTTATTTTGTGTTATGGCTTTTAATAAATAGTTTTCTTATCTTATTCGCCTACTGCTAAACATAGGTATCTCCCATAATACGTCACTCTGTCCGATCATCGGTCTTACGTTTCCAACCGCCACCAGCCTTTTTTTAGTATATCGTCACCATCGATACAAACCATATTGTTTATATACTCGTAGATGGTGTATATCGATGATCGTCACTCCATCTACTCTCAGTCACCGGATGAGTCACATGCACCTTCTAAATATCGTCGTCCAAAAGCGTATTTAGCTAATAAAAATTAGTTAAAATTCTAACAACACCTAAGCGTTGAAGTCACAGGCGACCACGACCGTTATTGACTGTTGCCATGTGCAATTATTTGAACCTGGGATTAAAGAGCTAAGGTCACGGTGTATGCTAAAACGGTGCCGTAACTTTAAAAGGAACTTAGCAACATGAGATGACTTCGTATATACGAGTACATATCGATATAAATATAAATTTATAAAATATATTTTTTTCAGAAAAAATTACAGTCTACTACTAATCTTATAAAAATAATTTAAATGATTATATCATCGATGTATTTACATATGTAAAGGTGTATTTTGTTATATTACAAAATCCGCTATAGTAACTTCGTTAAAATGTATGTGGGACCACGTCTAAGACCTACCAAACAAGAAAAGAATATCCATTCACAATCGGCGGAGCTATCGCCTAACTTACATAAGTAGGTACATAAAGAAATTGAGCCGAATTGAGAACTTCCTTTTATTCTAAAGTCGGTTAAAAATAAAAATTGCCAGTGATAATAGCTGCCGTTAGAGGTGAAAACTTATAACTCAGAATATTATAGCTTACCTAGTTTGGAAACTATGCGGGTGAAACCGGAGTGCGTGGCCGTGAGTATGGCCATGGTCCAGAGTTTACCCGAACATTTCTTATCATTCCCGAGTGCGACGCTAGAATTCAATTCAAAGCCCACGAAGAATCTGTCTGTGGTGCGCCAAAAGAAGTTTAAATAAAATACATAAGTTACAGGTAAAGAACCTTCCATATTTTCAATATGGTAGTTTGGCAGAATGTCCAATAGGCCTCAAACTCAGCTGTGTCTGTATTTTGGGCACCCATATTTATTTTTACTAGTGAGATAAATCTTTGTAGAGTCCGCCTGAGGAAGCATCACACCTTTGCCAGTAATTCTACCGCCGAGCAGTTATGCTAATATTGCTGTTTTCCGATTTGAAGGGCGACAATATATAAATCATCTTATTTCTCGGAGTAACGAACGCAGTGCAGTACTATGTAGTATGTGATGTGGATTTTTCAAGATCAAATAGCTGCGTGGTAATGTTCTGTAATTTATTTTCTATATCAATCTATTTTATATTATAAATCTACAGCAACGCCAAAATGCAGGCAGGCGTGTAGCTCTATCAGACGCATGTCTTGTTCATAAAGGAAACCAGCCTATAAACAACATTTTTACATTATTGTGCTGACCAAAACTACGCGAGACGCGTGGCATAATCGTAGTCATTATCTTTAGCATAATCTCTAATACTGTAATCAAATACATTACACAGAGAGTTCTCCAAAAGGTGCTAATTGTATTTATAAGGCTCGCAGTTATTCTAGAACTGAATAAACAAAAGTTTCGCGGCGCCGGCGCCGTGGGTGTCAATACAATGAAAACCGCACTGTGAATCAGCCAAGATGAATAGCTATGTTTTTGTTACAAAGCCGCTAATTTTATTATGGAGATTATTTAAATTTCGTAGACTATTCTTATTAATAGTTGACCTATTAAATATTTTAACACTTGTACTTGCGGATACTGGTCACGCTTTGTTCAAGTGATGAGAAAATAAATTTAGTGGTATTCAGATATTCCTCTAAAAATGTTTATCTATAGTTTATTTAACATCTACTCAACTGTTAAATATCGAAGACTGCATAGAAAGGTAGGAAGCTTTTTAAAAGAATTGTTAGGTATGTACTTCCCTAGGGCGGATTCTGCAATGAGTCTTACAACTACATGTAGGCACATAATAATATATCGATGACTCTTGAGTACGAGTATACTGGGTTAACTTCTTTTACACAAATGTACATAAGAAATGTGTTTTTTTTTTTTAAAAGTGTTTTCGAAATATACTTATTGATTAAGTATACTCATGAGCGTGATATATCATCATTATCATCAGATCATATCTATGTGATCATAAATCATAACATCTATATCACTATTTGATTGCATAAAGTGTTTATTGATTATTTACTAAGACTGTATAGCACCATTCTCTAATTACTTTGATTTGTATAATTTTCTTACTTAAATTTATGTACGACTCAGCGGATAATTGGTAGAAAATGCAACCTGATATTAAGCTTTATTTTTTTTTATTATAACTGTTATTGTGCTATAAAGTCCTGACTCCAACTTTTAGAGGTGTATTCGTGCCGTTTTCTGACCGTCTTGAGCTTTTGAGCTTTACTTTGACATCTACGCTCAACTTTGGTTCGTATATCGAGTCCAAGGCTAAATTTGCTGCCAAAAAACAAGGTGTCCTCTTAAAGGTACCACCTTCGTACTTCAAGTCTGAACAGTAAATTTGCTCACGTAATATCAAGCACAAATTCGCGTTTGTATGAAGTACTATTCGCATCTTTGGGACGGTTTGGCTAAGTATCAGCTGAAGACTTTGAAATCGATCGAGAAACGTGCCAAAAGACTCATAGGCAACGACACTCTTGTGCGAAAAAGACTTCAAAGTCTTGAAAATCTCATCGCCGAAAAATTGCTAACCTACCGTTTTTTTCGGATACACTTCGGAGAGTGTGCAACTGATTTACAACATCTAATACCACCTTGCCCTTTTTTCTATCGGAATGCTCGTGGCATGAAAACTTGACATCGTTTCATGGTTGATGTTCCAAAGACACGAACGAAGATATTTGACTCCACGTTTGTGATAAGAACGTCTAGGTTGTGGAACGCGTTGCCTGAGTGGGTTTTCCCCATTACAATCTCGGTATCTTCAAATCGAGAGTGAATCGGTTTCTTCTAGTTGAACACGCTCCATCGTAGACCGCATCGTCGGTTTAGATCAGGCCAGATGGCGGTAAAGTATTAACCTATAAAAGTTAAAAAAAAAGTTAACAAATTACTATCTCCGTTCTCACTATTCACGCAGTCATAGAATACACTGCAACATCTACTTGTAACTTATGACCTAAATGACGTCTTATAAGGTATTTAGACTTATATAGCACAGCAATAAAACAATATGTGGATTGTAAATGCTTTAACGAGCACACAGGAATCATTATCACATCATAAAAGAAAAGGTTCGCGATTCAATTCACAGTCATTACATCTATGAAATTAGAAAACTGGTACCTAGAGCCGGCAGTTAGCAGTAATTGATGAGGAAGACCATTGGATCAGAGTGTTATATTATAGATGTAGCCAAAGAAAGAGATAAATAGTCGATCATCCTCGCAATGTCTTTGCACTTTGTCTCTTGTAGTGTTTTTTTTTGTCTCTTTGCACAGTCCACCTGCGGAAGCATCACAACTTTGCCAGATATTCTACCGTCAAATACTCATTTGCAAACTTTACTGTGTTGCGGTTTGACGGGAAATACTTTTTAGTAGATCACTTCCATCTGATATAAGTAGTCAATCTAGCCATAACGCGTCCTACTCTCTCACCGCCTCTTGTTATTGCTCTCGCTGTAATTTCAAGCGAAAATATGTAGGGGGCAATATCGAAGACCTAAATTAAGACCATATAATCCAAGACCATTTTAGTAGGGTTGTAGTCCCCTGGTTCGGTTAGCGAGGGAGGTGGATGCGCGCGCGTACCACTATTAAAGCCCGCTGAATGCGGTTGAAACTCAACTCTTGCTGAACCAATCATAGTAATCAGTTAAGTGTTAAATAAACAAAAAAAAAGGCACAACCACTAAAGCTACCACAAAACAATTTCTACTCTATTGTGTAATTTGAAGATAGATGACCCTGACCACATGAACTAAACTAAGGCCTCATAAACAAAACATCTAGATTTTGCTACCTAAATATTGTAATTTTATAAACAATAACTTTATAGAACTGTGCAGCAAGCGTTCAATGGACAATTTATCCGAGTTTATTGCGGCACTAAACAATGCGTTGGACTACGGCGAAACAAATGGCTATTGCCATGATAACTACACCATTCTATTGGTAGTAATGATACTTTGGAAGGCGAAAATAGCCTAGAGGTAAGACTAGTTATGATTTCAGACGTCTCTCCCACGGTTGGCACTTTTGTCGTATCGAGGATACGTACGTATGTACGTATCACATACGTTGTTAACATAATTATTGTTAGGAACAGCATCAAAGGGTATAAGAAACAAATTGGAAACACGAAAAAACTCTTACTCTTTAATTTGTACTTATTGATGTCTCGTGGCGTTGTGACCGATATCCGTTTCGGCGACTGCTTTTTTTAAATTTTTTTTTTTTTTTTTCTGTGGATCGTAGTTGGGTGTTCTGAGATGGCTTATTCTACTAATATTATAAATGTCAATGTTTGGATATATGGATGTTTGTTACTCAATCACGTCGTAACGTTTGATCGGGTCGGGCTGAAATTTTAAATGCAGGTAGGTTACAGTCTGGAAGAACACGTAGACTTTTTATCCCGGCAAAATAAAGGAAACGGGAACTACGCGGGTAACACCGAGGGGCGTTGCTAGTGCATTCTAATTTTGCAGTACAAAAACGTCACCGCAACTTAGGATACTATCGACATAATTATATTTAATTATCAGTGCCCCGTGACCAAGACAAGTTACCAGACAAGTTCTTGCCTTGTTATGAAAAGAAGCCTATGTGGTATTTCAGACTATTAATATGTGTTCTGAATTTCAATATGTTCAGCCGCGGCGACATGATTAAACAGCAAACATCCAAAATAAATATTCACATTTGTAAAATTGGTAAGACGTTTGAGAGATGCCTTTTCTCGAGCGTTAGCTCCTATTTTCTTTCGAAATTCTGTCCTAAAACTGTACATCGTACAAAAGCATAAGTAGCTCACTTTACTTAGATGTTCGCACTGGTCGACGCCTTCTCTCACAAGGTGACGAGTCAAGACTATAATGTACGCCCTGGCCAAAATGTATGAGTTCAAAAATTGTGTTCACGTTCTAATGTCAAATAAAGAGATCTGTATTTTTGAATAATAATTAACAGGTGATACGTGCTCATCAGCAAGTTTTAAAGTAGTTACGTGCTTGTAATTTTAAGTAGTCGTGAGCTATTCAGTTTTATGGATATACTTGTAGCATTGCAAAAAACGTAACATATCGAGTTCACATACATAAATTATTATTATCTAGAAAAAAAATTATAATAGGAAAAAAAATTGCAGTTATAGGAACTGGCGATGGAAATGAAAACTTATAACTCAGAACTTGATAGCTCACTTTGGAAACTACGCGGGTGAAACCAGAGGGTGTGGCTCACTCACGCGCACGTCCCATTCGACAGATTTTCCGGCCCTCCCGCGCTACGCTGCTAAGCCCACTACATTAGAGTGTATGTGACAGGAACCCGTAAAATTTTCCCTTACTGAAAAATGGTCAACTAACCAAGTTTTCACTTCAAAAAGTTAGTACGGTAAGCTCACCCGGTGTTCGACCACTAAACGTGTTGTATTACACCCCACTTAAAATTTACAACTCGCCATTGTGGACAAATGTGCAAAGATCAAGGGGGCAATCGTCAATCATGGTGCACGACATAACGCAGATTGGCTCAACCATACAATGTAACATTGACACGTCAATTTGTGTAAACACACGACGTAAACGTCTAAATAATGTATTCACATCTTATTTATTAGCACGTAAATGTCGAGTTTATCGTGCTAGTTCAAACTTTAGGGCTGATTTCTAACACTATACTGGGACGTCTTAGGATATCCAATGATATTAAAATTTATGTGTGTCTGTACCAGAGGAAACTACTCTTATACAAACTGTAACACAATTTTCCTCGCGATTAGGGATATGTAGAGTTCCTATCGATATATCTATTTTCTAAATTCTACGAAGGCACAGATACAAGTCAACAATATTTGAGGCAAATCTTGTAATTGCCAACAATAATGTTTATAAGAATTATTTTCTCTTTTTCTGTTCTTTTTTTTTAATAATTCACATTTTTTTAATCGTCTATTAAGTTTTGTTATATTTGCATCTAGTCTCATATGTTAGCAATATTAGTAATGTATGTAAGTTCTTATTGAAAGAATAGTAAGAATATCGAAATGCACTCTATGGCAACCCTACAATTTCGGGTATGGTTGGTATATAGTCTGTGGCTTGATCGTTTTGGCGGGAAACAATCAAGCTCTTGTTTTTTGCTCGTAAAACAGGTTAATAAGAAAATATTATGCAGCAGCAAGTCCAAGCGAAAGGTTTAAATTAAAAGTACTAGTAAACCGATAAATATCTAAATAAAAGTGATAATTGTACATCTGTTACTGAATTTAAGGTACTGTAAAGCGTTTTCTTCAATTTTGTAATATTTTACAAAATTTACTACTTCAGGTGCACAAGGCAGCTGTGAATAAGTTGGTATGATGAAGGATTGATTTCGAAATATAATGCTGTATACTGATCATAGCTGTTTTATTTATGGACTAATTGTCTTCTTAATGTAGAGTAAATTAGGTACTTAACAATTCAGAAGTGGGATCGGCGGACAAGAAGACTATAATATATTATAATCAATAATAGAAAATTATATAATTGTCCGTTGATCCCGCCCATGATATATATTTTTTCTTTTCAATGTTTTTTTTCTCTCCACACTTATCATGTGCTTGTTAATGTCACTCAATACGAAAAATCTATGATCAGTATTTAATTTGTTATAAAATGTACGGTTTAATGAAACGATCTAATTTGGTTTACTGAGTTGCAGAGTGAACCATCGATATAAACCAACAGATGTACCTTGAAATTGGTAATAAACTGCGTCTCTATGTGTTTGGTAAGTAGTTTACACACAACCAATCTACTTGACCCTAGAATCGCTAGCGGCGCGATATGCTGTGGTTCTACTTATTGTGGTTGTTGACAACGAATAGTGACAAACGACTAGAACGGAAGGAGTGAGCTCACTCTTCCCAACGAAGACATGGTTCCGTGCGCCCTGAAGTTTGGGAGGGCACATTTGTGTATTGAGATCGTTGGAGTGAACAATATCACTTAAGTGGATTTTGTCCGTATAGGTACTTACCATTTTTGAATTTTTCACGCAATGCGGTCCTCACTATCTCTATTACTAGAATAAGTCAAGTAGACTGCAACCTATACCGCATTATCGAGATGTTCAAAATACAAACATAGTCTGGCTATAATTGTGCAAACAGCCAAGCCAGTTATTTGTTATTATTTTCATATAAAAAAACAAAATATATCCGTCTAATTGTGCACACAATATTACACATAATAATTAATGTGTAAATGACGGCTATTCATATTTTCTATGCAATTTAAAAAGGGTATGCCATTTTACAAAGATTCTCTTTCATAATTACAGTTTTCGAAAATCATATAAATATGTATGTAACACCAATAACCGCAATGTCAGTAATTCTGGACAAACCATTAACGTTACTTTGAGGTTTATTAAAGCGTTATTTTTGAAACTCTGGTCGCCTAGTTGTGAGAACGTTCGATTTACACGAGGTTCGAATTCCGACCGCATATTTGAGTATTTTTCCATGTTCTGTTAGCGAAACTTTGTCATGACCACTAAAGTCATATTATGATGATGCCTGATGACACATGTCCTGTAAGTCACAAGGGACCGGTATGGACCTAGAACGATATCTTTCAGGGAATCGTTATCCGTCCAGCGGCACTTTGCTAGAGTGATGGAGTGGAACGTTTGTCTTCTTTTGAGAGAAGTACCTTTTTAGTCCCAGCCGTGGGAATAAAAATAGTGACTCAATAGACATGCATGTCAGATCATGGGTCAGACGTTGAAGCTGTATGTACAAACCGTATCACACATCATAATAAAATATCCTCAGATTACTATGAAATATAATATGTCATTCGCTTTTGCCTTCTTGGTACTATGTTTACAACTTACATGGAGATCCGGACAGAGTAAAGATTGTCTTTGTCTAGTCGTTTTAGCGATTAATTCAATTTGAGAGATAATCTTTTGCACGTAGAATATTTTAAAGAAACTGTATTTAACTGCTGAGTCAGATAACCATGGGCATGTGACGTATATTAAATTAAACTCCACTTTTCTACCAATAGCTATGAACTAAATTGACATTGCCAGTAATTTGATCTTAAGTCACAGCATGTACCATTCTTTGAGAATGGGGTTGAGCTGTGAACTGCGACTGAGGTGGCTATTGTTCAGCCAAGATGTAACTCAATGTGTGTATGTACAAAATGTAAAGAGTTAAACTTTTATAGATTGTACATTTGTTGTTGATTGTACAAACGGGTTGAAACTAGAGTCACACGTGCCTAGTATTATCAAGGTAGAAAGTAGGTACCAAAGCTTCTCATTGCAGTTTAGCAGTGTTCTAAACTAAAGTGATCTGATGAAAGTACTTGCTCATATATGAGAAAGATGGAGTTAAAAGTAGGTTGAGCAATTATTAATGACTTTATTGGAAGTTCCAGATTATGGTTAGACTGTACCAAGGCCGCAAAGATTAGAAGAAAGTTGCGACATGGAAAGTGAACCTGAAGTCGAGCGCTGCAAAGGGCGCGCTCAGATAACGAGTATTCCACCGATTGACAAGGACCGGAACGAGGGAGTGGAAGGGAGTCTGAATGACAGGCAAATCCACAAGCGTTCTAATTTAAATTTGTTCAGTAATGTGTAAATTGATACTGAAATCCGCAGCCAGGAAGTGGAAGGGAGTCTGGATAACAGGCAAGTCCACAAGCGCTCTAATTTGAATTTGTTTAAGTAATGGTGTAAATTGACACGGTTTAGAACCAAGGCGAGGATGTGAAAGGTAGTCTGGATTTTAACAGGCAAGTCCACAGCCGTACATAAATATATAGATTCGATTTATGGTGTAAATTTGACGTGGTTTAACGAAGAGTTATTTAGCGACGCATTAAGTTATTTAAAAAAAAGTTTGTTTTACTCTTTGCAATATCACTTCTATTCATCGCATTTTGAACCAAAATGATTTGAGTTACAAAGTAATGTGTCAAAATTTACGAATGGGACGAAAAGGAAATAGTCCATTTTGCTTTACACAATAACCAGGCATTGCAAAATCTCAGAAACGTTACTCTAATAGCTGGGCCGAATGGATAACAAAGCTTAGCTAGCCATTCTCCCGCGGCCGCTGCGACAACCATGCCGGATTACTATTATTATTAGGCTTTAAAGCTTGCGAAACTTGAAAGACATGGTCTCATGAAAGCAATATTGTTACTTAAAAGCATACACAAGAAGAATATCGCAGATGTAGAGAGAGATACGGAAGGTAGCAGACTGTTAATTACACAAAATTGACGATCGATTAAGAGCATCAAATTGCAAACCATTAGACCCATTGCTCAAAGTGAACGTAGACATAAAAGCTTGTATCAGAAAATGTCGACATATATATTGTCGAGGATCAGTTTTGAATGGATTAGTTGATCACGGTTTAACTGAACAAAAACTAGAACTCGCTATTCCTAATAATGTTAATGTTACTTTGTGTTTTATAAAATAGCTTATAATATAATACTCTGGTATTATCGAATTATGGTGTGAAATTGGCATGTACTAGTTGTATTAAGAATTTAATATGGAAATAACAAATACACCAGATGACCTCTTTTCGAAAATACTTAGGTCTGAACCAAGAGTTTTTCTTAAGTTGAATAATGAAGTTGTTATTGGTCCGGAGCGAGCAATACATACTGTTCCAATAAAATCACAAGTATAAAGATGCAATCTAAACAAACCGTTCAAGTCATAAATGTAGCTCTAAAATAAATATCTTGACATACACAAATTACGTGTTACGTTGTTTGTCAGCGACGGACTCCGCGATTGTAGTCTGGTTTGCGCATCGTGTAAGGCTTGATCCAATTTGAAAGTTTGTCTTTGTATGGAGGTTTCCGAGCGAAGTTGAAGCGGGCCCCTAGTATCTATATCATTATATTACTGCATTGATGCCTTCCTAATTCACACTTGATGATGGTCAGGGAAATGTTATCCGAAATCTCGTTGAAGCGAAGATTCGGTTTAGAACAGTACCTACTTTAGTAAATCGAGTTATACCTACAAGTTATAATGAGTCATATCTTTAGTAAATCGAGTTATACCTACAAGTTATAATGAGTCATATCTTTAGTAAATCGAGTTATACCTACAAGTTATATTTAGTCCCGTGGCATTTGATAATAAATGGCACTTCTTCAATTGTGACTAGAAGCCAAAATTCAAAAAATTAAAAAATAAACATCGTAACTATTTGCTCGTTGAATAAAGCGATTGCTTCTTGTCGGAAAAATAAAAAGATTTAGGAGTGAAGGATATGAAGCCAGCAATATACGAGTACAAGACGTATCGTATGTCTCATGACAAAAAAAAAACGGGTAAAGCCGAAGTAAAGTATCGAAGTGGCATTTCTTTCACGCTACAACTTAACAGACTCCCTGGGGTTTGGCGTCAGTATTACCGGTTTAAAGCCTGGACTTGAAGGCGGTTTCGAAGTAGGTACTCTAAGTACATCGAAGAACCAACTGGGCTTAAACAGCTTTCCATGATTGCGGGCCGTTTGGCCGGTCCACACAGATTCAACTAAGTACGGCGTGGCAAGTATTCTTGGGTCCTTAGGACAGTCTCTTTTAACAGTAAAAAGACAAAGAGGAGCAAAAGCTCCACTCGTTCGAACCTGAAACCCTCTCATTATCATCCTCTTTTGGTAAATTTTGAGTTAACCTTCAGAGTATGCAACTTAAAATATTGTCAGACCGCAATGCGCCGAGAACCACACTCACTAACAGAGATCTAGTACCGTGTATTGCTCGTTGAAGGGTGTAGTTCCAAGAATTCAATTGCGACATCGAATATCGAGCTGTCAACCCACGTTTGGATGCTTTAGAATAGGAGTCCCAAGGAGAAGTTATGGATTCATATCCTAGACTTTATTAGAGTATTCTTAAGATTGTATAGAAAACAATACAATGTAATACAAAATACTTTATTGTATCACGAAACTATACAAAAAAGTGAGTAAACTTGTGATTAAAATGTCGTACACAAAAGTCTATCCTATCGCTAATAGAGATCTCTTCTAGATGACCTTTTGGTTGCTAGGACAAGGTAACAAGTAAAGGTATGGGTGTGGTATCCATGATATAGGTACTTACGTACATAAATAATTACACAAATAGAATACATATCATTTAAAAGTAAATGCGTTAAACAGATATGGTACATATATATTGCTATACCTACTTTATACTAATATTATAAAGATATAGATTTTGTTTGTTGAACGCACTAATCTCTGGAACCACCAGGCTGATTTTAGTTATTACACCGTTGGATATGTGCGTGGCCTTCGAGGGATTTAGGCTATAAATATACCTACCGCAAGCGAAGCTGGGGTGGGTGGCTAATAAATAATATAATGCATGAACATAATATACTAAAATATACTTACATATAAGCACACTTCATAACATAGAATACCTACGCGTAAAGGACAATACGCACATGTTTATGAAACGAGGCTGAAAAGATATCTACTGTTCAGAAAATAATCCGAAAGTAGTAATAATTGAATGTTGTATAAATAATAAATATAGTATAAGAAGTATATATCGTCGAAATTAAGATATCATCTATAGAGTAATGAATGACAATGATCAGATCCGAAACATACGTGCATACTTCATCAATAAGGTTCAACGACTAGGGTTTAGTGAGAATGTAAGGCGCGGAACGCCAAGTAATAATACAATTAGCTATTAAATTTCAAGGCCTGTAAATAAACTTTGACAAATATTAAAAATCTGATTGATGATATGCCTTTAATAGCCGCGGTTGATATGAAGACGTGGTAGCCGCAGATAAACTCAAGTCATCGATGATGTTGATGATTCAATAGAGATTATCAGATTGTTGATCACGAAACAATCAAGAATTCCGTATAAGTAAAAATTATTTAATCGCCCATATGAAACAGGTTATAATGCTAAATGATTAGATACGCTAAAATAATTACATTGCCTAGTAGAGAAATCATTGACGTGATTCATCATCATTAATTTGTGAGTAAATTATTACTTTGGTTTATGTTCAACGACTAAAACTTTTAGTAAAGTTATTACAACTAAGACCAAAAACTGTTGTAAACAATTGTTACGTTACTTAATTATTGAAATGAAATGAAATTTGAAATGAAATGAAATGAAATTTCAAATGATATGAAATTTGAAATGAAATGAAATTTGAAATGAAATGAAATTTGAAATGAAATGAAATTTGAAATGAAATGAAATGAAATGAAATTTGAAATGAAATGAAATTTGAAATGAAATGAAATTTGAAATGAAATGAAATTTGAAATGAAATGAAATTTATAAGGCATTAACAAACATTTGAAGTTCACAAATTAGTACAGATTATCTATCCTCGATTGGTAATGCAGATTGAGAAGCATTGTTACCCAAGCTAGGGTTAAACTTGTGTTATGGCGTAACAATATTATATATTAGGTATAAAATATGAATAATTCGGTTATAATTGTTTTGTTTCTTATGAAATGCAGGTTATTTTTTGACTGCAAAGTATGGATAAATAAATAAATATTGGTGGACAATTCACACACAACACTATATGTTAAATAAATAAAGTAGATATGTTATCGTATATGACTGAAATTAGAGATATGTATATTTCTAATTATAATTTTAATGTGATAATTGTCAGAAATTAAAACATAATAATATATCAAGGTTGTTCCTACCGTTGATTCGCTGATTCGGTATTTTGAATGGAATACTATTGTTAAATAAAGCTAGCCCATATTTTTGTAGTACAATTATTTCACAAAATGGACACATGGTAAACAGGTGACTAGATAAAGGCTTAGGCCTAGTTTGAGATTTATTGACAGAAGCTTAATTTATTATGCAACAATAATACCTACTATGTTCTTGTCGTACAATCTTATTATTGTGAACTATAAATATAAATATAATAAACATGGTTAAACTGTGTGTGTCAATAAAGCATGATTTGATTTGATAATGTAACCACGAAAATGTTTTCCTTGTTAAGTATAGTGACACATTTAAAGAAACTTATAGTGACTGATGATGCCATGTGCTCAATTTTATTTGTTTTCTTTCGAACATTACTAATAAATTATGTTCCTTAATTTGAAACACAAATTGTAACTACTTGTAACGTACATATTATTTAAAATATAGATAGAAACTAAATGATAATGGATACGGGCTATAACGTACTTATTACATTATGGCTGTCAAACCTGAGCGACCAACAATGCCCACATAAGAAAATTAAAAACATCTCAAAATGCCATGGAAAAGTGTATGATGGGAAAAAGGCTATCTGATAAAATAAGAACAACAACTTTAAGAGCAAAATCAAAAAGAAATGATGTTACAATAACTGTTAGAAAGCTTAAATGGAAATGAATACATAATAATTAGATGAAAAGAAATCGTGGCAGACCACTCAGAAGATGGGTCGATGACATAGAAGCGATAGCAGGTGCTACATGGACCACAAAAGCTTACGTTTGGGATGAAGTTGGAAGAAGTTTGATGGCAAGTTGGAGGAGGCCTTTGTCAATAAGTAAACAGACGGTGCGATGACAATCTAAATTTAAGAATTTTAAATTGTATTAACAATGAAAAATTGTAAGCATTACCTGAATAGAGGCTATTATTATTATTATTACTATAGAAATAGAACAGAAGTACTCGTATAATTTAGTCAAAATATGTGAAATAAACTTAAAATCCTTCAACATGTATACAATTAACAATATATTATTAAAGCGCGAGGACTCGCTTCTGCAGGATGGCCGAGCTGTTAGCAATATTAGTAATGTATGTAAGTTCTTATTGAAAGAATAGTAAGAATATCGAAATGCACTCTATGGCAACCCTACAATTTCGGGTATGGTTGGTATATAGTCTGTGGCTTGATCGTTTTGGCGGGAAACAATCAAGCTCTTGTTTTTTGCTCGTAAAACAGGTTAATAAGAAAATATTATGCAGCAGCAAGTCCAAGCGAAAGGTTTAAATTAAAAGTACTAGTAAACCGATAAATATCTAAATAAAAGTGATAATTGTACATCTGTTACTGAATTTAAGGTACTGTAAAGCGTTTTCTTCAATTTTGTAATATTTTACAAAATTTACTACTTCAGCTGCACAAGGCAGCTGTGAATAAGTTGGTATGATGAAGGATTGATTTCGAAATATAATGCTGTATACTGATCATAGCTGTTTTATTTATGGACTAATTGTCTTCTTAATGTAGAGTAAATTAGGTACTTAACACATAGTTAATCCCAATTCTATGATACAACGTCGGTTTTCTCAAAATTTAAATGTAACATTCAACATTACATAGGACCAAAGCCGCAAACGACATAACATTGTTACCAGTACCTAAAATAGACATCACAAGGCAATAACTCAGGCAATATAATAAATAGTAGAAACAATAAAAGCAACCACAACTACCACAGGGCATTTATCAAAGATGGGCGTAATGAAGGTCAAATTAAATTGGGGCGAACATGAAACTGTGAACAAACCAGGGTCATAAAAATGAGAAAAAACTCACAAAAACATTTTTAATGTGTTAAACGCAAGATATAAACTAGTAATAGTGGATCAATTAATCAATCTTAATTAAATAGGACAAGTTTTGTGTAATTTCTTTTCGTGGCAGCGATTCTCGTGTTTCGAATACATTTGCTACGAGTATTATATTTAAATTTAAAACGAATTTTATTTTACTGGTTTATTTATTTTTACCCGACTGACAGAAGGGTTATGTTTTTCGCGCGTATCTTGTATGTTTGTTAATTTCTTTATTCCCACTATCTTCCAAACAGCTGGGTGAATTTTGACCATAATTAAGATATGGTTAAATTAGTTTCAATCATCCAAGTGTTTTTAGGTAGTAAATTGTATCAAATAATGTTTTTTACAGTTTTTTAAATTGAAATTATTTGTGTTTTATTTCCGCTTTTGTAGACATTCATTAACTGTATGTTTGTTCGGACGTATTTCTGTAATAGCTGACCGGGTTTTAATGAAGTTCAATACATAGTAATTACATTGCCTGGATGATGCTTTTTATCGAACTAAATTAAGAACATTATTATACTCGTATATTTGGGTGACTAGGGTAGGGTAGGGTAGGGTTTCTGACCAACGGAAGTGTTATTCCAAACTACAACCTAAATAACTGTGTTCCAAATTTCTAGCGTTCCGATGTGAAAAATTGGCAGTCATGGGAACTGCCAATAAAAGTGAAAACTTATAACTCTATATAAAGTGAAATCTTAGAATCTAAAAATAAAAACTGATAACTTTCTTTAACTACACGAGGGAAACAGGAGGGCGGGGCTATGAGTATGGTCATGGTCCCGAGTTTACCCGAAAATGTCTTATCATTCCCGAGCGTGATGATAGAATTTATTCAGAAAAATATATCAGTGGTGCGCCAAAAGAAGTTTTCACTTCAACAAAATTCCAAACTTTCTCATTTATAATATCAGGAGGATCTAGTAGCCCCATATTTTCTACACCTTAGTACGGCCCATAGATCAATCAAGGCATCGCCAGCTGTCCCCGCATCCTTGAAGCGCGGCTGTGTCAATACAACGCATGCAAATTAGGACAATTACCTACAATCTGTGCCTGACTTGCGCCCAATTGAACCTAGATCTCTGACATTTATTGAGCTTTTGTTTTAGGTCTATGATACGGTCGCCTAGATTCTTCGACGGCCGTCATTTTGAGGTTATATCGATTACATTGTTTATAGAGTAGGTATTGCTGTAGTAAATACAAAGGGTTGTAAATAAAGCTGTTATTGGAGGTCAACGACATTATCTTTCATATTATTTGGATATTGAAAATCGTTCGAGAAAAGTTAGCCCAGATTTTTATTAGTAAATATACCTGATTATAATCAATAGCACTCCGCCGTTTTACTCCCACAGTTCTGGTTTCGGTATTTTCACAGGATGAAAAGTAGCCTGTGTTTTTCCAGATTAATATATTAATCTAACAGTAGCTGGACCGATCATAATTATCACGCGTGAGTTACCAGTGAATTAATTAAAAAATAGCGACCATGTTAGTTATTAGTTAGTAACTTTGTATCTTAGCTTCCGATATTTATTTACACTATATTCTTTACTACGTAGTACGTAGCAGGTACTAGCAATACCTGTCATAACAAATACCTGTCAAGGGATGGAATATGTCAAGAAACATTGTACCTTTTGTTAATTCTCATAAGATTTATGTATGATTAATACTGTAGGTGTTTTTTTAATAAATAAATAAACCGTGTCAAGTAAGAAAAAACATGGTACATACCTTGCAAACTCCACCGAGACACATAGCTCTCGTCCCCGGCTTGGTGCAGGGCGTTCCATCCGCTACAATAGACAGCGACGCGTAGAACTGTTGGCCCAACGGACGACAGTTCAGCAGACATGGATGGTCACCTAATAATACAAATAAACATTAGGATCACATCCTACAAATATCATAAAAAATGCAAAAGTTTCCATGTTTGGATCTTTGTTTCTCAATCACGTCGCAACGGCTGAACGGAACGGGTTGAAGTTGGGAACGTAGATTGTTCATGGTCTAGAATAGCACATATAGGCTACTTTTTATCACAGGAAAGTCACAAGAACGGGAACTACGTCAGTAACACCGCAGAACTGATTTTATTAAAAAACCTTGGCTGCCCCACTGCTGCTCAATGTTTTTCCTTTGTTTTCTTTCCAGTTATGTTTCCAGAAGAATAAAAATGTATTTTGACTGCACTACTATAATTTAGTGCGTGATATATTTATCATGCGTGTGTGATGGAGCCAGTTCCTGATATTTCGTAGCAATTTTATGCACCCATGTTCACGTGGGAGGGTGCCATATAACCACGGGAAATATCCCGTAATTAATAATACTAATGTAGTGCACAACCGTGACAATCCAAAACTATATCTATAAGTACTAGAACTATATTGTTCTGTTTTTATATTTCACACGGACCAATTTCCATCCAGCACTAGTAAGTAATGATATAACTACCTACATATTTTAAGTAAGGGAGGGGAGTAAGGGGAGAACGGAAATAAGATCGATGCCCGACCCTACTGTCAACCTCACCTGCACGCGTGGTACTCCCTGCTAGATAACAGACGAGGCTCTGGCGACCGAGCAATGGCGGTATAACCATACACCCGACTGGGCAACCGGTAGGAAGAGGCTACAGTGACCTTGGGGTCTAAATAACCCCTGAAATATCTGGTGCAGAAGGCAAGGGGAAACTACTGCACTATTTTCCCAAGAAAGTCGTCATGAAAATACAAACTAAGATAATGAGATGGCCATGCGATCCGCTTAGCAACCGGCGCCGTACTGTGTCCGGGACAGACGGTGGGAAATTGGATACCGGCCGTGCGGATGTGGGAGACCGGGCAACGCACGGCAACCATACTACTGGAATCTCCGTTAAGATGCGACAAATTCAGAAGATAGGAACGTGGAATGTGCGCGGCTTACTACAGCCGGGGAAGCTTAAGATCTTGGAAAAAGAGATAACCAGATGTGAACTGAACATCTGTGGCCTCAGTGAAACTCATTGGAAAGGCAACGGTCATTTCCTCACCGACACACACGCCATTTACTTTTCTGGCAATGACACCAGCAGCAGCAATGGCGTAGCCTTCCTTCTTCCAAAACACATGAGGAACTGCGTGATGGGGTATGAGCCAGTCAGCGATCGAGTGCTGAGTATCAAGCTCAAGGCGTCGCCAGTAAATCTCAACATAATACAGGTTTATGCCCCCACTGCCAGTGCAAAGGATGAGGACGTGGAAAGCTTCTACCTGGAACTGGAAAATACAGTAAGAAAGGTTTCAAGTAGAGAAATCCTCCTGATTTTGGGTGATTTTAATGCAAAGATTGGGACAGACTCCTACCAACTGAGTCATGGCGTGGGGAAGTTTGGATTGGGTCAGCGCAATGAAAGGGGTGAGCGCCTGGTGCAGTTTGCATCTGATCATAATCTGGTTATATCAAACAGCTTCTTCCAGAACCACCCAAGGCGACTTTGGACCTGGATATCACCTGGTGGTCAGTATCGTAACCAAATCGACTACATTCTGATTGGGTCACGATGGAAGACGTCAATCAGAAATACTCACACTCTACCTGGAGCCGACTGTGGGTCAGACCATCAGCTCCTAGTCTCCAAAGTCCAGCTAAAACTAAAAGCAGCCAGAAAGCTCGAAAAACACCAAAGGCTCGAAGTTAAGAACAACTCAAAGTTTATAGCAGCACTCGAACAAAACTGGACTCAATGGGTAGATGCAGACCCAGACACAGAAACATCGGATCAACTATGGGATAGAGCTAAAAATCTGATAAAGATCGCTGTCAAAGAGTCTGAACCACCTATGGAGATTCGCAAGCGACAACATTGGATGAGCGACACCACTCTAGCACTTGTCGAGGAAAGGCGGAGAAAGAAAACTCTGGGAGCTGACGTGCGAACTCTGAATGAGCTGTCTAGACGGATCCAAAATGCATGCAGACGGGAACGTAACACCCATCTTCAGAACATTTGCAAAGAAGTAGAAGCCCACGCCGATAAGTATGAAACCAGAGATCTGCATCGAAAGATTCGCTCCATCACAAAAACCGTCACTTCTAGAACATGGGCTATTGAAAACTCTTGCGGTGAAACCGTGACTACAATAGACGAGGTCTCTGAGACATGGAGGGAATATTGTCAGTCACTATTTCGGGACCCTCAATCACAATGTTTCACCCCTACGGAACCTACGAGCGAAGACATAGAACCAGACATTCTAAAAGATGAAATAAGAGCCGCAATCAAACATCTGAAGAATGGAAAGGCCACAGGTAGAGACGAAATCCCGATTGAAACTGTTAAAGCCTCGGGAGAGCATGGCGTCCAGATCTTTCAAGCCCTGTGCAATAAAATATGGCAGACAGGGACATGGCCGCAAGAATGGGCTCATACTGTCTTCATTCCGTTACACAAGAAAGGCTCCACGAAGAAATGCATCAACTACCGTCTAATTGCGCTAATATCTCATGCAAGTAAAATACTCCTGCACGTACTAAACGAGCGACTTAAGACCTTCTTGTCCAAGGAGATAGCACCTGAACAAGCTGGCTTTGTGAAGGGTAAAGGAACTCGTGAGCAGATCCTAACGGTGCGCCAGATTATCGAAAAGGTCCGAGAATTTAACAAACCTACCTATATTTGCTTTGTTGACTTCTCAAAGGCTTTCGATTCTGTAAAATGGCCAACACTTTGGAAGACTTTGCTGGAAATGGGTACACCGAAGCACCTCGTACACCTTCTTAGGCGTCTCTACGAGAATGGAACGGCGTCAGTAAGATCAGATGACGTACTGTCGAGTCATTTTCACCCAAGTGCAGGAGTACGTCAGGGATGTATAGTCTCCCCGCTTCTGTTCAATATCTACACAGAACTAATAATGCGGATTACACTCGAAGACTGGACGGATGGTGTTGCGATCGGTGGCTCGAAGATATCGAACCTGCGGTACGCGGATGACACCACCTTATTCGCGACCAGTATTCACCACATGGGAGAGCTATTACGCAAAATGGAAAGCGTTAGCCTCGAGTTTGGATTGAAAATTAACCGCAGCAAGACAAAAATGATGATTGTCGATCGTGCCAATAACAACTCGCCGGAAATCACTCAAATAGCAAACTGCGATGTGGTCCAATCATACATTTACCTGGGAGCGTTGATTGCCAATGGCGGTGGATGCGTAGATGAAATAAAGAGGCGTATGGCAATCACAAGATCTGCCATGGACAAACTTAAAAGGGTATGGAGGAATCGCAACATAACTAAAGCCACAAAAACCCGGCTCGTCAGATCATTAGTGTTCCCCATATTCCTTTACGCCGCGGAGACGTGGACCCTGCGAGAAAGTGAGAAGAGAAAGATAGATGCTCTCGAAATGTGGTGCTGGAGGAGAATGCTTGGTGTGTCGTGGACTGAATTTCGCACAAATCTCTCGATACGTCAAGAACTCGGCATAAAGCAGTGTCTATCGTCTGTGGTCAAAGCTCGCATATTAACATTCTTTGGGCACGTGTCTCGGCGCGGCGATACATCTGTCGAGCGCCTGGTAGTACAGGGAAAGGTCGAAGGTACCCGAGCACGCGGTAGATCACCGATGAGGTGGACGGACCAGATTAGGGCCGCGATGGATGACCCTTTGCACATGTGCACCAGGAAGGCGGCTACTAGGAGTGAATGGCGGCGAATTGTGAAGCGGGTCATTGACGAAGGAAAATGACGACCACGACCACTCTGCCAAGAGTGTACCGACTAAGAAGAAGACCTACATATTTTATATGTTGTGACCTTTTTTCTTTTATTCCGAATGGCAAACATGGCGAATATTAAATAAATAATTATTTACAGATGAAGTGTTTGTACAAATTTGTGAAAAATTGTGTTTCTCTTTCTTATCTGCGTGGCAAAATAAATGTTGGTGTCAATGGCCGCAAAATTTAACATTTTTAGTTTTAACTATTAGGCATAAAATATGTTAAGCGACGATGCGGTCTACGATGGAACATGCTTACTTAGAACAAATAGATTCACTCTCGATTTGAAGACACCGAGGTTGTAACCATCAACATCGGGAAAACCCCACTAAGACAACCAATTCCGCAGCCGAGAACGTCTAGGACGTTCAATTAGGCTGACGCTTAGCGCCACCTAACGCCACCAATGGCGAACTATCGCATATTTTGCAAAACTTGTGACATTTTCCATACTTTGCCGTTGGCGCTAAAGACGTCGCCAAATTTTACACCGATCCAACTTTCCTCAAAACATAGACAGATTTTTGGCGTGGTAGGACTCTTAGCAGAGTCCGCCTGGGGAAGTACCACACCTGTGCCAGTTAGTCTACCGCCAAGCAATTACCTATGTCTAAACATCACTATGTTCCAGTTTGAAGGGCAATGTTTCCAGAGATATTACAGGGCATAGAGATAAAACATCTTATATCTCTGGGTGAAGAGCGCAGCGCAGTCCTAGGTTATGATTTGGCTTCTTCATGTTCCAATAGCTGCGTGACACTGTGCTGTTATGGGCAGGCATGTTTCTTACCATCAGGCACATGTCCTGCTCGTCTCGTATATACGTGTACTAACCATCAATATACGGCACCCAAGTGTAAAATCGACCACGAAACGGCTTCCTGTCGTAGACAGCGCACTGTTCTGCTCTCAGACCTCGTTGAATTCCAGGACACGGCTAGAACAGGATAAAACCAACACTTCAGTAAAGATTTCTATGGATTATAGTTCTTATTAACCTATGATAGATTAGGTTAAATATTTCTACTGTTGGGGCTCGAGGCCTTCTCTCGCAAGGAGAGAATCAAGTCCATAATCCATCACGTTGGCCCTGTGTGCATTGGTGGACATTATTTTCACCCATTACATGTAATGGGTGCCACCGATGCACACAGGCTACCGTAGCTAAGTAGCTACGGTAGTATAGAAGATAGAAGTATTATTTTTGTTACACTATATTGGTTCTTATAAGTTTTTCTCTTACTGAAATTTATTGTAAACATACAGCAATTGGTTCATTTATGAGCAAAAAAGTGTTCATATTGTGTTACCAAGAAATCAATCAAACATGCGATTTCCGGGAGAAAAGCGTACAAATTGAAGAAAACAATGCCAACAATAACCCATTAACTCACCATCAATCGATCCAATATCATTTATAGTATAAGAGTTACAATTGTGTTAGCGACTGTTTCATTTTTGTAGAGCGGTCACAGTCAAAGCTTAAAAATAAGGAGACTTTATGGAACCATTTCACAAAACAAGATACATTTCTCTTACTAATAAAATTGTCTGACTAATTCAGTAAGGTTTGACTGTGGTAAGGTTCTAAGTGACATCACGTTTTGGTCATTAATCGCAGCACAAATCGTAATGGGTGATTAAGATTATTTATTGGAATCTTCGTGGGAAAGTATGATTTTATAACCCTAATGTTTATACAAGATATCAATTGAATATTGAATAATTTACAGTACTTTTCTATGTTTACAGTAGAGGTAGGTCATTGCATTTAGTGGGATCTCACATTGAAATATCAATATAAACTTTGGACCACCGTAGACCAAATAGGTTACGTGTTTCTTAAAATATGGTATCAATCAAGTAACCTATCTAAAAAGGCATAGCATTTGACGTCAGAAACTATGAAAACAGAGAAACGAGAAAAGACACCTTAAGAATATTCTGACGCGAAATAGTCGAAAACTTAATATTTTAGGTAATTTCAATTTTAATCTTCTCTTCTATATATAAACTAGCGGCCCGTTCCGGCTTCGCTCGGACATAACCTAGACACTGTCTGCAGCGCCATCTGCAGGGCTTATTTGTGAATTTAAATCATCTTCGAATACACACACAAAAAAAAAACATTCAAATCGGTCCCGTCGTTTAGGAGTTCACTGTCAAATGATTAAATTACTAAAATGGCTCTAAAAAAACAGGAATTGGTGATAAAAGGGTAAAAATTTAGGGTTGTATGTATTTTTTAACGCCACATTATAAAAAAATAAAAACAAAAAAAAATTGCCAAATATTAAAAAAAAAATGTTTGGTGTGAACAACCCCTAATACTTAGGGGTATGAAAAATAGCTAGTAGCCGATTCTCAGACTTCCTGAATATGCATATAAAATTTGGTAAAAATCAGTAAAGCCGTTTCGGAGGAGTAAGGAAACAAACACTGTGACACGAGAATTTTATATATAAGAAGAAAGAAGAAGATAAAAATCAATGCCACTTTTCGTTGTAAGTGAACTCCTCCTAAAAGGCTGGACCGATTTTAGTGATTTTTTGTACACGTTTAAGTAGGACCCTGGATGGTTTAGATTAACAAATCAGCCCGGCAGATGCCACTGCAGTTGGTATCTAGGTTATTATCCAAGCGAAGCCGGCACGGGCCGCAAGTCTTTCATAAATTGAAGCAGTACACAAGTGAAACTCAATGAAGCCTTTCCAGAACGAGAAGTTGACAAATGACTGAAAAATTATGCCAAATCAAAAACATTAACGCCACTTGTGGAATTGAGAAGTATTTAGACAAGTTCATGCTCTTGGACATCCAAAATTAAAACTAACGATTCCAGATAACATTTTATTATTAGAATGATTAAGATGATGTTTCAGCAGAGGGCATGAAAGTAGCGATATATTTATGTTGAATAATGAACTCTTACCTCCACATTACATTCTCTATATCTCTTAGCTTCCCCCACACAGTCTGCAGAGCGAATTTGTCTCGAAACTCGTACAGTCACTATCGGCGGTGGCAGAGTTCCCTCGACGGGCGATAATCCCCTGAAACAAATAAATGACCACAATTTAGTATCAGGAAGAGTCGAAGAGGTAACATTATGCAGAAATGGCACCAATAGACTCTTTATATAAACAGACGCCATTAATTTAACATTTTATTTAGGCCATCGTGTCTAGATTAAATATGTTTCATATTTTAGTATAGTTTAGTATTTTGTCATAATAATTTGTATTAGTAATCAAAATATTATGACAACTTTGTTTATCGATAATAGAGGCCAAGTCTAATATTATTTTGCAAATGCTTTCTTCATTTGCATCATAATATTAGCTATAAAATAATGCCATCACCTAGACAGAGAGAATCCGAAGCATTGTTGTATTTTAACTCATGGGAAAGGTATTTTATATTTAAAAATTATGGCAAATACAACACATGGAAATTAATTGGATTCAATGCGTAGAATAATTTTATATGGCTTACTCGTACTTAAATGAAAATAGGGTCGAAATTATGAAAGACACATCCCAAGTTGGGCAGTTTATAGGGTTATTTTTGCTAGAAATTTTTGTTCTGTTGATATCAATGAATCGGTTGCTTCTACGCAAGCACGCTTCGTCATAGACCGCATTATTTCTTAACACCATCCAAATACAAACTTCTGTTAACAATGAAAAATACATTGTTTATATCACGTTTGATTTTTTTATTTTAATTTAATTCTATATTTTGAAGTAAATGTACATTATTTTCTGACATTAATTACGCATGCAATACTATTGGACATGCCCCCCATTGCTGGGACTCGGGGTCTTCTCTCGCAAACGAGAGAGTCCAGGCCATAATCCACTACGCTGTCCTAATGCGAGTCGGCAAATGACGCATGACCTCGAAAGAATCTTGAAACGGAATTGATAATTGAATTGTTCTTCGCGATCTTTTTCTTCGCCGTAAAAGTGAGTGGTGATGACATCTGCACTTGGGAAAATACTCAGAGGAGCAGGTGAGATTCGAACCTACGACCTACGACGATTGTGATCACACGTTCTAGCCACTAAGCCACCACGGCTTTTAATATATGCCCTTCTAATGTTATAAACGCGTTTTTTTATGTTTGGACGAAATTGTGGATATTTCTTTCATGCAAAAACCGCAACTACAAGTGATACTAATGTCTAATACAAATTGAGACAAGGTTTTGTGTGGCAAATTTTTTAGCTATGCAAGAGTGAACCATTTAACAGAACATAATATATTATATCAATAAAAACTGTTGTAAGTAAGCACAAATATCAAGAATGTATTGCAAAATACAATACAGAAATTAATTGAAACAAAAACATTTATCCTGAAATAGGGCTGGCAGAATAATCACAAAATAACCTCTACGCCAGAAAGAAACAAAACACGAACCAGCAACACATATCCCTAATGAAATCAACGACATTAGTAACAAATGGCTCTAAACGCGTTAATCTAATTTAGTCCAAAACATAAAAAAAAACTCCGTGATATATTATACTATCTCGTTATTTGAGCCTTAACAAATGTTCCCTTAGAGGACGGTACATTAGTTAAATGTAAACTAAAAACTATGAATATTCATGTCCGTTGAATGATTAGTTCCTGAGGGTACTCCAGTTTATCATGTAATTAAAAGGATAAAGCAGACAGCAGTATTAGACTTGGCGCCATTAAAAGATGATATCTTAGAGTATCGGCGTTAGTTTGTGATAAATTAATTGCACGTGCATTGATGTGAAAAGCTGAGGATCTGGTTGAGTGGTGTTTTTTTACATTATAAAGTGACGAATTTAGCAAGAGAAGCGCCTGATGGTAAGCAAGACCTCTGCCCATCACAGCTTTTGTCATATTTCAAGTTCGAATAGCGTCACGCACCTTTTTAATTTCGAGATACCCTAACCACTGCTCAGCAGTGTACTTCCCGTCACCCAAAGATATTAAGGTGACTTTTCTCTTTACCTCGTATTTTTTCTAGAAATTTTGCCATAGTGATGTTTTCGCATTCATGTTTGGTGGTAGAATAACTGGCAAAGGTATGATGGTACTTTCTCAGTCAGACTCTGCAATGAGTCATACCAATACAAATGTAGGTGACAAGTATATGATTCAATGAAATTTATTTAAATAAATGGGGAACTAAATTAATATTAAAAAAACAATTATATTACGCCAAAACTTTGACCCAATTTGTATTCAGCAATACAAAACGTTCTTTTATATTTTAATTAGGTCATAAATAATAACTCACATACGTCACCTAAAGTCTTATATTTAAATTCTTTATGTTTAGTCGCAACACAAAAACAGAACAAAAAAATATACATTCATCAAACACGAACAACTTTTTTATTTACTTAATAATGACAAGGTACGAACCGCCCCTAATCTGCTGTGTTAAGTATTTTTTCTGTAAAAACAATTAAAAAAACGTCACGCTATTATCCTGGCAGTTTAATTTAAACCTGTCCATTGTAATACAGTTAACAATTCTAATTTTCATGTCTCAACAGCACATGTCAAACCATAATTCATGAGTATAACGGAACGTATTGGTGCATAGATTAAATGTGTACCTTATGGGAGTTTATGACAAATGGAGTTATGACAAATGACGCGCATCCTAATTTGTCGGGCGTCTGGTCAGGATACTCGGATTTATAAAGAATTATGTTGATACTTGACGCCGCGTGCCTCTGTAACATGTTTATTCTCTTTTCATTGGGTTCTTTTACTACCCATTCGACTTTTTTTTTCTATTTAGATACTTAGGTACCTAGATACTTGCCGTTGGATACTATAAATATGTAAGTTAATTGTAATAGGTACTTTTTGAGTACGGTAAGTGTATACGAATAATCACATCCTTACCGCAGAAAATGAAAAGTGATTGTTCCGTTTTATAATTTTCATAATATTTAGGTACGAGTTTAATGTACGATTACAATGATGCTTACGGTTGTCAATTTAAAATTCGGTGATGTTAATTTTGCTTAAAAAACGGTATTGAAACTTTGTTGCCATAGCTAAAATATATTAAGGCGCAGACAAACAAATTAACATTATGCAGATCAAAAATACGATAAAGTGAAATTTAAATACGGCAATTAATTAGTTTATTAACTGTTACACTTAATTATTAGGAATGCTTTCAGTTAGGCCTTATGTATGTGTGTAAGTACGTAGTTTGTTAGGGCTTCGCGCTTTCTACGCTGGCTCAAAGATCGGTAGGTCAGTTGACCTAAAGACGTCTCATCTGCCTATTTATGGCAGTTGCCATAAATATGTCATCGTTAAAAAATGTGCTGGGGGCTTTTTAAAACAAGTTTTTTTTTCGAGCTCAATGCTATCTGTGGTGCTGTTCAAATAGTGGCGTGGCACTGTGTTGCTATGGGCAAGCGTGTAACTCACCATCAGACGCATGTTCCTCCTGTCACTTTATATTAAATAAAAAATCTATTCAAAGTGGAGTTATTAAAGAAAATTTGATCTGAAATAAGTTAAATATATTAAACGTTATCAATAAAACAGGCGAAGTAATTTTACTTAGCCAATATATTTGTGTAATAGTTCTTAGTTTCTTTTGTAATTTTTCTTTTGTTTGTGCCTTTTAAGAGTGCGCCTAAAGCCAGGAAAAAATCAGATTTCACCCGCGCGACGCGTTTCTTAATGTGATGTACATAAAGTCGAGAATAGCATGACACAGTTTGGAGGAAAAATCAATATTTAATCAGGAGTCCATTTTTGACAAAGTTTTATTTAATTACTCAATAACTAAACATAAATTTAAAAAAGTGTTCGGTTACTTTACTAGAACGTACAAATAGGAATTTTATTACCAAAAAATAATGTGGGGTCATCGCTGATAATTTCGAGTACTCGAATTAAAACGGGTTTTTTCGGTGTCATTTTTATATTTTTATTGTAAAAAATTCTGATCTATTTTTAAAATTCTATTCGGTTATTGTGCTTCTTCTTGATTGTACCCACACGTCAATATTTTTTTTGTCATAGTTTTTAGTTTCTTAACTTCAATGAGCGGCGTCGAAAATGTCCTTTTTTCGTTTTCTGGCTTTAGGCGCCCCCTTAATAAAGAGTTTTCTTATCTTATCTTATCTTATATTTGACAGCCGTCTACAACTTCAACTTATCTTAAAGTATATTTACATCGGTCATTGTTTTTAGTGTATTGTATTGTAAAGTTAATTTATAAGTATACCGAAATACTACACTTTACTATTGACTAACCTGTGAGAGCATAAAGTTAATTCTAATAATAGGCATTATCATACTGCTTATCTTTAATTTGATTGCAATAAGCCGATCCTGCAATTCCAGTTCTCCAACCATTTGCTTAGAACCGAGCCCTATACAAGGCGAAGAGAATCATTGGACCGGCGCCACGGTCTTTTTAATTAAGAATGACGGCATTTTGATTACCTACTTATCTATGTAACAGGACTTGCAGGACTACTATTTTATCTATGCCTCTTCATAACACCTTCATACTATTACTTATCCTGTCTATGTCTACTTCCACCGAAACTGTATGGTCTTACTATAAATAAAATTGGTCAATCTGTGGTATTAGGCATGTCCACAACGATCAACGTGGCGGGAATGGCAGCGGGAGCGAGATATTTTGGTCTTTTTATTATTTTTTAATTTGTATTATTAAATGCAATAAAAAGTGTATCTATCTATCTATTATTTTTTGTTTGGTGCTTCAATTGAGAAGAGACAATGACTACCTTACAAAAATCGTAAATACGAGAGTTACTCGTTACAATGGTAGGGGAAAACCGATGAATATATATAGTCTGTGAATGGCAATAAGTATAAAGGAAAAGGGAGTCAAATGTTGAAGGAGTGGATGATAGGAATAGAAAAAACGTACACATGTTGTGGCAACCCTATAGAATTGGGTGAACGAACGAAGTGTGGCTGCAGCGGAAGAAAACTGCTGGCATTGCGGTGCGCCGCTCTTTCTCTCTCTGTTCTCTGCAGCCGAAATGTGGCAGACGACGGGACCATAGACTAGACCCGTTTGCGGAGAACCAAAGACGCCCCGGGTCTGGCATCCACTTCCTATGTGGTCCCTGAGTAAGTCACAGTGTATGTTGAGCTCAGGTGACGGGATTGTGCTACAGAGAATAGCTCGGAGATAGTAAGCCGCGGAGCCTTTGTGGAAGAATATGCGAGAGCGTCCCCGCCGTGTACGACAAAGTTGGAACCCCGTAGAGGTTTTAAACGGTAGCGACACCATGTCAGTCCGTGATTTCGATTCTGAACTAAACCCAACTGTTTCTCCCAGGTGGGAGGGTATACGTGAATGCATTTTCTTCACGTACAAAAAAAGGTTTTGTAGAAGAATAGTAGTGGTGAATTAATGCTAACACAGAAAATTTATACACTTGATGCAATGTGTTACAGTGATTGTGTCGCCCGCTTTTCAATAAATTGTAGTTACGGCCTTATAGCCTTCCCTGCTTCCTCGCAGTAGAAACTAATAACTAATCTGTTATCAGTTGGTATTAATCCTGGGGCAGGTCGTTACAATTATCTACAGAGCATTCATTTGTACGTAAATAGCTTGACTTGTTTCCGAATAACGGGGAAGGCGATTACTTCCCGACAGTTACCGGGTGAGGCTATCTATGGTTGTTTTACACGAGCAAGTTTATCAGGTGAGAGTAAGGGTTATTACAAGGCAGACACCGCCTTAATGAAAACAATAATTAAGTTGCTTTTATCTTGTAATAGTGAAGAAAGACATCTATTGACGACATAAGTCAACCGCTAGCCCGAACGAAGCCAGCGTGTTGGATATGGCATCGGCTTTCTTCGTGTGAGAAGGCCCTAATTCTTAGCAGTTCAACTTAAAGTGGGCTGTTCAAACTTATTATTATGTTTTAATGTCATCGTTTTGTGTGATGATGATGATCTTGATCTGATATATGTATTCACTCTCTCTCTCTGTCTCTCTATTTGGAAGAAGAGTGCTATCTGCTGAGTTGTTTATGTATGGTTGGTTATGTGTAACTATCATAATCAGTTTTATATCATATGCGGAGCCCATTAGCAGAGTATATGGCACCTACTTTCGTCCCATTAGGTATATTAGTATAAGACTTACACTCGGCTTACTCTATAGGTACAACCTATTCAATCATAATATTATTTTGTAAGACTTATCGCCAATAATCCAATATATTGTAACAGCCTGGACTGATTTGCTACGGAATAAGCTATGCTATAGTTTCTCTAGGGAATCATGTCAGAAGTAAGAGGATATAGAGCGCAACGTGTTAGTAAGCTAAAGTTAAAAAGAAAAAGTGGCAATAGGCTGGTCATATCTGTCATAGGACCGATAACCGTTGGGGTAGACGAGTCCTGGAGTGGAAACCGCGAATTGGCAAACATAGCGTAGGACCCGCCCCAGTGTCCACTACCCCCTCAGTTAAGGAGCGAGAGGCTTCCAACTCTCGCTCCTCCAACTCATACGACCTCTCACTGTCGAGCACCACGGCGAAGATGGTCGGCAGCGAGAGGTCCGCCTTCACCACCGTGCCTAGGGAAAGCCGCGGTTTCACCTCTATAGCCGCACGGTAGCCCTTGTCCTTCCACTGAGCACTCTGCTAATCAGAGTGCTCGTAGACCCTTCATTTGGAAGACTTAGGAATTTTACTTGGCCGATATGTCAGCCGAGTAACCTTCCCAAGTCTTCCAGTCCCTCTCCTCAACCTCTACACGCACTGCTCAAGGGAGGTGAGGAGCGCGTGTAGAAGTTTCCAGCCCCGGCCGGGATTCGCCATCACACAACAAGATGCCACCGAGGCAAGTTGTTGTGTGATGCCCAGGGTGCACCACGTGGAGGTTCCCAAGCCCGCACCCCGGCGTAGGACGCCCTGCCGCTCGCTGGAGTGACGAGTGATAACATCCGTAAGGCAGAAAGCAGTGGCTAGAGAAGAAAAGCCTATAGGCCTATATATACATACATATAATATATGTGCGTATGTATAGAGCTGAGTGGTGTATTCTGAGAGAGGCCAAGTCCAGCAGTAGACTAGTAGCATCTAGTAGATAGGCTGATGATGATACTTACTGACTGGACAAATAAGAAAGTATAAACCCAGGTCCCCTCAAGATAAGTGGCGGACTCTCGATAATCTTTATATTTTTACATGAAGTTCGTAATCTAAGTTATGAGTTTGAAAAATCACGGTCTGAAAACTATGATTAGGTATTATTCATTACCTACCTACGAAATTAGGAATCATTATCATGTGAAGTATATATAAGTCTAATAAACAAACATCTATAAGTTAAAAGTTTGTATTTACAATTACATAAGTATCTATCGTATCAGGTGTCTGGTTTCCATAATACTAGCATTGCTTTGTAATGTGTGCTGAATGTCCACAAACATTACATTTATTTATTTATCTTACACGCAACTTACCGTAATGTGTTTTTTTTATTTCAGTGGGTAGCCATTGTAAATGCCATCCATCATAACATAACTGGCTAAAACAATAACGATGAGATGTTTATGGATGAGTAGAATGCTTCTTCGAAGTCGTTAAGATCAGTGCAGAATGCAGATACGAAGGAAATTTCAACGCAAAATGATGACAGGTTTTTATTTATGCGTCTGTTATAAATCAAAATGATTTGAACAGAATAATCAGATTCAGTTTCAGGGAGCAAAAGCACTCCTTGACCTAAACTGGCCGGTGTCAGGGGTAACGGAACGTCGAAACAATTTGCATTGTTCGTTGCCAAATCATCGCTAAATGATTTACGTGTCACACGTTTCAAAGTCGATATTTGCGTATGGTAGGAGATCCCGCTATACAACGATCTGCACCGAGATTAATAAATAAATAAATAAAATAGCCTTTATTGCTGATTCTTTTCTTATGACTAATTGATAGATGCCTACTTCCTAAAAAACTAAATTAATTCAATCTATTATAACTTAAATTATCGGCAACTGGATGTTTGTGTGTAACAGCTGGTCTGTCGACAAAGGCCTCCTCTATTGATTTCCACTTATTTCTGTCTCTTACTGAACGGGTCCATACCGGACCAGCTATTATTTGATGCTTATTTGATGAAACGTGTTTTATATGTAATTTAATAGGTCAATAAATATATTGCATATGGGTTGCCTAACAAATTTTAGTCCAGAGTATGATTCATTCATAAAGGATTTTTTTTTCTTCACCTTTTTGATTATTAGACAAATTCTATACCAATCGAAAGTATGAAGCCCATAGAATATGCAAACGTTAGGTTGCCTTTTCTTTTCCGGTCACAACTCTCGGGTTGCCAGGTATAAACAGGTACATCGATACTAGCATTTTGCAACGGTCTGATTATTGAATAGAAATTAAATAAAACTAAAGATTATTTTATTATGAACACCTGCGAAAAATTAGTCCCGAATCCGGTTGCCAAACTTTTAAAAGTAAAATATTACTGCGAAGTTGGCCAATATCTCGGAAACTATAAACCTTAGGGCAAAAATAATTGGGATTGTTATTGTAGAAAATAAAATTTTGCATCTTTTGTGGCTAGGAAACTTTTCTGTGACATGTACCGTTTATGATTTATGGGCCATTTGAGATTATAAATGTTATTGTTTTCCTTAGCTATTCGAAGTTTAAGGTTACTTCAGTTTTTTGTAATATCTCGTTTTCTCAGCTTCCTAATGGTAATCCATTTTGTTTTCACAAAAATGTTAAAATAAAAATGTACCTAGGTATACCAAAATAAATTTTTCTACACATTAAATAAAAATAATTTTGGTTAGGTTAGGTTTTTATGTACGTTACCACAGTAAAGAATTTACTGTGACGACGTTACGTAGCGTAGTACTGAGAGTTGTGGTCGTAACTTACGATACGTTAGCAAATATGACTTTAGATATAACCACGGATATCGTGTTTGCAACAATAAATTAAAGGGGTAGACAAAAATTCCGGCAAATTCCGAGGTTGCGCCTTTTTTGTTGTTTTTTCACCATTACTGAAATCTTTCTGAGGCTAAACTTCTTTTACATAAAAGTTTTTTATCAAAATAAGTAGTACAATTGGACAGTGGGGTCAATCACCAACAGTAAAATGGGGTGGCGCGAAGTTTTTTTTTTAAATAAAGAGTGACGAGACGAGCAGGACAGGTGTCTGATGGTAAGCAACATGCCTGCCACATAACACCACAGTGACAAGCGGCTATCGGAACATGAAGAGTCCAAATCATTACCTAGCACTGCACTGCGCTCGTCACCCAGAGATCTAAAATGTTATATCTCTAAGCCCTGTAATTTCTCTGGAAAACATTACCCTTCAAACCGGAACACAGTAATGTTTGCACATTACTGCTTGGCGGTAGAATAACTGACAAAAGTGTGGCACTTCCCCAGGCGGACTCTGCCAAGAGTCCTACCACTACAACAAGTTAGTTATAGGTAATGTGACTAATATTTTTGAAGTGTATTATTATACAGTTCTTTTGGCGCGCCGCAGACAGACTTTTCGTGGGCTGTGTATTCAATTCTAGCGTCACGCTCGGAAATGATAAGACATATTCGGGTAAACTCGGGACTATGCTCATTGGCCTTCTAGAAATACGTTAGTATTTCCCTCATAGCCACTCCCTCCGGTTTCACCCGAGTAGTTTCCAAAGTAAGCTATAAAATTCTGAGTTATAAGTTTTCACTTCTATCGGCTATGACTGCCATTTTTTGTTACAAAATACGATATAGTCGCACTAGCCACCAAATACATGGTTAGCGATATCTTAGTCTAATTTAGATGAGATACCGAACGTCGTACCAATATACTTTTGTTGTCAACATTTTCAACATTTTCTGCTTGTACGACTTTGCCCAATAACGAACATATAAAACAAAGAATCATCCAATTTGGAACAGTAATTCAAAAGTTATGACCGTACCTACTTACATATATTTCGAAGATCCATTTTTATAAATGAGATAAAACCGTTGATTTTTAGGTACCTACTATGGTAGAAATATATCGATTTAATCGAACTTGAGCTCGACGAAATCAAAATTTCTAGGTGTATAAGTAGAAAATTACTTAAAACTATGAATATGTCATTATAGGTACCTTTTTTATTTTAACTTACGGCTGGTCTAGTCGGGAGAACGGCGGCTGCCGATCCGGAGACCCTGGGTTCAAATCCCACACTCACCACTGTCTTTTCGAAGTCATGTGCGTAATGCCGCTAACTTAAAACGGTGAAGGAAAACATCGTGAGGAAACCGACATGTACCTAGAATCTTTCGAAGTCATGTGTCATCCGCCAACCCGCACTGGGCCAGCGTGGTGGATTATTGTCTTAACTCTCTCCTTGCAAGAGAAGGCTCCGAGTCCCAGCAGTGGGAACGTTTAGTGGGCTGTTGATGATGATGATGATGATGAATATGTCCTAGCCCAGCTGATATTCTGTTTCAAATCAGTAGTAACCTGAACCTATACTAATAGGATTTTTGAATTGTTATTATAAGTAGGCAAAAGCTGCTTTAGCGAAAGGCTTAGAGCCCTATGCAACTATGAGTAAGACTTTTGTACCTAATGGTAGGAATCTTAGCAGAGACGATCTCGGGTCCTTTCCCAGTTATTCCGTCGCCAAGCAGTTACGTGAATATATTACTGTGTTTCCGTTAAAAGGATAATGTTTTCAGAGAAATTGCAGGGTAAAGAGACAGATTACCTTACATTTCTGGGTAACGAGCGCAGTGCCGTGCTAGGTGATGATTGAGACTCTTTATTTTCAAATAGAAGTGGTGCAGTGTTCTATAATGGGAAACCGTATTGTTTACTATCAAGCGCATGCTTACATATCCTATCAGTAGGATATGTAAGATAATTTAAAAAAAAAGGTAGAAGATAGTCGAATAAAGTTTTAAACTTTCGCGATTTGAACTCATGTTGAAAATATTACACAAGAATATAGATACTAATATTATAAAACTAAAGAAGATTTTTTAACGTGCTAATCTCAGGAGATACTGCGAGCGAAGCCGGGGCGGGCTCTTAGTAAAACAATAATTTAGGTTGTGATTAGATTCCCTGTAATGTTTTCAAAAATCATATACACCTAAAACACGATTGAATTTGCAACTAAGCTAATTTGAGTATCATAAAAGTAGGCAACCACGTAAAGTCTGAGAAGCCGCACTGTTTACTAAACAATTGCACATTAATCTTCCAGCAAGCATTCAGTACCGGCGACCCTGCAAGTCACGCCAGACGGGACTCACCATGGGAAACTACTTTAACTAACAACTAGCATCCACACCACCAATCCCAATCCCCTGCACAAATACTCGAACTAAACCACTTGATAAAACACGCCGACAATCATAGAGTAAAACGATATTGGCGCCGCGCGTCAATTGTTATGTGTGGTAATGTCGACTCTAAATAAACACCGCGTCAAATTACCAGCATACAGTTGAAGAGTTGAAAGAGCAATCCCTCATTAGTAAAACATGTAGACAAAAAGTTTGTCTTGTTTGTGAAATGGGCGGCAATTGCGCTCATTACGGAACGTATCGGCTTGATGCGTGTCAATCAATGCACCGTGTACGACAAGTTAGTACATAAACTCTGCTAATAAAATCAAATATAGAAAAATTCAAAATATCAGTTCAACATTTTCAAAATTAAGAAAGTTCAAAATTAAGAACGGTATTACACATACCTTTAGTACCGTTTATTTGCCAAAAGCAGGATGACCCAGACTTCATAATGGGCCAACGTTCTAATTTATGTCGGAAGCATGTGCTGCCAAACTTTCAGCTTTGTTCAAATAACGAAGGTCTGGGGTTCACGTGCTCTCATTTTATAAGGGATCTGCCAATCCCAATAATTACATTTGCAATCAAACCCTCAAATATCATCACGAAAATTATTAACAACATTATATGGAACATACACCTGAGTTACCGGTCACAACGTAATTATGATTAAGCTCGTTAACTGAGCTCTAGCACGAGCGTCCACTGAGTGCAAGCAATCAATAGCTAAACGCACAATAACAGCTTGTTACACGCCGACGCCACGGGGTTTCCATTACCTTAATTTAGTGGATAAAAACCTCTCCAATACCTTCCGAGGGCATGTTTAACCTTCGACCCCCGTTAGAGCGCTTCAGTCTGGCGAAATTCTGTATTTTATAAGCACATACTCAGTTACCAGAGCGAATTAAGCCCTTCTTTATGGATGTTAGCGCGTGTAACATTAACGTTAAATCATGTACAAGTTATTATGGCATTAAATTTTATTTTTCTTTTTCGCTCGACGAAGTTATAGGTCGTGGGGGAAATTTATAATATTAGACTAGAGCTTATGCGTTTTTATATTTCACAATTTTATGCTGTAATGCCATACTGGACCATTTACTGAAATTAGTTTGTGTAGCGAATACTCATGACTGATTAAACGAAAATGTTGTAGTCATTAATAAAGTCTTGTAACAAGCGTACAAAACTGTTTTTCGTCACGGATAGCACAGCACAGACTTCTTTATCGAACATAATAGGTATGCACTTGACCGCCACCACGCCTGAAGTTGAACGGTCATGCGGTCTACGATAGAAAACGCTTTGCTAGAAGACACTGATTCACTCTAGAATGGAAAACCTCCAGATTATATTACGGAATACTCACTCAGGTAACATATTCCTCAGTTTAGTAATTTTCATTAGCAAATTGCAGTAAAGTCTTTTCAGTCCAGTTTATTGGACCATCAACAAAATCAGTTTTTCGAGATACGAGCAGCTCTATTCAAAATGTTTTTGATAAAAACTGATAGAAGATAGAAATTTTGCGACTATGTTCAATACTTTAAAGACTTTTTCGATCAAGGGCGCCGTTGCCTATGAGTAATTTTAATCATTATTTCAACCTAATCCAATCTGTAATTATATTTCTTTTTGTGACATTAGAGCCATGGGAGAATTTTTTGCAGCCTATATTTTGGTGCAGGCAATATCTCACTAAACTCAACATGGTGGCATATATCTATGACTGAGAGAGAACTCTGCGAAATTCCAACTAAAACTAACCCTTGGGAGACACTATATCTCAGAATAAAAACTTAAAATATATTTCAGCGGCACGAGCTATCCCTATTTGTTGTCTTCCCTAGCCTTGCTTTCTTGGGAGGGCAGGCCACTAACGCACTAACTTTTACCTAACACTAAAATCCTACTATCCTATCCTACTATAATATTAAAATTTTATAGATGTCAATGTATGGATGTTTGGATATTTGGATGTTTGGATATTTGTTGCTCAATCACGTCCTAATTTCTAATGTATGAGCGGATCTACTACGGCTACTTTTTATCCCGGAAAAACAACGGGAACGAGAACTTCGCGGATAACACCGTGGGGCGTTGCTAGTGGTTAATAGTTTATTAGATCTACCGAGGTACATTATGTACGTAGAGTCAAACCGTCGCCTTCCCAATTTAATTATCAAGGTTGACATAATAAAATTTGTTCCTAGTGATAAGTACACGTAGCTACATTCTTTCTAACGGCTCTTCATGGACACAGTGCCTTCTCTTTCATTGTATCTATAGCACTATGCTTTTACTGTACGATGATAAAACTCATCCCCACAATTAACAATACAATCACACCACATTGAAATAAACTTATAGCCCTCTACAATGTAGAGTCTAAAGATTACGGACCACCCACACCCAATCTCTTTAGTTCTAATCAGCTGGTACTAAATCGCGCATGTCGACGATTGATAAACGCAAATGGACCGCGTTATCCGAATCGACAGCCAAAATGCCACCGAAGTCGAGTTCAATCAAATTATCAACTACCTATTACAATATAATTTATCTGACTGGTATTTTAAATATGGAAACGCGTACATGCTAATCATACTTCATCAAAGCGGAACTTTAATGTTTCTAAAGTGTGAACGTGGCTTTAAGAATTTGTTTAGGTTTGTTTTGTATCGAGAGGGAAGCGATGTAGCGTAGGGATGCCCGTTACGATACGATATATCGGAATATCGATACAGCACTATACGATATAGCGATATTTGATGCGATATTTTGACCATACGATACGCTTCGATATATCGCATTCTTATGAAAATATCGGATTACCGTATCGTATCAAACTATGTCGCTGATTAATTTGTATATCAGTTGTATATATCATTTGTCGCAACTTCAGTTCCTTCTGAACGCCTGTTTTCTTTAGCTGCACAAACACTTTCCGAAGGCCGTAATAGGTTAAATCCACAGCGCTTAACAAAATTATTATTTTTGCGTTGTTTAAGGTTTAAGTGCTGATCAATGGCAATTGTGTTTTTTTTTTTGAATAAAACTATTTTAAATACATATGATTATTTGTTTCTTTAAAAAAAATAAAAGAATATAGTAAAACTACTAAAAAGATAACCGTTTGCACGATAAATACTCCTTATATCGCATATTAATTGAAAGGCATGCGATACGGTTACGATACGATATATCGATACAAAGGAAATCGATAATATCGCGTATCGATACAACCAAGTTCGATACAGTTACGATGCGATATACCGATACAATACACTTTTTTGGGCATCCCTAATGTAGCGTTAGAAGTGTAGGAATATTCTTATTGCTGTAATTTTGCTTGTACATTTCAAACATAAAAAGATTGAGCATACGATTCTAATGCGATGTGATGTTTTCATATTATTATGGTTTGGCGGTAGAATAACTGGCAAAGGTGTGGTACTTCCTCAGGTAGACTCTGAAAGAGTTCTACAACTAGAATGATGTATCTACTGTCTACATGTACAAGTTTGTCGTCACTACTGGCCTCAACGGTGAAGAAAAACATTGTGCGAAAACCGACATGACACAAGAAGAGAAACAAAATAATAAACTTATGAAATAGTTTGGTACAACATATTATATTATAATTTGATATAGACCATTCAACATGGTAGCAACTTTTAAAATTCAATCTGGGTATGGGTACTACAATTGCCTCGTACAATCTACAATCAATGGCCTCGTCAACTAGTGAGGATGGTTGGAGGGTGGAGGAGGACAGGTAAAAAAACCCATTTGGTATGTAAGTTCCTTACGCTTTTAGCTAAATTAAAATAAATTTGTGATAAAGGATGTATTTGCTAAACTGACTCCGTACTTACTTAAAATTGTTAGATCCAGTCTTTTTTCTAATAATTTTCAACGAACGTACTTGGCGGCATGTATTTGCTTACTCTTCATATTTTCAAGTAAATTTAATAAATAAATGGTATTACACCATATTTTTTTTACTAAGCTAAGATTTGTTAGTATAGCTATCAGTGCATCCAATCCTACATAGTAACAGGCGTGTAAAATCGTGCAGCTAGTGAGTTTTGCTTACCCACCTGTTTCATTATTATAACACGCGCGCGACGCATTGTCGGCTCTCGTTCAAAATTTATTTCCAATGTAATTGTCTTCTTCGTTAGGGAGAAAGTAATGGAATTAAATGATCAAAACATTAAATAAATCAATATGATTTAAGATCACAGAAGTGATAAGAAGAAAGTTGTTTTTGTAACGACATTTTGTAGTACACAGCTTGTGGATTAAGTACATGATAAAGATTAATATCTAACGTTGTTTGGTTCAAGTTCTGATAGTGAAGGTGAAATATTTTGGTTTAATTGATGTCATAGGTTAAAGTGTTCAGTAAATCAAAAAGCGAACAATAATATAAGCTGACTAAGGTCTCAGCATCAAAGGAGATAGCCCACTAAGCAAGTTAAATGGGGATTGTCGAACAACACATCTTGTCAAATGATATTCTTCTGAATACAAGTAGGTTTTACCATAATTTATTTCACTGAAAATTTAAAGTCTGTAGAAATCTAAAGACCTACTCTATTGTCATATCATACAGCTGTCATTGCTCAGATGAAACAGTAATGCCCGGTTTACATTATTCCAATCCAACGCTGGATTGCTTACTGGAAAAATGTAAACCGGCACTGGAAACCATCAATCCACCTTACCAGCTCCTTACTGCTTTGGTAATTTATAAACGCGAAACTGTGTGAGTGTGTATGGAAATCTGTTACTCTTTCACGCAAAGAAGAATAAGTTTACTGAAGGGATTTGGATGAAATCTGGTACATAGATAGTCACATTAAATAACACATAGGCTAATAATTATCCCGAAAAAGAACGGGACGTCTACTCTAATTCAACGAAAACGTAATTTCGAAATAAACTCACGACTTTCCTACTCCATTTCTACTTCTATCCGTCATTTCGTCCGTTTAAACGTTCTAAGCTTACTCTAAAGGCCGATTTACATCAGACGAGCGAATGCTCATTCTATCCCCACTGCATCATCATTTGGTGTAAACAAACGTAGAACATTCTTTCGTTGTTTTGTTCAAAGATTCTAATTTCGTTCGCAAAGATTCTATGGAATATTTAATGTGGAAAACGCTAAGAACGGATCTTTCGTTTACACTAAAAGATCGAGAAAGAATGCTCTTGTTCCAGCTCTAGCTCTATGTTCGTTCAGTTTAAATCGGCCTTAATTAGATAATGCTTAGGACATTTAAACGTCAAACAATGTTCGATCGGACGAAACGAAGTAGAAGCGGAGTGGTAAAGTCGCGAGTTTATTTCGAAATTACGTTTTTTGTTGAATTAGAGTAGACGTCCGGGATCGGTAACTACGCAAGTGAAACCGCAAGGTTTTGCTGGTCGTACAGGGGGGATGTTTGTAGATCAATTACGTCAGCACAATGGCTGAAGGATAGAGTTCAAATAAGGAACACTATTAAATTATAGTCTGCAATAGCATATGCGCTATCTTTCATCGCGGAAAAATTACGGGAATGTGAACTACGCGGGTTGTCAACCCACACTAATAAAAAAACTAATAATACGTCATTTAGCCCGATCCTTGTTTTTTTTTTTTACTTTTATAGGTTTACACTTGACTGCCATCTCGTCTGATGTTAAGCGACGATGGGGTCTACGATGGAGCGTGTTTACCTTAAATAAACCGATTCACTCTCGATTTGAAGACACCAAGATTATCTACATAATATAACTATCGGGAAAACCCCACTCAGGCAACTCATTCCCCAGCCTAGACGTTCTTATCACAAAAGTAGAATCAAACCTCTTCGTCCGCGTCTTTGGAATATCAACCTTGAAACGGTGCCGCTTTTACGAGCGATCATGCAGATCAGTGGCACACTCTCCGAAATGTAACAGATAAAAAACCGATAACCTAGCAATTTTGCAGCGATGTTCAAGACTTTTACGCTTCCAACCGCCAGCGCCACCAGCTTTCGTAGTAATAATTATAATTAGCTCATGAGGTTACCGTCATGTGTTATGTTGATTCGACGATCATAGTCCCAATAGTCTTGTCGGCAAACGGCCTTATAGCGAAAAGTCTCGACCAACATCTCAAGAGACTTACGCTAGACGATTGGATCAAGGGTCAGATGCAAGCGGCGGTCATCCTCGACACAGCGCGCATCGTCAGGAGGTTCCTTACTCTGCAGCCCTAACCACCGGTAGCTTGGGCCCTGCCCCGCTGCTGGCAGGCCATCTAGGTCTTAATGTTTTTATGTTGTTTTATATATCAATATTGTTAAAAATTTGGCTTAAGAAAGAAAATAAATACGATTAAAACGAAAGTTAACGAATAGAGAGCCACTGCAACCGTGTCACAAATACCTCGGCAAACAGTGTCGCTCCTGATATGACACTCCACCGCCGCAGGTCCTCGAACATAGACTCCACTTGCTCCAAACGCTCCAGGCATGCCCTGAACTCGGGAGGTCTCCAACTATCTGGAATTTTAAAGGATTTTTGTACAGTATAGTATATTATTTTTACAGTATGTGCATGTCGCCAACTGGATTAGTCAGCCGTTTAATTAACAGCCTAACCTGTTTATATTCAGCCGTATCGTTTGTTAAAATATTTTATAAACTGGCTAGCTAACGCTTAGAGTCTAAGCGTACTGGCTTACCCTATACTACGAATGGTCTAAGCCTTAGACCATTCGTAGTATAGGGTAAGCCAGTGAACATGTGACAGAAATAAAAAAACGGCAGTCTTAGGAACTGCCGATAGAAGTGAAAACTAATAACTCAGAATTTGATAGCTCACTTTGGAAACTACGCGGGTGAAACTGGAGGGCGTGGCTATGAGCATGGCCATCTAGAAATCCCGAGTTTACCCGAAGATTTCTTATCATTCCCGAGCGTGGCGCTAGAATTCAATTCACAGCCCACGAAAAATCTGTCTGTGGTGCGCCAAAAAGAAGGTTTCACTTCAAAAATAGTTTATAAAAGAAACCATCAAATGTATTGTTGGCCAACGCCATTTTGACAGTTTGGGGAGTTTCGGCACGAGGTGACAGAAAGTGGAGGTAAATTAAAATGAACAGGTTAGACAAGTAATTAAATATCAAGAATCCAAGTTATTTGCTCAGCTTTTCAATGAAATGGCTGAATATAATTCAGGCTGCTAGTTTAACGGCGCTGTTTAGTAAATAGGGTAGGCTGTTAATTGAACGGCTGATTAAGCTAGTTAGTTACCTGTAACACATACAATCCATTAGCGTCTCATTAATACATAGTTTTAATTTTGTGATGTTTATTCTCTGTAGTCTCCACCAAATGAAGGGACTATGGCCAGCTCCCGAACACAAACCGGTTAACTGTGTAGCTAGGAACTCCCTAATACTTGTACGACTCTGCTTCCACCTGACAAATAAAATACACTCAAATATGGGATTTATGTCATGCCTGTTAAGGTATAGATTACATTGATTGGCAACATAAATTAGCAGACGGCTGTCAGCGAGCGGTCTACTAATTTGTATTGTCAATGTAATATGTGTTCTAAAACACATGGCATAAAGCCTATATTTGAGTGTGTTTTATTTGTCGGGTGGTAGCCCGACGCGGTAGTTGTTCCCGTTCCACTATCTTTTCTGCGATGAGAAAAACCTTATATACTTACATGCTTTTACGGACCGTAAACAAAATCTATTTGAGTTTAGTTTTAAAGTAAGTTGAGTCTTTAAAATAGCTTTTTAAGAACTAAACTAAGCAATAAACTGTCTTTTTAGATTGGACATTAAATCTAACACTAAGTGGAGGCCTTTAACCATCGGCATCGTCGGACCTCGGGAACGATGAGGGTGTTTTCTCCAAGTCATTACTTGTTACTACTGCAATTCACTGCGCAGTTAGTGCTACAACAGCGAAGTACTTCTAACTACTTTGATGTTGTCGAATAGAATGTTGTTCCTGGTCGCTTACTTGACGCTTACTTTGTGTCAGACTTATGAGTGTGTGAGGACAGCCGCGGTTTTACCCGCATAGTTTCCTGTTCCCATGCCTGTAATTTCCCCGCAATTAGAATATGCCTATGTCATGTTACAGACTCTAAGCTGTATTTGAAATTTCAACAGTTCCGCTGTTTTGGCCTGATTGAAATTGAATTAGTTCGAAATGAGCAAAAGTTTTTCAATGGAACAGCTGAGTTTTCTTGTAGTCCACAACATATTTCACATAGAGGCTACTACATATTTCACATGGAGGCTAGTAAAAATAGAATTCAACTTTGCACTAAGTGAATCATTAACTGAGCATAAAATCACAAAATGCTGGCACATCTTTAAGGACCATCTTGAAAAAAACGTTTTTGGCCGATATCTCGACTACTATGCACTTTGGAGGAAAAGTTATAGAGACTATTACTTATTGTAAAAATTAAATTTTGCATCTATTGTTTTCAGGCAACCTTTTTAACTTACTGTTTACGGTGTCAACAACGTTCTTAAACTTAGCGTGTCAGCAGTTTGTGATTTTATGTTCACTAGGTGATTCGAAAAATGGATCGGAAATTTAGTGCAAAGTGAGCCAAAAAAACGTCTATTTTTACTGGCCTCATAATATTGTCTGAGTATTCTGTGGTGCATTGAAACTCTTCATTATGTTTCCTTACATTTAGGAAAAATCTAATTATACGTACTTTCCTTGTCGTGTCAAGTGTTGAAACTTGAAACATACCTGTACATGTGTCTCCGTCTCTGGAGCGTTTGTCACGTTTGTTGACATTGTCATTTGAACTATCACAGCGGCCCTGGGAAGAGAGAAAGTTAAAAATATAAGATGTGAGGGAATAATGTCACTTACATTTTCCTTCTACTTCTAGAACATACGATTAATTTCAACTGTATGGCTGCGTATTACTATAAGTTATCTGCTTGTTTACGTGTGTTGAACTAGAATCCTTTGAATAAAACTTATTACAATATTTGTATAGTGTGACGAGACGAGCAGGTCTGCTCATAACAGCACAGCGACAAGCAGCTACTGGAATTTGAAGAGTCCCAATCATTACCTAGCGCTGCACTGCGCTCGTCAGCCAGAGATATAAAATGTTTTGTCTCTATGCCATGTAATTTCACTATACGTACTGCCAAAGAGCATTATCAATATATATTAAAACATCTTATAAGTGGCTTAGTTTGGTTAAGTGTCCTAAGTTACGACTGGTCTAGTCGGGAGAACGATAACTGCCAATCCGGACGGAGCCCCTGATTCGAACCCAACGTACACTGTATTTTCGAAATCACATGCACAATGCCGCTAACTGAAAGATGCTGAAGGAAAACATCGTGAGATAACTCGCATGTATTAAGAATCTTCCGAGGTCATATTATGTCATCTCCATACCCGCACTAGGACATATTGGACCAGATTGGATCAGTGGACCATCTTATGGTGGTTGATGGCCTTGATTCTCGATTATGCGAGTTATTACAAAAACAAGCGTCAGAATCAGAGTCAGATTTTTATAATTAAGTAAACTGCTTAAGCTTGTCGTCGTATTGGTAGAGCTTGGTTTTTCAGCACAGTTTTGTTGTGGTAACACTATTTGCAGAGGACGAGGAGGATTTGAGGAGAGGTTGCAGTTATTCTACCGTCAAACAGTAATTTACAAACATTTATCTGTTCCGGTTTGGAGGGCTCTGTTTGCAGGGAAATTACAACGGTAAGAGATAAATCATTTTATGTATCTGTGTAAATGTTAGTCAGTGATTTTGGGTCTTTATCTTCAAACTGTTTTGGTACGGACAGGCGTGCTATTTACCAGCTATGCTATTTTTTTTTTTTATTTGCTATTTGCCATCAGGAAAATGTCTGGCTGATCACTAATCGCTATAAAAAAGCTATAATAAATTTCTTTAAGCACACGGATAGGTACCGATCCTTACGACATGCCCTAGACACTGTAATGAGGCTTGAAGATTCGCCAGCGCGACTGCAATTATCACATCCGTCCAGACGGTTTGTCAGTCAAGCGTGGAGTAACCAGCTACAACGCTGGTCATAGGACTAAACCTTCATTTTTAAATGTCTTAATTATCTGTTTAAGCTAGTTTTACGTAAACTGTTTTTTAACACTAAAATGCACAAAATTTCATTGAAAGCTCCTAGGAAAGTGGTTAACATAAATGTATTTTTTCTTCTTAACTAGATGATGGGGTTTTGATATGATTAGCGATATTCGCCATCATTGCCCGAATTAATTAATTCTAAAGGCCTACTTACAACTTATAAATTAAACTCATCCCACTTATATCTAATTTTACAACCTTGTGAAACTAAATAGTAGGTATGAATTGGCCAACTAAACATAGACAGCGACGTTTCATCGAAATGCCCTATTTTTTTCATTTTTATTTATCTCAAAAACTGTCAGTTCTACCAATTTCGATAATATTAAAATAGCACGCACAACTTGGAAAGTAAACTTGAAATATAATGAACTGAAACATAATTTCAAAAAGGTACTATCTTCGTAATATCGTTTTGTCTATTACGAAATTCGTCTTTGAGTAATCGATGAATAAATTACTACGCATATTCGTTCATTCATCCAAAGGATTCGGACAAATCAAGAACCAAATCGATTAAAAATATATAAAACGACCCAGTCCCGATTTTCTCCACATAGAATTGGCCGTACTATTCCACTTCACACGATTTACTGCTCACGGATGAACGAAGGTAATAAGCACTAACAACATCCACTTTGGCCTTTGTCTACAGTTAAACAAGAAAGCAGGTTCAGTTTGTTTGACCACAGTTTGAACACTCTTAAGATTGCCGCAGACAATGGACAGCGCTGCCTGGAACACTATTTTTCTACATCAAAAGAAATCAATTGCTACTTTACAAAAAATCCATTCATATCCATTATCGTATGAAGTACCTACAGCTTACAAAAGTTTTACATAATAACTATGGCGAAGGCGTGCAAATGTTTTTCGTCTACATAGAGCTTTATTTGTAAGCATCTATGGCTAGTAGTAGGCATGTGGGTGAATGTATGCGGTGAATTCACTTTGTCTTTCACATTTACAAGCCCAATTTGGTCTGATTTCTGTTATAAGTCCAACCAGGGCAGTTTCTCACGTGAATCACGTATTTGAAACGAATTTCAAACAGGTACATTTTTTTTAAATAAAGAGCGACGAGACGAGCAGGACATATGCCTGATGGTTAGCAACATGCCTGCCACATAACAGCACAGTGACACGCAGCTATTGGAACATGATGAGTCCAAATCATTACCTAGCACTGCACTGCGGTCGTCACCCAGAGATTCATCGACGTAACAAGTATTTTACAATACTTCGCTATTCCTATGCTATCCTATTCAGTAGGTACGTACTAAGCTTATTACTATTACCTTACGTATTTGTATACGTAAGGAAATAGATAAATAAACAAATAAAATAGCTCTGCTACTGCTGCCTAGCTACTGTTACCCAACACAGAGCATCAAGTTTATGATTGAAACATTCTCAAGAGAAAAAGCCGACAAATCGGTTGCCGCGATTGAATCGGCGATTTATCTGTAATCGCCAAACATGTCTATGAGTCATCAATGTTATCTGTCGTTGACAACCCTGAAGGGCCGGCCCACGGTCTCGCTGTAGCAGACAGTACGTTGTAAGCTGTGTCTTCATAAACTACGAGTAGGGTGATATTCTGGAAGCGACTGCGAACTTGTTTGCAGTTTTAACTTCTAAATTGTTCACCTGTCTCGTGAATCAAACTGATTGGGTTCTTTTCGGATCTACAATAACAGCCCATTTTGTGTTAACACCTTCTCTTTCACTAAGCGAGAGTTAAGGGTTAATCCACCAGCCTAACCAAATGTGATATTTTGGCGAGCAACTGTGGGAATCTCCTCAAAAAATATATGTTGTGAAACATAATTATGGGCTATGGCAAACAGGTTTTCGTTGGCCGTTAAAACCAGTTTTGATAGTACGTTCCCACTGCTTGGGGTCCGGGCCTTCTCTCGCAAGGAGAAAGTTAAGACCATAATCCACCAATCTGGTGAATGACACATGTCCTTGAAAGATTCTAGGTACGAACATGTCGGTTTCTCTTCGATGATTTCCATCCAAAATCCAATGCAATTGTTCATAGCCAGCCTTTAACTGGGAGCTATCGCAGTCAACCTGACTGCGATACAGATATTAATGATAAATGGGTATTTATGACATATTATTGATATTGTCATACATTTGCAAAGAAGAAGAAAGACCTAAATGTGTATGTTTATCAAATGTTTCTAAAAAAAATTTCATTGACGGTGGCGAATATTTGTAATTTTTAGAAAAAAATTGGAAATCTACCTTTGACAGTATTTTTACACCCTGAAAACACTTTTTTTCTTACGTTGGTCTGATAAATTTTTATACTTTGTTCAAATTTGTGACATGTTTATATTATTACAGCAATCAAAATCAAAATTCTATTATTTCTGCGGTCTGCAGTCTGAGTCTTCCAGAATATCACTCTTAACGAATGTATGGTGCACCCTGCCTAATCCGTGCGTCTATTGCGCAAGCTCCATTAGTAGCGCGTTCGCAGACGCACCGGCTACACTACATTAAAGTATTAAAACTATCGAACGAGTCTGTAAAACAGCCTAATGAACATCTTAAGTGGTTTATTGAGTGCCGGTGGCCGTTATTTTATGGTAAAATCTATGTGACGTTTGCCATGAGAAATGGCTCGGTGACATTACGAAACTTGCAGTTCAAGAGATTTTTTTTCGTCAATTCCCATCGTTGAATACCTGAATGTGTTTAGATTCTTAGTAATAAATATTCCTCGACACAGCGCGCATCGTCAGGAGGTCCACCACACTTCTGCCCTAGCCACCAGGCTTTACGTCAGGCCAGACCTTATCCTTATCCCAGGGGACCTTATTGCACTCCTATCCTCATAATATTTTTTTAGTTTATTATGATTATTTTATGAATTAAATAAACTAAAAGATTGTCCATCATGGACAGCTAAACATCAGGCAAAACGGCGGTCAAGTAGGACGGAGAGCGAAGTCTCAGTAATAGGGACCCTTTGGGTACGGAACCCTAAAAATGAACCCTATAAATAAATTTATAATGGCGGACATTTGTCACACAACACCTCTAGCCCCAACTACTAAACTAACTACTAGCTAAGATTGTAGGTACTGTGGAAGCCAGATAGCTGATATAATACTTTTATAATTGTTAATACAAGCGATAAAGCCGTCAATTAAGTTTCGTAACTAAAAGTATTATTCTTTGTTATGTAATTTATTAAGTATTTCGTATATTATGTATACTGTTGACGATGGAATAAAATAATGTACGTAGATACAAATGTACATACTACAGATTTGTAGAGCACATATTTATCAATAATTGTCATAAAACTACTTGTGGTATATAATAAATACAATAACTGTAGCTTTATAACAACTCTATTTTTAATTTAAAAATGGAATAAAAAATTATTAATATACGGTAAAGTATTGCAAAAATGGTAATAAATGGTAACAGTTGTTTGGTCATTTCTTTTCACGAACTGGTTCAAATTGCTAAATAATAATTGTTTACTCGAACGAAGTGGTCCCCACAATAGTCTTATACCAAAGAAAATACAGAAACATTCAAGTTCAAATTGCCTATACATGAGCACTAAACAGATTCTAAATAATACTGAAACGGAGATAACTAGGAATTTGAAAAGAGCAAAGTTACACGAGCGTGTCCATATACCTAGGTTACCACAATGTAGGTTCGCCAGATACATTCTAATAAATAGTTCACAGAAGACTAGATCTGCAATGGACTAGAACAGTTATTTACAAAGCATTTTGGAATAATTAGGATAGGCGTTGGCTATATTGTGCATTCCACTGTGATTCGTCATGAATACCATATATTTTGAATAATAATGAGCAAATATTTTGAGCAGATCATTGATCTCTGTACTCCAAAAGTATTGTTTATTTTTAACTTTTATAGGTTTACACTTGACCGCCATTTCACTTGATGTTAAGCGACGATGCGGTCTACGATGGAGCGTGCTTACCTAGAAGAAACCGATTCACTCTCGATTTGAAAACACCAAGATTATAACCATCGGAAAAAACCCACTCAGGCAACTTATTTCACAGTCTAGAAGTTCTTATCACGAAAGTAGAGTCAAACCTCTTCGTTCGTGTCTTTGGAACATCAAACATGAAACAATGCCGCTTCTTCGAGCTACGATAGCATAAGCAACCATCCTATTTTATCTTCCCACTGCTGGAAATCAGGACAAGTTAATTACCCTCACAAGGAGAAAGTCAAGGTCGATTTATAACTTTATTATCGGATGACACACGTTGTCGCAGAATGTCTTTCCTCGAACAGTTTCCTCACATTTCTTTTTTTCACCAGTTAAGCCAGAGGTGAGAAACTGGTAAATCTGCACTTGGTAAAACCGGTACAGGCGGGGTTTTTTTTTTTTATATTTAATTTTTACAGCTCCACAGACTCCGGGGTCCGTGACCTTTGTCAATCGTTTTCTTTTTGTTACATGAATCTTGGGTTGGAGAAGAAAAGGAAATAGGGGAGAGTAGGGAAGATTTTCTTGCTAATTCTAGGACTATTTTATTTTCTAAGTCGCCTCCTCCCGGCTCAGCGCCTCCACCACGACTGCATTTCTATCCTTGATGGCCATCTGCAAATTGAACTCTCGGATGGTCTTCGGTGTTGCAGATAACGCTCGCCGCACGAACCGACCGATGGCGTCGTCGGTGTCGTCAGCGTAATATGTGAAGGTGTCACACGGGGGTGTGTCGTGAGATTGCGACGACCGCATGAGGCACGCTCTCGTGCAGCTTCGTGTTTGCCTTAGTTTTTATTGCGATTACCGACTCGTATGTTAGTGCCTGAGCTTCATGGATGGTAAGGATGCGTGACCCGGTGCCTGAACCATAACCCTGGTTTGTCAGGGTCTCCTTCTCCTCTTGAGTGTGAACTAAAAAGAGGGTGTTTGGTTGGGTGTTGGGTATTTGCGCTCCTTTATACCTTCTCTGCTCTAGGGACTTTATGCGAGGCGCCGAGGAATACATACCCGAGTATATTTCCCTCAGCGCATATGCGACGTCCATTGGGTTTCGATGTGTGCAGAGCAACTCCTGGCTGATCTTTGTTACCAGGTTCGGGCGGGGATACCTCATTTCGAAGAGATTTTCCCTATCGATATAAGGCAGTTGATTGACATCTCCGATGAGGACAATTTCGCCAGCTCCAGACAGGCGTGAGACCATTACAATGGCTCCGAAATGGTTCATGAGGGCTTCATCCACCATGAGGCGACTGAAACTCTCTTTTCCGAATCCATTTACGAGAGCAGAAGCCATAGTTCGCACCCTGGTTTTGACCAGGTTTCCAATGCGGTGCGATAGCTTTTCTCTTAGATCTTTTGCTGCCTCAGTTGTTGTGGTGATGATAGAGTCCTTGTCTACGTCGAAGTGTCTAATAACCCATGTTGTCTTTCCACATCCCGGAACACCATTGACCCATTGTATTCTTGGTACCTCCCAATTTTCCCAAGCCGCTGTGACACTTGAGTTCCCTTCGATAATTTTGGCCATCTCTAGGACCTTGTCGTCCAACATAATTTTGGTTCGAACTAGGAATTTGGATGATGTTACAGACTTTGAAAATATATAACACAGCCAACTAGCTTCCATAAACATCATTAACGACTTGTATGATCTTTTTTGCCAAAACAAAGAATATTGACGAAGGAAAAAAACCCCGTTGTTAATAAATAATAATAAATCCATGCCAAATGGAAAAATCAGAAAGTTCAGTCCTGACCTAAACTACATGTCTACAGTATGAATGTTTGGAGTAGTTATTTTAGCGTTTCACAGAACATAATTTGTAAAATTGAGGGTCAATACCCTCTATGCTAAAAGAGCTATAATCCCCGAGAATTACGTAATGTGTGTAATCTTGATTTGACATGTAACCAATCCTACACCATTTTTACCAATGGATCTAAAATGAACTCTACCGCTGGAGCAGCGTTCTATGATCCACAGGCAAACATTCGGGCAAAATTTCGAATAAATAAAAATATTTCCACTATGCACAGCGAATTGATAGCAATCGCAGAATCGTTGTCGTATCTGGCGGATCTGAGTGCTGAGCGATTTGTAATAATAACAGGATTCCAAAAGTGCACTGCAGCATTTGGCTCGTATAACCTCGACTTTTCGAGGATATCCGATTGCCTACTCTATATTGAATGGTATATACAAACTTACGACTAGCAACAAGTCTATCACAATCCAGTGGGTGCCCTCCCATGTAGGAATCGTCGGTAACGAGGAAGCAGATCGAGCCGCAAAGGAAGCCATTACAGATGGGATACCACTCAATTGCCTTCCAATTCATACTGAACTGATTAAAGATGTAAAAGAATTGTGCAGAAGTATATGGAAAGAGCATTTCGACGAGCGATCTCAATCTGTAGGTATTTGGTACAAGACGGTACAAAATGATATTCCTCGATACCCATGGTTTGACTCTATAGAGATGGAGAGGCAATGTGTGGTCGCTCTGCTCAGGCTTCGAACTGGTCACATTCCTGGCCATAAGTTTAAGCATCTGATGAAAATAGCAGAATCCCCACTGTGCTGCTACTGCGGAGTGGTGGAGGACGTGCAGCACGTGTTGCTGGAGTGTGAGCGGTTCGGGGTCCTTCGCGCGCGCTGCGACAGCTCCGCGGTGGGTGACTGCAACAGTGCGCTGGCTTGCCCGGCCTCCGCGCAGGCCAGGGCACTGCTGCTAACATACCTTCAATTTTACAAATTTTAAGTGCCCTTGTGGGACGTGTTAAGTTAAGAGAGCTAGTCGGGTATTAATTAAGGTTTTTATTATTGTTATTGTAAAAATATGTACATATATGATTTTACGGGGTGGCATTGTCTGTAAAGACAAAACCTCATAACTCAATAAAGATTTAAAAAAAACTAGCTTAATCAGCCGTTCAATTAACTGCTACTTGCTGTTTAGCTGTTTACTAAACAACACCGTTTAACTAGCGGCTGCAAAAACCGCCTTACCGATTTCGATTAGTTTTATATGGGACCGCCTTTGCAGTATTTTCTGCCAAACAAACTAATAATTAACAAAACCGATTTAGATAGAGCTATCGCGTTACAACATAGAATCAAATTGAGAACCTACTCCTGTTTTGAGAGCGGTAAAAAATATTAATAACGAAAGATTAAGTTAAGTTCACGTAATTTTATTAATAACTTTTATTGTTAACTAGTAATTATTAACTTTACGCCAAAATGCGATACGTTTTTAACTCTCAAAATATTTAAGTAAACATTCCGAATACACCGATGAATCTTTACATTTTTCCTAATGGAATGGAACTTATGATGAAGTATGTATGTATGTATGAAGTATGTATGTATGTAAGTAATACTCTGACATCATCATCATCACCATCAAAATCAGCATGTGTTCGTCCACAGCTCAACATAGGCCTTTCCCATAATACGCCACGCAGCCCGATCCTCGGTCTTACGCTTCCAGCCGTCTTTCGTATGTTATCACTCCAATATTTATCTCTACTGTCTCTATCAATACCTTCTACTTCCTTCCAAATCTAAATCCTGAGCATTTGTCAGCCAGTCTAAAAAATAACATAAATAACAAATAAATTGTTTTCAAATAGAACAGTTTCAATGCCACCAATCACAGGCGGCATGGTAGGAACGACATGAAGCAAAGATAAACATGTCCATTGCTAATTGGATTTACGCTAGATCCGGTCGACAAATTGGATCGGCGCACACGCATTTATTTGTTTCTCGAGAAAGCATCTATCTACGTTTGTTTTCTATCAAACGACAAATGGGTTTAATGTAATTGCAAAAGTGAGGCTTTTTTGGAGTTCATCTTCTGAGGTATAAGTTCCATATCATTGATACTTGGGTTGTACCAACGTTCCAACCAAAACTTCAGCCGTTATTTTCTGGGCAGTTAGAATTCGAGCTCAATTAATTCAATTTAGAGCTCGAGGCTCTGGAATCAATCGAGAAACGTGCCAAAAGGCTCATCATAGGCAATGATACTCTTGTGCGAAAAAGACTTAAAAAGTCTTGAACTTCGCCGCAAAATTACTAGCCTATCGGTATTTTATCGGATACATTTAGGAGAGTGCCCGACTGATCTGCATAACTTAATACCACCTTGCCCCTTTTTCTATCGGACTGCTCGTACTCGAGAAAGCGACATCGTTTCATGGTTGATATTCCAAAGACACGAACAAAGAGGTTTGACTCTACTTTTGTGATAAGAACGTCTAGGCTCTAGTTATAATCTTGGTGTCTTCAAGTCGAGAGTGAATCGGTTTCTTCTCGGTAAGCACGTTTCATCGTAGGCCGCATCGTCGCTTAACATCAGGCGAGATGGCGGTCAAGTATAAAAATATTCAAGTTAAAAAAAAAAAACTGGAAGCTAGAAGTAATTAGTTTTTAAATTCATCTTGAATGTCTTGTCCTTTTCAGGTTCGGTGTAGTAGTATTAACCTTTAAGATACACAGTACCAACTCTCTCTATAAATATTAACACGCATACCTAGCTCAAGGGTAAAATTTCCCACTGAATATTTTTAGTTTCCGTTCCCGTTATGTTTTCAAGATAAAATGTTTTTCCAGACTCTAATATAACTGTATTCCAAATTTCAGCCTGATCGGCTCATACGTTACGACTTGATTGAGTAACAAACATCAAAATTTTGCCATTTATAATATTACTAGCGGCCCATTCCGGCTGCGCTCGGATATTGTCATTTAAATTCTATTCATCGAAATAAAAAACTATCCTATCTCTCAAGTTGGACCAGACTGCTCACGGTGTGTCAATTTAATTTAAAATCGGTTAAGTAGTTTAGGAATCCATCGTGGACAAACATCGTGACAGGAGATTTATATATATTAAGATTAGGATTACTCCAAAACAAAATGATCAAACCAAACAAAGTTTTCAAAATGGCCGAACTAATATAAAAAATAAGGTCACTTATAATGCAAAAGCGAACTGTTTGCATACATTGCGATCGATATTAACATAAAGACACACAAAGTTGTCAGAACGATTGCTTCGACGCGAGATACGAATAGTTATAATTTAACACTGCTATAAACAGTTATAAGCACTCAGTTAAGTCTTAGGTCCGGGAAACTATGTAACTTTACGACAGTGATTAAAGTTAAGAACTTCGCCCTTTCCATCGACAAGACCAAAATGAATGAACCTTTGCAGTAGGTATTAAATATCAACAGATGTGTCTCGATGAGTCGATCAGAAAAAATGGTTGATTGAAAAAAAATATGTGCGATAAAGATTATTTCCGGAAAAGTCTCGACTTTGACACAGAATAGAAAATGCTCTATATTTACCTGCTTAAAAGCAATGATTGAAAAACTAATTTTTATGGCTGTATATTTGTTTATTAATATTCGTCACCAAATCACCATGATTAAAATTAGAAACTTGCAAGTTTTTTTTTCAGTTTTATTGTATTAACTATTTCCAATAATGCGGAGTATATAACTCCGCAGATCGTTTCATACACCTACACGTGTTTCAAATAAGTAAGGTGAAACGAACCAAAGCCAGTCGAGCGCAAAAATAACTAAACCAAGACCAAGTATTGGATCACCTATACTCACATAATAAGGTTCCATCTCTGTGTTCATCTATTTTAGAAACTCATAAATATAATACGAGGTTACTTTTGCTACGAGTTAGGACTTTATTAAAGTAGGTACTTATTGTTTTTAAAAAGTCTTAAACATAACCAACCAATGATGTAAAAATGTTAAACATGATAAAACGTACAGACCGATGAGTCTGTGGACGTAAAAATAGTAGGTACCTAATCTATAACGTTTTAACAATTCGAATTCAAAACGGTTCAGGGAAATTCGAGCAATCGGCGAAGATACACAAATTACCACTTTCTTGACAAGAGCATCTAGACTGTAAATTACGATGCCTAAGCAGTAATACCCTAATGGATGAGATCTGAATGTCCTGAAGTCTAAAGCAAATCGGTTTCCTCTAGGTAAGTTTCCTCATCAAAAATCACATCACTTACATCATCAGGCGAGACGAGAGTCGAGTGAAAACCTATTGTTGCTGAACAAAGATGTAACAAATTTAGACTCTCCTATTTTGTCGTCGTTTAAAGACATATTTCCTTTAGCAAAACTATAATCGAAAAAACAAAACAAAGCTCCAAAACTATAATAAAAAAACAAAGTCCCAAAGAATATATCTATGTATGTAAACCCTTCGGGACGGGTTCTGGAGTGGAGACCACGTTCGAGACGTCCCGTGGGGCGGCCTCCCGCTCGGTGGACCGACGACCTGAAGAGAGTGGCAGGAAGCGGATGGATGCGGAGAGCCGAGGACCGGATTTGGTGGCGAAACATTGAAAAGGCTTATGTTCAGTAGTGGATGACAACGGGCTGGTGATGATGATGATGATGTAAACCCTCTTCCTTTTTTTGAATCATTTAAAATATATTCCTTCCTTATAATTATATAATCTTAATCTTAACGTACAGAGGTGCTAAGCAACTGACCTTGCGCTACATCGCCACCACCCCGGGATATTGGTTGCCGGTGTAGTGACAGTAGTGAAATTGCAATCGTTGGCGCTGCTTGTTTTATTTACTGGTTATAGAGTCTTTACGTTAAGTAAATCGCACTGAGTGCGCGATTAGAATTGCTAGAATTGTGCGATAAATCAAGACTAAATACTTTGCGTACGTACGGGAAAGGTAGGAACAGTTATGTTGTGACTAGAGATGGCTTAAGTATTATAATAGCTAGCACTGCCCCGTGGTTTTAGCCGCGTGAATCACGCGTGAACCCGTTTTCATTATTTTCCCTGTATAGGTATGTCAACTTAATTTTTCTAATGGTAATGATAATCCGAAAAAAATGGCAGTCATAAGAACTGCCGATAGAAGTGAAAACTTATAACTCAAAATTTGATAGCTTACTTTGGAAACTGCACGTGTGTAACCGGAGGGCGTGGCCTGGGCATCATGGCATGGCCATCTAGAAATGCGTCAGCATTTCCTATTGGCTGATCCATTTCTAGACGGCTACGGCATGATGCCGAGGCCACGCCCTTTCAGCATTTGCCATGGCTGACGCATTTCTAAATGATCAATAGCCATGGTCCCGAGTTTACCCGAAGATTTCTTATCATACCCGAGCGTGATGCTACAATCCAATTCACAGCCCACGAAATATCTGTCTAGGCGCGCCTAAAGAAGTTTTCACTTCAAAAAAATTGGCAACAATGGTCACGGGCAGTTTTTCCGCGTCCATTCCATTATAGATTTTTCTTACGGTTTTAGTCTCACATTATTTTTTCCGTTCGGTCGCGCAGCAAAATCCCTATCACCTCTAAGCGGAGTAAGGAACTTCGTTCCAATAATCTTACTAATATTATAAAAGGTCAATGTTTGAATATTTGTTTGTTTGTGACTCAATCACGTTGTTACGTCTGAACGGATCGGGTTGAAATATAAAATACAGTAAAATTAAATTCTGGAATAACACAGACTACTTTTTAACAGGGGAAAATAACGGGAATGGGAACAAAACAGATACAACCGAGTAGTGGTAGGATTCTTAGGAGAGTCCGCCTGGGGAAGTAACCTTTGCCAGTTATTCTACCGCCAAGCAGTAATGTGCAAACATTACTGTGTTCCGGTATGAAGGGCAATTGTTTCCAGAGAAATTACAGGGCTTAGAGATATAACATTTTAGATCTCTGGGTGACGAGCGCAGTGCAGTGCTAGGTAATGATTTGGACGTTCATGTTCCAATAGCTGCATGTCACTGTGCTGTTATGTGGCAGGCATGTTTCTTACCATCAGGCACATGTCGTGTTCGTCTCATCACTCTTTGTTTAAAATAAAAAACAACCGGAGAAACGGCAGAAGGAGCTAGTGTAATTAAAACTTAAATATATTAATGAGACGAGCAAAATCTATTCCTAACGAAAATACAAACACATCTTGTAAACAGAGAAATCTCACGGCAATCTCGTAAAAGGCGTCTGTATTGTGTGATTGTGCTACGTATGTCCACAATGCTCGGTTTTAACTGTTTACTTACCTCCAAAGCCGTTACGCTCCGTTATGCTCCCAGTTCCAACTATAAAAGGACATTCCCAGCCTCACCTCGCACTTGACCTTTATTTTAGAGATCGGTGCTTTTATTGAAAAATTATGAAACGAAATTTCGCTATGAAAACTGACGCGGTATATTTAATTTATCTTTTTATTTCATTCGCTTGCTAGTCATGTGTGATATGGGTGGTTTGCACTGACAAGAAGCGGTTTGTTATTTTTGACACAGTTTAGTTATTTTAATTATTATTCTGTTGCATCGATTTCTTTATCAATCGAGGTCAATCGATATTTTTTGTGTCAGTGATTTTGTGAAACGGCACAGAAATATGTTACAGAAAACTTAAGCGGAACTAAAACGGAAGCGTGCGTTATTCGACCAAAACAATAAAAAAGTTATGGAGTGAGAGAGAGAAGCAAGATGGATGAAGCCATAAAGCTAACTTATTTTGCGTGAGGTTGTGCTGCCCACGTCTACGACGAGGTCGTACTGTCGGCCAACAAAGTGTGTGCGTGTGTGACTATAAAGAGATAGAAAAAATAAAAAGAAGAACGGATCATGTCAGATTCAGATGCATCATCATATGCGACTACTGTAAGGCCGCCATCGCCACTTGTGACCGAAGAGGTAGTTTAGACACGTTTGCTTACATGTTACATCTTAGGCTATGATTTTGATTAATATAAGGCAAATCACATCCAAATGGTAACTAAATAAAAAGTAGGAATGCAAGGATTATGACGAAACGGCTTAAAGTTCATCACTTTTGTTAGAATATCTCAAAAAACATTTCCATCCTTCTTGCCTTATTCAATACTATTTTCCCGATGGTTATAATCTTGGTGTCTTCAAATCGAGAGTGAATCGGTTTCTTCTAAGTAATCACGCTCCATCTTAGACCGTATCGTCGCTTAACATCGGCCGAGATGGCGGTCAAGTGTAAACCTATAAATGTTAAAAAAAAACTATCTTTCAGTCTAGCAAAAGACAGTTTGCACTATTCATGTTTATTTTTTCTCAATCAGCATGGAAAAGGAACCAAAGAAATCGCAGCATTGTACGGAACCATCCATGCATAAGTAGTGGCTGTCTCTATGGCAGTTTATTTTTAATCCCATTCGTGAAGCTCGTGCGAGCATGAATGGACCGTATAATTTTTATTTACCCTCACTCTCAAAGGAGACCCTCGATCAGATGGAGTTTACTTAGGAACGAAAGGACACTCTACTGGTTTACTCTTACAGCTTTGGAAAAACATTTGCTTATCCGACATAATGTTTCGGTAACTAGACGTAATTATTGGCCGCATTGTTTTCTTCTTTGAAGCTATTTGTATAAAACTAAAAATGGAAATGGTTTTCAATTCGCAAGGTCTCTATCGAAGTAATAGTTTTTTGTAGTTTCAGGACTCTTTGCAGAGTCCGCCTAGGGATGTACCAGACGTTTGCTAGATATTCTTCCGCCAAGCTTACCGTATTACAGTTCGAAAGGCAACGTACCTCTAGCTCTAGTTTAATCAATTACATGGATAATTTTAATTTTACCTCAAATTAAAAATCTATTATACTACGCCCTAAATCTTCTATTTAAATTGAGACATAACGAGCAAAACTTATGCTTGATAGTAGCTCTTTGACACGCTGGCTCCTAGAAATATAGAGCAGCAATGGGAACAATAAAGATCGTTTCTTAGCATCGTTTTGTTCTCGTTACCCGGACTTATAGTAATAATAATAATAAATATTGGTGGACAAATCACACACAACACCGTCTGACCCCAAACTAAGCAAAGCTTTTGTGATGGCAGTCAAATAGCTGATATAATACTTATATAGTTTTAAATACATACTTATTATACATAGAAACACCCAGACATAGTGCAAACATTTGAATTCATCACACAAATATTTGCACTGGGTGGGAATCGAACCCACGACCCTCGGCTTCGCAGGCAGAGGTACTACCAACTAAGCCACAAGGCCAGTCAAATAATACTACGTTAAATTTATTATAAATAATATGAATTTAGTAAATTAGGCCAGTAAATTTACACTACGTTATTTTTGGGAACATTAACGTTTTTTTTTAACAAATATTTTATGGGTAAACATGTTAAATCCTAGAGCACAATATAGCTCAACGACAGGCAAATTGTGGTCAAACGTAGCCCATTTTTGTTTAAAAAAACTAACTGTGCGTTTCATTAACACGTTTTTGTAATTAAATAAAACTTTCAAAATGTAACCGCGTTAGAAAACGAGCGATGTGTGCGTCATCTGGACAAACTGTTCTGGAGAAGTGTTATGGTCGCTTTACATGTTTATACGGTTTCATCTTGGCTTCTCTTTGTTTTACAAACTCACTAAACATATTTGAACGCTGACTGTGTTGAAGTAAGCTTTTACTGTGATTTATACAAAAATAACTGTAATCTGCGATGCATCAGTGTAAATCCGGTATTTACTTAAAATTACAAGACTGAATTTTAAAAACAAGAATTCCTTGCCAAATTTTCAAAGTCTAATAAAGCGACAATATTACCACCAAAGCAGTTCCAAATTAAAGAGATAATTAGCAATTAAAGAAAACAATCTTAATTTCTTTACAACCGGGTTACTGCGTACGTTTGTTATTTTTCTTAAATAGGTAATCAAAAAGTTCTCAAAAGATAGGAGATACTGTAGGTATTGATTTTACAAACACATCAAAATGACGAAATTTAATACACCTTATGCCTTTAAAATAAGCAGTATATTTGAACGGTTTCCGACGCTGATTATATGCTCGTAAATGTACTGCTCAGTCAAATTTATTAGGTATTGAATTTATACAGTTTTCAGGCCGACGAAAACACTTTTACAACATAGAAGATATAAACTTTCACTGGTTCGAGGAAATATTCTGTTGCTAATTTAGTATCTGATGACGTGCACTAATTAGCTGAAGCAATTTATGTTCGCGACATTATTAAAAGTTCATGAAATTCACGGAACTCAAAGGTAGTTACGCGTATTACATACAAATAGTATCCCGCGGTTTCAGTTAATTTTTCTGAGATAAATAGTCTACGTATTATTCTAGATTTTTATTCATCTATGTATCTAATTTCACTTAGATCCCTTAGATTAGTAATTTTACTGGATAGAGTAGTAACACACATCGATACATGCCAACGTTGGTATGTCTTGTATTAGTAGAATGATGTGATATTTGTACTTGGTGTTTTGTGCAATGGAAGTGAATTTAGTATAAAGTGTTGTGACAAAAATCCCGACCTACGTGTTTAGAAAGAAGTTCCTTAAATCTGACCGACGATCAGTCTAACCTGTGGTTCAGTTGGTAAAGAGTCTGCCCACAGAACCGTTCGTATAGTTTCGATTATAAATGATAAACTAGCAGCCCCTCGCGGTGTTACCCGCGAAGTTCCCATTCCCATTGTTCCCGTTGTTTTTCCGGGATAAAAAGTGGTTTATGTCTTCTTCCAGACTATAATCTATGTGTGATCCAAATTTCAGCCCGATCCGTTCATACGTTAGGACGTGATTGAGCAACAAACATCTAAACATCCAAATATCCAAACATCCATACATTGACATTTATAATATTATATATATTATATTATATTAGTAGGATAGTAGGATGTTTATGATCAATACGGATATTTGTTCTATAGCGTTTTGTTTTCATGCATCGTACATCGTAAGTATTGTATTAACAGTTGTGTCATCATAATTTCAGCTCTATAGCTCCCATGGAAAAAACAATCTTTGATTACTTTGAGGCTTAGATAGTATTCATTGTGCAAGGAATGCCCTTTTCTCACTATTAGCAACTAGAATCGTAAGAAAATTTGGTAATGCATTCAAAAATAATTATTCGTTAAGATCGAGAAGTTTTTTTGCTAATACAAAGCGTAAAACCTACAGTAATTATTCAAAGTGACAGTGTCTTATCTTATCTTATACCTTTAAACGAGCAATTCTTGTACCTATATAAATATGTATATATATATAGAATCTGAATCCCGGAAACGGCTCGACGGATTTTCATGAAATTATGTATGCAGGGGATTTCGGGGACGATAATTTGATCTAACTAGGTCTTATTTAAAAAAAACGCATATTATGCGCGTTTTTAGACAATGAAAAACTGTCACATTAGACATTAGAATGTGAAGGTAAATTTCGCCGCGTGACGTGACAGCATAATTAGCTCAGACGGGAAGTCGGGCGCTCATTCATAGCGGTCACGAATTAGTAGCTCCGGGTTCGAATCCAGACGGGTTCTCTTTTTTTTTTCAATTTGTTTTTTTTTTTAAGAAAATCTATTTCTTGTAGTCTTTTATCCGTAGGTATCTAAGTATATCTTATACCTTTAAACGAGCAATTCTTGTACCTACATAAATATGTATATATATATAGAATCTGAATCTCGGAAACGGCTCGACGGATTTTCATGAAATTATGTATGCAGGGGGTTTCGGGGACGATAATTCGATCTAACTAGGTCTTATTTTAAAAAAAACGTATATTATGCGCGTTTTTAGACAATGAAAAACTGTCACATTAGACATTAGAATGTGAAGGTAAATTTCGCCGCGTGACGTGACAGCATAATTAGCTCAGACGGGAAGTCGGGCGCTCATTCATAGCGGTCACGAATTAGTAGCTCCGGGTTCGAATCCAGACGGGTTCCCTTATTTTTTCAATTTGTTTTTTTTTTAAGAAAATCTATTTCTTGTAGTCTTTTATCTGTAGGTATCTAAGTATATTTAGTATTTAAACCGAACAAAGCTCGGTCACCCAGGTACTATTATCTGACTATTTGACTACCTCAGAGCTCAGAGTATGGAACTCAGATAGATGGTATAATGTAGGTACATTTAAAAAAAATCTTTTATAGCACATTTTTTACACTTGACCGCCATTTCACCTGATGTTAAGCGACGATGTCGTCTACGATGGAGCGTGTTTACCTAGAAGAAACCGATTCACTCTCGATTTGAAAACACAAAGATTGTAACCATCGAGAAAAACCCACTCAGGCAACGTATTCCACGGCCTAGACGTTATTATCACAAAAATCACAAAAGTAGAGTCAAATCTTTTCGTGCGTGTCTTTGGAACATCAACCATGAAATAATATCGCTTTTTCAAGCTACGAGCATTTCGATAGAAAAAAGGGCAAGGTGGTATTAGATCATGCAAATCAGAAGCACACTCTCCGAAGTGTATCCGATAAAAAACCCGAGAGGCTAGCAATTAAGTCATAAGTCTAAATACATAGTTATTATATCCCACAACGTAGTGGGTACTCATGTCTTTTTTTTATCGCTTATAGGTTTGCATTTGAATGCCATTTGTTTCAGTTAAGCGACAATCCGGCCCGTGATGAAACACGCTAACTAGGTACACGAACGAAAACGCACTCACTCTATACTTAGAGAAGGGTGTCTTCAAGATTACGACTGTCACCGTAAAATTATAAATATCGTCAGTTCATACTCTAACATCAATAGATTATAAATTAGCCTAACTTATCGTAGGTTTATAGTCTCGCGTTTTATGGTAGGGGAGCCCACGATGCTAAATGGGGAGTTACTCGAGCGTCATAGAGACCTATTGGATTGCAAAGCTAAGGTACCTAATAACAAGATTTAAAAAAAAACCTTTTCATCAGTGGGGGGTGCCGCTATAGAATATCAAATGCGAAAAATTTGCTTTATGAGCTAATTAGCTATTAATTTTGTTACTTCGGCTTGTGGAATCCTTAGATATTATAGTTTACGTTATCATTGAATTATTTTCTTTTAAATAAAATAGCCACGCTTTAGAATATAGAGATGACCTTTTAAAAACTCTGTAGCCCTCTACTTTCTTTGCGTTACTGTAGAATTATCAGATTAGTGGAATATACACTTTTTAGCATGTAATTAACTCGCCCTATCTTAGTCTGACGAGCTCGAGAATTTCTGATGATCAAAAATATTTTTTTCTTAATCGGCCTTATTTATGGGGCTCATATTTGGTTAAGATACTTAGCCGGGGGTACAAGTTCCAACTGTATATTAATCTGCCGCGCTAGAGTAAATCCCGAAATCCCCTCTTGGGCTCCCCTACCATTATTGTAAGGGTGTGTTTGACAGTGTTTGATCACTCAAACAACGCATTACAAAGTTGAGATGTTCTCAAACATTGAGAGTCAAAAGAGAGCGTGTCGAAAAAGTTGAGAGCCAATTCGTTCGAATGTTTGGAACATCAACCATGAAATGCTATCTCGTTCTAAAGCTACGATCATTCTGGTAGAAAAAAGGTCAAAGTGATATTAATTATGCCAATCAGCTGCACATTCTTCGAAATGTATCCGACTTGCACATTCCGAACTAAAACAAAGTCAACTTACCATAACAAGGTATTCCATAAAAATCGCCTTCCTTTCCCCATTTTACAGTCACTGTTTCCTGTCTTCCAATCTGAACTTGTCTTTTTTCATCTTAAAAACAAACTTTTCTTATTAACTTCTGAGTTTATGTCATAATGTGAAGGTAGGCCATCGTTTTACGGGATCACGTCACTCCACACTTGATTTTCGGCATAGCAAAGACCAATCCAGTTTCATTTTCACTTATTTCCTGTAACAAAAAATTATTTAAAATGTATTATTTGCGAAATTATCTAACAACTTATTTTTCTCTGCTATCTGGCTCCCATCTCCCTAGTAAAAGCCACAGATTACAGAAATGTACAAGGACAGTCTATTAAATCATTTTCGTTTCTCCAAAGATCAAAAGCACAGAACGAATAGTAGTATTTCTTTATACTGTAGCTTGCGGCTAGATGGTGTTGTGGGTGAAATGTCCACTAATATTTATTACTAGCTGTTACCCGCGACTTCGTCCGCGCGAAATGAATACTGAGGTAACTCAGGCAGTACCTATTTGCATACCCAGACACATACACGGTTACTAAAAACAGCTTATAATAAAACAATTAATACCATTTCATGAAAATCGGTTCAGTTGTTTACGTTTGAAAGCATAAGAGACATTCGTCCCCCATTCTTACTCCAATTTCATCCCCATACAGTTCGAAATTACGAAATTCATCCCCATTTCAACCCCAATTTTACCCCCGTGAAATTACAAAATTGATAGAATAAACATTTAATTGCTTCGTGCCAACTTTGAAAATGACGAATGTTCATACAACCATTCATCCCTTGTTTCATCCTCTTAGGGGTTGAATTTCGCAAAACCCCGTCTTAGCGAGCGCCTACGTGCTAAAAGGGACCTCCATGCAAAATTTCAGATTCCTAGCATTTGTAGTTTCTGAGATTCCTTGATGAGTGACCTTTCGCTTTTATATATATACTAGCTTTACCCGCGACTTCGTCCGCGCGAAATAAATACTAAAATAACTCAGGCAGTACCTATTTGTATACCCAGACACATTTACGATTATAATAAAACAATTTTATGCAATTTCATCAAAAGCGGATCAGGAATCGGAAAAAGCAATTTCGAAAAAAATTCGCGACTTTCCTGCCTTTGTTCTACTTTGTTTCGTCCGATATAACATTGTTTGACGTTTAAATGTTCTAAACCTATTCTAAATAACCTACTCGAAATAAAATCGCGACTTTCCAACCCCGATTCTACTTAGATCCGTCGTTTTGTCCGTTTAAATGTTCTAAGCATACTCTAATTAGAGTATGCTTGTAAATATGTAAATGTTAATGTTTAGGTGTGAAAGCGTAAGAGACATTCGTCCTCCATTTCAACTCCAATTTCATCCCTATACAGTTCGAAATCGCAAAATTGCTAGAACAAATATTTATTTGCTTCGTGTCAAGTGTCAATAAGTATACAGAGTTTCATGGATTTATCTTCAACGGTTGGGAACTTCCATATTGACACTCATCATCCCCCATTTCAAACCCAATTTCATCCCCGTACAGTTCGAAATTACAAAATTGCTAAAACAAACATTCGTTTGCTTCGTGTCAAGTGGCTATATCTTTCAGAGTGTCTTGGTTTTATCTTTAACGGTTGGGGACTTTCATATTGGATTTCATATGGATTCATCCCCCATTTCAACCCCAATTTCATCCCCGTACAGTTCGAAATTACGAAATTGATAGAACAAACATTCGTTTGCTTTGTGTCAAGTGTATCTATATAAAAAGTTTCATGGTTTTATCTTCAACGATTGGGAAATTCCATATTGTCATTCATCCCCCATTACAACCCCAATTTCATCCCCGTACAGTTCGAAATTACAAAATTGCTACAACAAACATTTGTTTGTTCCGTGTCAAGTACCTATATACAGAACTTCATGGTTTTATCTTCAACGATTCAGAGCTTCCAAATATACTTTCATCCCCCACTTCAATCCCAATTTCATCCCTATGCAGTTCGAAATTACAAAATTGCCAGAACAAACATTCGTTTGCTTCGTGCCAAGTGTCTACATACAGAGTTTCATGGTTTTATCTTCAACGGTTGGGAACTTCCATATTGACATTCATCCCCCATTTCAACCCCAATTACATCCCCGTACAGTTCGAAATTACAAAATTGCTAGAACAAATATTCGTTTGCATCTTGTCAAGTGTCTATATAAGTACATAGTTTTATCTTCAACGGTTGGGAACTTCCATATTGATATTCATCCCCCATTTCAACCCCAATTTCACCCCTGTACAGATCGAAATTACAAAATTTATAGAACAAACATTTAACTGCTTCGTGTTAAGTGTCTATTTATAAAATTTGATAGCTTTGAAAATTACAAATTTTCATACAACCGTTCATCCCTTGTTTCACCCTCTTAGGGGTTGAATTTCGCAAAACCCCGTCTTAGCGAGCACCTACGTGCTAAAATGGACCTCCATGCAAAATTTCAGATTCCTAGCATTTGTAGTTTCTGAGATTCCTTGATGAGTGACCTTTCGCTTTTATATATATAGATATATATATATATATAATACTAGCGGCCCGTTCCGGCTTCGCTCGGACATAACCTAAACACTGCCTGCAGCGCCATCTGCCGGGCTTATTTGTGAATTTAAACCATCTTCGAATACACACACAAAAAAAACATTCAAATCGTCGTTTAGGAGTTCACTGTCAAATGATTAAATTACTAAAATGGCTATAAAAAAACAGGGGTTGGTGATAAAAGGGTAAAAATTTAGGGTTGTATGTATTTCATAACGCCACATTATAAAAACAAAAAAATTTGACCAAAAATTAAAAAAAATATATTTGGGGTGAACAACCCCTAATACTCAGAGGTATGAAAAATAGCTAGTAGCCGATTCTCAGACCTACTGAATATGCATATAAAATTTGGTAAAAATCAGTAAAGCCGTTTCGGAGGAGTAAGGAAACAAACACTGTGACACGAGAATTTTATATATAAGATATATATATTATTTTATATTATTATTTGACTGGCCTCGTGGCTTAATTGGAAGTAGCTCTGCCTGCGAAGCCGAGGGTCGTGGGTTCGATTCCCACCCAGTGCAAATATTTGTGTGATGAATTCAAATGTTTGCACTGTGTCTGGGTGTTTCTATGTATAATAAGTATGTATTTAAAACTATATGTACAAGTATTATATCAGCTATCTGGCCGCCATCATACGAGCTTGGCTTAGTTTGGGGTCAGATGGTGTTGTGCGTGAATTGTCCATCAATATTTATATTGAATTTTATTTATTTTATTTATTTATTACTTGCCATGAAGGTAATTTTGAAGTTATACTTTTGGATGCGTTAGACAAAAATAAATGCGTGTTTTTTACGATGCGCGTACACACCGTCACGAAAACCTGACACCCTAAAGTTATTTAGTAAACATTGTAACTAACTTTAAGTTTTGAATGATTTTTTTAACGAGGATATGTTTGCACTTGACCGCCATCCCGCCTGACGTAAGGTGACAATACAATCTACGATGGGGCGTACTTCCCAAAAATAAAAAGACTCACTCGCGATTCAAAGACATCAATCAATATTGTAACCATCGGGAAAACCCACTCAGGCGACATGTACCACAGCCTTGACGTTCTTAGTACGAAAGTTAAGTCAAACAACCCCGTTTAAGTCTCTGGAAGGTCAACCATGAAACGATGTTGCCTTTTCGAGCTACGAGCCGTACGACAGAACAAAAGGCCAAGTGATATTAGTTCATGCAGATGAACTGGGCATTCTCCGAAACTTTCTGGCGATATTCAAGGCTCTGAAATCTTTTTCGAACAAAGTAGGTATCGATGTCTATGTACCTTTTGGCACGTCTCTCGATCGATTCCAATGCTTTCAAGTTGATACTTAACCGACCCATTCCAAAGGCGCAAAGTTATCTTTTTGCTATTTATTTAGTTTTTTTGTAATATAGAGTAACAAGACGACCAGGACATGTCCCCGATGGTAAGCACAGTGACACGCAGCTATTAAAACATGAAGAGTCCAAATCATTATCTAGCACCGCACCGCACGACGCTTCATCTCTTAGCCCAGTAATTTCTCTGGAAACGTTGCCCTTCGAACCAGAACACAGTAATGTTTGCACATTACTGCTAGACGATAGAATGACTGGCAAAGGTATCAAATTTCAAATCCCTACGAAGAAACATTTTAGCTTTAAACTACAGCCTACGATATTTCACACAATATCCCTGAAATTCTACGCGGAAGGGGTCCAATATCAGTTTCAACATTTTAGGGAAACTAAATTATGTTTTACGACTTTTTTACATTGTTTACAACCTCATCCCACGCAGATTCTAGACTAAGATTTTATTAGTAGACTCATAAGCTAGGCGCTTAATTAGTTTTATGACTATGATGACACAACTGCTTCCGCTTAGGGAGTGAAAAATATTTTTACTGTAGATTTATTCCTAGCTTTACTACTGGATGTAATAGTAAAATCTTACTATGACTAATGGCAAATGTATTTGTATTCTTTCTTATTGGGCAATAATTTGGAGCTAGTTAGTGTTGTATGAGGAATGTTCAACAATATTAGGTATTTACTGAAGTAAAAAGTTCTAATTAGCCCCAAGGAACACTTTTTGGGAAATACGACACATCAACACTTCAATAAAAAATTAAACTATAAATCAATTTTCACTTTTTGTTGACATTTTAAGAACCACTGAACTGAACTATGATCTACCAAACAAAAAAAAGAACCATCAAAGCCAATTCACAATAGGTGACGCTATCGCGTAACATACATACATACAGAAAAACAAACATGCAACCGAATTGAGAAACTCCTTTTTTGAAAGCCAGTTAAAAAAATAATGGAACTCGCGACTCTGCTACCGTTACCGGCTATTACACCATTTTCTGTAGTGGGTCACTGTGCCGAGCTACTGAGCTTTATCTTACTATCAGTACAAACAGACACGGAGATAATTCATACGCTCTGCAGCATAGTGTCTCATCTCTACTTCTTCCTTATTGTCGACCTTGGCTTAACTTTTTTTTAAGTAGGTACTTAAATATCTAAAAATATCATACCTTATTTTATTATTTTCAAATAAAAAGAAGCGCAAAGTGATTGTTTATTATTTCCCATTTAAATTTAATTTAAAGCCTCTGTTGTATAGTCGTTGTGATTACTCGTTATAGGTTGCACTTGACCGTTGTTTTTCCTGATGATGTTTTGAATTAAATTGAGATAAAGTTTAACAGCATCTAACATAAAAACGAAAGACTCACATATTTAGTTTTATGTATCTACACTTTCTTATTTCAGGAGCTACCGAAAGTTACTTTAAAAAGGAATACTATTAAAATAAATCATAGTTTTTCAGAAAACTCACCCAATTTTTTCTATATCTATTTCCCGCGGATTAAAATCAAATTTGAAAAAAGAAACTATTCACTTTTTTATTCCAACCGTCCAGTTAAAGAATAGCTAAATGAATTCGCAGAAAAAAGTTTTGAAAACAAAATATTGTTCTGAATTTGAATTTCCAATTCCCGCGTACTTCGAAAAGCAGGGAGTGACGGGCATGCGCGTTGCCCGTACGCCCGAACGTATTGCTTTTAGCGGACTGGACATTGGACGCTTCCATGGCTACTATAATGGAGAGGAAAGTACATTAGTGCTAGGAAATAGCCATCCCTAGGAAGGGAAATAACAATAAAATATAAAATGAAATACCCAATCGTCACACGATTAAACGTAACAAATAATTAGAAAAAAAGCTGTCTTCGTAAACGTAAAAAAAATTGGGAAGGGTACGTTCAAAAAGGTTAGAATGTGCTCTTATTTTTTTCGAAGGTCTTTAACAGACCATAAAATAAATAGTCAAATTGAGCACCAATAAAACATGCAATAAAGATCAATATCGCGAATCGATCGCGTCTAGGAATTGGAAAAAGTCGTATTTCATCCAATTGGTGAGACATTTATGGCGACATGTATCAAGTATTGCCTGTTTCGTTGACCGCGACACATGTTTGTGGTTGACAACAATGTAATAAGGTATTTAGCATATCATAACATTAAACATAGCTACTTAAAAAGATTACTGGCTGAACTCCTTGGTTGGAATAGTAGATTTACATACTTAGTGTTTTTTTTAATGTTTTATACACTTTAAACAACTTTCTTTTACATTTTATGGAATAGGTACTAGAAGCACCCCGTGTTTCATCCGTGTAATTCCCAAACCCGCTATTTTCCTGGAATTTCAAATAGTCTATGTGCTATTCCAGACGGTACCAATCTTCGTACCAAATTTCGTCCAAATCCCTTCAGTAGTTTTGCGTGAGAGAGGAACAATTCATGTTTTATCAATCATCGGATCCATACTTTCTTACCAACTTTCACGTTTATGATATTAGTAGGATTCACTTTTTAAATAAATACACGGTTAACTCACGTTTGATATAGTCAGTTCAGTCCGACTAAAGTTTCGATCGCGTCCGGCGATCTTTTTCAAGGAGAGTGCGCGTGCGTGTTCGCTGCTCATTTAGCACTTGTTAATGGAGTTTAGGATTCACTTGGTGCAATAAATTGCACCGAAATATCGGGCATAGGCGCCGCCAAATCACCATGGCTATGATTACGTAATTAATTATATTAAAATTTTTGAAAACTTTCCCGCCTTAAAATGTGTTAATTGGATCTCATTGTTGAAGTGGCAACTTATTTAGCTGCATTGAACACTTTTTCGTAGGGGAAAACCTTTGGGGTTCGCATCACTGACATGTGTAATCCTGCTAATATTATAAATACGAAAGTATTGATATAATAACAGTACAATTGTAATAAAGTCATTACAATTGTAATAAAAACATATTAAACCTACTCGTATAATGCTGGACAGTTCTCTGTACGATCATTATTAAAATACAGTGAAGTGGACATCATTTCAAACTTTGAAAATGTACCTATACAATCTGTATGCTCTTTCTTTTGTTCTTATTTTTTATTGATTGACGTGTTAATTGTCCAGTTATGAGTTAAGTTCTTTGACTTTAACACATCTCATGACTTTGACACAACAATACTTTTGATCGGGAAACCACAACAAAAATAAAAATTACGCAGGTAAAATCGGGGGTGCTGCTAGTAGAAGATAAAAGTATCCAAGTGTATATGTATGTATGCATCTTAATGTTAATGTATAGTGTAGTAGTATACTTTTCACATTCTTAGTCCGAGATCCGAGAGCTCCCAGACGTCACCTATTTTCTGATGAATAAAATGTGGACGATTGAATAGAGTTAGTAAGTACTAAAAACACATGCTTACTCGCTAACTTGCTTCGACGGCCAATTTTGAGATATGGGGTAATGAAGGTACATACAAACATTACTTACTTTACGTATTTTCTAATAAAAGTGATTTTCACGTATGTTGTAGGGAACGTCCTTAAAAATAAGGTTCCAATACTCCCAGACACTTTCCGTCAGCCGTTTTGCTTAACAACTCCAAAATAATAATTTAACTTCACTTAAATTCTCATGCTCCATTTGTAAATATGTTCGTTAGACAACTATTTTGTTGCTTTTTCCAATCAGATAGACCAGTCTAAGGGGGCAATTATCCCCTAAACTCAACTATGTCCTATGGGTAAGAGCGGGAGACTGAGTGAGACATTTATTAGGAAATATTGACTTAAAATTGAGTTTAGGGGATGATTGGCCCCTTAGATTGGCCTGTCTTATTGGAAAAAGCTTTAAAATAGTTGTCTGACGAACATATTTACAAATGGAGCATGAGAATTTAAGTGAAGTTAAATTATTATTTTGGAGTTGTTAAGCAAAACGGCCGACGGAAAGTGTCTGGGAGCATTTGGGACCTTGTTTTAAGGATATTGCCTACAACATACGTGAAAATCACTTATTAGAAAATACGTTAAGTAAGTAATGTTTGTGTGTACCTTCATTACCCCATATCTCAAAATTGGCCGTCCAAACAAGTTAGCGAGCAAGCATGTGTTCTTAGTACATACTAACTCTACGCAATCGTTCACATTTCATTCATCAGAAAATAGGTGACGTCTGGCAGCTCTGGGATCTTACTCTATAAGGTAGCGGTTCGCGCCGCGACCGCGACGCGAGACCGCGACCGGAGACCGCGACCCGAGACCAACACAGGCACTTGACACTATGGAATTGTATGGGCGCCAGTTCGCGCCGCGACCGCGACACGAGACCGCGACGCGAGACCGAGACGCGAGACCGCGACAGGCACTTGACATTATGGAATTGTATGGACCCCAGTTCGCGCGCGCGACCGCGACACGAGACCGAGACCGGAGACCGAGACGCGAGACCGCGACAGGCACTTGACATTATGGAATTGTATGGGCGCCAGTTCGCGCCGCGACCGCGACACGAGACCGAGACCGGAGACCACGACAACACTTGACATTATAGCTTTGTATGGGTGCCAGTTCGCACCGCGACCGCGACACGAGACCGCGACACGAGACCGCGACCGGAGACCGCGACAGGTACTTGACACTATGGAATTGTATGGGAGCCAGTTCGCGCCGCGACCGCGACACGAGACCGAGACCGGAGACCGCGACCGGAGACCACAACAGGCACTTGACATTATGGAATTGTATGGGCACCAGTTCGCACGCGCGACCGAGACCGGAGACCGAGACGCGAGACCGGAGACATCGAGACGGTCGCCGCCCCGGTCAAGTAGTGTCTCGTGTCGCGCTGGAAAAGCATGCGTGTTGTATCCAGTCGATACACCGCTGATTACGCTAGGACAAAAGCTTATTAAAAATACTTTTTGTCAACGTCGCATCGTCAGAGGCATATTTTTAACCGACTTCCTAAAAGGAGGATGTTATACATTCGACCACCGTTTTTAGGGTTCCGTACCCAAAGAGTAAAAACGGAACCCTATTACTGAGACTTGGCTGTCCGTCCGTCTGTCACCAAGACTGTCTGTTTGTATCTCAAGAACGGTGATAGCTAGACAGTTGAAATTTTCACAGATGATGTATTTCTATTGCCGCTATAACAACAAATACTAAAAATAAAATAAAATAAATATTTAACGGGGGCTCCCATACAACAATTAATTTGTTTTTTTTTACAGTTTCTTGCTCGATTAGTCCGTTCCAAAATAAACTAGATGGCGCCACTAGTACACCAAAACTCGCATTCGACCTCGTCGTTAAAATCGTAAGCTTAAATCAAAATTTTACAAAAACTTGTGCATGAAAGCCTGTCTGTAGTAACTGCGATGATTTATGTATACGGAATTCAAATAAACGGCGAAAACCTCTGGATTTTGAAAGTACCTACGTTTCCCGCCAAACCGCATAAATAAGTTTGGTGGTTTTCAAATTATGTGCTTGAGTCAAAGTCCAAAGGATCAGTGAGCTTCAAGCTTAGACTTATCGAGCAGTTACTAAAAATGACTAGTTTTTCTAACGAAAATTGTAAAGCGCTGATTGAGCTAATCAGACAGCACCCCTTGATATACGATTCACAACTAGACTCCCACAGGGACGAAAATCTGAAGGACAACATTTGGAGGAGTATAGGTGAAACCACAGAAATCTAAATACTTATTATTTAGATTTCTGTGGGTGAAACCTTAAATAAAATAGGTGTGTTTTTTTAAATTTATTTATTCTGCATAGACATACGCACATACTACTTAACATAGATGGAATCAACTTAGGCAAGCCGTGTGACACGTTGTATTTGCGATTCTACGGCTCCTTGCTGTGGCGTAAAGAAATCGGTTAATTTTGCTCTAATGTCTAGTCCGTTGCTATTCGAAAACCCTCCGGTTCCACGTAATGAAACTAAATTTGAAGGTAAATTTTCTTCTTGATTCCATCGATGTACGGGCATTTGAGTGTATTCCAAAAATCCGTCTCTTAATAGGTTATGCAAACAACAGGCAACTAAGATCATATCTGTGCATGTTTCTTGTGCTATGCCAATAGGGGTGTAAAATATTCTAAACGCCTGAGACAGCAAACCGAACACGTTTTCCGATACTCGTCTAGCACGACAAAGGCGATAGTTAAATATTTCTTTGCTTAAATCGTTTTGGCGACTTGTCTAGAGTAACTAAATGCTTCATCTTCAACTAAAAAATGTGGTAATATTAAGTTCGAATTCGGTAGATTTTTTGATTCTGGAAAATTAAATTATTTTTTCATGATTTTTTTCCCATTTCCGACTTTTGAAATATTCCACTATCTCCTTCTTTGCCGTAAGAGCCAACGTCTACGTCGTCTACTGAACTTGTAATGATGGTCTACAATAGCCAGGAGAACAATCGAGTAAAATTCCTTATAATTAAAATATAACGATCCACTGTTTTCAGGGGCCCTTATTCTGACGTGTTTTCCGTCAATAGCGCCTGTGCAATAGGGTACAATCCTCAAAAAAAACTAAGTAGCCCGTTAGTTAGATTGCCAAAAAATATTGTACACGTATTTTTTTTTGTTTCACAAACAAAAAAATACGAAGATACAGAGCTTCGAAGTTTCGTGTGACGTCACTTGTGAGTACGATTTTTACTCACGAGTGACGTCGCGACCCCCCACTCTCGAAGTTTGATGGTCTATATCTTTGACGATTTTTAATATTATGAAAAAACAAAAAATACGTGTCCAATATTTTTCCATGATCAAGCAGACGGACTAATTAGGATGGTGTATTTTTACCCAGTCCCTATTGTGGAATTGCCATTTATCCCAAAAGCCTTTAGATATCAACCTAAAGTCACTTTCTTTTGGCATAGGCACTAAAATTGGCACTAAAACAATCTTCAAATGTTTCAACACCTCTTTGACTATTTGAGAAATGTAACAAGGTGATTGATATACGAAATGCGAATGATAGCGACGCATAATATGTTGCTCCATTTGCCAATAACCGGAAAAAGTGTGTGCATAACAGCAGAAGTGAAAACTAAAATAAGAAATAACTATTAGATACTTTTTAATTATTTAACAAATAAAAATGAATGCATATTATAATAGGGTGGGGGCGGAGTGGAGTTGAGTATGCAACCAGTATGAGGACCAAACGGTGTATCGGTGTACGGTTTTGGACTCAAAAAAGCATGCAGATAATGATTTTAGATTTTTTTTCACCCGTGCGAAGCCGGCGCGGGTCGCTAGTTAATCATAATAATCATTTGATATTGTGTCTAAAACAGTTATTGAAGTGAAAACTTCTTTAGGCGCACCTAGACAGATATTTCGTGGGTTGTGAATTGGATTCTAGCATCATGCTCGGGTCTGATAAGAAATCTTCGGGTAAACTCGGGACCATGGCTATTGCCCATTTAGAAATGCGTCAGCCAATAGATGGCCATGCCATGATGGCCAGGCCACGCCCTCCGGTTACACCCGTGTAGTTTCCAAAGTAAGCTATCAAATTCTGAGTTATTAGTTTTCACTTCTATCGGCAGTTCCTGTGACTGCCAATTTTTTATAATGATACCAAAGCATGTCTTCACTTCATGTTTGGGGCACCCCCTGTAAAAAATGGACCAATACACCTCCTGGCAACATCCAGAATCATAATTTGAGAGAGAGTTTCAGAGTTCAAAACCGTACACCGAATGCGGTCCTCATATTACGCATACTCAAGTCTATTCCACGCCTGCCTATAAATTAAACAATCTCTAAACGAGCAATTCTTGTATATTTAGATTTATATAGAATCTGAATCTCGGAAACGGCTCGAACGATTTTCATGAAATTATGTGAGCAGGGGGTTTCGGGGACGGTAAATCGATCTAGCTAGATTGCATTGTTAAAAAATGACATTTTATATGCTTTTTCAAACAATTAAAGACTCCTAGAATATCATTAGAATACGATAACAAATTTCGCCACTATGTTCAAAGGTTAAATGGCTCAAGCGGTAAAACTCCGCCCTCGGTATCAAGGGACCGCGGTTCGAATCCTGATGATTACTTCTCATTTTTAGGGTTCCGTAAAACGTAAAAACGGAACCCTTATAGATTCGTCATGTCTGTCTGTCTGTCTGTCTGTCCGTCCGTATGTCACAGCCACTTTTTGCCGAAACTATGAGAACTACACTGTTGCAACTTGGTAAGTAGATGTATTCTGTAAACCGAATTAAGATTTGAACAAAAAAAAAAAAAAAAAGAAAAACTAGGGTTGTCCCCCATACCGAGAACCGAGTTTTTTTCATCGTACCTACACGTGTGGGGCGTCTATCGATAGGTCTTCAAAAATGATATTGAGGGTTCTAAAATCATTTTCGTATACACTGAATAGTTTGCCCGAGACACACTTCCAAAGTGGTAAAATGTGTGTCCCCGCCCCTCTAACTTCTAAAGTAAGATAATGAAAAATCTAAAAAAAATATGTGATGTACATTACCATGTAAACTACCAACGAAAATTAGTTTGAACTCGATCTGATAAGTAGTTTTTTTTAAATCCGTCATAAATACACTATTATTGAAACTTCGATCAAAGCTATAACGAACTACAAGAACTATGTGTACTATGTATATTATGTTACTTGCTGCAAGGGAACCCTTCATGGGCGAGTCCAACTCGCATTTGGCCACGTTATGTTTTTTCGTTTTTTTTACATACCTATGTATCCTTAGATCTTTCAAACTACGTAACGAATTTTAATGCATTTCTTAAATTGTATCTGCCTAAATATAATTTCAAAAAACCGAGCAAAGCTCGGTCAACCAGGTACTTAAACATTACGTAGTGAAGATAGCGACACGACAGTGACAGATGCGGCAGAAGGACTAATATCCACGGCCAAGAATAAATTAAAAAAGAAGATAGTGACAGCAGCCAGACAGCAGCAGCAGCTGTTTCTCTCTCGCTCTAGTACATTCGGTGGGTCTATATGGGGTGGCATAACATTTTTGTCCTATTTTAGGTAGGCATAACGTTTTTAGGACTAATGATAATTTACCATATCAACTAAACGCATAACTGTCTTCGCATAATTTTAACTAGCATAACCATATATGACATAACGATAACTTAGCATAATGTTTAAACGCATAGCCATATATAGCATACAGATAACTTAGTATAATGTTTCGACGCATAACTATAAATAGCATAATATTTAAAGGCACACATTGAGAAAAACATAACAATACTTAAACATAATGATCAAAGGCATAAACTTTTAACACCTAACTAAAAAACAAGTGCAAAGAGCGGACTGTAGCAACATTATTTAAATAAAATACGTGGGTGTGTGAAATGCGGGTGGGTACTTTGACAACAATATTTATTATTCGTAATGTAGGTATCTACTAATTTAATGGAATATCTATGCAGGACTATGCAGTAGTATAACAATTTTTGTACTAACTTATGTAGACATAACGTTTTTAAGACTTAAAAACCTACATACACCTAAGACATATGGTACACTTTTTGACTCCGGGTGGGCTCCCGCCAGAAGCTCTGCAGTCAGCCCTGAGCTTCTGGCTCCCGCATTTTTAAATACACTCTAGGGGTAGTAGCGACAAGACTAGGTGGAGTCGGGGTGCTCCGAGTCATATCTGGACCCTATATAACCTGGTTATATATTACGTAGCACAACAAATAATTAAAAAATGCCTAAATGCGTCTGAGCAACAGTCGAATTGAATGTAGTACAATACATTTTTATGATTAAAACACATTACGCCAAAAAACAATTATGCAAAAGTTACATTATGACACTATATTTATGTTATGCTACATTCATTATATACAAAGTAAATTAGGGGAAAAAAATTATGCGATTTAAACGGCACCTTAAAAAAAAAAATTACAACAAAAAAATGCCTAAATACTATTATGCATCTCATCAATAGTCGAATTAAATATAGTACAATAGATTGTTATGCTTAAAACACATGACGCCAAAAATGATTATGCGAAAGTTGCATTATGACACTATACATTATGCTACATTCATTATGACAAAGTAAATTAGGAACAAAAAGTTATGCGTTTTAATAGGCTTTCCATTCGGCGGTCTCGAGTTCACCCGAACATTTCTTTCACTTCCGAGCGTGACGATGATCTTCATTCACGAAAATTCAGTGTGTGTAAATTGTACTAAAAATGTTTTCACATAAAAAAGTGTCGAAATTTGCGGCATAGACCGCTGTATCTTTTGATTGCATTGTCTTAAAAGTTTGATTTTGTCACGGCTTCAAGGGCCAAAAAATTTGAGTGCATGATATAAATTGCAACTTGTTACGTTTACGTGTTCCTGAGAAAAAAAATCTTGACAGGCAGACGAACGGACGGACAACAAAGTGATCCTGTAAGGGTTCCGTTTTTTCCTTTCGAGATACTGAACCCTTAAAATATTAAAAGTACTACAAACAATTACCTTTATTATTATACATTACAGAGTCCGAATGTCGTAATAAATTTAGTTTTAATTTTTGTGAGAGTTAGTGCTAATTTTTCTTTCATCAATATTTTTCCTTTTTCATGCATTGTTTTTTTCAATAAATTTAATATATAATCAAACTGTGTTTTATTCAGCCGAAAATACTTCCTGAATATAATTATTGTCATCAAACATTAGGTGTTTCTTGACTTATAGCGAAAATGATTCTTCTTAGCCTCTACTTATATGTAATTCCCTAATAGGTAATCTTCTTTTAGTTTTATATTTGTAATAATAATATAAGAGCAAATCATCGTCTTCTTCCTCCTCCAATAGAAGTTCTACAACTTGGTTTTCCATTTTGATCCACAAAACACAACTAACTCTATCGACAGACTCCCCATACAGAAGCAGCCGTGACACTTATCGCGGTCTCCGGTCTCGGTCTCGTGTCGCGGTCGCGGCGCGAATTGGCGCCCATACAATTTCATAATGTCAAGTGCCTGTTTTGGTCTCCGGTCGCGGTCTCCGGTCTCGGTCTCGTGTCGCGGTCGCGGCGCGAACCGACACCTCAGAGACCGAGACATGTGTCGCGGTCTCCGGTCTCGGTCTCCGGTCTCGGTCTCGCGTCGCGGTCGCGGCGCGAACCGCTACCTTTATTAATTTTATGAAATTCAATAGGTCTATTTTGAGAAGGAATAATAAGCATACAATTTAAAATTTCCTGTGGGATAATAGTGGACGCCGAAGAGAGCAGTAATTTTAATAATTTAATTTCTTTAAAAAAAAAAACAAAACCGGTTTCAAATTAAAATACAATTCAGACACTTGACCAAATTTCCTACGAAGCAATCACTACGTCATTGAGGTCAATTTTAGTTTACTGTTCATATTTCATAAACCAGCTTACCGATTTCAGTAAAATTTGTATGAAATCATCTCTAAGCCATACCTAATCTACCAAACAAAAATAATTATCACAATTGACGGAGCTATCGCGTTACTTACACACAAAAAAAAATCATACTACCGAATTGATACCCTCTTACTTTTAAAGGCTACGCAGAACGTACGTACTTAAGCCAAATAGGTCACTTTTCTTTCATAACAACAAAAAATGTTTACCATAAGAGCAATACAGAAAGGCGAAAATAATTCCTTTTTTTCTCGTAAGTACCTACCCATTTTTCTTATTTCAGAACTAGTTCAAGTGCCAAGCTATTTACCCACTCAAAAGAAGTTGAGACCTAACCAGTTTTTATTACAATTTATTTTGGTGTTTTTTTGTAAAAAAAAAACAATTTCATAGCATTTTAATCATGTTAATGTAAAGTTTATCTTAAACACAGCTTTAGCCGATTTTTTTACGATCGACCATAAATTATTTTTACATCACTTAAAAATAAACTTAAGTACTTAATTTAATCAAAATAAACATGAATCTGGATTTTATTGCGTTGATTAAGAATAATCGTGTGTTTTAAGAATTCCATTAATGGGGAGTGAGAGTGCTCGGAATGTCGTAAAATACTTAAAAACTCTTAGGATTCCCCGCGCCATTGACGGACAGGATAATACACAGGGTGTTCTTAGTATATTTCGTTCTTCATTTTTATCTTCCTTATTTTTAATAGGTAGTTACTAAAAAGCTTGACATGCCTGCAGTCGTAATCAACACACTTGCCACACATATATTATGTAAATTGTGAAGAGTTGAAATCATAGCCTTGCATAGAATTACACTCGCTCGATGTTAACGATGATGCGATCTACAATAGAGCGAAATTATCTAGAAGAAACCGATTCGCTTTCGATTTGAAGTCACCAAGATTGTAACCATCGGGAAAACCCCACTCATGCAACACATTCCGCAGTCTAGAAATATACATTCTTATCACAAAAGTACAGTGAAACCTCTTCGTACGAGTCATAGGAACGTCAACTATGAAACAATGTCGCGTTTTCAAACTACGAGTCGAAAAAACAGACTAGCTGGTATTATTAGAATATGCAAATTAATTACACACTTTCCAAAACGTATCCGACAAAAAGCCAAAAAATACTTTATCCAACAAGGATGTCCTACTGTCATTGCCATTGTTTACCTACTGTCATTGCCATTGTTTGACATACCAAGCATTCGAAGAAGGAGGTTGGATTCCACTTTTGTGATAAGAACATCAATGCTGTCGAATGCCGAGTGTATTTTCCTAAAGTTTACAAAAAAAAACAAATACCATACGTTGACATTATTTCACAAATACGATGAAATTTTAGAGGTCAACTGCCGTAACTTTTTTGTATAAATAATATGTTAGAACATCCTGTATAGAACAGGTACCGTTCAACATCCCTGGCACCCCAGGTGGTCTAATGACGAGGATGCATTTCATTACTTACTACTACCTACCTTGCCTTTAACACTCCGACCTGATAAACTTTTTTATTTCGAAGGTTGTTTTGCTCAAAATCGTTCGTTTATTTAATTCACGGTGGACTAACTTTCATACACGACTTATAAAATCCTTTGAAAACTTAGCGTAAAAAGAAATGCGTGATAAGCTTGACGTACTTGTGGGTGTTTATATCATATTCCGAAATCTGGTAGCAAATTTTGGCTAGGTTAAATGCCATAAATAATTTGTCTGAGGTTTATATCTGTACTTTCGTTTTTGTTTCATAATTGAAGTCACATCATTTATGTCAAAACAATGGGACCGTTTTATGGAAAAATATCGCATTTAACTTACAAAATCAAATAAGAGAAACAAGCTGTCTCTGTTAACAAGAAATATTTACTCAGCACATACAATACTAGGTATTTACAGCGAATTTCTTTCTCAGTTTTTCTTTTCCTGATATCTTCAAATAGCTAAACATCAAAAAACAGTTATTACACCAAACCAGTGGTATAGATAATCCAAATTCCAAGTAAAACCATTATTTGTAGTTACGTTATTGTTAATGTATTATAGTACGATAGTACTATAATACATATAGGTATAGGTTTGGGCGATAGTTACTATTATATTAAGTATACATAATATATTGTTCATTCAAAATTATAAAAAAATAACACGATTGAAAAATGGAGACTGCTGACCCTCTTGGTCAAACATATTTTACGACTTATTCTCAAACTTACCAAATATGACAAAAAAATTCAACAAAATCGGTGAGGCATTTTATAGAAGGGGCGACTACAAACATCTCGATACGAAATTTTAATAAATAAGAAGTAGGATGCATAAAATAAACCCGTTACAAGACCCAAGACCTAAGGATTTAAATTATTGAACTGAGATTTCAAAATAAACACAGTTTCTTAAAAATCTAGAGCAACATAGGTGGTATCTAAACTCTCATGGATTTCATCAGTAACTAGCTTTAAAGCAATGGTTCCTGATAAACTTTATTGTATCTCGCTTTGTTCCATTAGACAAATAAATACTCCATAGTGGATTAGTTAACACTATCCGAAGCAGGTAGGGTCAAACATATGTAACTGATTGAGGTAAATTCGAAAAAAAAAATGTGTTTACTCGGGAATGCCATCTTCCATAATATCACAGGACTTTTTTTCGATTACATTTTGCAGTGACACTGGCTGCTAAGCTACTAGTTGCATATACTACTAAATATGTATGTCTGGGTGTTTCCATGTATTATAGACATAATAATACACAGAAACACCATCGTGGATGAGTATCGAACCTACTACGACTCTTTACGACGGAGACTCAGTACCGACTTACCCACAAGCCACAAGGCCAGTTGATCGTACAGTAATTGTTGAACTAATAGTTGAACTGCATTCAGAATCTATCAATATCTCAACAGGAAAGAGAAAGTTACTCTTCTAAAAATAATCAATAAATATCCGTCCAGATCTTAATTTCGGTTGTTATAAAATTAATCTCAAGCACACACTTATGGAGCCAGCAATGACAGCTCAAATGTTCCCCGCACTTGATACTACTTTTAATTCACTCCTAATTTGAGAGCAGATAACTTTAAAAATAGCTTGAGTAATCGATTGAGTGAGTGTTCGAAAGGCTTTTCTGTTTAGAGAAAGTGTTAAGGGATATTTTATTGTGAATCCTTAGTTAGAGATGATGGTATTGTTTTTTTTATAATGTAGAATGACAAGACGAACAAGATCTGCACCGTATGGTAAGCAATAGGTACGTCTGCCCATAATAGCACAGTACTCATAAATGAATGTGATGAGTCCAAATCAACCTAGCATAGCATTGCGGTTGTCACCCTGAAATTCAAGATGATTGACCTTTTTTGTCCGCGTAAAACACCTTTCTTGGAACATACAAGCAGTAATGTGCAAACATTACTGTGTTCCGGTCTGAAGGGCAATGTTTCCAGAGAAATTACAGGGCTTAGAGACATAATATCTTAGATCTCTGGGTGACGAGCGCAGTGCAGTGCTAGGTAATGATTTGGACTATCATGTTCCAATAGCTGCGTGTTACTGTGCTGTTATGTGGCAGGCATGTTGCTTACCATCAGGCACATGACCTGCTCGTCTCGTCACTCTATGCTATAAAAAAAAAAAAAAAAAAAAATACTGGTTGCCTCACGATGTTTTCTTTCGATGTTGTTTGTGCTTGTAGTCACGAAAATTTTAAATGGGGATGATGACTCAGAGATGTATTTGTGCTTTCACATAACGATAAATTAACCGTCTAAGAATTCTAGAATTTCATATTAAGCCTAATAATTTATAATGTATATAACTAACATTGTTACTAAACTGAAGTATTATTAGATTTACAGTAAACTATAAAACAGTTTAAGACACAATCGCGATGTTTACGTCCCATTCATCCCATCCATCCATCCATTCATTTTCATGGGACCCCATAAACACGGTGAAATCCATTGATGGCGCATAACTGTTTACCCAAATAAGAATTAGGAAGAAGAGTGTACATCAGGGGTTCACCACCTACTTTTTTGTCTCTTTCATTTCAACGCAAAATTAAACAGAGAGCAATAATAATTATGTTAGCAATTGTTAAAAATTGTCACCAGTATTATTGGCCCTAAGATTGCGCAGAATTAGAACGAGTTTTGGGGTCATGTAATACTGGAAAAGACAGAAGTTTTGACCATTGGGCATCAGTAATGCCGGCCCAGTTAGCGTACGTTAGCAGGTTTGTAGGGGCACCCTAACGAACGGTCTTTGGAAAAGAGGTGATATAGATTTGACACGCATAGATCATTCTGTAGATTAAAAATTTAGGAAGGCTTTGGTTTAATTGCTCAAATTGTGTTTGATTTATAATGCAAGATGAATAGGACGTACGCCTGACGGTAAACCTAAGGCCTGAAGGTAAGTAAATCACTGCTGCTGCCCAGTACAGTACTGAGCTCATCACCTGGCGATATACATAATATATGTAACGTGAGTAATTTTGCTGGAAATATCGTTTTTCAAATCGGAATACAGTTAATGTTTGCACAGTTTGCGTACTATTGGGCGGTATAATTAATGGCAAAGGTATAGTAATACTCAAGCGAAGTCTTTTCTCAAGCAAAGTGCAAAAATATCTTTCTTACCTGCACTACTAGACTACAGGCCCGTGTACAAAATTGATGGCCCATTTGAACTCCAGGAGACCTATGTAGATACATAGAAGGTTATAAAATAATAACATTCACACTATACCGTCATTTGCAAGCTGTCCTGACTACAACTGAGTACAGGTGAAGATAGGGGTTGCAAACCTCGATCTTTTCTCCTTGTCGAATGATTTTGTACGGCGTTTTGTAATATTGGATTAGAAGTGGTATTGAACAGAGACAGTGAGACATTTTCAGAACGCAGAATGCAAAAACCTACCAAAAATATGTCTCAATAGTGAAAAAGGTTGCGCCAATGTTTCGTTCACATTTCTGTTTTGTTATAAAAATATGATAAGCAGAAGTGATTGTCAATATTTCGACATTATTTTTTCTTTGTTGTCATTCAAATTTGTAATTTTGAAAGCGCCTCATTGTCAAATGTCAGCGGCAGATTCATTCAAAACACATGAAGCACTGAATTGTACCGATAAAAGTGTCACTTATCATGAAGACCCGTATCGATTGTTCCGTTATGTTAAACAACAAATACATCAGATTCGACAGAAATCAGATTTCAGTATGTTACTCAATTTACTGAGTTTACCTTTCTTAAATATTTTGGTATAAGTGTCACGACTTGAACTGATTGCCTACAGCTCAATGAGCAGACTCACTACCGACTGAATGCCAGTTCTTCTCAAACTTGGCGTACAATACTTAGCAGATCTTCAAAATATGATATTTTTAAAATATGATATTATAGTTAATAAGTTTTCACCAAATGTGTAAGTTTCTGAATAGCTGAATTTCTCGTGCTAGCCCTACGTTCCGCAATCTTCACTGACCCATATTCAGGCAAGAGACCGAGTTCTGAAGCTAATTGCCTTACAATTTCCGTATGTTCCGTGTGTCGGTGCGATTCATGCTTGCCCTGAGTAGTTAGAGCCCAGTTAGTGGATGTGATTGAAGTATGACTGTTCCAGTATAAATGGAATCAATGTAGAATTAAAAAGCCGAGTGTTTAGGCATAAGTGTGCTATATATCTACCTCCTTATCTTACTAATATCATAAATGGGAAACTTTGTACAAATGTATGCTGTCCCGTAAGTAGGATTTTTTGGGCCCGGTGCGAGTTTCTATAACTGCGCCCTTGTTTCTTTTTTTTAGAATTCGTTCCCACCAACCAGCTCTTTTCACTCTTGTGTCTTTTGTTTTTTTTTTTAGATGTCATAGGTAGTCAAAGTTAGTTAAAGAAGAAATTGTATGTATAGACCTACTTAATATACCAAATACACTCGTGCGCTGCCAAAAAATGAGCGTAATATATTTTTCATCCCACCAGCTCGGAAAGAGTACTTTTGCTCCTCGATATCAGGGCGCAAAAGTCGTTTTTACCCTCTAGAGGGTAAAGTAAATTTGAATTTAGAACATCGTGTATACTGAGGTTTTGAATTCAAAACATAATTTAACCTATTTATTTCTACCTCCTTGGTGCCGAATTCATCATACATTTCTTTTTAATTTGTTAAAAACTAATACTCGGAACCTCCTTCGTGTACTTTTTTTTAAATGCTTTGCGCGCAATTTACTTTTCACGTATGGAGGATAGAGGTAAAGAATGTTATTTCAAATGACAGAACATTTTAAAATGCTATGAATGAATCAATTGTAATCGAAATGAAGTATGCCGATTTGCAGAGTTAAATAATTAAATATTATTGACTACTAAAATAGTAACTAATAGATAATTTCAACTACTTGTGCAGTACAAAATAATGTAGTATATAAAACATCAAATAAATAATTACTAATTTGAGAAAACATGTAGGTAGGTACAATATATTTTGACTTTTGGCGCGCCAAAGACAGATTTTTCGTGGGCAGTCAATTGAATTCTAGCGTCACGCTCGGTAAATCTGCGGGTCAACTCGGGACCATAGGCATTGGCCATCTAGAAATACCTCAGCCTTTCCCATTGGCCATTTCAAAATGCGTCAGCATTTCTAGATGACCATGCTCATAGCCACGCCCTCCGGTTTCACACGCGTAGTTTCCAAAGTAAGCAATCAAATTCTGAGTTATAAGTTACCACTTCTATCGGCAGTGCCTATGACTGTCAATTTTATTTTTCATGAATTCTGAATAGTACGTTTACTTATTTCCTTTAAAATGTACCCTGATGCAAATTTAGCGCTAGGTAATATAATTAAATGCATTTGGGCGGACACTTTTTCATGTACACATTTGAAACTCCTTACCTCAATCGGTCAACTCTCCGTATTTTCACGTCGTATTGTTATTGTTCAAACAAATGCTATTGTTAAAAATTGGATACAAGTGAAAAACCAAAATACCATAATAATAAGTAATTCTAGCGACCAAGAAGTTTATTTGACGCCAACAGAATTGACTGAAACTGAAAATGCGCAAATCGTTTAGTAATTTCCTCGCTTAGGTAAGGGATGAAAAATTACGTGTTGCACTCGAGTGCAAAAATTTTTCACCTTGTGCCCTTTTGATTCCCTTGCTACGCTCAGGATTCTAATTTTTGAATCCCTCGCTACGCTCGTGATTCAACTTTAGAATCCTTCGCTTGCTCGGTCATCAAAATTGAGCACGCGGTTAAAAAGCCACTTTGCACTCTTGTACAACAAATAACTATTGTGTAACTTAACAGATTCTTTTGATGATACGACGCAAGAAAAATCAATTCATGATTAGAAAAAGCAAAAAAAAAAACAATTGATGATTTGACAGATTTTATTTTGGTTTTAGGTACATGAATTGCACTGTTTCACTTGAACGACTTCAGTAAATAATTAAATAACCACACATTTTTCACACAACACTATTTAGCCCCAAATAAGCCCCAAAGCTTGTAATTCGAGAGTCAGTAAAATGTTAGTGTATCTACATAATACGAACATGAAGTGTAATTTTCTTTAATTTAATAATGTATTACAAAACCTTCGTTTCATGTAAATATGACATAACAGGCATAGTAACGTGTCAGCGTTGAAAGTAACTGTAATTCTAAACCGTTTGCCGTTGCCATAAGGTTTAAAATATCTTCGTAGTTGTGTCTAGACGTTCTTGCGCTCAGATCTAGTTAAGCGCAAAACCGCATATCAGCTGCAAGTGGGTAAAGCTGTTGCCACACGCTTGTTTTTCCCGTGGTTTAGGTAAAAGTTAGACCACAAGCTTCCGTGACATTCCGTGAACTGGCCATTCGCCTAACAAATTACATGGGACAGTTACTGTCAGTACATGTAGTTATTGCTTTCAAGAAAACAAAACAAAGCTTGTTCATCTTTTGTTACGTAAATATGAAAATCTTTTTTCTATTTTATAGTGAACTTGCAATCTTTACATAATCTATTTATTATTAATACGTGAAGCGTATAAACTTTGTGACCCTTTTTATGAAATTATAAAAACGCAATTTTTTTTAATACGTATAAGAATGCATAAAACCAAAATAAAACATTACATACACTACCACTACTAGTTAATAGTTAATAGATTGTGTAGAGATGTTAAGAAGTAGATATCATTCAAAGAACTTTAAATTTTAAATCTTTAATTTCATCCTATTAAAATGTGCTTTTTGAAGGCAAAAATATTACACTAAAACCTTCAGACTACAGGTATTAAACGACCAAACATTGTCACAGGGTCACACGGTAAGTTTTACAGATAAAGGTCAGATTTCGAGCACATCGCGATATGGACACCTTCCGTTATTGATGGAAGATAAACGTTAAATCCATAAATTACAGTGAATCAGAGGTCCCGATATGAAAATGTCTTCATTGTGCATGTGGCTCAGGCGAGTGCACAAAAACCGTCGGCCGCGCGCCCAATCTGCTACCATTAATCTGGAATGCTCTCCCAACAGCACTGTTTGCATAGTTCTACCTTCGTAGGGCTGTGCTGTTTTGTGAAGAAATTTAATGTTTATAAAACGATATTTACAAGGACTTGAGGACTTGCAAAGGATTAGAGGTCCTCGTTTTCTCTTTAACTTGTAGAGTACAAATAAAAATAATCATCACTATTTTCATCAATTAAATAAAGTTAGACCCCTCCGTGAACTAAGTGTAAGTGTACATACTAACTAAAACGGTATCGGTGCCTACGTATAATAATAGCTCAGTGCTGCCCTTCTATTTAAATACGTAGAGTCCAAATCGCTGCCTAGCACTACATTGTGCTTGTCTTCCGGAGATACCAGTTGATTAATCTTACTGCCCTGTAATTTTACTGGAAATATTGCTTTTCAAACCGGAACACATTAATGTTTGTACATTACTGCTTGGTGGGAGAATAACTGGCAACAATGTTTATCAACCTGAAAATAGTTAGTTTGAGACCTGCAAACGTTGTTAATTTTCAATCTGCACATGACACAAAACTTACACGCAAGTAAGTACCTACAGTACCTACATTTTGTTAGAACGCACGATATATATTTTTAAAATAAATGTATTTGCAAAATAGAGTTTGTAAAACATTCATAAGTAATAATATATAAAAGTTTAAATATATAAAGGTTCATAAAAGGATTTTTCTCAAAACTTGCTCTATTTTTGAGATAAAAAACCTTAATGTTATTTTACACAAAAATCGTTTTATATTCCAAATTTCAGCTCCAAAATGTTTGTTCTACAACCACCCGAACGTTTAAAATATTACTATAAATTTAATAACGCTCTAGTTTGACCCGCGTATTTTTCATTCTCCTACTAATCCGGCCATAAAAAGTTATACTTACCAGACTTTTTTTAATCACGTTACCAAATTTTGCTTAGATCTGCACTAGCAGTTTTGCAAAAAAAAAGTGCTAAAAACAACCATACAAAAAACATACGACAATGTTAGGGTAGACTTTTCGTAGAGTGGAGACCACGAATCGGCAAACGTAGCGTAGGACGACCTAAACCTCTATTGAGTGACAAAATTCGTAAGGCAACAGGCAGTGTCAGAACCAAAGAAAAACCGAGGATAGAATAGAGCCAAAACGCAAAGCCAAGGCCTGAGTACACTGGGGAAAGCCCATCGCAAGCAGTGAACAAGGATAGGCTGCCGATGATTATAACGATATAGTCACTTACTTATGTTAGAAGACCTCAGATAGCTCTGTTTTGGGGACAGACCTGTTTACAGTAAAATTTGTCGTACATTTCGTGACATTATGTAGTGAAATTCTACAAATTTGAGTTACAAAATATGAATCAGCGTCCCGCGATCTTACCCGCGGAGTTCCCGTTTTCTTTTATTTTCCCGGCATAAAAAACAAGAATACAAATGTGTTCTTCCAAACTATATAATCTACGAGTAACTGTGTGCCAAATTTCAACCTGATCCATTCATACCTTTCGACGTGATTGAGCAGCAAACATACAAATATCCAAACATCCAAACTTTGACATCTATATAATATATGTCAAAGCTAAGCCATAGAAGCTAAAGAGTTTATTTGTTTCAACGCGATAACCTCAACAACTACTGGACCGATTACAAAAAAAAACATTTTTTTTCACACGTAATCCCTGATTACTTATAGGCTATATTTTTTTAATATGTACAACGGCCAAAGCCGGGCTGGATCACTAGGTTTAGTTGATAATATTAGTAGGATGAAGTAGAAAGTAGTGGCTGGTCTAGTCAGGAGAACGGCGCCTGCCGATCCGGAGACCCCGGGTTCAAACCCCACACGCACCACTGTATTTTCGAAGGCATGTGCGTAATGCCGCTAACTTAAAACGGTGAAGGAGTTAGTGTTAGTTAGTGGGCTGTTGATGAGTCTAAAGTAGGATAAAAAATGAGAATTTGTAAGGCTCAGATGAATTTTAAACTATGATCACTGCACTGCTGTTGGCTGCAACCCTAACACTCTACCGTTGTACAGAAAACACTTTTTCCATTCAGAATTCTAACTCTACGGCAGAATCTAAAAGCCCGGAGGCAACTCCACGTCCGATGATGGAGCATACTCGTATTATTCATATGAAACTACGAAACAGAGATTTTGTATTTCAATGCTATCAGATACAGTTATTAGGATAGAATTTTCTACAATGTTTTTACAACATTTTAAAAGAAATAGTATTAGCGCAAATATTATTTACTAGTAGTGCCCCGTGATTTTAACCGCTCTTGTAATTCTATTCTTGAGATAAAAAGTAGTCTATTTGCCATTCCTGAATATAATTTAGATGTGTTCAAAATTTCCCAAAAAGTGATTGAGAAACATACGTCCAAGCGTTCGCATTAATAATATTAGTAGAATCAACTTCTAAACGGCCTAAGGACTGGCTATAATTTAAAAATAATAAAATTGTTACATGGATTAAAAAAATCAAAAGAAAGAATGCAAAACGTTCCTACTATTAAGACATTTGGTTGTGTTTTTGTCGGCGGAAATACATTTTCCAATCCGCGTTTAACCACCAACTTTCCTGATGATAAGTCATGGTGTAACGAAGGTAATGCTCGCTGACCTAGAAGATATCGTTTCACTCTGACTGTAAAAAGTTTCAGGTTATATCAGGAAAAAGGGAACCTGGTAGATTATTCCACTGCGAAAGAAAGCCATTCACCATTCACCATTTTAATGGCCCGAGAACATAATATTGACTCATTTAAAAAAACAGGACCCATGGCATTTGACCTCCGGTACTCTTTCATGTCTACTAAAATTAGAAGAAGCGCAGGGCGTTATTAACCTTATCTTATTTACTAATACGTACGATACGCAGAGCGTACTTGAAGGCAGTATACATAACTACCATACTCACTTAGTGTACTCAACTAGTAAAACTTACATAATTTACTACGACTACGACTAGTACCTCAGAGATACGTTGTACTTTAACGACCTACATAATACAGGCCACAGGAATTCAGCTGTTTAACAACATCGCCTTCCAAACACCTCATTTGACGTCAATCGACAAAAATCCGACGCGTGACCGTAATAAACATATCAATACGATTTTTACGTCCACACCAAGGACAACACCAAATGCTGAATAATTGAAGTGGCAAATAAACAGATAGAAGCGGCTAGTTGTGGGGTCTAATGTCAACAGGAGGAATGGATGCGGTAGATGTAATGATTTAACTGCGGACACCCGTGATTTCAGCGGGTCAATGACATCGGGAATTGTTCAGCTTATTACTATGATGACTAGTATAGTAGTAAATATAGGAGCTATAATATTTAAGAGTTCTCCATTGTTGAATAGGGTATGCAGAAATGTGTCCAAAAATTGGACAAAGGAGGCTGAAATAATTACTTCAATAATGTTTACGGGCAGTTTAAAGAAAGGGTTTATGCACCTCATGAGTGTTGTTCCAAGTGCAGATGAACGATTTTTTCATCAGCACTGCCTTCGACGGTGAAGAAAAACATCATGTAGAAATCGACGTCTTCCAAGAGACCAAATGAGATGAGATGAGAAACCAATTCCAAGTTCCAAGAGACCTTTTAAGGGAAGAATAAGTTATCTGTCAACTCGTTGCCTGCGTGGTGGATTATGACCTTGACTCTCTCCTTGTTGGAGAAGTTGAATCATAGCAAATATTAAGTAGGCTGCTTATCCTTATATTATGGCAATTCGTCTCCGATGGCGTCTAGCGTCTTACATGAACTAACTACTAACGATGATCAATAAGTGTATAATTGGCCAGTTTATTTTGACCCTAACACTCGCTGCGATACTTAGCAATCACAAGTCAAATTATAGTGGTGTTTTACGTATTTCGCTTATTGGTCGTGAATTCGGCATTTTATAAATTTACACATTTTTATCTAATCAACATATTGTATGTATCAAGTCTCAAATGAGAAAATATCAGTCAATTTGTAAGAAAACGTATTTTTATGTGAGTTAAGTCTACTTCTTTTATCAATATGGATCAACTTTACAATAATACAACAATTTAATCAACTTAAATTTCAAGTTCTGACTGCTTCCAAATGACTTTGTTGTGGAGGCTTGCTGTTGGACAGTCAACGAGAAAATTAACTGAAGTAGTTTATTTCCAGAAACTTTCAGTGAATAAATTTTTAATGTGTGTTAAATAACGTCATGAGTTTTACTGATTTCACAAACTCCTAAAATATGTATATATTTAGCTTTTAATGTTCGTTCTATCCAGCTGAAAAGCCTCACAATTATTTTAAAAGTGCTGAAAATACCGAACAACGAGTAATTAAATTAAATCGTTACAATTGTAATAACATCCCATTTTCATTCACTAGATACAATATTGTAAAAAAAATTATTAGGCTTAATGGAGTGTAATTTTAATTGCAATTTAATTTTGGTGTTAAGGATTAAATAAATAAATATTGATCAATATTTATTTATTTAATCCTTAACACCAAAATTAAATTGCAATAAAAATTACACTCCACTACATACCTAGCCAACTACTTTGACACTCATCTAGTAATACCTAGTAGTAGTTATAGAAAAAATAAGATAGTATTAGATCATCCAGATCAACTGCACACTATCCGAAATGTATCGAATAAAAAATATATGTAGTACTACATACTGGTTTGTAGCTAAAATATGGAAAGTAGCATGCGTCTATGAGTTATGTATATTAATCATAGTGTTATTATTTACTGTGGTAATACTGCATTAATGACAATAAAATAATTTTATTTTTTATTCAGATAATTCAAAAAGGTTTGTCGCTGACTGTACCACAGAAACATTGCGGTTTGGATAATAAAACGATAAGGCCCATTGAGCACACCCATCAATATTTTTCAAAACAGATTTCGAAATCTAAATAATGCTGTCAACGGTTCAAAATGATCTAATTTCCGTTTTACATAAAAAACACGGAAATGACGGTCAAATGAGGTTTAATTAAAATAAAATTGTCGTTTACAACATTAGAGTCAATGGTTTACTTTGTTGCAAGTTCAAATGACTTACTTAAATTGTAAAAGTTACATGGAATTTTTATTCTATGTTGTCATGTTAGACATAGTTGTGTAGGTGTTTTGCTTTTATTAATTCAGTTGACTTACATGATTTTGTGGTTACATGTACTTTACCACACGCAATTATAATTATTATTCTCAATATTATAGAGGTGTATTTACTTTCGATTCGACCGAATCACTCTCGTTTTGAAGACACAAAGATTGTAACCATCGGGAAATACCCACTCAGGCAAGGTATTCCACGGTCTAGACGTTCTTATCACTAGAGTTCAATCTCCTCGTTCGAGTCTTGGGAATATCAACCATGAAACGAAGTTGGTTTTTCGAAGTATATTCCGATAGAAAAAAGGCAAGGTGGTATTAGATCATGCAGATCTGTTGCACACTCACTGAAGTGTGTATATTAGAAGCAGCGCCCTGCGATTTTACCCGCATAGTTCCCGTTCCCATTATTTTCCTGGGATAAAAAGTAGCGTATGTGTTCTTCCAGACTATAACTTAACTGTGTTCCAAATTTCAACCTGCATCGTTTAAACGTTACGAGGTGGCTTGCTTTAATTAGCCTTGACTAAATATTTGCAAGATGGCTTGACATTTTTTTGGTTTACTTTTGTCATGACTAAATACCTATTTACAATTTAGTTTGATATCTTTTTGGCTTGTATTAGCTATAAATAAATGTTTGCAATATGTCAGTTAATAAAAAAAAACATCTACATTTACTAATAATAATCTTCACTTTAGGAAATTATAACGGACGTTATTAAGAACCACTTTACACAAATAAGCTGAGATTATGACGTTTTTATTGCCCAATGAAAAGAGGGATTTATTCTCTTAATTCCTTTAAATCGGAGCTCTACCGCAGTTAGCGTTATAAATAACACATTAACTTGAAATTTAGCGGAACTTTGAATTTGAAACTAATTTTTATTTGCAAAATTAGGTTTACTGGTTTATTTCCTGTTATGTTGTGTTGGTGTATGATACTCCATCGATATTATCCAAAAGTTATCAAAAAATATTGGAACTCAAACACATCATTACATTAGTCAGTAATTAACTGTATTATGGCTTATGGAACTGAGACATGGTCCTTAACAGTGGGCCTCATAACAAAGCTCAAAGTCACACAGCGAGCTACGGAGAGAGAGCTATGCTCGGAGTCTCTTTGCACGATAGAATCCAAAATGGGGATAGGTATTTGCAAAAGAACGAAAGTGAAATGGCAATGGGCAGGCCACATCGCTCGCAGAACTGACAACCGATGGGGAAGAAATGTTCTCGAGTGGCGACCACGAACCGGAAGACGCAGTGTTGAACGGCCCCCCACTAGATGGACAGAATAGATAACCTCACAAAGGTCGCTGGAAACCGCTGGTTGCAGGCTAGATGAAAAATTCCTTGAAAATGAGGCCTATATTCAGTAGTGGACGTCTTGAAAATTTAAATACTTAGTTCCTCACTTATATCAAGCACCGTTTCGATCTTATGTACAGTATACTATAATAATAATAATAATAATATTTCTTTATTTCAGACATCAGTCCATAGTGCACATGTACATCAAAATAAAATTTTACACAGAATATTTAGTAAAACAAGAAACTAGAAAAAATGTATAAACAAAACATGAACTTATGAGCCCAATTTATAAACTAAACATAAAACTTAACTTATGAGCCCAATTGTTACACTCACCAAGTGTCTTTGGATCGGACAATCGGGTTTGAAAGATATAGTGTTAAGGATGCTGTTTTGGCTGCCCCGTATTCTGCTAAGTAGGGAATGCGCTTTTTTCCGCATGATGGCATGAAAACCATCCGTGTGCGCTTCAGTGAACATTCCTGAAGCACTACAGAAGCGTGGCAGCCCCAACAACATCCTAAATCCATTATTGTATTGGACTCGAAGAGCATTGTAAGCTTTTTTGGTAAATGAAGTCCACAGGCTGCTCGAGTAGAACGATTGACAAAATGCTTTGAATAGAGCAATTTTAACATCGTCCGCACATCGAGCAAACCTACGGACAATCATATTACACCTCACTGACAATGCTCTGCGCTCCCTTTCTATGTCCTTATCATCCTTGAGATCATCTGTCACTATGTGACCAAGATATTTAAAACTACTTACTAATTTCAAAGGGCTCCCGTTTAAAAGAACGGGAGGAACGACATCAGGAGAATTGGTCTTAGCTTTAAACATCATTACCTCACTTTTCTTGCTATTATATCGCAGGCCGTGTTCTTCTGCGTATCTCTCGCAGCATTTCAGTAATTTGCGAATCCCACTGATCGATGGGCTCAGCAACACCATATCATCTGCGTAGCTAATATTATTTACGCTAATATCATCTATGTGGCATCCAACATGGCTGTTGCTGAGCTCAACGAGCAGCTGATTGATATACAAATTAAAAAGTTTTGGCGAGGTCAAACCGCCCTGCCTAACCCCACATTCTAAAATATACTCTTCAGACATGTCATTTGCCCATTTTACTACATTAAGTTGTTTGTTATACCATATTTTAAAAATATTTATTAGTTCTATTGGCAACTTTATACTATGAAGCTTGTCCCATAGTTTTTCGTAGACCACTAGATCAAAAGCTTTGGACAAGTCTAAAAAGCAGGCATATACTGGAGTTTTTCTTTCTGTGTAGTATTTGACAGTATGCTTGAGAGCCATGATAGCTGTTTCAGTGGACAATCCAGCTTTGAAGCCGAACTGAGCGTCATGTAAAATTAAATGGCTTGTGAGGTGTTTTTCAAGCACACTGTCAAGCACTTTTGCTACGATTGTGGCTAGTGAGATCGGTCTGTAGTTTGATATATCTGAAATGTCTCCGGTCTTATTTTTTAGTATGGGTACTACTATTGTTTTCATTAGCTGTTCAGGCAAATGACTATGACTTAGACAGAGTGAGAAAAACATAGACAAAATCCTAGATAAATGTGGCCCAGCCCACTCCAAGTGTTCGACACTGAGTCCATCGTGACCCGGGGATTTTCCTTTCTTCATGTTTTGAATAATTTGTCTTATTTGGTTGCTGGTGAACTCAATGGTGAGGGTTTTATCACTGGACTCTACATTAGGCAGTTCAGGTGTCACAGATGTACTCAGTGCCGATTGAACTCTAAACTGTTTCATAAATAAATTTGCAATTTGTTTAGTGTTATTAATACCTTCTATGCTAACTGGAAGACAAGGCTTTGTATTGAGCTTGTTTGTGGATTTCCAGAATTGTTTAAAATCTTTGTTTTTATGGTGCGTCGCCAGTATGTCCATCCTAATTTGTTCTTGTTGATTTTGGCACCATTTTAATTTAGCTTTGAAAGCTTTTCTACTTGATGACATTTCGTCATAGAACGGACCGTTTTTTGGCTTACCAGCATCTAACCAAGTACAATACGTAATCCTTGCCTTCCTGTGGAGAAAAGAGACATGTTTATTCCAGCCTAACACTTGAGACTTTCTTTTTACATTTAGTTGAGTGGATGACGAAATTGCCGCCTCACTAAGGATAGATATAATATCGTGATACATTTCATCTAATACTAAGTTATGCTTAACATTACTACAAAAAGTGTTACTACACTCCCTAAAAACATCTGGAAAGTTGATATCACGCAGCTTGTCGTGACAAAGTGAGTAATATTTGTCTCTTTGCTCCCTTGTTCGTTCCCCCCAATTTATTTTACTTCTATTAATTTGTTTGGTAAGCAATTTTGGTTTAATACCACTTATTTCACACTGTACTATCAGTGGAAAGTGGTCTGACCAAAATGAACCGTGTTTTACATCTATTGCTTTTATGAGTTGAAATGCTGCTTTTGTAACCAAACAATGATCCAGCCAGCGCTGTGTACCATCAATATCACTTAAATACGTGTGTGTGTTAGAACTATACCCCATATGAATAAAGTCTGCACATAACCATTCCTGTTCAGAACAAAATTCTAACATCTCTTTACAAAATAAAACGTCTGGGTGTGCGTTGAAATCTCCTAACATAAAAGCACACTCAGTATCACTACTCTCTATTATGGCACTTATAATTCCTAAACAGTCGGTGAATTCAGGCAAGTTCTGGTCCGCGTTAGTAGGCATATAAACACTGAACACTAGAATATTTTTATCGTTTATAGTAATTTTAATTGCACACACCCTCGGATTATTGCACTCGACTATAGATACACAGGGAAATGTGGATTTTTTCCAAAGAAGGGCTACTCCACCATATGGCCTTCCATGTAAAACACCTTTCGAGGTATCGACAGCAGATTTTCCTATACAGCTAAAATTATCGTCAACACCATTGAGCCATGACAAGTCATGCCACGTTTCTTGTAAAGCAATTACGTCGGCAAGTTTACAGACCTCTCGGACCCCATCAATTGATCGTTTGAGTGATCTGCAATTAAAGCTTGCCATATTACAAACAAATTTTTGCGAATACTCCATAATCTATTTGTTTAAATTAACTCGATATAGGTCTCACCGAGCTCCTTTCTTCACCGCTTCTTTGTCTAAAGTTTACATAGCGGCGAAAGGAAATCCCGTTGGGCCACAGATTATCATCAAGAAACAATGAAATCTTTTGCTGCGATACAAATAACTTGAAAGAATTATAATTTCTTTCTTGTTTCATGTTGATTTTTGCGAGTGTAACTCTCTCCATAGTTTTTCCAAAGACGTAGTTAATAATGTCTTCGTCCGTGACGTCTTTATGCACATTCGTAATAAATAACGGGATTTTTAAATCAGCCGCTTTAAATTTACTTTCCGGTTGACTTTCAGCTTTACCCACATGGCCAATAAATTTATTCCGAAGACGTTTCCTTTGCACCAATACCCAATTTTTGTCATGCTCGTCACTTTTCCATTCTCCGTCTTGTACAACTTGCGCCATCGACTGCTTTTCCTGGTTTATCACTGCTGTATTTTTTGATGAAATGCAATTTTTCATTAAAATATTATCGATTCCAGTTGAAGGTGAATCGAATGTTTTTTCTATTTGTGCATTTTTGACCGGTTTTTGTGGCAATGATGAAAGCGATAACGGGCAACACTGTTCGCATATTTGTGATGGGCCAGCTAAGAACCTGCTGGAGGTTCAAGAATTGATCGAGAAACGTGTCAGAAGGCTCATAGGTAACGACTCATTTGTTCGAAAGAGACTTCAGTCTTTTACATTGCCGCAAACTTGCAAGTTTATCGGTTTTTTATCGACTACATTTCGTCAAGTGTGTAACAAATCAGCATGATCTGACACTGCCTTGTCGTTTTTATCGGAATGCTCGTAGCTCCAGGGAGAGAAATTGGTTCATGTTGAGAATAAGTTTTAAGGAATTTTGTATGTGTAATTTCGTATTTGAAGAGTAAAACAAAACTAAAAAGCGGATTACCTTCACAGTGTTTTTATTGACAAAAACATAAAGAGAAAAACCTGTTGTTCTTGACTTATGTTGCTTTAGCGGGAAATAGAGTGAGCCGTGTATAATTTTACCCAAAACAATTGTAGTATTAGTATTTCACACAATAGGTATTATTTGAAATGGAATTATAATTGTTTTGATTTACTTGGTTTTATCCCTTAGCGCTTTTCACTATAATTTGTCTGAGTTGTATCCAAAATACGTATATCTCATTATGAAACCATTTTCAGCAAAAAAAGCATGTTCCAAACAAATTTAACTTTAGAGATTTATGAAATGACCAAATCTATTCAAATACAACATTTGACGTCTGTGACTTCAAACAAATTAAAACTCAAAGCGACAAAATTGAGTTATGAAAAGTCTAGTTTTATGTTTCGTCAATGATGCTGCTCGTCGAATGCCGGAGTCCCTCAAGGGTCGGTACTCTCTGCGACGCTCTTGCTGCTACATGTTAAGAATCTGTTGAATCCTGGTATCATATTTAGGTAATTAAATAATGTTGAACCCCGGTATCTTCAAAGGTGCGAAGGTATTTCGAGTCTGAACAGTTGCTTACATTATATCAAGCACAGATTCGCTGCAGTATGGAGTACTGTTCGCTGGCTCGATGGTTCGATGGATTGGCTAAGTCAGCTGGAAGCTCTGGAATCGATCGAGAGACGTGCCAAAAGGCTCATAGGCAACGACACTCTTGTGCCAAAAAGACTTCAAAGTCTTGAACATCGCCGAAAAATTGCTAGCCTATCGGTTTTTTATCGGATGCATTTCGGAGAGTGTGCGACTGATTTGCATGATCTAACCTTGTCCTTTTTTCTATCGGAATGCTGGTAGCTCGAAAAAACGACATCGTTTGATGGTTGATGTTCTAAAGACACGAACGAAGAGATTTGACTCTACTTTTGTGATAAGAACGTCTGAGCTGTGGAATACGTTGCCTGAGTGGGTTTTCCCTGATGTTTACAATCTTTGTGTCTTCAAATCGAGAGTGAATCGGTTTTTTTTTCTAGGTAAACACGCTCCATCGTAGACCGTATCGTCGCTTAACATCATGCGAGATGCCGGTCAAGTGTAAAAAAGTTAAAAAAAAACGCGGCAGTCGTCAAATAAAATATAATTTTCTTGTAAGAGCAAGTATTTATAACTTTTTATGTCATGATGAGCTTGCACTTGCAACGTAATCGTGCATTAACCTCAATTCCGCATTTTCAGTGTGTAATCGAGCCGCGCATCGACTGGTCCGCGCTCTATCGAATGTCAACCGGCTTGCAAGACCTGACTCTAGACCAGGGATAACCAATAAGTTTGATTTGCGGTCCGTATCCTAAACCTACTATCCTACTAATATTATAAATGTCAATGTATGTACTTATGTTTAGATGTTTGTTGCACAATCACGTCGTAGCGTTTTAACGGGTCGGGCTGATATTTGGAACACAGTCAGATTATAGTCTGGAAGAACACATAGGCAACTTTTATCCCGAAAAAACAACGGGAACGGGAACTGCGCGGGTACCAAGGGGCACTGCTAGGCACCCGGCGGCTTTACCTGTACAGTTAGTGTTATATTTCCGAAATAAAAAGTAGCCCATGTGCTATTCCAGACTATAATTTAACTGTGTTCCAAATTTCTACCCCATTCGTTCAGCCGTTTTGACGCAAGCAACAAATATCCAAACTTTCGCATTTATAATATTAGTAAGGTAACATGTACATGGCGGTCCATTTTTCATTTTAAATTTTTTTTAGGACTTAATGAAAATTCTAGAGTTTTCTTTAGGTACATGTTGATTTAGCACATTTTTTAGCTTATACATTTGATGTTTGTAAATTCGAAGGGGAGTGTTCGTTTTGTAGAGTAAAACAAATTCTCGATGTTATACAATTTGGGTGCGCGTAAAATACGGCGACAGAGCGGTCCGCGTTCGATCCACGGTCCGCCATTTGACTATCCCTGCTCTAGACCTTGTGTTCTTAGCCAGTTTTGCTAACTATGATATATGGTATAAATATAGTTTTAAGCAATTATTGTCGTGTATTGTTGTTTACTGAATTAGTATTAGTAATTACGAGAAATTGCAAATATTATTGACTGGCCTCGTGGCTTAGTGGGTAGTAACTCTGCCTGTGAAGCCGAGGGTCGTGGGTTTGATTCCCACCCAGTGCAAATATTTGTGAGAGGAATTCAAATATCTATACTGTGTATGGGTGTTTCTATGTATAAAATTATGTATTTAAAAACTATGTATATAAGTATTATATCAGCTATTTGCCCGCCATAGTACAAGCTTTGCTTAGATTATTGGGGTCAGATGGTGTTGTGTGTGAATTGTCCACCAATATTTATATTTATTTATGAGTCCCGATATTTCGATGCAGATAGATATACTATAACATTGGATATACTTATCCCTTTACGCTCATTTGACGTTTAAAACGTCAAATATAAATGAAAATTAGTGCAATTACAGGGCATATAGATAAGCCATCTCATATCTCTGAGTGACGAGCGCGGTGCAGTGCTAGGTAATAATTTAGATTTGTTATGTTCTAATAACTGCGTGTCACTGCGCTGTTCTGTGGCATGCATGTTGCTTACCATCAGGCACATGTCCTGCTCGTCTCGTCAATCTTTATTTAAAAAATAAATAAAAAAAATGACTCAATCAGCTATCAATACTACTCTTTTCATTTTATGGTCCATCTCGTCTCTTTAAGTAACATTAGCGAAATTGTGAGGCTTAACCACAATAAAAGCCATAAATCAAGAGTTGAACTTGACTTTGCTCAAACATTTTACAGACATCCGTTTTCGCTTTAATTAAATATTAGAACAATAAGTTACTATTTGTGTTCATAACTACGTAAATAAGTGTACATATTTGATTTATGTTATTAGTTTCTGATCAATATTAAGACCAGTTAAAATCACGACCTGAAATACCGTAGTTCGATAATTTCATAACGTAATTGTAACGAATGACCGTAAAGTTTAATTGTAATTTGTGTTACCTGTCACTGAATAATATTTATCGTTACGAAAATACGTACTAACTGTTAGTTAAGGTACGTTGTTGTTCCCAAACTGTAAAATACCTGAGGCCACGGCCCAATTCTCTAATAATCCAATTAGATCAAAAGCTTTTGAATTTCCGTGGAAGGTATTTTATAAAGCCGTTTGTACATTCTCGCTTAGATGGTAGCTAGCTTCGCGCCGCGGTATACCCACGGCTTACAGTTTTTTTACTTTTTATTTATTTATTTAATAGCCAAATAAAAATCAAATTTTAACGTTATTAATTTATATCTAATGAAAAGTTGAGTTTTTTTGACTATAGGAACTTTGAACTCAAAATGTCTACCCTGATTTAATAGCTTAAAAATCATACCACTTTTGCATCGCGTAAAACTTAAGTAAATGTTCTGAATGGTGCCAGAATATTTCATTAGCATCAGACAAAAATGTTATGAACGTTTTAATTTCCTACTAATCTATATATATAAAAGCGAAAGGTCACTCATCAAGGAATCTCAGAAACTACAAATGCTAGGAATCTGAAATTTCGCATCGAGGTCCCTTTTAGCACGTAGGCGCTCGCTAAGACGGAGTTTTGCAAAATTCAACCTCTAAGAGGGTGAAACAAGGGATGAACGGTTGTATGAAAATTCGTAATTATCAAAGTTACCAAATTTTGTATCTAGACACTTGACACGAAGCTATTAAATGTTTGTTCCATCAATTTTGTAACTTCAAACTGTACGGGGGTGAAATTGGGGTGGAAATAGGGGATGTATGTCAATATGGAAGTTCCCAACCGTTGAAGATAAAACCACGAAACTCTGTAAATAGGCCCTTGACACGAAGCAAACGAATGTTTGTTCTAGCAAATTTGTAATTTCAAACTGTACGGGGATGAAATTGGGGCTGAAATAGGGGATGAATGTCAATATGAAAGTTCCGAACCGTTGAAGACAAAACCATGAAACTTTGTATATAGACACTTGACACGAAGCAAACGAATGTTTGTTCTGGCAATTTTGTAATTTCGAACTGTACAGGGATGAAATTTGGATTGAAATTGGGGATGAAAGTATATTTGTGGAAGCTCCCAATCGTTGAAGATAAAACCATGAAACTCTGTATATAGACACATTACACGCAGCTAATAAATGTTTGTTCTAGCAATTTTGTAATTTCGAACTGTACGGGGATGAAATTGTAGTTGAAATAGGGGATGAATGTCAATATGGAAGTTCCCAATCGTTCAATATAAAATCATGAAACTCTGTGTATAGGCACTTGGCACGAAGCAAATAAACGTTTGTTCTAGCAATTTTACAATATCGAACAGTACGGGGATGAAATTGTGGTTGAAATGGGGGTTGAATGTTTTTTACGCTTTCAAACCTAAACAACTGAACCGATTTTGATGAAATTGTATAAAATTGTTTTATTATAAGCCGTTTTTAATAACCGTAAATATGTCTGAGTGTACAAATAGGTACTGCCTGAGTTACCATACGTATTTATTTTGCGCGGACGAAGTCGCGGGTAACAGCTAGTACTAATATAATATCGAAAGATTTGACGTTTGATGGTTGCACGACGGAACGTCTGAACGGATCAGGTTGTGATTAGGAATGTAGTTAGAATATAGAATATAGTCTGAAATAGCACATACATACATACATAAACAGCCAAATGTTCCCACTGCTGCAGGGCTAGCACGGGGAGTGGACTAATAGTCTTTCCACCATTTTTATCCACCTGTCAGTGAATATAATAATCATTTCCACCTTGCATAGCATGGCAACAGGGGAAAAGGATAAAATGTTTCCACTTGACGTTTGTCGTGGACATTATATCACGCTACTCCCCGCTGTATAGCACGGACTCGGGAAAACGAAGATAAATACTCTTCAATTGACATTATGACAGGGGACAAACTATCGTTTGATTTGGAGGTGGGGATATAAGTAAATCTCTCTGAAACATAATGTCGCGAGCATATTATAATTATATTTTAATTATATAATTACTCATTTTTATATCTAAATGCGTTCTCTATACTATAGTAGGTATGTAAGGTATGTGATTTAGATGAGAAAATGTTTTATAGTCGTTTACAAAAATATAAAACCTACATATAAAACCTCAAAACGCAGCACAGAAAAAAAATAAAAGTAAAAAGAGCGAACGTTGACAGAAAAACTGATGATTAATACGTCATTTTTAGGGTTCCGTAAAAAAACGGAACCCTTATAGATTCGTCACGTCTGTCTGTCACAGCCACTTTTTGCCGAAACTATGAAAACTACACTGTTTAAACTTGGTAAGTAGAAATGTTGGTTGGTAAAATTAGGGTTGCCCCCATACTGAGAAATGAAACTCATCAAACCTACACGTGTGGGGTGTCTATCGATAGGTCTTCAAAAATGATATTGAGGTTTCTGATATAATTTTTGTCTACACTGAATAATTTGCGCGAGAGACACTTCCAAAGTGGTAAAATGTGTGCTAACTTCTAAAGTAAGAGAATGAAAAAATATAATTATGATGTACATTACCATGCAAACTATCAACGAAAATTGGTTTGAACTCGATCTGATGAGTAGTTTTTTTTAAGTACGTCATAAATACACTATCATTAAAACTTCGATCAAAGTTACAACGAAGTACAAGAACTATGTGTACTATGCATATTATGTTACTTGCTGCAACGGAACCCTTCATGGGCGAGTCCAACTTGCACTTGGCCACTTTATTATTTAATTTTCTTATAACGGCAATACTGAAGTGATAACGCTACTCCCGCCGTATATCCACCGTGGAATAACTATCCACCGGCGAGTCCGTGCTCTGACAGTGTACAAAATTGACAAGGGGGAAAGAGATTATTTCCTTTCCCGGTGGAGTAATTGTCAACTGCCCGTGCTAGCCCCGCTGGGACTCGAGGCCTTCTCTCGCAAAGACAGTCAAGGCCATAATCAAACTGCTGTTCCAGTGTGGATTGGTGGATGACACGTGACTTCGAAAAATTCAATTTAAATGTCGATTTCCTCACGAGGTTTTCCTTCACCGTTTTAAGTTAGTTTTAGTTAGCATTACGCACATGACTTCGAAAATATAGTGGTGCGCGTAGTTTTGAACCCGGGGTATCCGAATCGGGAGTCGCCATTCTCCCGACTAGACCAGCCGTAACTTAATAGCACATAGACTACATTGATACGAGTATTTCGAGAAACTTACGGGAACGGCAGCTAAGTAGATAAAACTGCAGGAAGCTACTTGTTATTATTATTACGTACTATGATGTTATTATTTACCCACTAGTTATTAATAATATTACTATAATCTATATTTACTACAAAAGATTGAGTACACTATTGCTACAAGAATATGTACCTGCATATATTTTAATTTGAAAATGTAAAAATAAATACAGCCAGAGCCATTGCAAAATTTCAGACCTATAAAGTTTTTCGAAGTAGAGTGTGCAGTCGGCATTATGAGTTTCTCCCATAGATCGTTCATCATCGGTAAAGATACGGTTTTCATCAGTTACGAAATGGTTAAAACGTTCCCGACGGAATATTGTTTATCATTAACCATTGTAGTCAAGCGCCGACAGACAGACTCAAGGTTGCAATTTTACGTGATTTTGAGATTAAGAAATTTCTGTTTTATCTGTATTTACAACAAAAGTAATGGTTTTATCGCCCTTATTTACAAAGTTGTCATGAAATTCAAGTTTATTGCAAACACATGTCTGCGTTTGTCTATGGTCTTAAATTTTACTAGGCCTGACATATGCTTCAATTCCCTGGAATTATCCTATGTTAGGAGAATAGGAGAAGAGCGATGTACGTCCGAACGGGTGTATCGTGTACGTGATTTGTAGCGGTAGGACTCTTTGCAGTGTCCTCCTGGGTAAGTCACACCTCTAATAGCTATTCTGCCGCGAAGCGGTAGTGTGATAACATCACTCTGTTCTCTGTTCCGGTTTGCAGGCCAATATTTCCAGAGAAATTACTGGGCTAAGATATAAAACACCTCACATCTCCGGGTAACGAGCATTGTGCCGTGCTAGGTAATGATTTGGACTCTTCATGTTCCAATAGCTGTGTGCTGTGTGTCACTATGCTGTTATGGGCAGGCATGTTGCTTACCATCAGTCCCATGCCCTGCTCGACTTGTCACTCTATAGCATAAAAAAACGTCACTCCGTAACCTGGAAATATTTACTGAGATTCAAATAAAGACGTGTACGTGACGTGTGAATTAGGCGTTGATAACAATTATTATCAAAACCCTAAGGGAAGCAATCCCAATTTTAATCTAATCTCGCAGTTTTAAAAAACAGTATCCTGTAATTGTATTATCTCATCGAAGCACTAGCAATCCTGCCAGTCCATAAAGTACAAATGCATATACGCGTCTGACAGATACATAGAAAACAATTTGGTTCTATCTGAGGAAGTTGGAAATAAATATTCCTGATCGCTTTTCACACAATTTAACCCCAAACTAAGCAAAGTTTGTACCTACTATGGATGCCCGATATCGGATATAGTGCAGATATACAAGGCGACGATGCGCGATTAACGCAATTCGGAAGTTGGATTCAATGCTCGTGGTTTTCGCATTTATACTTATCTCTACAAGCCCACAAAGATGCCGAAACGGATACGTTAGTACACGCTTCCTTTCTCTCTCATGTCACATGTGTCTCATGTCATGTTCACAAAAACACCCAGACCCAAGACAAACGTTCGTATTTATCCCAAATGTTAGTCCGTTCTGGAAATTCAACTCAATACCAAATCATCGGTCAACAAACCTCAAAATCATAAACAAAAAGTACGTTCATTTCAAAATGGCATTTCAGATTCGGCAAAGTCTAATAAACAGCCATTTAAGAATTTTATTTAAAAGCTATTCCCGATATGCGAATTAGAAAATAAAATCCTTTTATCGCTAAAAGTATTATAAAAGTAAACACCTACACACTTTATAATATGACAATGATGTGCCTACATAACTTGGTTCAAATATTTAAACATTATTCACCCGGACTTAGTTATTTATAATACTAATTCAATAGGAGGCTCCGAAGAGATTTCAAGAATTTCTGGTCGAGTACTTTTTTCTAAGTCTGTTCCCAGATGCACTTAAGCCATAATTAATAACATTACATAATGATACATATTACATGACGCTAAGCTTCATAACGCATTTTCCATAACTTTATTTATGCGAAATCACCAACCAACGTACCCATGATGGAAAAAAAATGTATGAGGCTAAAACTAACGCCAAAACTGAACTGAAGCTGTAACGAACACGACTCCTCAATTGGATTTTAATGGAACGAAAAACGATGTTTTTGATTAGTAAAATAGTACCAATTTTTCGACGCATCTCATAAAAGTGTTGGGCCCTGACTTCTGACACATTATTTATTAAATACGGTAGTAGCTCCTTCTTCCAAGTGTGTAAATTTGGTTGTGTGTTTAAGAAGGCATCCCGTTAACTTGCCTGTCTGGAGTGAAATAAGGTTATACACACAATTTTATCTTTGAATCATGTGTAAGGCAACAAAAGTGATATACCGGGTGAGATCTCTTAATTAAGACTTAATATAAATGGTCTACATTTTCAGCTTTCATCCCAAACCGAGCTATCAAAGTTTCTGGGCCAAAATAGACTTCAAATTACAACAAGATACCTGTATAGTTTTTGGAGTGATAGGACTTTTTGTAGAGTCCGAATTAATAATTTTAATTTCCACATTTTTAATATGCTTACCTTCAGGAATGTTAATTAAAACATTGATTTTAATTTTTTGGAGGAAGTACTAAACCTTTGCTAGTTGTTCTACAACCAAGTAGTAATTTGGAAATATTTACTTTATCGGGTTATAAATGTATCTGGATAGGTGATGGGAATTGGAGGAAATCTTTATCCAGTGCGACAACCGAATAAAGGGCTCTTTGCAGAGTCCGCCTGGGGAAGTACCCACACCTTTGCCGGTTGTTCAATATCAAAAGTATAATTGTTAATTAATTATTATAATGTGCAGAAATCACTGCGTTTGGCATTAAAGAACAATGTCTCCAGAGAAATTCCGGGGCATAGATACAAACCATCTTACATATCTGGGTGACGAATACAGTGCAGTGCTAGGTTATGATTTGGACGCTTTGTGGTCTAATAGCTGCATGACACAGTGACGTTATGGGCAGGCGTGTTGCTTATCATCAGACACATGTCCTGGAGTTAGTTCGGAGAAGCCTGGTGATACGGTTAGTGTTGTGTGTCATTTTGGTAACCCTGCGATGTTTGAAAACCAAATGAGGGTAGATCGAGTTCACCTCATTTAGCATTGAGACGACCCGCAATTTCTTCAGTCTTCTGGTGACCACGGCGGTTGTAAGGCTGCCGAAACGTCGAGGTAATTAAATAATGGTTTATATCGTAATTAAGCCCCGTATAATACGTCTCCTGGTCGTCACGTCACTCTATTATCCAAAAAATAAACTAATAGGATTGCATAATAGTGCAGCGTAAGTACGAGTACATCTGCGTACGCGCATTAAACGAGCGGGAGAGACAGGATGTCGCATTTACTTGATGTCTTGATAAGCCGGACGGTGCCAGGTATTAATAGTTTAATAATAAATGATCGTTAAATGGCTGTGCTTCCGTGGTGCACTGATTTTTTATGTGAACCTTGATAAAAAAAAAATTTTTTTTCGGTTTCGATTCGGTAAGTTTTGATACAGCTGTAATCTGTGTGATACAGTAAGTAAGGTACATAATTTTTAGTATTAAATTATTTTTATTTGGACATTTTTTGGTTACATTTTTCTGGCATTACATGTCATAGCTGACGTGATTTAAACTCAATCTGGTCTTTTTGTGTTCGTTTGACATCATAACGGTCAAGAATCTTCACGATGAATGATTTGTATTTAAGAAAAATACGTGTTTTTGTGTCGGAACTTTTCTTTTTATTTGTAGTTCGCGTCTTTATTAAATATTTTAAATACGATGCTAAAAACAATATTGCTGCATGGTTTATTAGCGAAGCGTTATTTATTAGAGTAGCGCGCGCGACATATTTGCCGGCCGCGTCTGATCTCTGTCGGCGCGATTGTAGGAGCACGTGCATGATAACAGGTTATTCAGCCGAAGGTAGCGAGCACAGTGGCGTAGCGACAGCGGAGCAGTTCATTTCAACCAAATTTTTAAAACAGTGGGCATCACATTAGGCGAGGTGATTAAAAAAACAAATTAGTCCGTCACTTAAATTATTAAAAATACGTACCTATACGTATTATTTATTTTGGTTAACGAAAGAAACAGAAAACGACCAAAGATATAGAGCTTAGAAGTTTGAGTGACGTCACTTCATGGTATGATTTTTCAGATAAAGTGACATCATAACACTGCGGAAGTTTGATGATCTATATCGTTTTTTTAATTTGATAAAACAAAAATACGTATTTCAATTTTTTTCCGTAATCTAGCTGATTAAACTGACTGACTAGAATTGTATAATTTTAGTCAATCATCAATTCAAAAGTGACTAGCAATAATTCTCCGTCTCTCTTGTTGGCTTTTTTATACTCTTTATGGGTCTAAACACAATAGCCAATATGGGATAATAGTTCAATATGGGATCCTATAGCGCCTCCCAGGTTGTGAGATTCAGGGTGGAATTAGATGATACCTACGCTATTTCAATAAAATCGAGCAAAACAAACTCAAAGAGACAAAATTGACCTCAAACCAGATTTTGTAATTCGGAATTTAATTAGTTATAAAGTCATACATCAGATCAGACGTTCTTGATATTTATTACTAAAGTGTTAACTTGGACTTTTTTAAATAAATTTACACATGGCTTTATCTCGCCATGTTAGCGACCGCTTGGTCTAAGATGAAATACACAGGTAAGTATACCTAGAATAAACAGATCTACTCAGAATTTGACAAATTTTAATGAAAAATAATATTAAACTGCCTGGCTCTACACAGTACTTGTCACCCAGAAATTTAAGATGATTTGTTTTTCCCTGTAATTTTTATAGAAACATATCCCTTAAAACCGGAACACAGCCAAATTTTCCACATAGTACACACACCCAAATAAATACTGACCCATCACACATACATGAGTATGTATGTGTATTACGTACAAAAATAAAATGTGTAAAACGAAAAAAAAATACTTTCCTTCTAAGGCAGTTGAGTACTAATCACGCATTACGCACATCTATTATGTGCGCATTTATAAAACTCAATTAAAATACATTAGAATTTAACGAGCCAATTTGTCCATATAATAAATAAAGTAGCCAAGTGCGAGTTGGACTCGCCCATGAAGGGTTCCGTTCCAGCAAGTAACATACTATACATAGTACACATAGTTCTTGTAGTTCGTTGTAACTTTGATCGAAGTTTTAATAATAGTGTATTTATGACGTACTTAAAAAAAACTACTCATCAGATCGAGTTCAAACTAATTTTCGTTGGTAGTTTTTATGGTAATGTACATCATATATTTTTTTTAGATTTTTCATTCTCTTACTTTAGAAGTTAGAGGGGGGGGGACACACATTTTACCACTTTGGAAGCGTCTCTCGCGCAAGTTATTCAGTGTAGACAAAAATTATATTATAAACCTCAACATCATTTTTTAAGACCTATCGATAGACACCCCACACGTGTAGGTTTGATGAAAAAAAAATTTTTGAGCTTCAGTTCTTAGTATGGGGGACACCCCTAACTTTTGTTTTTTTAAAAAACTTTTGTAAAAATCTTAATGCGGTTCACAGAATACATCTACTTACCAAGTTTCAACAGTGTAGTTCTCATAGTTTCGGCAAAAAGTGGCTGTGACATACGGACGGACAGACAGACAGACAGACAGACAGACAGACAGACAGACAGACAGACATGACGAATCTATAAGGGTTCCGTTTTTACGTTTTACGGAACCCTAAAAAGATACCCCGATCCAAAACTCTATGACTCATGACAATAGCCACGCCCCATTCAATTCTATATACTTCACCTGTAATCTACGTCAGGTGGGAGCGTCGCGCTTCTAAAAACATTAATATTAACATCAGCTTAAAGACACACCAAATTATGAACACAGTTTAATAGAAGCGCCACTATTTTAAGGTTCAAACAAAACTGTTGCGACGAGATAATTGGCAAAGCTTACAATAATTTTGTATTGCACTTTGACTGCTCTACGACCAGTAAAGAAACTTGAGTCAATTACAAATTAACTATTCAGTAATGGCATTGAAATAATTTCGTTATCAAAGAATAATTAATGTTTGACTCTACATTCGTATAAGAACTTTGTTGTGGAATGCGTTGCTGAGTGGGGTTTTCCGAAGGATTCAATATTGGTGTCTTTAAATCGAAAGTGAATCGGTGTTTTCTAGGAGAGCTAGCTCTATTGTAGACTGTATTTTCGTTTAGCATCAGTCAATTGAAATTATTCATAAAAAAGTTATAGTTTAGATTTTTGTAACAAAAATAAAATTGCAAACACAAATATTAATTAATTATATAAAATATGAAACAAATGCTTATTGACCACATTTAAGAGTAAACAATCCATCTACTTCGTATGATATATCGCGATAGAGTTCAAGTATCTTACCTAAATACGAAACGAAACTAGTTTTATACATGATCCATATAAAAATATAAACACACGTCCTGCACGTCTCGTCACACTCTAATTAAAAAAAAATACACTAAAAATTTGGCTCCAAAACGTAGTTCTAACATCAAACAACTGTCAAGCTAAGTTTGTTAATACAACACGTTACTCCAGTCCACATGGTAGGCCGATTTTATCTATAGCTGATTGAACATGGTTTTTGCAACGGTAAGTATTTAAATGGCAAAATAGATCGTAATTACGACGTGTCCCGTTTGAATAAAATGATTTTATCGTGTTTTATAATTGTACACCTTCATAACTTCCATGAGTCATATACGTACTTAACTAGAAGCCTTTCATAGTCGGTGGGCACTTGACAGTAAATATCATCTAAGACATACTGCCATAGGTGCCTTAGATCAAAAAAATATTTCATAGTACCTACATAGCGATCTAAATTTTATTGCTCGTATTCTAAATATTGATGAAGCTAACATTAAATCCTTATAGTAGTTGTTTTATACTTCAATTTTTAAAGGATCATTAAATCTTGTAATAAAGTAAAAATTCAGATGAACATCATAGACGTCCTTCTTTCTGGAAGTCGGTTAAAATACTGACAAAACATATCAAAAAAATTTTTGCATTATACTCTAAAATTATGCACATTGCACATACTTCTTAGACAAACGCTTTGATAGCAGTTTGAACATACTTTGGGATCGTGTATAGACGTTCCAACAAAAAAAATACTACTCTACTAAGAATATTATCAACAAAGGGTTGTAGAAATACCACTGTTTTAAATTCCAGACAAAATAATATGTTAGGAATTGGGTTTTTTGTGTTCTTTTTGTCGCACTATTTCAGACATGACGGTCAAACGCCCACCTATTTATGATATAAAAATATCAACATCATTTTGCGCTTGTACATTCTGAATATCTAGACACCCGGCAGCAAACATACCCTGATCCTAATCGTTCATATTCATACAGATAACTGAAAATAGTTGCGATTGTGGTTGGTTCCCTCATTATTTTTATTATTTTTAAACTATAAATAGCAATTATCAATTAACTTGATATTCCTCCCCCATAGCGTGAAAGTCAGGTGACGGCTTCGAAATAAACCACTAAGGTCCAAATTACTCGTACAATCAAAGGTAAAATCACGCATGCAAACTTTACGGCTTTTAGAATACCGGCATTTCTTTTTAAACTTTAAAATATGTTAAAACCGAAATATTTACGATCACCTACAATAATATTTTTTAAAACAGATTATAATATTATGTTGGATAATGTTTGTTTTCTCCTAAAAAAAAGTTACAATAGCAAAAATAAAACTTCAAAAAGTTACTTACCTAGAATAATTATTAAAAGCGTTATAAACACAATGAGATTACTTGAACTGTTGTTTAAAAAAAAAATCAAAAGTAAAATTAAATTTTCACTTCGTTCAATTTCCCACTGTAACTAGCAACCTTTCTTCGTAGTTAGTGCGCGCGCGCATTCCTGTACCACCGGCTTTCGACTGTGGAAAGGGCCCGACATGAAACGATGGAAAGTAAAAACAGAGTAAAAGTTCTAGTAATAACTGTCCTAAGGTGACGCTTTATGGACGAACGCTCTGTTCACGCCGGTATCTATTATGGATGTGTTTACTGATTGTGTGGAAAATGTAGTAGAAATTACCTACATTAAATAACTACAAATAAATTTCGACAAAGTATGTACCTATGTAACACGGATGAGACTTGTACAGGATTAAGACAACTAGACACATTTATCGGAGACACAAATATGCGATTACAGGCGGAAAATTAACATTTTTTTCTTAGGTGTATTGTGACTTAAAATCTTTCCATACCTGTAGTATCAAAAATGTCTTTATTTTCGTTGAAACGCAATGGTTACCAAAAAACTTTACCACCTTTACTTAAACGTTACCAAACTATTTAAACCATAGACGTTTTTGTGATTGTTATTGTCATTGAAATTAAATTAGTAAATAAAATGAACTATTATCGTTTAGTTCTTTGTAAAACATACTTAAAAGTAAGATACCTGCCTAATTCAGTATACCCTTGTTTAGATACAAAATCCAAACAAGTATACACTGGAACCCATGCCTATGTCGTGGATACGAAACATTTCCGTAAGGCAAAACAAAATTTAAAAGACTTTTGAAACATTGATGAGTTTCCATTTGCCATTGCAATTTGTGAACCGGAGCTATCGGTTGCCTTACCTCTCTGACAGATTGCTCCGTTGCTCGTTATCATAGCTATCTCTGAAATAAATTCCGAATATAGCCCTTTCAACTTAGTATCGCATTTCTATTCGCCATTACTCATCACGTGAATGACGACAGTCCATTCACACCGGCAATAAACGCTACACATGCACCTGGTTGTTAATTTAATGTCTTAATAACAGACTGATTATTCCGGTAGGTGGTCTAACATAATGTATAGATGCAAGACTACAAAGCTAGTACTAGGTAGTTAGAAAATAGGAATATTTCCTTAATGTTTTAGTATGAAATCAATCCTTGTTACTTGTTACTGACATGCAGGTAAAGGTTGCATAAATACTCGTACTATCGTTTTTTCTAGGACTGTCCAAGTAATATGGAAGTTAAAGGTTTTAAACCTTATATACGACCGTTTTTTAAGAACTGTCCAAGATACATTCATCATCATCAACAGCCCACTAAATGTTCCCACTGCTGGGCTCGGGGCCTTCTCTCACAAGGAGAGAGTTAAGGCCATAATCCAACACGCTGGCCCAGTGCGGGTTGGTGGATGACACATGACTTCGAAAGGTTCTAGGCACATGTCGGTTTCCTCACGATGTTTTCCTTCACCGTTTTAAGTTAGCGGCATTACGCATATGACTTCGAAAAGACAGTGGTGCGTGTGGGGTTTGAACCCGGGGCTCCGGATCGGCAGCCGCCGTTCTCCCGACTAGACCAGCCGTAACTTACAGACAAGGTACATTAGGTATATCTAAATACAACCGTCTTTTGAAGAACTTGAGTACTTACGAATATATTTCATAGAAATTAAGGGTTCCATAAATATGACCATTTTTGGAAGATCTTTCCAAATTACATGAAAGCTAAGTTCAGGCTCTGTCCGTATTAAAAAGCAATAATTCTGAAGATCGAGCTTACGATCAGCTGCGTCTGTTTCCTAGTTCCCACTTGTACTTACAATCCAACAGGACGACATTAAACACACGACTGCCATTAAATACTACGCGAGTAGTAGTTAATATCTTAATAAGAAGGCAATACTCCGGTAGGTGGGCTTGGATAATAGCCTAGCAACTATATCTTAGGGCTGGGATGCACCGCTCCCAATTGTTGAGAGTATGTTTCGTTGAAAACATTACGCAGGACTTAATTGGGATGTGTGCGATTGCGAAGATTTAAGAATTAAAATGAAGTCCGATGTAATTATCTTAAACATCGATATCAACCATAAGATGTGCCCTGCCGAACTTCAGGCGCAACGGAATTATGTCATCGTTGGGAAGAGTGAGCTCAATCGTATCGTTCTAGTCGGTTGCAGGAAGCGGTGAACGCCGGACGTTTTTACCTACGACTATTCGTTGTCAACAACCAAAATAAGTAGAACCACAGCATATCTCGCCGCTAGCGATTCTAAGGGTCAAGTAGATTGGTTGTGAAAAATGTGTGTTATGGTAAATCGTAAGAGTATTTTGGTTCAGAGAATACGTTATACACCGTTTTTTTATTAGCAAAAGCTAAACAGGCTTTGTAGAAAACATAGCGCATTAAAACTGTGCAATAAGTTTATCTTTTAACTCAATATTACAGAATCTGTAACTAGTTTAAATTTACAAAAACCTTGCCTAAAAGTATGATCAATTAGTCATATTTGTAACAAACATAAACACGACGAAGTCATTAATATGACGAATGGGTTTGGGCACCCCTACATTTTTTTGTTTTTTTTTTAATGTTTGTACAAAATCTTATTGCGGTTCATAGAATACATCTACTTACCAAGTTTCAACAGTAGGTATAGTTCTTATAGTTTCGGAAAAAAGTGGCTGTGACATACATATAGTGGATGGACAGACAGACAAACATGACGAATCTAGAAGGATTTCGTTTTTACGTTTTACGGAACCCTTAATATACACACAGGTTTTGTAAAGGAGTGATTAAAATTTAAAATGAGTAAAGTCTTGGGGCCATATTGGTATAAATACAGCTTTTGCTGCTTCAAAAGCCTTGGTACCTTGGTGGCCTGCAAGTCTGAGGGGTACACTCCTGTCACCGGCGCCCTTGAACCTAATATTCACCATGACCACCTCAAAAACTAACCATGAAATGGCTACCAGACGACGCCGCGTCTGGACACCCTTGGTTCCCAGCCACCAGGAACAGTAACGGGTCAGGTCTGTGGTCCCGCCGCCCACCATATTTCAGTTGTAGAGTATATATACACCGTAATACCGGCTCTCCTCTTCCCGTACCGCATTTTTACAATAAAAAATATTTTTATTAAGGGGGCGCCTAAAGCCAGAAAACGAAAAAAGGACATTTTCGACGCCGCTCACTGAAATTAAGAAACTAAAAACTATGACAAAAAAAATATTGACGTGTGGGTACAATCAAGAAGAAGCACAATAACCGAATAGAATTTTAAAAATAGATCAGAGTTTTTTACAATAAAAAAGAAAAATGACACCGAAAAAACCCGTTTTAATTCGAGTACTCGAAATTATCAGCGATGACCCCACATTATTTTTTGGTAATAAAATTTCTATTTGTACGTTCTAGTAAAGTAACCGAACACTTTTTTAAATTTATGTTTAGTTATTGAGTAATTAAATACAACTTGGTCAAAAATGGACGCCTGATTAAATATTGATTTTTCCTCCAAACTATGTCATGCTATTCTCGACTTTATGTACATCAAATTAAGAAACGCGTCGCGCGGGTGAAATCTGTTTTTTTTCCTGGCTTTAGGCGCACTCTTAACTACAATTTTAATCAACAAAAAAATTACCTACATGTTAGTTAAAAGCTTTTTTTTGAACTTGTTTATTTTATTTTAGCACTAGAAAATGTCTATAACTGCTTAAATATATCGTTATCACTTCGGCGGAAGTTCAAAATTAGATGTTTTCAGAATGCGAAAATTTATTTTGAAAGTGTGAATCACGTTCAAAGATTCCGTTACATAGATTCATAGATACATACATACCCGTAAAGCGGCGCGAAACCCATATCGGTTCGGCACCGGATATGTGAAGTAATTTTTTTTTATCTACCCTCAAAAATTTTGAGGTTAGTTTTGACAAAACAAATCATAAGGTTTATCAACTAAAAATGTTTTCGTGGCAGCAGAAAAAATACTACTGAAATAAATGTATAGAATTTGTCTTAAAATTGGCTTTTGATCACGGTTTAAATAGATAAATAGATACCAAGCTAAAAAAAGCGTGTCAAAAAAATTATCCTTAAGCCGTGGTACATCGACATCCTAACGACGATCTGGAATAGAGTCCTAAGTAACTGTTACGCATACTAGCTCGGGATACGTGTGGTCCCGTCAAGAGGCGAATAGAGGGATGTCGATAAATACCGGGTAAGTGGTGCTTGTTCAATAATCTCCACTTGTTGTTTAGAGTTACAGCCGTGAAGCAAAGGAAATTAATAAAGGGAATATTGGAAATCGTCTTAAATGTCAATAGTTAGAAAATAATGTTAACTTGTCGGTCTTAAGTATTCATACTGGGTACTTACTTACTAATTTAATATTAAGATTAATCACTGTTTAGGGTTCCGTACCCAAAGAACCCTATTACTGGGACTTGGCTGTCCGTCCGTCCGTCCGTCCGTCACAAGGCTGTATCTGAAGAACGGTGATAGTTAGACAGTTGAAATTTTCACAGATGATGTATTTCTTATTTCTATTGCCGCTATAACAGCAAATACTAAAAATTAAATAAAAATAATATTTAACGGAGGGCTCCCATACTTGATTTTTTACCGTTTCTTGCTCGATTAGTCCGTCCCAAGAAAACTAGATGGATCCACTAGTAAAAATAAAACGCGATGTCGAATTCGTCGTCAGAATCATGAGGAAAAAATCAAAATTTTAAAAAACTTTTTGCCCGTCTGCGGAAATTGCGATGTAAGAAGTTTTCGCCGTTTATTTGCTAATGGTACGGAACCCTACGTGCGGGAGTCCCACTCGCACTTGGCCGGTTTTATTTTTTGGTTGTATTGTTATGTGGTATAATAAAGTGTTTTTGTATTGTCATTTTATAACCGCTAAAGTTTGGATGTTAAGATGTTCGTTGTTAATTAAGTCGGATGGAATAACAAGTAGGCTACTTTTTATTGCGGAAAATTAGGACAGCGAGAATAAAGCGGATAAGACCATGGAGTGCCGCCATTATTACTATAAATGGAAATTTTGAATGTTTGTTTCGCAACTACATCGGAACAGCTAAACTGATCGTGTTGAAATTTATAACACGGTTTGATTATAGCCTGGGATAGCACATGAGCTACTTTTTGTTGCGGAAAAAATAGGGAAACGTGAACTACGCAAGTAATAAAGCGGGGCGCTGTTGTTAAAAAAAATTGGCAGTCATAGGAACTGCCGAAAGAAGTGAAAACTTATAACTCAGAATTTTATAGGAAACTTTGGAAACTACACGGATGTAACCGGAGGGTGTGGCCTGGGGATCATGGCATGACCATCTAGAAATGCGTCAGCATTCCCCATTGGCTGACGCATTTCTAGATGGCCATGCCATGATGGGCAGGCCACGCCCTTTTGGCATTGGCTGACACATTTCTAGATGGCCAATGGCTATGGTCCCAAGTTTACCCGAAGATTTCTTATCATACCCGAGCGTGGCACTAGAATTCAATTCACAGCCCACGAAAAATCTGTATAGGCGCGCCAAAAGAAGTTTTCACTTCAAAAATTACGTTGATGAATGTGCGCTACAAGACATAACGTAAACTTACTTATTATTTCACAAGATAAGTATCACTAATCTTTATATTTAAAAATCCGTGACATGTTATTTATCCGTGACAAACTTCTTAACTAATTAACCAATTTTAAATAAATTTTGCACACTGTGCACCTCTGCAGTTTGAATAGTTTATATCAATAGCTCAATTTTTTGTCGTAATTTTATTCTATACAAATTATTTGTTTATTAAATGACATGACACGAGTCACACGAGCGAAGCCAGAACAGGCTAGTTATGTAACAAAAAAAAACATTTTCATTTCATTGCAAAATTACTCTCATAAGAAATCCTTATTCTTTACCCTCCAATTATGCCTGGATATTATTATGTACGAGTAAGTAGACGTGAGAACCCCGTAACAAAAGACTAGCACCTGCGTTCCTTTAATTCCCACAGGATAAATCTTTCAATTTTCTCAAATGGCTTTCTAATAACGTAGACTACGGAAATAGAGTTCTGAGGGAATGCCCACAATTTCCTTATTACCTGGAAATAACCAGGAAATTAACCGTGGCATATCTATAAGTCCTTGATGGCGACAGATGATGGCCATGGCGAATATTTAAGCGAAGACAGGTAATCAAATTACTCTTCTGGACGCCTTAGAAATGCTCCCATCATTACATGATTGGGATGACCAAAAGGGTCAAAAACATACCATTATATTTAGTATGTTCATTATACATACTAAATATAATAAAAACATACACATACTAAAAACATAGTGACACAGTCAAAGTTACTGTTTAGTATTGCACTGCGCTCGCCACCCAAAAATATTAGATAATTTTAATACCTACTTAATATAAGTTAGTAGTCCATCTAGCACGGCTGCTAATAAGTGTAATACGTCATCTACAGATATACTGCTATTATGCATGCTGGTGACGGCAACTCACAAGATATTACCCAACCAAAAGGTTTTCAATACGACCAAATAAATTTCCACTTCAAAAATTGTCAATCATCATGCTAAAGGCTGACTGGTATCGCTACCTCTAGCTAGTTCATGAGCATGAGTGTCATTCCAGCATTTTTATAAGGCGCTGAACTAAATCTGTCACATATCGAGCCCCATCTGAGATTTTCAACAGACGTTAAATGGGCGAGCGAGCGACATATGAATGTGACGATGTACTAAATGAGTTTCTGGTAAATTCGAACGATCACACTTCTTAATGGTCACGAATTCAAGGCGAAATTAGCGGAACTTTACGTCAGCCTAATTTGACACCAAATCAGCACAAACATAAGCAGACTTCGTAGCTCGAAAAAGTGGCTCCGTTTCATGATTGATATACCAAAGACACGGACGGAGAGGTTTAACTTTCTACTTTTGTGATAAGAACGTCTAGGCTGTGGAATGAGTTGCCTGAGTGGGTTTTTCCCGATGGGTATAATCTTGGTGTCTTCAAATCGAGAGTGAATAGGTTTCTTCTAGGTAAACACGCTCCATCGTAGACCGCATCGTCGCTTAACATCAGGCGAGATGGTGGTGAAGTGTAAACCTATAAAAGCTAAAAAAAATACTACTTTACGTTCACGTACGTTACGCAGTGCTTCTCACACAAGGAGATAATTAAGGTCATAATCCACCACGTTGTCCCACTATCATCCTATAGGTAGGCAGAAAACACATGTCATCGGAAGGTGTCACTTAGAACATGCCAGTTGCATCACGATGTTTTCCTTTACCGTTAAAGCTGATAACAAATTTGTACATCTGCACTCGAAAATGTACTCAGATGTTACAGATGGGATTGGAACCTATGACCTCATGATTGTACAATTTGACGTTTTCGCCACTAAGCCACCACGTTTTCAAAAACAAAATTAATAGATAATATCCAAAAAAAAGTTTTTGTTTATGAAACATGATTAATTAGGTACCTAGTTGGTTGGCAGTTTTACTCGCTTGCCTGCAGAGCTGTTTACTCTTCACTATATAGAGTCCAATTAGAAAAGTTCCACGGTATTTCTACAGCTAATTAGCAATAAGTAAAATCACTGTGTGTCGGTTTGAAGAGCAATGATTCTCGAAAAACAACAGGACGAAGAAATAAGTCGTTTTGTCTTCGGGTGAAGTGTCATTCTGTCTTAGAATAAATAATTGTTGGGACGAAATGTATGTATATCGCTGATCTAAGAAATTCCTTTTTACTTAAGTACCTACTTAGGTACTTAAAATTACTAACCAAAAATCACCCCTAACCGAAAAATGTGAAATGACTCTCCTTAGCCTAAATAAACTGTCGCTATTATAATATTAGATTTAAAGAAATCAGTATAATTCACTAAGGAAAATTGTGGATAATTTTTTCATAAATCAAATTACCGTAATAAAATCATCAGCCTCCCGCGAATATTCCCAACATCCCGAGCTGCGCAGGCGCCGATATCGATAAATCTCTCTAATCGAACACGCTCGTCCGTTGGGATCCATTTATAATAATTATTAACAGGCATGGGAATAACGCAAGAGTCCATGGATTCTATGAGTATGCTCCATTTAATCTGGATATTGTAGCTTCGATGCGGATATTACATTCTACGTTGAGATTTTTTCATTTTCAAATAAACTTAGGTAAACAAATTTAACCTATACTCGTAAAGATATTTACTTTATTTCAAATAGACACTTAAAATACATGTCAAACGCTTACGGTAACAATAAATTAGCTCTCGTTAGGTCAAAGTGACCACCATGCACTGACCCCTGCCAAAATTTGCCCAAAACACACACTGCGTTCCCCCTCGGTATAGCTAGGTGAAATCTGCTGGGTCAAGAACCACCCCGATCAAGGATCACTCCTATTCTCCCTCAAGCGGTGTCCCAAACCCAAACAACAAACCCGCCACAAACTTCAACGCCAGTGCTCCACAGCATCATGTGGAAATTGAGTGCCAAGGACAGCAAATCGAACATTTATTACAGCACATATTCGATTTTGTATGGAGTACTGTTTGCATATTGGGTCTGTCGGTAAAGTATCAGCGGGAGGGAAGCTTTGATTTCATCGAGACACTTGCTAAAAGACTCATAGGCGAAAATTCCCTTGATCGAAAAATACTTCAAAGTCTTGAACATCGCCGTAGAGTTGCGAGTTTATCTATATTGGACATATTTTGCAAGAGTTTGCTAATGGTTGGTCTTCATGTATTAAATACATGGATTTAAAAACGATATGACGCCATTGTTAGTAAAATAACACAATAAAAAAGGATATATATTCCTAAAAACTTAGACAGTTTTTTGACTAGTGTAAGTAAGCCTTGTTCCTGTTTTGTTTTAATACGGCGGTTTGATTATAGTTTAGACAACGCCCTCAACAACTGCGGTTGTATATGCGATTAAAAGTAAAGGAAAACTGGCACTCAACGATCTTTTCAATGGAGGAACAGGGCTCAGCCCGCCACATTCGCTCGCATCTATTAATCAATATATCCTCAAATCTAACGGCTGAGCGATGATCGTATCCGCCGATCTATAAATCAGAATCAATAATCGTCGTAATCGAGACACGATCGATGCCGACGGCCGATTATAATCGAGTCGGTGCTAGGGAAGTCTTGAGCTTGTTGGTGGTATGAGGTTTAATGAGCGGGAATTTCGCGGAAAAGTTTCTTGCGGAAGAAATCGAGTAATTCATAGGTTAGGATATTTCCGTTTTGGTCGCTGATTGGAATAACAAGTAGTTTGTATCGAAGTAGGACTAGGTACCTACTACGTCGAAATACGATGAACCCTTTGCAGAGCCCGGCTGGGTAAGTATCTATCACACATTTGCCTACCGTTGTAGTTGTTCTACGGGTCAGCAGTAGTAGATAATATGCAAACATTTATGTTCTGGTTAAACTTTGCCCTTCAGGGCAAAGTTTCCATTAAAACTACAGGGCAAAAAGATAAGACATACCTATAACCTATATGTTTGGTGTGCTGGGTGACAAATGCAGGCAATGCTAGGCAGTGATTTCATGTTGCAATTTGCTGTAATGGACAGGCGTTTACTCGTAACTTACCATAGGCATATGTAAGCTACACAACCAACAATATAGCTGCAAGTTTTCTGTTATAAATAAACAAATTGAATATTTTTTTAAACTTATAATTTAACTATCAATAATAGATTCCTGCATTTTATTGACACACTTGTCACAAGAATATATCAAAGGTATGATTCTATGTCTAGTACTTATAGATAAGCTAATCTTGTTTGCTGTTAATTTGAATTTGAAACTAGCCTGTTAAAAATATATAGGTACTAATATGTAGTACAAAATAATGTTTTTTGTAAATATATGACCTATAGTTATATCTGATATTCTGATATAACTTGTTTGGGGCGTTTTCAGGCACCAGCGACCATGCCATCAACGATGGAGCCATCGTGGACCGCATGATTGCTTAGTATCAAGAGAGTCGGCGGACAAGCGTCAGCCTGGCAATAGGATTTAAAAAATGTACAGTTACAGGAACTGAAATGAAAACTTATTTCTTACAATCTACATTCTATTCTATTCTATACTATAATATTATAAAGCTGAAGAGTTTGTTTGTTTGAACGCAAGGATCAAGGGAACTACTGATCCGAATTGAAAGATTCTTTCTCTGTTGGATAGTCCATTTATCGAGGAAGGCTATTTAACTCTTTAACATTAAGCTACTAACAACAGGAGCGGAACATGAATGGAAAATGTAACGAAAACGGGGAAAAAAATGGCAGTCATAGGAACTGCCGATAGAAGTGAAAACTTATAACTCAGAATTTCACAGCTTAGTTTGGAAACTACGCGGGTGAAACCGGAAGGTGTGGCCATGAAAATGCTGACGCATTTCTAGATGGCCAATGGCCATGGTCCCGAGTTTAGCCGTAAATTTCTTATCATTCCCGATAGAATTTTTCCCGATTAGAATTCAATTCACAACCCACGAAAAATCAGTCTGTGGCGCGCCAAAAGAAGTTCTCGCGCCCTCTTGTAGGCGTTGCAAGCCTAAAGACAACCCTGTAACAGACCCAGAAAAAAAATGAGGGCATTCTGTAGAGGCTTGGGGTTGTGTAGGTACTACCTACTGGGCTCAGGTCTCAAGTTAACTCCAGTGGGTTATGGTAAAAGTGTCGTTTAGAATGGATGTTTAATGTCCGCTAATATAACCCACATTAATTAATTAATTTAATTTGAAGTTATTATAGTTGGTTTTTAAGTAAGTAGGTACCTATGTGAAAAAATGGGGTCGCTAAAACATAATTTATTCTCAAAGTGGGCAGCAGACAAAATGAGTTATAGAACCCTTGTTCTAATCTAAGGCACTCGTTCCGCTTCTCTAATCTGCAACGCCGTGTACGTAATCATGTCGGTGACGCGACCAAAAGAATTTTCCTCTAAGTACCTACCAAAAACTATCTACTTCAACACGGCTGAAGAAATGTTAGCTTAAAAAAATACTTTGAAAACAAAACTTCCGTTTGTCGGCACTCATACTACAATATTAGGGAGAACCTGTGACCGCCTACCAATTAATAAAAGCTTTAATGAATTCCTACCTCCTAATTCCTTCGGATAAGGGACGCGGCAAGGCGTAACCCATTTGTCAACACACCACCTGATAACCAGCGGTAAGAAAAAGGACAAAAACAATACAAAAATAAATGAATAGAAACGTCTGATGTATCTTCGAATTCTGTAACGCGGCATCTAAGCTATTAATTAATAAATAGATTTGAGAGAAACGAAACAGCGGCATATAAATATTTTTGTTACTTTTTTGTAACAATTTGAAGAACAAAATAGGAAAAAATAAGTACCAATAGACAACTTTTGACGTTGTTTTAAGCTGTCGCTGTTGTTCGCTAGAATTGTCAGATGACCTCACAAAGGTCGCTGGAAACCGCTGGTTGCAGGTTGCACCCTTAGTTGTAGAAATCTAGGGTCGAAGCCTATGTTCAGCAGTGGACAGTGGACGTCTTGCGGCTGATGATAATGATGATGTTGTTCGCTGCTTTAGTAATATTACCAGTATTCGTATTCGTCATGTCATGGGCCAACCCACACTGGGTCAGCATGGACCTTACACCCTTGATTCTATCTTTTCGAGAGAAGACTCCGGAGTCTTTTTTTTTTATTATTTAAATATCTACTCCACAGACTCCGGGGTCCGTGATCTTTGTCAATACAATTTTTTTTTACAGATTTCTTGGAGTAGGAGTTGAAAAGGAAAAAAGGGGGGGAGACTCCGGAGTCACAACATTAGGGTCATTTAATTATTGGACTGCTTATGTTCCTATCGTTGTTAATTGAGAGATTGAGACTACTACTGGTTCTGCTCGCCTTAATTCAAGCACCTCCTGACATCGAAAAAGTGTTAATTAATTGTATTATTTTTTCAGGCTCACAATTATTTATTGCAAAAACTGTGTTCAAAGAGGATGTTTTGTAATTTAGTTTTGAGTTTAGTGTACTTCTATTGCCATCTAGTGTGCAGTAGCAGAACTACGACAATTACATTTGTAGTTTGCGCCATCTATATTAAATCTAATGCAACATTTTGAGACAAGACACACGGTACGACCGTTTTTAATCAAAGTACAGATGGACTCCAATTCCTTTCTCAATTTAGTTCCTGTATAGTTGCACAGATGGCAGGTTTAAGAAACATTAATCGCAGTTCATGTATTATTTTGGGTGTAATGATGCTGACGTCCACAAATGGCTAACTCTACAGTCTCTACAGTCAACATTAGTTTTATGTTTAAAACAAAACACTTATGTACATTTTATGGAATCACGCCACACGAAGTCACTTGTCGCTTACAATCAGAAACCCGTTATATGACACACCCATAACAGCATATTACCAAAAACATAATATTTTTTAAAATAACGGTTCACTAATAATTACCAATACACTGCGCTCTTTACCTGGAGACATGCAATGGTATTTCTGTATATACTGCCCTTCAAACACAAACCGGTTTCGGGTGGTACTTAGATATATCGAATATGCTTAGTGTGGTTTTTGCTCCGGATAAACCTACATGACTGCTATATTTCTGACTGCGCCCGGCAGTCTGCGAATAGGGAAAGATGGATCGTACGGAAAGCCGTGTCCACCTCTACCACCAACGTGGACGCCTCGTCGAGACCACGACCGCTCTGCCAATAGCGATACGATGAAGAAGAAGAAAACTACATACTTAAATAAATAACCTAAATCCACAGAAATCTAAATAATAATTATTAGATTTCTGTGCCTAAATCCTAGAAAATATACAAATACAAATTATTTATTAATAGTGGCAAATTACAAGTCAGAGTGAAAACATCAATAACACCGTTACTAATCATATAATATGAGCATACCCAATACTGTAATATGATTCATATTACAGTATTAGGTATGCAAGAAATAATAAAATATAACAATTAATTATAATAATTGCTATTAAAATTAACTAAAAAAAATCGACATATTATTTTAGTGTTTAGAGATCTGGTAGGTCATCCAGGGTGTAAAAAAGGTGACCATAACCGCAGCGGAAGGTGCGTCCCGTACCTACATCCGTCGGCAAGCGGATAAGCACTTAGGTATATAAGAATCAACTTCCTTTTTTTAATCACGTAACTGACTGAAACTCACAATAATTTAACGCTTAGTAAAAACTTTAATTGCCAGGGAAATTCATCAGCACACTTAGAACAACACCTGTAGGTACTATGCTGCGTACTAGTAATAAAGTGATATGTCGTATCTTGACATTATACTATCCTACTTGCCTACTTCCTACTAATATTATAAATGCCAAAGTTAGGATGTTTGTTGTTGTAACGTTAGAACGGATCGGGTTGAAATCTACTACTAGGTACTTAAAGGGTACTTTTTATAACGAGAAAATAACGACTTACTTACAACGTACTCCATCATGACATGGCTGTTGCACCCAGAGTTGACTTCCGGCGACCTCAGTGGCCTCGTAGGCCTCCAAAAATCCCCAGTAGGTAGTTCTCTCAACAGAAGAGGCGACATCGTTTCATGGTTGATGTTCCAAAGACACGAACGAAGAGATTTGACTCTGCTTTTGTAATAAGAACATCAAGGCTGTGGAATAAGTTGCCCGGGTGGGTTTTTCCCGATAGTTACAAACTTTGTCTTCAAATCGAGAGTAAATCGGTTTCTACCAGGTAAACACGCTCCATCGTTGACCGCATCATTGACCACCATCTCGCCTGATGTTAACATCAGGCGAGATGGTGGTCAAGTGCTCAAGAATAACCAATAAAACTTTTAAATAAATAACTACTGAACTGAACAGAAAGGAATAGGTAGACGAAAATTTCGCGCTAAATTCGTTATGTTGGCAACACTATAATGACGTTCAAAAGACTCGCAGGAAGCAAGGAAGATGTTTGGCTTTGCTATAGTGATAAGAACGTCTAGGCTATGGAATGCATGGCCTGCGTGGGTTTTTCCTGATGGTTACAATCTTGTTGTTTTCAGATCGAGAGTATATTGGTTACTTCTAGGTAAATACGCTCCATCATAGATCATAGACCGCATCATCAGGCGATGTGGCATTCAAGAGTAAAAGTTTAAAAAAATCTCGCCCATGGCGCTGGTAGTGCTAAAACTGGCACCGCCGGCGAGGGAACTCCTCAACCGTGAATAGTAGATACCTACAGACACAAAATGTTGTTAATGGATTTAACCATAACAGACTGTACAAGTACAAACATATTTATTGCTGTTTGTAGGTAAGATAAGGTGATACAAAACATTTTAAAAGTTGACCCATACAAACTGGCCTCTTCTTCTAGAGGCATGCTTTATGCTTTATACATATATGTCTGGCAATACAGTTTCTATTGGTCTGAATATATACAATGATAAAAATAATAGTCAGCTGTGCCACAGTAAATACATAACAGTAGGTTATCTAAGGCCGCCCGCCGAGTTTTTAGCCTACTCTTGCGTTCATCCCCAGGGTTGTCACTTTTACTTTTAGTTAATATTTTCGAACAAGCAGCACTTGATCTAAATTTATGCAACAAAAAGCATATTATGATTGAATATTTTACCAATTTATACATTTAGTAAAAATAAAAAGCCTTTATTCACGTAACATTTATTAGAGAGACGAACTTCTTAGCATACCATGGATTCACCGTGCGGGTGCCGGGTCAGAATCAGAATCAGATACAAAACTCACCTATGGTTAACCTATGGTCACTCACTTTGCATTTTTAAATTCATGGCGTGCACTTTGTAACTATCATTTTCGTCTTGTTGTAGAAAGGTTTTTACCATGTCTCGGTCTTCCCTTTTCTTTCTCGCACCCAACCCAGCTGTATTTACTTGCTCACCTGCCATAAATAGCCTTTATTTACTTACCATATGCTTAATGTAGGTACAAACAAACCTGACTAGGTATGTAAAGCACTCACAATTGCAACAGATGAGAAAATAGTTTCTACTAAGTATTGGTCGCGTGACTCGCTTGAAAATTCAAAAAAGATTCGGAATCCTTTGTAAAATCATCGTCAAATGAACTAAACAAAAAGTAAAATAGACCTTATTGCACAGTATCTAAAGTATGTTTGTGAATGATATTGGCGATGCCGAAAGGCGAAACTAATGTTCGGCTTTTTCTTTGTTCAAAGCCGCCTTTGCATTTGTAATTTTTAGGAAAAGCAACCTAATTGTTCAAAGCATAAAGTACATTGCTAATGCTGCCATACATGTGACGATCCATCTTTTGGTCAGAGCCGCTTTGCGTTTGTTTAATATTTTCATCTATAGATACTCTATTCAAATAAATAAGTAACTTAATCATTTTTGTAGTGGCAGGACTCTTGGCAGAGTCTACCTGGGGAAGTACCACACCTTTGCCAGTTATTCTACCGCCAAGCAGTAATGTACAGACATTACTGTGTTCCGGATTGAAGGGCAATGATTCCAGAGAAATTACGGGGCTTAGAGATACAAAATCTTAGATTTTCGTCCATGTGTACAGATATTACTGTGTCCCGGTTTGAAGGGGAATGTTTCCAGAAAAATCACAGGGCTTAGAAATTTAACATCTTAGATCTCTGGGTGACGACCGCAGTGCAGTGCTAGGTAATGATTTGGACTCTTCATGTTCCAATAGCTGCGTGTCACTGTGCTGCTATGTGGCAGGCATGTTGCTTAACATCAGGCACATGCCCTGCTCGTTGACTCGGCTACGCTATTAATAAAGCAAATAAACTGTGAAATAAACAATAATACAATAGGTACCTACCACATTTTCTAATAAGATTTAAGTATAAGTAGATACTTACATTTCTGTTTCAGTAGGAACCATGAAGAATGATAAATCCGGGTTTGCGAAATCGTTATTGAGGCACCCGAAAACACCACAATATCTTTTTCCCCTTTTTGAAGTCATGATACTCGTTATAATTATTAATATTATGGTAAGTGGCCGGCGAGAGTTGACGAACGCGAGCGGTCATGTAACTTACGGACGTGCTCACAGTCGCGCTGCACGGCCCCTACTGTCGCCGCCATAGCGCGCCATATATTATGCTAGCGTGTGCGTGAAATCGCGTGCCGACACGGCGCGCGGCGCGCACGCACACATTCAAGCCGAGAGCGGCACGTTTGTATGAAGATGTTTTACTGTTATTTACTGTGGCTGTGCTATGTATGTGAGATATATTTGGTGAGCACAGTTATGCCAACGTCTTGTGTATCAGCAGGATGATGTTGTGGAGTTTGATAAGTATGTAAGTAGTATAAATCCAAGATCTTGCATTACTTAGTAGCTCTTGCAGTTCAGCCGTGTGAGCAATGTCAAAGTTTTAAAAAACTCTTCAATACTGAACTGCCCAGGCATTCAATCTTATAAATACTTTTCTTGCACTAAAAAGGGTAAAATGTACTATGTTTACAAATACAATTAGACCGATTTCTTCTCGGAAGGTAAACAGTCCCCAAGCCGGCCCAACAAAGGTGGAAAGAGAAGCCTAACAACCACAATAAGAATTGGACATATTGCCCTCGATGGACACTTTTAGAAGTAGACAGAGGCATTTGCTCAACATTAGGACAACACAGGCTATAACAGAATACAACAAACTTACAAAAGGTATGTGATAATGTTCAAAGTCCACAGTTAACATTGTATATCTCCACACCTATTAAAAATATGAAATTAAAACAAAGGCATTTAGTTAAAATTAATTAGCATAGACAGTCGCCCACCGCATCAAATCGCTACAAGCATAAAGAATTCAACACAATGGTATTCAGGTCAAGTTGAACATCAGCACCACTCCAGATCTCCGAAAAAAAATTTCATCATTGCGAGATAAAGATAACACTAATCTACTGAAAACCGTTATCGTCTCTATCGACAAGTTACGCAAGATCTTCGAGCTGTCAGAAGTCAGATATCGATATGCTCTACCCTTATCTCCGAGAGATTTCTGCAAGATTCAGTCCCAAAGTCGGTTCGACGCGTGTAAGAGTCCGGAGTGAAAACGGTTCGAGGAGCCTACTCTGTGGCAAGGAGAGAAAAGATGGACAAACCCAGCACTAGTCGGCAATCAGGAGACAAAGTAGAAATCTTCGAGGTTCGAGAACATGTCCCATACCAAGCTGAGATTACCCGTGCTCCAGCTGCCTATGACGAGGAAAGCCAACACATGTACGATTCTTCATGGGACTCAGCCTGGCAGGCCATATGCCAGCTGTTCAATCTACTCCAGCATATGCAAGTGGCAATAGTGACATTCTGTCTCTGGCATTTTGCGCTTACGTCAGCGCCTAACGGATCCATAAGCAATCTTCAGCTGCATATTATATTTGCTGGAACTGGAGTAAGTGTTATACAACTTTCTATCAATAACCTGAGCCATTATGTGATAGTTTCATGAACAAATATTTAGTAATGTCGTGGCGGCTTAGCGGCGAGAACGTCTACAATTATACAATCGTGAAGGTCGTAGGTTCGAATCCCGTGTACCGTGTTACTTCGGAGTATTTTTCCAACATAACCGTTTTTAACGTTGAAGATGAAACCGGCTTGTTCCGGGAAATACACCTTACGAGGATATACGTCATCAGCCAACCCGCACTTAGCCAACTTGTTAGATTATAGATTTATACTCTCTCCTGTGAGAGAATACCCTGATTCCTAGCGGTGGGCATATAAAGGTCTTATTAAAAATGCAAACACCATTCTTGCAACGTCGTTCTTTTTGCGGACTTGGCAATCGTTTTCAAGTACAAAAGTCCCGTAAAGATGTATGGTGTCGAAATAAATTTTATGTTATTTATTTAGTCACCCGTAACATGGAAATATGGAAAGTCCGTTACCTGGGTAGTAGAGGCCACCTGCTTTTGACTGCAACCATCAGTTTATCTTAGCCCATTGCTAGACATATCTCTGTCCCAAGTCCCAAGGCTCGGAAACCCAATCCGATCCTCAAGTTTACGTTCTACTCCCTGCCTGCTATCTTCTGTATATCGTCACTCCATCTCACCTTAGGGTTTCTTAAACTACTATACTACTACTAAATCTACAATAACGCAAAGGGGTTTGGGTAAAGTTGGCGTCGTTTTTTTTTAGCGGCCAAAGATCCGTTATCACTTTCTTGTAACAATAAAATACCCTGATGCTATCTGTGCAATCAAATTTGCTGTATAAGTAATATCGGAGCTGAGTTATGGCCTTTCAAAGTTTTTTTTTGGGTATTTTTATAAGGACTAGTGGCGCCATTTCCGTAAGCGGCCAAAGATCTGTTGTCACTTTTTTGAAACACTACCTTACCACAATGATATTCGTGCAATCAGATTAGCTGTAAGTCATATCGGAGCTGAGTTATGGCCTTTCAAAGTTTTTTTTTGTTTTTGTTAGTTGGACTAGTGGCGCCATTTCCTATAGCGGCCAAACATCCGTTATCACTTTTATGAAACATTATTTTTACTTAAAGGTACCTGTGTAATTAGATTTGCTGCAAACTATATCGGAGCTGAGTTATGGCCTTTCAAAGTTTCTTTTTGTTTTCTTTGTATTGGCTAGTGGCGCCATTTTCTTTTGCGGCCAAAGATCTGATGTCACTTTTTGAAGCATTACTTTGTTCCAAGGTTATTTGTGCAATCAGATTTGCTGTAAAGTCATATCGGAGCTGAGTTATGGCCTTCAAAGTTTTTTTTAGGGATTTTCTTATATGGACTAGGGGCGCCATTTGTTATAGCGGCCAAACATCCGTTATCACTTTTATTAAACATTACTACTATACCTACAAGATATTTGTGCAATTAGATTTGCTGTAAGTCATATCGGAGCTGAGTTATGGCCTTTCAAAGTTTTTTTTTGATTTCTCTTATATGGACTAGTGGCGCCATTTCCTATAGCGGTCAAACATCCGTTATCACTTTTATGAAACAGTACCCTATCTTAAGGGTATTTGTGCAATCAGATTTGCTGTAAGTCATATCGGAGCTGAGTTATGGCCTTTCAAAGTTTTTTTCTGGATTTTTCTTATATGGACTAGTGGCGCCATTTCCTATAGCGGCCAAACATCCGTTATCTCTTTTGTGAAACGGTACCCTATCTTAAGGGTATTTGTGTAATCAGATTTGCTGTAAGTCATATCGGAGCTGAGTTATGGCCTTTCAAAGTTTTTGGAAATGGCGCCACTAATCCCTATAAGAAAAATAAAATAAAAAACTTTGAAATGCCATAACTCAGCTCCGATATGACTTACAGCAAATCTAATTACACAAGTACTTTGTAGGTATAGTAATGTTTCATAAAAGTGATAACGGATGTTTGGCCGCTATAGAAAATGGCGCCACTAGTCCATATAAGAAAAATCCAAAAAAAACTTTGAAAGGCCATAACTCAGCTCCGATATAACTTAGAGCAAATTTGATTGCACAGGTAGCATCAGGGTATTTTATTGTTACAAGAAAGTGATAACGGATCTTTGGCCGCTAAAAAAAAACGACGCCACGAGCCCATACAAAAGTACCCAAACCCCTTTATTTTCTCGAGTCCAAAGGTCATGTTAGTATGGAACGCCTGATTTGTTAGTTAAAACCTTCTTTTTTTCGTGGATCAAATGCATTTACACGTACCTTACCGCTAGGGGAGACGGTCGGGTTATGTCGGACTCAACACCATAGATGGACTTGGGTGTCTTTACCGACTAAAACCTCCACGGAGTTCCAACTCTGTCGTTTGCGGCGGGAATACGGGACCGCTCGACGCTTTTTCAACGAAACCCGCCTTCCCCGTCTCCGAGCCCTCATATGGAGCATACCCCCGTCAACAACCATCACCGTTAGTTAAAAGTGTTAAAACCTAGCATTATGGCACCTTTTTTTATGGGAGAAATCCATTTACTTTAGCCAACCATACATGGACATGGTGGGGTATGCTGGACTCACCACCATGTGAGCGGACATGGTGTCGAGTATCCCATACCGACTAAAACCCCCATAGGTTTCTCCAGCATGGCCAGGGTAGCAGGAACACTTTTCGCACTCCCATCAACGACCCTGACCCACTTACCAACACCCTTGCGGGCCCACCTCGCGGGGGTTGTCCACACCCTCTTATTTGGATTCCGTGACGCGCCGGAAACCAGCGGTGCTTCGTCTCCTCGGGAAGGCCTATCCCTAGGTGGAGTGTTGGACGGCCCTTAATGTCTGATACCCCAACCCCTCCAGTGGAGACAGGTGCGAGCCTGAGTGGTATTCAGGCTCGCCCCCGTGTCCGCTTCCGCCTCAGTGAAGGAACGAAAGGTTTCCAACACTCGTTCCTCCAACTCACTAGACCTCTCACTGTCAAGCATCACGGCGAAGATGGTTGGCAGCGAGAGGTCCGCCTTCACTACCGCAGCTAGGGATAGCCGCGGTTCCACCTCTATGTTCTTGTCCTTCCACTGAGCAGCACTCTGCTGAACGGAGCGCTTGTGGCGGACCCTCATCTGGAAGACTTAGGAATTTTACTTGGCCGATACATCAGCCAAGTAACCTTCTCAAGTCTTCCAGTCCATCTCTCCAACCTCTACACGCACTGCTCAAGGGGAAGAGGAGCGCGTATAGAAATTCTTAGCCCCGGCCGGCATTCGCCAATTCGCCATCACATTACAAGGTGCCACCGATGCAAGTTGTTGTGTGGTGCCCAGGGTACACCACGGGGAGGTTCCCGAGCTACGCATCCTAGCATTCGGTCACCTATCCTAGCATTAGCAATGACGTCGAGAAGTTAAACAAAGATCCAATTTCAACTTTTATATGTTCATACTTATTTGACCGACATATCACATGATATTAAATTACGATGCGGCCCACGTCGAAGCGTACTTACCTCTAGGTAAGTAACAAACCGATTCACTCCTAACTTGAAGACACCAAGATTGTAGCCAAAACCTACTCAGGAAATGCATTCCACAGCCTATATGCCTATATGTACCACAAAATTGGAGTCAAACCTGCTTATTCGTGTTTTTGGAACGCCAAACATGAAACTATGTCCTTTTTTAGGGTTCCGTAAAACGTAAAAACGGAACCCTTATAGATTCGTCATGTCTGTCTGTCAGTCTGTCTGTCTGTCTGTCTGTCTGTCTGTCTGTCTGTCTGTCTGTCTGTCCGTCCGTATGTCACAGCCACTTTTTGCCGAAACTATGAGAACTACACTGTTGAAACTTAGTAAGTAGATGAATTCTGTGAACCGCATTAAGATTTTTACAAAAGTTTAAAAAAAAAACAAAAATTAGGGGTGCCCCCCATACTGAGAACTGAAACTCAAAAATTTTTTTTCCATCAAACCTACACGTGTGGGGTGTCTATCGATAGGTCTTCAAAAATGATGTGGAGGTTTCTAATATAATTTCTGTCTACACTGAATAATTTGCGCGAGAGACGCTTCCAAAGTGGTAAAATGTGTGTCTTCCCCCTCTAACTTCTAAAGTAAGAGAATGAAAAAACTGAAGAAAATATATTATGTACATTACCATGAAAACTACCAACGAAAATTAGTTTGAACTCGATCTGATGAGTAGTTTTTTTTTAGTACGTCATAAATACATTATTATTAAAACTTCGATCAAAGTTACAACGAACTACAAGAACTATGTGTACTATGTATATTATGTTACTTGCTGCAACGGAACCCTTCATGGGCGAGTCCAACTCGCACTTGGCTACTTTATTTAAACTACGAACAGTCCGATAGAAAAAAGGGTGAGGTGGTACCTATTAGCTCACACTCTCCAATTTGCTTCAAAATGTTTCCGATAAAAAGCCGATAAGTCTTTGAAGTCTTTTTCGAACTAGGTTGATGCCTATAAGCCTTTTGGCGTCTTTCGATTGATTCCATAGCTTCCAGCTGTTACTTAACCGACCCATCCCAAAGGCGCAAACAGTAGGTACTCCATACAAAAGAGAAACTGTGCTTGGTATAACATGAGCAACTGTTCAGACCTGAAGCACATTTGAGAGGACAGGAGGAGACCTAGTTTTAAATATATTTTTTTCTATTCCAGTACCAGTTGTTCCTAGTAGAAGCAGTGCTGACGCTGCACCGGCACAACTCCTGGTCCTCGCACTTGTCCAAGGATGGCAAGCGCATCGTCCACGGCTGCTTGCAGCTCATCGGGGCCGTGTTCGTTATAGCTGGCACTTTCCTCGGACTCGCGGAGGTCGATATGACGATTAATACCGCGCATGGAATTTGCGGTAAGTTATGTAAAGATACATTGAAGTATATGGAATGGACGCCTTGTGAACTTGTACGTATTAGGAATCGTAATATCCACTTTCCGGATGCGTTCTTGGTCAATTTTATTCTACTAATATAATAAATCCGAAAGTTTGGATGATTGTTCTACAATGACGTGTTCAGAATTGAAGGGATTATTGGGTCGCAATTTGTGTCTCAAAAAGGTTTATGAATTTAAGTTTGTAACCATAATTCGCGAAAAGAGCACTAGTGCCATAGTCATGCAGATTTGACAAAGTATATCTTAGAACTGCTCAGTTTTTTTTAATGAATTGGATCCAAACACTAGTGGCCAGACGACCCAGAAAGAGGTGGTAGAGATGGAACTTGACACTTTTAGGGAACTATAGAGGACTGTTGCTGCATATAGGGAAAAGTGCAGGAGAGGGGACTTTGCTCTACAATAGAAGAATATGCATGCTGGTCTGGTAGAATACTAAGTACGGTTTAATGGGCGGGCTGCATTGATCGTATTTAGGTTGTTTTTTGGAAAGTTGAGTGAATCAAAAACTATCACTGTGCGATAAAATCAATTATGCCGTTCGTACCTAATCTTTCAGCGTTTAATTTGAAAATGCCTATTACTTCACTCACAGAGTTACCGTTGCTTTAGCCAGGTAACACATATTCGAATAGGGACAATGAGTATTTGAGAGAGAGTTTGGAACTTGACTAATGTTTCATTGATAACTCACTAAATTCGAGTACTATGATCACCGGATTTATCATTGTGAGAACAAATACTTTACTACTTTATTTTGATCAACAACTTGAAAATTATCTGTGATACCTATCCGTGGCATACATACCAACATGCCGCATGATCGTAAGATAAAACTGACAGTATCAATCTGCAATAGACTAGCTCAAGAGCAGTTCCTGCGTATACAATTATTATCTCGCACAAATGTTCTACAAATATCTATAAACATTTTTTTGGCATGAGGCGTTTTCAAACGAGAAAATAAATGCTTATAAATATGATGTGCAATGGATGGCGCGTACATTTTGGCACCCTTTGATTATACATACATATATACTTATAATCAAAGATTATAAGTATATAGGTATGTAGGTAGATAGGTAAGGGACCATAGAATTTGCATAGAATAGATAACTGACACCTTACAAGATTCTAAAATATTTTGTCCCCATCCTAGGTTCCAACAATATCAATTGGGTTAATTGACGTAGGTACCTACATATATTATGAGATTATGACTAATTACATTGGCTGAATACATTTTCGGTATGGCTAGCCTTTTTCTACTCAGACAAAGTCGCTGGCAGATCCCAGTGTGTTCATAAAATTAAATAATCGAATACCTAGTTGATGTTTATATTTTAGTTCTACAGAACCTTGAAAGAATTAAAACCCTTTTTTTGAGTCGGTTAAAAGCATAGTCTACTTAAAATAACAATATCAGTGAAAACCTAAATAAAACTGTCAGTTTTACAAAATAAATATGTTAAAAATAAATTAACCAAGTTGGTTCACAATGACAGTTGGGCTAAAACATGTTAAAATCCTATATTCAAATCAGACAGGCGCCATCTATCATAACTTTTTGAATCAATTTTTGTTTCGTCTGAAGCAGGGATGTTATGGAGCTCCGTACCTAACCGTAAAACCGAAACTACCGGATATCCGAAATAAAAACATATCCGAAACCGTAACGGAATCCGTTACAAAAGCTTCGGATAGAATCGAATTTTAGGTGATAAAGCCTGGACGTCTACTCTCTTTCTACGAAAACGTTATTTCGAAATAAACTCGCGACTTTCCAACTCCGATTTCACTTCGATCCGTCGTTTTTTCCATTTAAATGTTCTAAGTCTACTCTAATTAGAGTATGCTTAGAACATTTAAACGTCAAACAATGTTGTATCGGACGAAACAAAGTAGAACGAGAGCAGGAAAGTCGCGAGTTTTTTTTTCGAAATTACGTTTTCGTAGAAATAGAGTAGGTACCTAGACGTCGTGCAATCCTGCAAAATTACGTTTTGTTAAATATAATCTTCCTCTGCTCAGTTTTGACTATTAGAAGTATATTCAATCTAATATCCGTAACCAAAACTATCCGAAACTAACAGAAAATCCTAAATAAGGTGGGCGGACCATGGAAGGCCACTGTAACGAATAAACAGTTTTTATTCGTTACACATACCTACATTATTATTTTTTATTGTAGATGTAATGGATATTTAATAAACTCAAGATGTCATAGGCTATTCCATTTGGCCTTACAAGAAACAGGGGTCTAAACAAGGCCAATATTATAAATAAAGTGGCCAAGTGCGAGTTGGAGTCGCCCATGAAGGGTTCCGTTGCAGCAAGTAACATAATATCCATAGTACACATAGTTCTTGTAGTTCGTTGTAACTTTGATCGAAGTTTCAATAATAGTGTATATATGACGTACTAAAAAAAAGGTACTGATCAGATCGAGCTCAAACTAATTTTCGTTGGTAGATTACATGGTAATGTACATCATATATTTTTTTTAGATTTTTCATTCTCGTACTTTAGAAGTTAGAGGGGGGGGGACACACATTTTACCACTTTGGAAGTGTCTCTCGCGCAAACTATTCAGTGTAGAGGAAAATGATTTTAGAAACCTTAACATCATTTTTGAAGACCTATCGATAGACACCCCAAAAGTGTAGGTTTGATGAAAAAAAAATTTTTGAGTTTCAGTTCTCAGTATGGGGGGCAACCCTAATTTTACTTTTTTTATTTTTTTTTTATTCAAATCCTAATGCGGTTCACAGAATACATCTACTCACCAAGTTTCAACAGTGTAGTTCTCATAGTTTTGGCAAAAAGTGGCTGTGACATACGGACGGACAGACAGACAGACAGACAGACAGACAGACAGACAGACAGACAGACATGACGAATCTATAAGGGTTCCGTTTTTACGTTTTACGGAACCCTAAAAAGACGTTTAACTGAAAACTTTAGTCGTACCTATCACTCAAAATAGTCACTTTTTCTAGAACTACATAAAAATCTCTTTCATTTAAGCGAAACATTTAATGCTTAATAAATTGTTATCGTTTATAAAAAACTGAACGAACACTCTTTGTGTATCATCGTCTAGCTAAGAATGTATTCACTGAAATGATTTAAAAATAATAGTAACAAGTATACCTAATGTTGATATTTAATAAGCTGCCAATGCGTTTTAGAATAAAATTATTAAAAAAATAATAAACGTATAATGGCCTTCTTACGGGTCCGTTTTTTCCTAAGCCAACATGTTTCTAAAAAGTCCAAATTAGCAATTATCATTAATTACACTTTTCTTTTAATATAATCAAATTATAGGTTTTGAACAGAACAATGTTTTTGCTTTTTTTTGTTGGCCTTCAAAGGAGCATGGTCTTCCATAGTCCACCCAACTTAATTACATATCCGTAAACCCTATCCGAAACCGATATTATTTTATTCCTATATCCATATCCGTAGGTATTCAGATCCGAAATATCATATCCCTATTAACATCCTTATTCCGAAGACGTCTCATGCCCTTATTTCGCAATTTTTTTTTAACTTTTATAGATTTACATTTGGCAATAATCTCGCCTGATGATAAGCGACGATGCGGTCTACGATGGAGCGTGCTTCTGCGTATCCATAAGAAACCGATTCACTCTATACCTACCTACATGAGAATACCAAGATTGTATGTTTGTATGTAACCATCGGAAGAAACACACTAAGACAATGCGTTCCACAACCTAGACGTTGCACGGTTCTCGCTAACACTAAACTATCTCTCTAAAACTATTGTAGGTATCCGATAAAAACCCGGTAAGATAGGAATATAATAAACTAATATTTATTTACTAATTTAGGCTAAATTTTACCTATCTTATTCCAGGTGTCATCGCTCTAGCCTTCTCGATGATCAGCTTCATCACCGGAATCATCGCGCTTTTCTCCTCCAAGATCCGACTCATGATCAAAAGTGGACCAATCAAAATCCTCCATCTCTCTGTTGGCTTGTTCGCTCTCTCCATGGGTCTTATCACGATAGCCATAGGGTTCAATATGGACTTTTACAGCGCCGCCCAGGGTGGGCTATCGACAGCATTAATGGTATTTGTAGTTATAATTCTTGGATATGTTTTAGTGCAGCCTATAGTAGACTTGATAGCGACGACTAGAAATTCGATATGACTGATTGACGGTTCTACTGATGGCGACAGCGTCGCGTAGTTTTAAGATTGATCATTCCCGTTACCTAACTGATATTATTTAAAATCTAAAGATGGCTGCCGTATTAAGCACCTTATTTGTGATTTGCAAGATAGATAAATCACTCATAATAGTCTTTCATCAAGGAATTTAAGAGAGTTCTACTAAACCTCATACTAAATGCAATAATATTCGTCACACAAATAATTCTTTTGGGTGGGAATCTAACCCATGACCCAGGGCTAAATGTGCAGATGAACTATCAACTGAATAGCGCCTTTATATTTACAGTTACATTTTTTCATCTCTAAAGACTAAGTATATTATCAAGCCATCTTCCGATCCTTCTACATAAGTGCATATTCTACTTCCTACACATCATTTCATGACATAAAATCCATATTGTATGAACTAAAACTATTGAGAGACTGTCACAGAAAGTTTTTATGCGTAAGTCAAGTATTACGTATAAAAACTCAGTAAAATAGTTTTCTTTATTTTGTTGTATATTGTTTTATTAAGTATTTATTTAAGAACCTAGTTATTTACTTTCCTTTGTCTCTTATTTACTATTCCTTAACACTGTTTAAAAACCGTTTACTCAAAGCTTACGTCAGTCGTGAGTCAAAAACCTGTCAAATTTAGAGCAACGTTTAAGAGCATTGTCACCTGTCAAAGATGTTTCTCAATTTCGCCGCGTGTGGCGACAATGGGTCATTTTGTGAAATGTATCTTATAAAATGAAACAATAGCGTCACCTATGGCGAAATTGAAAACTATTGTTGACAGGTGTATTTAGTATTTGCACCTTGAAAACATCTCAAATTTTTGACATTTCTGACATTAAACGCCCTCAGAGACACTTTGACTTTTGTAATACAGTGGAGAGATTGCCTTGTATTAGACCATTAGCTATTTATTTCTAACTTTGCATTTGCAAATTACTTTTAATTTTATATTAAAAAATTAAGTTATTAAAGCTACTTATGTTGTTATTAAATTATAATAATATAAAGTAGGAATATATGAAACTGTGTGGTTGAGTATGGTGTAAGTACTTAGAGTACTTACATTATTCATTTTATTTATAAGTTGGAATTAAATATTTTTTGTAAAATTGTGTTTTTTATTTCGTTTCAATACCGGTGGCGCCAATGTTTCATCTTGTTAGACAAACTTTACAAAATTAAACATAAGCGCCACACTTTTGACAATCATTTACTCAAGGAGACAAAAACCTGTCAAATTTTGAGCAAAGAGGCATGTCAAGATAATAATAACAATGCAAAAAGACCTGTCAAAGACGGTTCTTAATTTTGCCTAGCATGGCGCCAAAATTAAATTTGTGAAATTTCTCTAACAAGATGCAACATTGGCGCCTCCAATATTGCATACGGCGAAATTTGGGACTATTTTAGACAAGTCTATTTGCATCCTGGAAACGCCTGATTTATATTGCAATAATACCCCGTTTACATTATTCCAGTCCAGCGACCGAATCCAGCGCTGGATTGCTTACTGGAATAATGTAAACCGGCACTGGAAAGCAACAATCCAGTGCCGGTTTACATTATTCCAGTAAGCAATCCAGCGCTGGATTCGGTCACTGGACTGGAATAATGTAAACGGGGTATAATAACGTTTGCGGAGTCAACTAGTATCTAATGGAATAAAATTAAGATAACCTTTTTAGATCCATAGAAATATAAAAAGGCAAAAATAGAAAGTAAAACATTTATTTATACCAAATAGTGCAGAATACTTATGAGAATAGATAATTAAGATTTAGGCTGGGCCTTCTTGGCGGCCTCTGCTTCTGCCTCGCTCTTTTCGAACACGGCGATCAGTTTCTCAACTTCGCCACTTGTTAGCACCCGAATGATCGTCTTGTTGTCTTTGCGTGTTAGAGTCGCCATCTCCACTGAAATGTAATAAATAAAGAATGAGTAAAATCTATCAAACCATATAGAAAAATCACAAATTTTTAAAATTATTTTATATCTTTTTAGAAAGTTTTACGGTAAAAGTACAGCCACTAGTTCACAAGTATATATTTCTGAAAGTTACAAATTCAATTTAAATACTTTTGCTGATCTATACTAATATTATAAAGCTGAAGAGTTTGTTTGTTTGTATGTATGTTTGTTTGTTTGAACGCAAGGATCTCTGGAAGTACTGGTCCGAATCGAGAGATTATTTCTTTGTAGGATAGTCCATTTATCGAGGAAGGCTATAGGCTATTTAACATTACGCTACTATCAACAGGGGCCGAGCATGAAGGAAAAATGTAACAAAAACGGGAAAAAATATTGCTTTATGAGAGCTTTCGTTGCGTGACAGCATATGTCATATTTTAAAGGTTGCGTCATTAGAACCTAAAGCACACCCCGGACACTCGGCCTAAAATCTATACAGACGGTGCAGTTGACATACCTACACTGACACAACTACGCATATGTCGTTCGAACACATTTACGCATGTGTGCGTGTCATCTAGGGTTACTAAATTATTTTATGGAATAGCTATGACCCGTGAGTTCACCTGCCTGTGTTAAGTGTCCTATAATCTTACCTAGTTAGTGTTCGATCTTTAATGTAGGTAAATATAACTTTCATCAACAATCAGTTTGCTTATGCTGAAACTAGTCGGTTGCACCCGAACCGACTCATCCGATAGCGGACCCGCTACCGAATGGTTCGGAATCTGCGATTCACAACGCCAATCGGATTGGCGTAGGAATGTCTTTTGGCCAGACCAAAGACAGGCTATCCCACCTAGTTTTCGAATACAGGGTAGCGATTCTGAAACCATTCGGTTGCATCCGACACGGAATCTCATCTCTCGGTCTTTGTCTTATCTGTTTAGCCTAACAAAGACCGAGAGATGAGATTCCGTGTTGGATGCAACCGAATGGTTTCAGAATCGCTACCCAGATACAAATTTGGTAGAAAAGTTAACTCATGGTAGGAATATACAAATCGTCAAATAACTGTATTTCGGGTTTATTTTGTGGTTTTGAATGACTTTTTTACATAGTATTTGTATAATAAACGAGTAAATCGAACAATAACCTCTGGAAATTTGCATCTGCAACACAATAAATCATTATTTACATTTTTCGTTTTACCTTCAATTTGTCAATCTGTTGATGTTGTCAAAGTCAACGGAACTATTGTTTGTTTTGTTTGGAAATAACCAAATAACAACAAAAAGTAATAGCTTCATAGTGTTTGTCCATTACAGTTATATATAACATATCTAAAAGTAACCACTAACAAAAGTATCTACACTCCACCGATCATCTGAATCAATAATCCTACATCTTCACTGCACATATGCCAGAAGTCTGTCATCAAACTGAAGACTACCTGAAGTGGATCGGTCATCTGAACCAAGACTCCTACCTACCTGTCATAGTACCTATAACTTTGGGGATTTTGTCCCACATATCTAGCTATATCTAAGTAAGTTTAATGTTTGTTAAATCACATGCCGTACACCGGCAAGGTGCTACTTTTATATACACCTAAGGGGTCTGCGTTGTCATTATAGGGATTGGGGACCAATAAGTTCTGGCAGAAGTACATTTAAGTAATTTTTCCTTCATCTATAGATAGAAATAAAGTCGAACAGATAGGTACGAAAATACTATTTGTTATACAAGGACCAGAGGGGTTCGTGGGTCACCCCTTTTGGGCTGGCACAAAGTAATTTTATAGACGCACGCACTTATCACACGGTCTTCTTACTTAGTTAGCTCCGACTATGTTTGTGACCACCACTGACCACTGGGGCCAAAGTTGTTTCCGCTCTTGCTGTTATATCGTTGTTTGACGTGATGTTTCGTATCTCCAATGTTTCTTTGTGGTTTCTTGCTCAAACAACAAACATGTTTCATATTTTCATCTCAAAAAATAAACAATATCAACAAATCAAATGTGGCAATAATCTATTTCTAGCAATTCTTTTGAGCACAAACTGCCAACTTTGAAAATTTCATAACCCAAAATTCCAAAAACTAAACACATATTACACACTAAAGTTAATAAAAACTCGTTTACTGTCCATAATCTTACAGAAATATTGAGAAAAACAGAGAAAAATCAAGTAAATACAATAATCTGAAAATCGTATTTAGCTATCCACGACAAAAAAGCTGTCCGAATCCCATCCGATTAGAAAACAGCTGGTAGTCGGTTGCAAACGTCAAAAGTAATCGGAATTGGCGTTGAGAATCGCAAATTGCCCGAACCAGTCGGTAGAGGCCAGTTTCCGTGGATCAGCCCGACCCGAATGGTTTCAGAATCGCTACGCAGAATAGCTTAACACAGTTTATAAAAATGATTCAATCTTTGTAGAAATTCTTATGAAATCAAAAATCTCTTATTCTTAACTTAAAATTGTGAACTTATCAAAACACAGTAGAAAAACGATTCAATCCTAGTACATTATAGAAAATTCTTATGAAATTAAAAATCTGTTATTCTTGTTTCGTTGAACAGATGAAAAAATTGGTACCTAAATTTAAATAACACAGCAACACAGCGTCATGGTCGTATTCTCATAGAAAATTGTCGTCCGATATAACCCTTCGTTGAGTGCTTCTCGCGTGCTTGCGGGGTAGGAAGCTTGAAACTGGCGGGGGGTGGGGAGTGTCCGTTCTATCTGTATTATCTATTCTATGCCTAAAGTAACCGAATTTGTTCAAAATTTGAATTGGTTTGGTCAATTTTTGATAGATGGCGTAGCAACGCGCGCGCGTTCAGCTAGTAGTTAATATGAGGCACACTACTATAAGAGTGAGGAGACTATCAAGATAAAGTTATTTGTAAGTGACATGCCTGTCTAAAACATTCACAATTTCATCATATTTTCTTCAGTCTTCACGTGACCACGTCGTAACGCGAATAGAACGTTGGGAGGTAATTACGCCACAATTAGAACGCACGAACACGGCAGCAAGAAGATTTTTAAGCCCTTTGCTAGTCAATTAGCAAATATGTAGCAGTGTCCACATCAGGTGAGCAGCAGAAAGCTTTTTTAACAAATATTTGCAAAAATTGCCAAAGTTAAGTACAGAAATATTAATGGAGTATATCACTATCTTGTCAACAAGATACATCCACCTTTAAACTGTCTAGTACTCATCCAAAATGCACAGTCGCAAACTAACAATGTCATAGATATTTATGGTTTTTTAATTTCCACAACTTGAATACAATATAAATAACAAGTATTATTTAATTAACTGGATGTTTCGGCAGAGTTGCAATTGTCTCTCAACTCCGTGGTCTCACATGACACGGCCACTGTGATACTGCCAAAATATTGAAGTAATTAAAATGGTAGTTTATATTAAGCGCTGAGTAATATTTTAATATGAGATCAATGTAATCGTCACAATCTTGCATGGAGCATCATACCAGAGCCTCATACTAGTATTTCAAAGAGCTAGGCTGGCCCAGATATTAAGTGCTTGTAAGGTGGAGCGCAACCCCATGTAATTAAGAATAAGAATCAACAGTTAGCAGATGAAATTAGCTTATAGGGGTAGATAGAAATCTGAAGTAAAACAAAGTACCTTTTTCTGGAGTGAGTTTTGTCATATCCAAAGTTTTGCTGAGAACCTTGATGGCCAGAGCTTGTGCTTCAGCTAGAGTCGTCTCATTCTCCTTGTACTCTTGCTTTAGACTTGATACAGCAGCCTGTTTACGAAAAAAAAACAATGAATTATCTAAATTATCTTAACAGGGAGCAGTAACTAATTTTACCATTGAATAAAATTTAATAGTAAATGTTTTCTTTTTTTTTTACTTTTATAGGTTTACACTTGACTATCATCTCTCCTGAAGTTAAGCAAAGATGCGGTCTACGATGGAGCATGTTTACCTAGAAGAAACCAGTTCACCGTCGATTTGAAGACACCAAGACTATACCTATTGGGAAAACCCCACTCAGCCAACTCATTCCAGTCTAGATGTTCTTATCACAAAAGTAGAGTCAAACCTCTTCGTCCATGTCTTTGGAATATCCCCCATGAAACGGTGCAGCTTCTTCGAGCTACGAGAAGTCCGATAGAAAAAAGGGCAAGGTGGTATTAGAACATGCAGATCAGTTGCACACTCTCCGAAGTGTCTCCGTTAAAAAAACGATAAAGATAGCAATTTTGCGGCGATGTTCAAGACTATGTAGTCGTTTTTGCACTAGAGTGTCTTTGCCTATGAACTTTCTGGCACGCCTCTCGATCGATTCTAGAGCCTCAAGCTGATACTTAGCCGATCCATCCCAAAGGTGCGAACAGTACTCCATACAGTAAGAGCAAATTTGTTCTTTGAAAAGTAATTGTTCAGACTTGAAGTACTTTCACACCTTTGAGAGGACATCTAGTTTTATAAGTTGTATATTTTTTTAAGAGTGAGATATAAATTAGGAACAAAGGCGTCAATTTTTCCATGGTCATTCTGGAGATACCTATTATACTTATGCTAAAATATAAGGATTTTAATACAATGAAAATGTTTGATGATGAGGATCTAATGAATCTTAGTGTTAATTTACAATCAAACAGGTAAACTTAAGGTAAGTCATCTAAAATACAGAGTGTGGATGTGTAAGCTCAGCCTTAAGTGTTGCTGTGTGGTAATATGTGTGTAGAAACAATGAAACAGGCAGCTTTGCCAGTTGTTCTACCACCAAGGTACTCCAAAGTACACCAAGGTGCATTATACTCTGTGACCTTGTTTGAAGGTTGAAGATTTACCTTCAGAGAAATTACACGGCAAAATGATTAATTTCTTAAATCTGTCGGTACCTAACGCATTGCTATGCTGGGCAGTTTTTTTTATACTTCATGTTCAAACAGATACGTGGCACTGCGCTGTTGTTGAATGGGAAGGTGTGTTGTTTAAAATAAGGTCATGTCTTCCTTATCACTCTAAATAATAATTTAAAAAAACTTACAGCACTATTATTTCCGATGCAGGTGGCCTTCCACCCTCCATAGTTGCCGCTGGGGTCGGACTGGTACAACTGGTAGCCGTAATGCTTGTCCCAGCCCATGTACAGGATTGAGACACCAAATGGACGCTTGCCTGAAAAATAATAAAATTGTGTTGGACATCTTTTGCATAACACTGTTTAGCTCCAAACTAAGAGTTTACACTTTACATAGTAAGCGAACAAAACAACAAGTGTTAACAAACTAAGAATTTGTCGTACTATTGTGTACTATACTACTATAGTGTACCCAATATTGTTGGGTACAATTTAGTAGTATTTTGGTAGTTTAGTGAGCACTACATCCTAAGTCATATGTTTGGTAGGCAATGGAGGCCACTTGAGGCCACTGTCTGAGCTCTCTTTTAAAAAAAAGTATTGCATATCATCACGCACTTTGTGGTAAAATGATAGTCTTTTTGTATAAGAAAAATATACAGAATATACATAATATCCTCAGAATTTGGCCAGTGTTGAGTAAGACTTCCCTTGACTCTCTCCTTGACAGAAAGCTTTGAGTCCCAGAAGTGGTAACATTTAAGTGGGCTGCTTATGCATTTCTTACCTCCATACTGAGTGTACGCTTGCTTGACATCACACAGCCATGACACAAGTTGTTCACAAGGAATAGATTCACCATAATTCAGCAGATACCTCTGCGCAATCAGTCTCAGTTCATTAGTCAGCACATTGGCGTCTGATGTGATCCCAGCAACAGAACAAACCATGTCATCATTCAATTTGTAGATCTTTTCTGAGAAGAACACTTCATCTAGCAGCTTGTTAGTGTTTCTACGCTCGGCGGCGAGTAAAATACCGTCAGTTGCGAGGATACCCAGCGACGTTCCAGCATGACTGATGGCTTCCATAGCATACTCCACTTGATATAAGCGCCCTGAAAAATATCCATTGTCAGATCACATTTTATCACGTATCTCATAGAATTTATCAAATTAATTTCAAACAGACATACCTTCAGGCGAGAATATGGTTGTACGGGTATCATAACGCCGAGCCTGTGGAAATAATGCGGATTGTTTAGAGCTCGAATGACCAAGCAAGAAGTCGCTAACCTATAAATGCGCGAACAATTATGTGAATAAACAAGAAGCAAAGCTCACCATTTTGTGTTCTTTCTAAAGTAATGTACACAATATACAACGTTTTATAACGATTGATAAAACAATTTTGTATTTTCTAAAATGTTTGCCGGGATGACACTCAAAATCAAAATTTGACAAATCACTCCTTGACAGACGCTTGTTTGGTTTGTAGGTTTTTTGACAATAACATTCACAAATTAATTTTTTTAGACCCCAGCACGAATTAAGAACATTATATTTTGCCACATTTTTTACCTTTTACAGGTTTACACTTGACAGCCATCTCGCCTGATCTTAAGCGACGATGCGGTCTACGACGGAGCGTGTTTACCTATTGGACCACTCTGGATTTGAGACACAAAGATTGTAGCCATCGGGGAAAACCCACTCAGGCAACGTACTTATTCCACAGCCTAGACGTTCTTATCACAAAAGTAGAATCAAATCTCTTCGTTCGAGTCTTTGGAACATCAACCATGAAACGATGTCACTTTTTCGAGCTATGAGCACTCCGATAGAAAAAAGGACAAGGTGGTATTAGATCAAGGTAGCGATTCTGAAACCATTCGGTTGCATCCGACACGGAATCTCATCTCTCGGTCTTTGTCATGCTAAACAGATAAGACAAAGACCGAGGGATGAGATTCCGTGTCGGATGCAACCGAATGGTTTCAGAATCGCTATCCATGTAAGTCAGTCGCACACTCTCCGAACTGAATCCGATAGACTAGCAATTTTACGGCGATGTTCAAGACTTTAAAGTCTTTTTCACACAAGAGAAGAGTCTCGTTGCCTATGAGTCTTTTGGCACGTCTCTCGATCGATTCCAGAGCTTCCAGCTTATTATAATTAGCCAAACCATCCCAAAGGTGCGAACAGTACTCCATACAGGAGCGAATCTGTGCTTGATATAATGTACAGCAACTGTTCAGACTTGAAGTACCTTCGCACCTTTGAGAGGACACCTAGTTTTTTGGCTGCTAGTTTAGCCTTGGCTTGGACTCGATATACGTGCCAAAGTTGAGCGTAGAGGTCAAAGTAACTCCCAAAAGTTCAAGACGGTCAGAAACCAGCACGGATACACCTCTAAAAGTTGGAGTCAGTTGGAATGGACTCCTTTTAGCGGAGAATAAACCACATTTACATTCTGTAAAATATTTTGTTTTCAGTTTTCAGCGTAGCTATTCTGGACCTAGTCGGATTGATCCGACATGGAATTTAACCTCTTGGTATTTGTCTAATCTGTTTAGAGTTTAGAATAACAGAGACAAGAATTGTTATTTCGAAATTGAGCCGTTCGGATTGCGTTTAATGAATATAAAATGTATGCATAAAACGATACCTAATTATTTTTAAGAACTAGTTTGTAATGCTCTATTTTTTCAAGGCGATAATATTTGCGTAGCGATTCTGGGTAGCGATTCTGAAACCATTCGGTTGCATCCGACACGGAATCTCATCTCTCGGTCTTTGTCTTATCTGTTTAGCATGACAAAGACCGAGAGATGAGATTCCGTGTCGGATGCAACCGAATGGTTTCAGAATCGCTACCCTGAACTCAGTTGGATTGGTCTCGACACTGAATCAAATCTATCGGTCTTTGTCTTATCCGTGTAGAATGATAGAGGCAAGGATTGTCTTTCCGAAATTAAGTCGTTTGGATTTAACGCAGAATCAGCACCCTAATTCCTGTCGTAATCGGTTCTTCAAGTATGTTGTTAAGGCCCAAAATTATTTCGATACTACCTCAAACCAACTATTCTTAGGATGCTACACATCAGTCTGCCACGCGTTCCGTGATGGCTCACAATTTCTGAAGTGAAAACTTCTTAAGCGCACCACATACAGATTTTCCGTGGCTGTGAATTGAGTACAAGCGTCACGTCCATAAATAAAAGAAATCTTCGGGTAAACTCGGATGATCTCGGATCTAGATAGTCATGGCCATGCCCACGCTCACCAGTTTCACCCGCGTAGTTTCCAAAGTGAGTTATCAAATTCTCAGTTATTTTCCAAGTGAAAACTTATTTTGCCGCACCACATGCAAATTTTTCGTGGACTGTGAATTGAATTCTAGCGTCACGCTCGGGAAGGATCAGAAATATTTAAGTAAACTCGGGACCAAGGTCATTGGCCGTCTAGAAATGAGCCAGCATTTAGTATAGCACAAAAAAGTTAGCTATCAAATTCTGAGTTAAGAGTTTTCACTTCTATCGGCGTTCCTATGACTGCTAATTTTTTTGTCTTAATTATCCGATTTTATCCCGCCGAAAAATCAACCGTAAAGTTAAGTTTGTTGGTTTTTTAATTCAAGCGTAGCAATTCTGAACCCAGTCGGATTGATCTCCACACGGAATCAAATATATCAAGCGTCTCGGTATTTGTCTTACAAATTCGAATGAGGCGTTTTCCAGATGCAAATTGACTTGTCAAATATAGTTTTGTACATTTTGCCAAGTATGGCAGCACTGTTTGTTTCTGTGAAATTTCTCTAACAAAATAAAACATAGGCGCCACCTATGGTGAAATAGGGAACTGTCTTTGACAGGTCTTTTTGCGTTTTAAAAACGCTTCATTAGCGATGATCGATATTAGAAGGGCAGAGCCTTTATTATCAAAACTAAAATACAATGAGAACTACACTACGCTACATATCTAACTAACTACTTACACTAAGCACACCTGGGTAGCGATTCTGAAACCATTCGGTTGCATCCGACACGGAATCTCATCTCTCGGTCTTTGTCTTATCTGTTTAGCATGACAAAGACCGAGAGATGAGATTCCGTGTCGGATGCAACCGAATGGTTTCAGAATCGCTACCCTGAATTAAATAGAAATACATCAATGTTAACACCGATCTAAAAACATCGATGTCAGGGTAGCGATTCTGAAACCATTCGGTTGCATCCGACACGGAATCTCATCTCTCGGTCTTTGTCTTATCTGTTTAGCATGACAAAGACCGAGAGATGATATTCCGTGTCGGATGCAACCGAATGGTTTCAGAATGGGTCTATATGGGGTGGCATAACATTTTTTGTCCTATTTTAGGTAGGCATAACGTTTTTAAGACTAATGATAATTTACCATAACAACTAAACGCATAACTGTCTTCGCATAATGTTAACTAGCATAACCATATATAACATAACGATAACTTAGCATAATGTTTAAACGCATAGCCATATATAGCATACAGATAACTTAGTATAATGTTTCGACGCATAACTGTAAATAGCATAATGGTTAAAGGCACACAATGAGAAAAGCATAACAATACTTAAACATACTGATCAATGGCATAAACTTTAAACGCCTAACTAAAAAATAAGTGTAAAGAGCGGACATAAATAAAATACGTTGGTGTGTGAAATGCGGGTGGGTACTTCGACAACAATATTTATTATTCGTAATGTAGGTATCTACTAATTTAATGGAATATCTATGCAGGAATATGCAGTAGTATAACAATTTGTGTACCAATTTATGTAGACATAAAGTTTTTAGGACTTAAAACCTACATACACGTAAGACATATGGTGCACTTTTTGACTCCGGGTGGGCTCCCGCCAGAAGCTCTTCGGTCAGCCCTGAGTATCGCTTGTCCACTCAGGACCTCCCTCGAGCTTCTGGCTCCCGCATTTTTTAAATACACTCTAGGGGTAGTAGCGACAAGACTAGGTGGAGTCGGGGTGCTCCGAGTCGGATCTGGACCCTATATAACCTGGTTATATATTACGTAGCACAACAAATAATTCAAAAATGCCTAAATGCGTCTGAGCAACAGTCGAATTGAATCTAGCACAATAGATTTTTATGATTAAAACACATAACGCCAAAAAACGATTATGCAAAAGTTACATTATGACACTATATTTATGTTATGCTACATTCATTATGGCAAAGTAAATTAGGAAAAAAATATTATGCGATTTAAAAGGCACCTTAAAAAAAATAGAACAAATAAAAAAATGCTTAAAAACTATTATGTGTCTCATCAATAGTCGAATAAAATGTAGTACAATAGATTGTTATGCTTAAAACACATGACGCCATAAAATGATTATGCGAAAGTTGCATTATGATACTATACATTATGCTACAATCATTATGACAAAGTAAATTAGGAACAAAAAGTTATGCGTTCTAATAGGCTCCCTTTCAGAATCGCTACCCTGAAAACATCTACGTTTTCGGAACCAAAAAAACTGCATTAACATTCCCAGATTTTTTCGGGCACACTGTAAATAAAATTACTCAGACAAATGTGTTCCCTTTAGTTTATTCCTATGCTAGAACAGAAGTTGGCCCGCTTTGGGAAACAGTATATCAGGGATCAGGGTAGCGATTCTAAATCTATTCGGTTGCATCCGACACGGAATCTCATCTCTCGGGAATCTTATCTGTTTAGCATGACATGCATGACAGAGACAGGGATTGTCATTCTGATTCCAAACCATTCGGAATCGCATTTAGAATCGCTAACCTGAAGCTTGAGATGTATCTTGCAACACAAAAACTTGAAAACTACTTTCTTTCAATTTTGTTAGGTGGTTAGCGCCTTCCATAAATTTTATGTACTTTTAAAGTAATGAGTCCAGGGTAGCGATTCTGAAACCATTCGGTTGCATCCGACACGGAATCTCATCTCTCGGTCTTTGTCTTATCTGTTTAGCATGACAGAGACCGAGAGATGAGATCCCGTGTCGGATGCAACCGAATGGTTTCAGAATCGCTACCTTGATTTACTCGAGTAGTGCCAGTAGTCCGGTTGCTAGTTCGGTTAACCGAACTACTGCAACTTTTTAGTCCCAGTAGTTTGGTTGTACGTCATCACCGAACTATTGGCACTGCGGAGTGCCAGTAGTCCGGTTGCTAGTTCGGTTGATCGGTAGCTTCTAGGTAAACACGCTCCATCGTAGATCGCATCGTCGCTTAACATCAGGCGGGATGGTGGTCAAGTGCGAACCTATAATAGTTAAAAAAAAAATTGTTTGTTGCAGTAGTTTGGTTCTATCTAAGTACTGAACTATTGCTTAGTTATAGAAATTCGGGTTTATCTAAGCATCGAACTATCTATCGATAGACTTCAGTTTATTAAAAACTGGCGACCCGCTCACCATTTCAACGGTATATAAAAATATATATACTAACTTTTTGCGACTTTTTATGTAAGTTTCATTTTTTATCAATCTTCCTAAACGTTCTTATCACACTAACACTAGTAGAGAGTCAAATATCTTCGTTCGTGTTTTTGGAACATCAACCATAAAACGATTTCGCTTTTTTGAGATACGAGAAGTCCTATAGAAGAAGGGGCAAGGTGGTATTAGATTATGCAGCAGGTCGGTCAACCGAACTAGCAACCGGACTACTGGCACTCCGCAGTGCCAATAGTTCGGTGATGACGTACGACCGAACTACTGGGACTAAAAAGTTGCAGTAGTTCGGTTAACCGAACTAGCAACCGGACTACTGGCACTACTCGGATTTACTCAGCTAAGTACCGGAGTTTTTAGTAAAGGAGACGGCTCATTTCTGCCCCACGTCGTTTCAAGTTTAGGTACTTAATTAGCCCCGGAGACCTAAACAAGTTATTTAATTAAAATAACATATAATTAAATAATTCAAACTGTACATTCAATACTAACCTGCCAAGCGGGGATTGCAAATTGGTGATTAAAAAGTACCTTAATGACTATGTATATGTAATTTTGTATTAAGGTACTGTAGTTCCATAAAACGAAACTAGATGGCGTTGTACGGCGTTAAAACACGCTAGCGAAGTTTATGTGAATTTAAACAAGCCTGTTAAGGTTTAGTTCGTTGTTTGTCTTCGGGTCAGTACCCAATAAATAAATACTACGGTGAACACTCCTTACATTTGTACCTATGTGTACTGAGTATAGTCAAAGTCAGCCATGTTTTTCTCATTTAAGTTCAGTTGAAGTTTGCGTACAGTAAAAATTTGTTCGAAACTCACACAACACATGGAATTTCTTTATTTTTCCAAAGGTTTTGTAATTTTTTTGTGGTTTGGCCGAATCTCCGGTCCTTCTCTTTGTTGAGTCGACATTATTCTGAGCACAGTACGTCGCTAAGTAATGAATTTACTACCTTCTTTTAGTAGTAAGTACATAATCACGTTCTTGATTACCTACTTGCGGTGTTATTTTTTTTCAATGTTTTAGTTGATATCTTTTAAACCCCGCTATGCAGGATAAAAACATAAACGGTTCCTCAATATATATTAAAAATCCTATACAATGATCCAATTTTGGTCAAGTCTCTTGCACTTTTTCTGTGGGGCAAATGCCCATGGAAAATGGGCCGTCTCCTTTGTAATTCCAGTGACAAATTTGTATCACGTCAACCAATCAAATTATTTTTAAATATATTTAAGGAATAAGTAATTTAATTTTTTCGTACGGCTTCCTCCGGTTTTATTGATATCAATGTCATTTAGTGAAAAATAATAGGAATTAAATAGACTTTGCTCTTAGAGTAAGGAATACTTTGCTGCTACTACTGACAGTTTAACCTAGTTTATTTAATGCATACTGGATGGCACTCTGATGGATAATTGACGTTTCGATGTTTTATTCCTGCATTCCTGCTAAACATTGATGTTTTTTCGACATCGATGAAAATCGATCACCCTAACTCGAATAAATTATTCGACACGAACACGAATCTTCAACATTTTTAGATTTTTACTCTATGGACGCCAACAAATCATCAAAACAAAAACAAGAAAAGGGGTTTGGGTAAAGTTGGCGTCGTTTTTTTTTTTAGCGGCCAGAGATCTGTTATCACTTTCTTGTAACAATAAAATACCCTAATGCTATCTGTGCAATCGGATTTGCTCTAAGTCATATCGGAGCTGAGTTATAGCCTGTCAAAGTTATTTATTTTTTGGATTTTTTGTATGGGCAAGTGGCGTCGTTTTTTCATTTTAGCGGCCAGAGATCTGTTATCACTTTCTTGTAACAATAAAATACCCTGATGCTATCTGTGCAATCGGATTTGCTCTAAGTCATATCGGAGCTGAGTTATAGCCTGTCGAAGTTATTTATTTTTTGGATTTTTTGTATGGGCAAGTGGCGTCGTTTTTTCATTTTAGCGGCCAGAGATCTGTTATCACTTTCTTGTAACAATAAAATACCCTGATGCTATCTGTGCAATCAGATTTGCTGTAAGTAATATCCGAGCTGAGTTATGGCCCCTCAAAGTTTTTTTTTTTGGTTTTCTTTGTATGTACTAGTGGCGCCATTTCCTATAGCGGCCAAACATTCGTTAGCCCTTTTGTGAAACATTATTTTTACCCTAAGGTACCTGTGTAATCAGATTTGTTGCAAACTATATCGGAGCTGAGTTATGGCCACTTAAAGTTTTTTTTTTTGGTTTTCTTTGTATATACTAGTGGCGCCATTTCCTACAGCGGCCAAACATTCGTTAGCACTTTTATGAAACATTATTTTTACTTAAAGGTACCTGTATAATCAGATTTGCTGCAAACTATATCGGAGCTGAGTTATGGCCCCTCAAAGTTTTTTTTTTTGGTTTTCTTTGTATGTACTAGTGGCGCCATTTCCTACAGCGGCCAAACATTCGTTAGCACTTTTATGAAACATTATTTTTACCTTAGGGTACCTGTGTAATCAGATTTGCTCCAAACTATATCGGAGCTGAGTAATGGCCCCTCAAAGTTGTTTTTTTGGTTTTCTTTGTATGTACTAGTGGCGCCATTTCCTACAGCGGCCAAACATTCGTTAGCACTTTTATGAAACATTATTTTTACCTTAGGGTACCTGTGTAATCAGATTTGCTCCAAACTATATCGGAGCTGAGTAAAGGCCCCTCAAAGTTTTTTTTTTTGGTTTTCTTTGTATGTACTAGTGGCGCCATTTCCTATTGCGGCCATGCATCCGCGAGCACTTTTGTGAAACATTATTTTTACCTTAGGGTACCTGTGTAATCAGATTTGCTGCAAACTATATCGGAGCTGAGTTATGGCCCCTCAAAGTTTTTTTTTTGGTTTTCTTTGTATGTACTAGTGGCGCCATTTCCTACAGCGGCCAAACATCCGTTAGCACTTTTATGAAACATTATTTTTACCTTAAGGTACCTGTGTAATCAGATTTGTTGCAAACTATATCGGAGCTGAGTTATGGCCACTCAAAGTTTTTGTTTTGAATTTCTTTGTATGTACTAGTGGCGCCATTTCCTACAGCGGCCAAACATTCGTTAGCATTTTTATGAAACATTATTTTTACTTTAGGGTACCTGTGTAATCAGATTTGCTCCAAACTATATCGGAGCTGAGTAAAGGCCCCTCAAAGTTTTTTTTTTGGTTTTCTTTGTATGTACTAGTGGCGCCATTTCCTATTGCGGCCATACATCCGCGAGCACTATTGTGAAACATTATTTTTACCTTAGGGTACCTGTGTAATCAGATTTGCTCCAAACTATATCGGAGCTGAGTAATGACACCTCTAAGTTTTTTTTTTGGTTTTCTTTGTATGTACTAGTGGCGCCATTTCCTATTGCGGCCATACATCCGCGAGCACTTTTGTGAAACATTATTTTTACCTTAGGGTACCTGTGTAATCAGATTTGCTGCAAACTATATCGGAGCTGAGTTATGGCCCCTCAAAGTTTTTTTTTTGGTTTTCTTTGTATGTACTAGTGGCGCCATTTCCTATTGCGGCCAAACATCCGCGAGCACTTTTATGAAACATTATTTTTACCTTATACCTGTGTAATCAGATTTGCTCCAAACTATATCGGGAGCTGAGTAATGGCCCCTCAAAGTTTTTTTTTTGGTTTTCTTTGTATGTACTAGTGGCGCCATTTCCTATTGCGGCCAAACATCCGCGAGCACTTTTATGAAACATTATTTTTACCTTAGGGTACCTGTGTAATCAGATTTGCTCCAAACTATATCGGAGCTGAGTAATGGCCCCTCAAAGTTTTTTTTTTGGTTTTCTTTATATGTACTAGTGGCGCCATTTCCTATTGCGGCCAAACATCGACGAGCACTTTTATGAAACATTATTTTTACCTTAAGGTACCTGTGTAATCAGATTTGTTGCAAACTATATCGGAGCTGAGTTATGGCCACTCAAAGTTTTTGTTTTGAATTTCTTTGTATGTACTAGTGGCGCCATTTCCTACAGCGGCCAAACATTCGTTAGCATTTTTATGAAACATTATTTTTACTTTAGGGTACCTGTGTAATCAGATTTGCTCCAAACTATATCGGAGCTGAGTAAAGGCCCCTCAAAGTTTTTTTTTTGGTTTTCTTTGTATGTACTAGTGGCGCCATTTCCTATTGCGGCCATACATCCGCGAGCACTTTTGTGAAACATTATTTTTACCTTAGGGTACCTGTGTAATCAGATTTGCTGCAAACTATATCGGAGCTGAGTTATGGCCCCTCAAAGTTTTTTTTTTTGGTTTTCTTTGTATGTACTAGTAGCGCCATTTCCTACAGCGGCCAAACATCCGTTAGCACTTTTATGAAACATTATTTTTACCTTAGGGTACCTGTGTAATCAGATTTGCTCCAAACTATATCGGAGCTGAGTAATGACACCTCTAAGTTTTTTTTTGGTTTTCTTTGTATGTACTAGTGGCGCCATTTCCTATTGCGGCCAAACATCCGCGAGCACTTTTATAAAACATGATTTTTACCTTAGGGTACCTGTGTAATCAGATTTGCTCCAAACTATATCGGGAGCTGAGTAATGGCCCCTCAAAGTTTTTTTTTTTGTTTTCTTTGTATGTACTAGTGGCGCCATTTCCTATTGCGGCCAAACATCCGCGAGCACTTTTATGACACATTATTTTTACTTTAGGGTACCTGTGTAATCAGATTTGCTCCAAACTATATCGGAGCTGAGTTATGGCCCCTCAAAGTTTTTTTTTTGGTTTTCTTTGTATGTACTAGTGGCGCCATTTCCTATTGCGGCCAAACATCCGCGAGCACTTTTATGAAACATTATTTTTACCTTATACCTGTGTAATCAGATTTGCTCCAAACTATATCGGGAGCTGAGTAATGGCCCCTCAAAGTTTTTTTTTGGTTTTCTTTGCATGTACTAGTGGCGCCATTTCCTATTGCGGCCAAACATCCGCGAGCACTTTTATGAAACATTATTTTTACCTTAGGGTACCTGTGTAATCAGATTTGCTCCAAACTATATCGGAGCTGAGTAATGGCCCCTCAAAGTTTTTTTTTTGGTTTTCTTTTAGGGCGTTTTTAAAACGGATGTTTGGCCGCTGTAGGAAATGGCGCCACTAGTACATACAAAGAAAACAAAAAAAAAACTTTGAGGGGCCATTACTCAGCTCCGATATAGTTTGGAGCAAATCTGATTACACAGGTACCCTAAGGTAAAAATAATGTTTCATAAAAGTGCTAACGAATGTTTGGCCGCTGTAGGAAATGGCGCCACTAGTCCATACAAAGAAAACCAAAAAAAAAACTTTAAGTAGCCATAACTCAGCTCCGATATAGTTTGCAGCAAATCTGATTACACAGGTACCTTAAGGTAAAAATAATGTTTCATAAAAGTGCTAACGGATGTTTGGCCGCTGTAGGAAATGGCGCCACTAGTCCATACAAAGAAAACCAAAAAAAAAACTTTAAGTGGCCATAACTCAGCTCCGATATAGTTTGCAACAAATCTGATTACACAGGTACCTTAGGGTAAAAATAATGTTTCACAAAAGTGCTAATGGATGTTTGGCCGCTGTAGGAAATGGCGCCACTAGTACATACAAAGAAAACAAAAAATAAAACTTTGAGGGGCCATTACTCAGCTCCGATATAGTTTGGAGCAAATCTGATTACACAGGTGCCTTAGGGTACAAATAATGTTTCATAAAAGTGTCAATGGATGTTTGGCCGCTGTAGGAAATGGCGCCACTAGTCCATACAAAGAAAACCAAAAAAAAAACTTTAAGTGGCCATAACTCAGCTCCGATATAGTTTGCAGCAAATCTGATTACACAGGTACCTTAGTGTAAAAATAATGTTTCATAAAAGTGCTAATGGATGTTTGGCCGCTGTAGGAAATGGCGCCACTAGTCCATACAAAGAAAACCAAAAAAAAAACTTTAAGTGGCCATAACTCAGCTCCGATATAGTTTGCAACAAATCTGATTACACAGGTACCTTAAGGTAAAAATAATGTTACATAAAAGTACTAATGGATGTTTGGCCACTGTAGGAAATGGCGCCACTAGTCCATAAAAAGAAAACCAAAAAAAAAACTTTAAGTGGCCATAACTCAGCTCCGATATAGTTTGCAACAAATCTGATTACACAGGTGCCTTAGGGTACAAATAATGTTTCATAAAAGTGCTAATGGATGTTTGGCCGCTGTAGGAAATGGCGCCACTAGTCCATACAAAGAAAACCAAAAAAAAAACTTTAAGTGGCCATAACTCAGCTCCGATATAGTTTGCAGCAAATCTGATTACACAGGTACCTTTAAGTAAAAATAATGTTTCATAAAAGTGCTAACGGATGTTTGGCCGCTGTAGGAAATGGCGCCACTAGTCCATACAAAGAAAACCAAAAAAAAACTTTATGTGGCCATAACTCAGCTCCGATATAGTTTGCAACAAATCTGATTACACAGGTACCTTAGGGTAAAAATATTGTTTCACAAAAGTGCTAATGGATGTTTGGCCGCTGTAGGAAATGGCGCCACTAGTACATACAAAGAAAACAGAAAAAAAAACTTTGAGGGGCCATTACTCAGCTCCGATATAGTTTGCAACAAATCTGATTACACAGGTACCTTAGGGTAAAAATAATGTTTCACAAAAGGGCTAACGGATGTTTGGCCGCTATAGGAAATGGCGCCACTAGTACATACAAAGAAAACCAAAAAAAAAAACTTTGAGGGGCCATAACTCAGCTCCGATATTACTTACAGCAAATCTGATTGCACAGATAGCATCAGGGTATTTTATTGTTACAAGAAAGTGATAACTGATCGATGGCCGCTAAAATAAAAAAACGACGCCACTTGCCCATACAAAAAATCCAAAAAATAAATAACTTTGACAGGCTATAACTCAGCTCCGATATGACTTAGAGCAAATCCGATTGCACAGATAGCATCGGGGTATTTTATTGTTACAAGAAAATGATAACAGATCTCTGGCCGCTAAAAAAAAAAACGACGCCACGGGCCCATACAAAAGTACCCAAACCCCTTTCTTAATTTCTCCTCTCCTTTTCCCCAATTTCCTAAGATTTACATGTTATTAAAATCTAAGGATTAGCTTGTAGCTTGGTTTCTAATATTATGAAGTAGAAAATATAATAAAATTGTATCAGTAAAGTTATCTAAAATAATGACTGTCGAAACAACAAAAAATGCTTTATTTGCTAAAGCAACTATTGCAAAGAAATCGAGACTGGAGATGAATGTACGGCAACTTCTAAATAAATGCGAATTAATAGCAAAACAGGAAGCTTTGGAAGGTAATTGGAGACTCAAAAAGTACGTGGAAGCACTTAGTGATATGATCACTGAGCTGAAGAGTGGAAAAGAGTGAGTACAAAATTTTTCACCAACACAGATTCATGAGAACTAAATTCAAATTTTATCATTATTAAATAATGTTATGAAATAGCAGAAGTTGCAATAAAGTTATTAACATCTACTTAAGTTTCTATTCTTTGCTTTTAATTAGTTGCCATATTGTGGCCAGGAAGTAGGAACCCTGCAAAAAAACATGAAATTGATATTATTTTCAAATCTGATCTCATTTGTTCGGAGTTTGTTTCGAGAAAAGGAGGATATTTTACCAAACATACCTCCATAGAAATGTCCTACTATTTTTTTATAATAACCTCTCATAAGCTAATAAATTTAATGATGTATTATGTACCACAGAAGACAGGCAAAGCCGGGACAGGTTGTTAATGCCCTAATTCCATCACTCTGACAGAGTGTAGCTTCTGTGGTGTCATAATAGGTATGTGCTTGAAAGATATTTTTTGGGAGAATAATCTATTTCTTCACAATCGTGTTCTTCATGTTCTCAAAGCAAAGAGTAATAGTAGTAGTGGAGGAGTAAAGACTAATAAGGTAGCAATAATTGGTAGCAAGTATCGAAGCCACAGCCTCTTGTAAATCTAGTACTATTCAGTCATTTATTCCTTTTTCTTAACTTTAGATTTTTACAATATCAATTTATAAAAACAACAAAAAATATTATAAAAACCTACACCTAGTTTGCCGCCAGCAGCGGGGCAGGGCCCAAGCTACCGGTGGTTAGGGCTGCAGAGTGAGGAACCTCCTGACGATACGTGCTGTGTCGAGGATGACCGCCTTCTGCATCTGACCCTTGATCCAACCGTCTAGCGAAAGTCTGTTAAGGTGTTGGTTGAGTAAGTACTACAAGGTCGGCTACAAGGCCGTTTGCCGACACGACTATTGGGACTATGATTGTAGAATCAACAACCCCCATGGCGGTAACCTCATGAGCCAAGTCAAGGTACTTGCTTAGCTTGTCCTTCTCGGCTTTCACGAGGTTCTCGTCTTGTGGTATGGTGATATCGACGATCACAGACCGGCGCTGAGACCGGTCTACCAGCACGATATCAGGCTTATTGGCGACAATAGTCCTGTCCGTGATGATAGAGCGGTCCCAGTAGAGCAACGCATAACCATTCTCGAGAACTGGCAGAGGTGCGTACTTATTGTTAGATACTCCAATTTAATAATATTGCTTGTTTTCTATTTCAGTAAGCCTTCAAAAGACGTAATTGCAGAATATAACAAGAGAGCTTCATTCTTGAAAGGAGTCATACAGACTGCTACTTTGAATACTCCCATTGAAAAAGTATGTCCATTGACTTCATATAGCTTTATTGTAATTGAATATACTACATGTCTGAAAATATAAACTATTCAGGAAAAAAAATATTATTTCTTTTTTAAGTAGTGTTAGGTACACTTGATAAAAATGATTTGGAGGTACAATTTGGGTTCAATTAGCTATAGAAAATTACAGAATTTTTTATGATCATACAGATGTTTACCTCTTTTCCCTGTAATTTCTATGAAAACATTGCCCTTGAAACTGGGACACAGTAAGTAGTTTTAAGATAATTCTTTTGACAAAGACAATATATATTCCAGTTGGAAGCAGTCCAGCAACTGTCACACGGAGTAGCTACAATGTCAGCTGATGCTGCTGCACAAGAGATCCATCAAAAGACTGTTGTGAAGTATGGAGTGGAATTAAGGTCTGAACTCTTTGGCTTGGGTATGTCTGAGTTGAAACTTCTTAATATTTTTTTTATAGTGTAGAATGATGAGACAAGCAGGATATATTCCTGCCATATAACAGCATAGTGACACGTAGTTATTGGAACGTGAAGTGTCCAAATCATAACCTAGCACTGGACTGCGCTTGTCACCCAGAGATCTAAGGTATTATATCTCTAAGCCCTGTAATTTATCTGGAAACATTGCCCTTCAAAACTGAACACAGTAATATTTGCACATTACTGCTTGGCAGTAGAATAACTGGCAAAGGTGTGGTATTTCCCCAGACGAACTACCACTAGATTTCTCTGTACAGCTTGACTTGTGTTCATTTGTAATTAATGTTATGGAAAATGTTGTTATTTGCCCATCTGGCAATTGTTTGTTATAATAGAAGTATTTTTGTATCAGATACTCCATGGACTCTGGTTTGTAACCTATTCATTTCATTCAGTTCATTTGGGTTTTGCTTTAATAACATATGCCTTAGATTAGAAGGAGAAAAGAAAATTAGGCCAGAGTAGGTAACTTTTTTGACGTGACAACGTCTTATAATTCGATGAAGCCGGCTGCACGCACGAAAAAACATGATGTCATGCGCCGTTATCGCCGTTACCTCGCCGCATGACGACATGCGGCGTTACCTCGCTCTAAGGCGTAGTTGAAGTTGTCGTTCAACTATCGTCAGTAAACCGACTTTACAGACAACCATTTTGTTAGTGATGCTTACACTCTAGTCTATAAAAAACTCATTTCTATAAAAAATTGTTAGTAGGGGCTTAAGTGTCAAGTATTTCAAAGAGCTAGACAGTATCTGATGAGTGTTGGTAACTTAGCAATGCAACCACCCCAAGGCTGTCAGGATCACATTTCATCATATGATCTTGAAAATGCTCATTATCAGTGTCATTCACGCCTCGTTAAAAGCCTCTCCTTATGTTGTAATTAAGCTTGATTACCTGTATATGCCCTAATCTATATATATAAAAATGAATGTTTGTCTGTATGCCCTTTATAGAATCGTAAAACTATACATTTGACCATGATTGATCTATAGCAAAGTTTTTGTGTATAAGCCAAATTTGGTTTCTGAGTTGGTACGGTTTCGACAGATGGCATAGCAATGCGCGCAATGTACCACTAGTTTTTATATAAAACAATTCATATATTATACTACTACTAACTTTTTAATTTTAGAAGAAACCGATGACAGTCTCCGTAAACGCAACATAATAAAGGCGCCAAACTTCACAAGCAATGCGGGGGGACAGGAGGATATGGACTCTCTACTCAAATATCATCAGAACATGCAAGAAAAGGTCGCAGAGAATATGGTCCTGTTGACGAACAGTTTGAAGGAACAGTCGCAGATTGCAAGCACAATTATAAGACAGGATACAGAGGTATGTAAATTCTAATAATGCTGATTATTTACCAAGATTATTTTGAAAACTAGTTTAAATTCATAAACTTAATAATTAATAAATAATAATAATTTTAAACAAGTAATTAAAAAAAAAACTAGTTTCAATTTTATATTTTTTTAAATATAGAGGTACGTTTAACGGGTACATGTCGCAGCCAACTAGTTTACTCAATCAACATCCTAGCCTCTTTACTAAACAGCGCTGATTAAGGCTAAGAACTCACGAAGCGATTTTCAGCCGCTCCAGCAGCGTTTGGAAGCCCGCAGATTTTGTACAATGCAGATATCTATCATTATACTATGTTCAAATTTAAACCACAACTCGCGACGCGTTTTACTCCCGCGGCTGCCGCGCAGCTCGCGAGCGTACCACGGTAACCCACAGACTCGGCGGGTAGCGCCTGCGCGTTCTGCCGTTGGTTGGCGTTGTTTGGACCTCAAGTGATTGTTAACCGTTTTGCGATCATCGCCCGCCACGTTTGCGGGCGATAATCTCATCCGCGGCGGTTGCGGAACCGCGATAATAAGCGGTCTCGTGAATTTTGAAATAAAACCGTAGTTTCGCATCCGCGGCGGGCGCGAGTGAAAATCGCTCCGCGTGTTCTTAGCCTAATCAGCTTGCTTAGTCATGCGGCTTTTTTAACATGATAAATCAAATCAAACCTTGCGCAGCACTGTGTTCGTCACCTGGACTTGTATGATAATATCTGTTTGTTCTATAATTTACCTGGAAACATCGCCCTTCAAACCGGACCACAGTAATATTTACACATTATTAGTTGACAGTAAAATTACTGAGATAAGTGGTAGTTCTCCAAATGTGGTACTTACCGGTAAAGAGTACTTGCCAACTATGTTTATTAGTTTTGGTTTTTATAATCAGTAGAATGACACTCTTATGAAATCTTTGCCACTCACTACTATAAGTTATAATCATTTTTCTGGATAGCAGTAGATTATAAGTAGAACAATTTTTGAAATTGTAGAGTTCTATTATATTATTTTCCAGGCATTGGTGAAGTCGACAGACTTGACGGACCGCAATATGATGTCGCTGAAAGTGGAATCAGACAGATTGCAGGAACACAGCCGCAGTGCCTGGAAGTGCTGGCTCTGGCTCATGCTCGCCGTCGTGATGGCTATATTCATCAGTAAGTTTCTTAAACTGTCTAAGGACAAAGTTAAATAATAATTTATGAGAGATTTTTCTGCGTGATCTAATACCACCTTGCGCTTTTTTCTATCGGACTGATCGTAGCTCGGAAAAGTGACATCGTTTCATGGTTGACCTTCCAAAGACGCGAACGACGAGCTTTCGAATCTACTTTTGTAATTGTGTAGGCTGTGGAATGTGTTATCTGTGTGGGTTTATCCCGATGGTTCCAATCTTGGTGTCTTCAAATCGAGAGTGAATTGGTTTCTTCTAGGTAAGCACGCTCCAATTTATACCGCATTGTCGTTTAATATCAGGCGGTTTAGTTATGGCGGTCTAGTGTGAAACTAAAAGTAAAATAAACCTTTCGGCCTCCTTACAACCGACTTATCGGCTAGTCGGCCAAAGTCATGATTGGCACATCTCTAATTATTGTATATGTCACCGGAAAATAACAAGAATCGTTAGTTGATCAATTCACTAGGTTATCGATCAACTTACTGAGAATAAGAAACGACAGTTGAAATGTATTATTGCCGTTTGTTATTTTCCGAAATTTGATCAACTACCTAGTGAATTGATCAACTAACGATCCTTGTTATTTTCCGGTGACTTATATATTATGTACTTTGAAATTGAAATGGCTTAGTTAAAAATTCTTGATTTTTGGTAAACACAACAATGTAATTGAATAATTTGCCGTTTTATGCTTTGTTTAACTAATATTTAATAATAATATTACACTTAAATTTAATTTATATGTTTAACCGAGTCCATTTTGTATAAACTGAAAAAATGCATGGTTTTAGGCCATGCAATGTATGAAACTAATTTTGTAAATTTTTTCAGTTTAGTCACTTCAATTCTTAACATGAGATGGCCTGTTTTTTGGGCCTTTTTTTTTATTAAAATTAACGTTTTACATTTTTTCATTCCAGATATGGTTCTGTTCATGAAAGTTATGAAGAAAAGAAAATTTGAAACATAGTATTAAATGGTATGTTTCTATTTTGTGTTTTTTTTTTGTTAAGACAGTGACTAGAACTTCTAAAAAGGCATCTTTAGGTGAAACGTCACTCTATAATATATAATAAATAATAATGGATGTAAGCATGTGAGTATGTTTTGAATGCAATGCAAAGGTTGGTGTCAAACACGCACATCGCAAAATTGCAACGCCCTCAATACAGGCCTAATGCATTATTGTAACCTAAAATCTAGTTTTTAGTAAAATAATGTATTAATAGCAATAAATAAACAAATAAATAATATGAAAAAAAGTTTTAAAGTAAAGTTTTGGACAAAATTAGTCTATATAGTATATGAATTAACAAATAAAGTGCTTACTGGTCAGCAATGGCCAGCCATGGCCAGCTTATGTAGGCGGACATGTTTTCAGAATATAAAGTAGCTATGTTATTCTAGACTATACTTTAATCTATCTGAGTTCCAAATTGATCACAATATTTATTTATTTATTGTTAAGGTACACAAAACAGTATACAATTAAATTAAATTAACAAGGTTATAAAATAATAGGTTCAGTTCCAAATCTATAAAAAAATAAAAAAATATGTAAGTAGAATAGAGGTTTCACTTAAATAGGCCTTTGTAGACATCTCGGGCTGTGATTATAAAGTTTTGTAATTTTATTTATTAGTACTTTGTTATCATTCCCGTTACTTATACTATGTTTTTTCTACATTATAAAATGGTGTTACATAATTATAAAATATTATTTATGAAAACCAATGTAAATATTTATTCTAAGGGTTTAGTGACGTAATTATGTTACAACACATAATAAATACCTACATAAAATATTAGACGTACCTATTTTTTCACACAACACCGTCGAGCCCCAAATTAAGTAAAGCTTACCTATGCTATGGAAGCCAGACAGATGATAAATAATACATACCTGCATACATAATATTAAAACAATAACTTGTATAGTTTGTTGTTTGTATAGTCTGAAGATAATAAAACACGCTTTGTAATTACGTAACTTTATTTTCCACTAATCAAATACAAACTAATTCTAATAAGATTTAACAAAAGCTACTTAAATGTGTAATTATTAAACTCAAATAGTGTATTAATAACAATTTTGGTCCATAATAGAAATACTATTTCGTTACCAAGATATTTCGAATGATGGATAAGAAAACTTCCACAAATTCAACTTTCAATTTATGACTAAATATTTTAGATGCAGATAAAGTAGGAAAATATATCGAACCGTATATTTCCACACCCCCCACCTCTTTAGGCATCAGCTTGTCCGTAAAAACACATCATGCCACACGAACGAAACAAAAGACTGAAATAGCTGTTTAAAAAATCTGATACTTGGTAGAAATTGCCAGGATGTACCAACCTTTCCAACCTGGCAATTCGTTCGTGTGGCAGATATTGGTAGTTTCATCGAAAAAGTCGATATTTTGGAAGAGTAATTGACACTGTCACAAGAGACCTACTCAGCATAACAATAATACATTGCAGTAATTCGTAGCGGAGGTCAAAAATAACGAAGCGTACATCTTCGAAGAATACAAAAACGCCCCATTGCCGTCTTTCTTTAGGTATTGCCATACTACTGATATTGTGAAAGGTATCAGAGCTAAAATTGAAGAAAAATAAAAAATGTACTGTAAAAAAATGTATTAAGTAATAAATCACGTCATTTTAGTGTTATTAAAAAATATTTCAGTAGAGTCGATAATATTGCAACCCTAAGGTCCATATTTATTGGTACTCGGTGATTTAACTGGACCATTCGTTCAGTCGTTACAACCGAGTAATTCATCTCACTAGTTTACAATACTGGGTTGTTATCTATTAAAATATTTTTTCTATTCTATCTACTGTACTTACACTATTACAATATGAGATAAAACAGTATCATTTGTGTAGAGTATGGAGGTAAATACATGACATAACAGATTAATTATTATTGAATAGTAGGAATATAGATTTGAAATTTACAAGCTGTTGAAAACGCCATCTGTTTTTGAGTGTACAAAGTCTATTATTCAGTGTTTTAAAATGTTACGTTGATATCACCCAAAAGTGATTTCTAAATGCGTTGCATATGTTTTCTTTGCTAAACTACATTGACTAATTAATGGTAGTATACATTTCTTTGTGCTTTGAAACAAAAACAGTGCATGAAATCATCATGACTACAAATAAAATACATACAAACTGAATTGATAGTTTCTCAATTATGACACTAGATGGCGACTTACAACTATTCTAACAGCAGACTTGTAGTACATTTTGAGTTATTTAAAATATATGCTTACTGCTATAAAACACTGATTTACTATCTAAGCTTTAAATACTTCGCTGTATTATCTTACATGTATCCATTTCTCGTGTTCTAACACTCGTATTCGCAAATTAAATTCGCGCCTAAATCAATTGCGTCTAACTCCTTCGTATATAGATACCTATTTGTTCTAATTCGGTGTCTACTTTTTATCGTAGACGTCGGTAAGTTCGAATTTCCAGATTTTGTTCGGACCAATTTCTGTGACGTAGAGATGAGAGCCGTTCCTTGTAACGGCCAGAGAGTGGGGATTGGTGAAGCCCTGAAAAAGAAAATAGGTGTTTATTAACTACATACCTACCAACGAGTTCATGTATGGAAACATGAATTATTTATTTATTATTTTATTTACTTACTGTATCTTACAAAAAATCTTGTAAAAATACCTATACCTACCAATACCTATTGCTCCCAGTATTGGTTGAAAAATATACGTAATCAAATTGTTGTGTAAGATACAGTACCTAAGTAAACAAATGAAATAAGTATTGTAGAGATAGTTTCGCAGCCATGGCAGGTTTTTATTCTTCGTAGGTTGGATTCCAAGCAGGCGTCATCCAGATCTCCAATCTGGCACGGCAAATTTCTCAACATACTACCTACATAGAATAGTAATTGTCTCATATGTTTACATGAGGCAATTCTGGCGAGTTTTCGCCAACTTTCGTCTTTGTTTCTAAAGTCTTTTAAAGTTCAACAAATCTAAAATAAAACCTACTCTCAACTGTTTCTCGCCTCGTGGATATGTGGGCGTAAAACTAGTAGGCGGATACTTATTTCTCCGAGTCTAATGATAAACTTTATCGCGTACATCGGTGACATCGGTGGGCGTATAAATCTATTAATACTCACAGTGCTAGGCTCCCAAGTATCCAAAATGTTCCCATACACAGCATTCACAGTGAAACCTCTTACAGCAATGTTTTGCGCCGTCGGCCCGTTCACAGCATAGATCGTATCCCCATGTGACGCGACAGCGAAAACTCTACCCAAAGTAGGATCTTCGATAATCGTAGCTGGGTCCAATATGTCTACATAGCTCTTCAACCCTGCTTTGGGGCATACGATTCTCATATTTTCTCTGTCAGCGACGCAAACCATATCTAGGTGCTCCAACAAAGTGACGCTATGTGGTAAGTTCAGACTTAAAGTGTCCGAGTATGTCGGTATGGCCATTAGTAAGATTCCAGCAGCGTTGAATTTCAGGACTTGGTTGTTGCAGTATCCGTCAGCTACGAATATCTCGCCAGTTGTGGCGATGGCGACGGATGTGGGCATGCAGAGTAAAACTCGTCGGCGGTAAGGGTAGCCGGCTGTGAAGGCCTCTCCAATTGTCAGCGTTGGGTACTTGTGGTTACTTGGAGTGTACTGTAATGTAGTATGATAGGTATTATAAGTAAATATTGGTGGACATTTCACACACAACGTGACAATGACACAGTTTATCATGATTAGTAATTTCGAAGCGCATAACGCATAGTTTTGTAACATCGCAGTAACGTGAGTATTTTATTTTACATTGTTAGTAATTTTTGGTAAGGTCAAAATAAAATCTAAACGATATTGATTTACTATGGTATTACCACATCTTGTAGTCTGGAATCCAGATAAATTACAGGGAGACAAATCATCTTATAACTTTGAGTGAAGAGCGCAGTGCAGACAATAATTTGGCCTCTTTATGTTTCAATTTCTGCATGACACTGTGCTTTTATGGACAGTTTTGTTTTGACTATGATACGAGTATGTTTGCTGTTGACAGTCATCTTGCTAGATGTTAAGCGACAGTGGGGTCTACGAAGGAGCGTGGTTACTAGAAGAAACCGATTCACTCCCGATTTGAAGAGATCAAGATTGTAACCACCGGGAAAAACCCACTCAGGCAACACATTCCACAGCCACAAGCGTTGTTGTTACAAAAGTGGTATAATCTCCTCGTAATAGAAAGCTACCTCTCCTAGGGCACACTCTAACATTGAAATTACCAAAATGAGTATTTATACCAATAGTATAAAGCTGACGAGTGTGTTTGTTTGAACGCCAGTATCACGGGAACCACTGGTCCGAATTGAAAGATTATCTTTCTGTTGGATAGTCCATTTATCGAGGAAAGTCATATAACATTTCGCTACTATCAATAGGAGCGGAGTATGAATTAAACAAGTAACAAAAACGGGAAAAACTATTCCTTCTTGAGAGCTTTCGTTGCGCGCGCTGTCCCTGACAGCATGTGTCTATCATTTAAGGTTGCGTCATAATATAGCCTAAGCTAACCAAATTTGTTCTAAATTTGAGTTGGTACCACCCATTTTCGATAGGTGACGTAGCAACGCGCGCAGGGTTCAATATCATTTCAATATTGTTGCCTGGAAGAGATCGCTTTCACCGATACTAATCTCGCACAATGGCTCAATAAATAAGCTAGGTGGTGAAAAGGCCCCGCCAAACTAAGGCTGCTAATGGCGCACTTATGCAAAAGTTTATTGTTCATTCTCTCTGTAGTAATATCAAAGTATTGTACCTATGAATGTAATGTAGTGTTATTGATAAGTAGGTAGGTATACTCGTATAGCATCATCCATCATCTTATCCATTTTGAAAGCTACATGAAATGCCTGTATAGCCTCGTTAAGTAAACCTATCCGTACACTGTCAACTCGATCGATGATTCCATCTCGTCATAATCTCGCAACTAATAGGTGCAATGTTTGCGAGTAGGGTTGCTAGGTCGCCAAACCTAATAGCCGGACTGTCCGGTCATTTTGACCGGACATTTGGGTAAAAAGGCCAGCTATTCTAAATCAGTATAACGTAGCAATTTTTGCCACACAAAATCGATCCACAATTGGCGAAGCCATGGCGTATACATAAAAAATATACTACCGAGATGAGAAGCTCCTCCTTTTAAGTTAAAAATAAATGTGCACTACTGTCTGTGATCTGGGGGAGCGACCGACAGTCGATTCTCCTGCGCTTGGCTACTCTCGGAGCTCGGTCACGAAAAGTGAATAACTTAACAAAAGCAATCCCAATCAAAAAGCCTAACTAGGTAAATCCGGCATTATCCGGACGCCTGGCAACGCTATTCGCGAGTAATTTACCCTTGCTCCAATTTCAGCTGCGTTAAATACCTAACCTTGAGGTTACCTTGAAAACTTGGGGCCTGGCCACGTCCGTGACCTAACCCAGACGTAATCTTGATCGCGTACTCTACTGCTATTGTATGTTCGTACTACTTAACAAACTAAGGCTTGCCGCATACTCGAAACGCTTTCCCGACCGAATGTATGTAGCGATGCGCGTCTAATTATTGCTGATGACAACAAGGATCGATATAATATTAGATGACTTCTTTTTAACTGACTTAAAAAAGAGGAGGTTCTAAATTCGCTTGTATGTTTTTTTTGGAGGTAGGTATGTTTGTTACGTGATAGCGCCGCTAATAGTAATTCCAGTGATTCAATTTTGATGGTTCTTTTTTTAACACGCTTTTATTAGCTTCACTTGTAACTATGTACTTAAGTAAGTAATGTATCTTGGAATCTTAATTTGACCCACTTTCCGGTCTTCAATTAGGATGAAATTTTGCACACGCTCTAAGTTCTGACAATGCATGACTAAGAAACGTCATTACAAATCCAATATGGCGCCCCCCCCCCCCAGATGGCGGACTGGCTGTTTGAAATCCAGTCCCATGATATGGGTATCAAATTAAAGGATTTGCTGTCAGAAATACGAAAAAAATAGTGACGTGACTTAAATCTAACATGTCGGACATCCAAGATGGCGGATTGGCTATTTGAAATGAACCCCCATTTGCTGAATGGGATACGAAAAAAATAATCACGTAACCTACATTTTGTAATTTTTAGTGCGTGCTAAAAGCGTGTTTTTTAGTTTATTAAACTATTAAAGGTATATTATGGTTTGGTAGATCATAGTTCAGAGGTGGTCCCATATAAATTTTATTGAAGTCGAAGCGGCGGTTTTTGAAATATCAACAAAACACTAAAATAAGCTTTCGTGTATTTAGACGACATTGTGGTAGATTTTTATGAAATTTGGTCGAGTCTTAATTTAATTTTAAATTGAAGTTGGTTTTTGTTTTTTCGGTCAAAATAAATTATGGAAATATGTAATTTATCTCTTTATATCGGCTTAGGTACTTAAAATATAATTAAAGAGTTAGTAGGTACCTACCTACATATATTATTATGCATTGGGGTGTACTGTACAGCTCTTATATGTATGATACATGTCAATAATTTATAACAAGCTATTGCCGTGATAAAAAGCTATTCCCGACCCGTTCATACGTTCCGACGAGATTAATCTACAAACATCCAAACTTTCGTATTTATAATATTAGGATTGAATTGTAAGTCCCTAATTAATTTTCAATATTGCAATAGTGTCCACTACTTCTACATTAATTCATCATAAATATTGTAGTGTACAACTACTACGCAGCGCAAAGTGATACGTAAATAATACAATTCCTCCAAGATACCTATGTAATACACCTTTCGTAAAAGAAACCTACAGTCCTCATGCAGTCTCGTGGTCGCTAGAGAGCGGTTCCTATGAATTCGCAACCTTGATGTAGTCTGAATTGACCTGTCTGCGGCGAACCTTAATGCTCCCCTAAGCCCAGTACAATTTTGCAGACAGCGTGGCGGAATTATTTGTTTGCGAAGAATGATTTATTACTTCCTAATGGGATTTTTTCATTATAGCTCGTAAATTCCCGGGAAATTTTCCCTGAACCTTGTTATGTTATAGAGACCTTTACAGATGTATTTTATGTTTGCCTAGTAGCCCTCGCGGTTTCATTCGCGTATTTACTTTACCGCGGTAAAAGCTTATGTGTTATTCCAGACTAAAATCTATCTATGTTCCAAATTTGAATTCGATCCGTTCCGGCGTTCAGACGTGATTGAGCAACACAAATCGAAACATCTATACATCCAAACTTTCGCATTTATATGATTAGTAGGATATCTACATGGTTACGTATTACTTACTATAGGTACCTACAATACAAATACAAAGCAATTCTTGCGGACTGCATTCTACAAATATAAACAAAACAAAAAAAAAAAATTTATACAAAAACGAATTTTGAAACAAAATCAATAGAACAGTTGTTCCAACTGGCACCGACTTCAAATAGGTGAGTATAAGTACCGCTAATTGTATCAGTTTATTTTTCGCTTTTGAGTGCCTATTTGTGGTTTTGAAGTCGTTTTAATTTTTTGTATGAAAAATAGATTTTTTTTTCAGTCCATTAAAAGCCTTGTTGCTAATATGAGTATTAGAGTAGGCCTGTTTAACCAAATAAAGATATTAACTTTATAAAAAATACAAATACTACATTTTGTTACCTTAAAAACTTGATGCTTTGCCACATCGGTGACCCAAACGTTGTCATGGTGGTCCACGGTCAGTCCATGCGGCATATAAAAAGCATACGCTCCCCAGCTGTGCAGAACTGACCCTGAGTGGGGATCCAATACCAGGATTGTATCTTCGATGATCGGCCCTTTGTCCAAATTCTGGTAGGCATTCGACTCGTTGAAGGTACTGCAAACATCTAATGTTTAATATGGTCCGAAGTGATTTTTTATACAAGATTGGTTGTTTATGTTGTCTGATGAGCAGGGCAGTAGGGCATGACGATACCCTAAAATGGCTTGCCCAGGTTTTATCGAGAAATACAGATTCGGGAAGAGTGTTTCAATGCTTCGCGAATAATCATTGGTCGATATCGTGATCTTGTAGAGTTTTTCGATATTTATTTACGAATTTTTAGCTTTTCTTTTTTATAATAAAAGCGATAAAAGCAGACGACAAAAAAGAACTTCCTATACTAACACAAAAAAATATTTATGCCAAAAACTTCTTTTTTTGGAATTTAATATTAAATCGCAACGCCCAAAAGTTTATATGTATATATTTTATGTACTTAAATATAGGTAAAAAAACGTAGGCAAACCATTGTACGATTCGGTAACTTTAATTTTACACAAGAAACAAGATAAATAAAAGTGTAAATGTGGTATCTACTTAAATATTAAAATGTAATTCATACCTTTCGTCCCATATCCGTTCAGCCCTGTGGAAGATGACAGGTTGGCCCAACGAGTTGATGGAGACTGACGTGATTTGACCAACGTTGAGCGACTGCTGGGGCCAGTTCTTTACTTCCTGGGGTCGCAGCACTATTTCATCTTTTGGCTGAAAATATTGTGCCTCACAGAAATACTTGATTTTCTCAAAGACGAAGCTATTTTTAGATTGACTATTATTGATTTGATTTTATTTTGATGTGGTTAATTATAGTTTTGTTCGTAAAGGTTCCGCTTTATCGCAAAATCTTCTGAATTAGTACCTATCTTTACAAATTTATGAGCTAAAAGATTATCTAATTTCAGTGAATACTTACTGTACCTATTTATTTAAAGTAGGTATTTCAATCAAATTTCTAAGCTTGTGCTACTATTTTATTATTATGTATAAATTATGTTAGATAATATTGATGTCTCACCACATGTAGATCTAAGTTCTTCAACACGTCTTCATTCGCACCATAATTGAAATAGTCAAAGTTATCTCTCACTGTTTCGGGCTCACAATTAATTACGCCCAGAGCAAAAATCAGGAACAGTAGTTTCAACATTTTAATGTAAGTATTTGTTGTGATCTGACTATAGTCGGATCTGGCTGTGTACTGAGTGCTTATTGATTACTAGGTCCTATTTCAACGCATGCGTAGGGAATAAAATGGCTTCTTCGCAACAATCTCAAGGTCAAAATATAGGGAGTCAAATAAAAACCCATATCGAGTAAACATATAGGTTTAATCTCTCATCTTCTCGAGTGTAACAACAAAAATTGGTCGACACTCGACTCGCTTTAGCTATAATTTATGCATTGTAGATTCAAATGAAATGGTATCGCTCAGTCCTTAGGCTAAGTACGAAAATAGAAGACGAAATTTCATTTCTTTATAATGAATCAGTCTCGAAGTAGATCGTTGTTATAATTTGGCACGTTTTCGTCCGTTCTTTATCTACGACAATGATAAGCGAGATTTAAAAGGTTTCTAATTTGGACAATTTCATATATCTACTGCCCCCTCCATTCTGAATTTGGCTGGTCCCAGATGTATCCTGTTTCGGTCATGGAGCATACTGCGTTGTAATATTTCCCAGGGCTTCTGCAGTACGACCAAGAGGGGCACTTACATCGAAACAACGTTTGAAATTCTTCTTTGCATATTTCATTCCACCAGCATGTCCTCTGCAAATGAATTGTTTATCTCAATCAATATCGTAATCATGTGCATCTATATCATAATCACTGTATGTAAAGATCGATTAGATAAGTCGAGTGTTTTCGCATCGATTGTTTTGAATGAAAGCTGACATTGTTTATTCGACGATAACGATTGATCTAAATTCTATATTATATACAATTGCTTAGAATTCATACCTCTGTAATGTATCCTCTCACTGAACGATCCGAGTTGCTTTTCTTCGTTACGACACAGATCGGCATAGTAATCAAAATAACCATCGAAGCGAACTTCACATATTGCACCTAAAACATTATTTGATATCACAATATTTCTCACAAACGGGATTCACATATGGTAGTATTTAGTTTTTGTGTAATCTTACCTTAATCATAGCAAGGTTTTAGTCCGAAAATAGAAAATAATCCGGGGTAACCTTTCATTTCACGCCCCGATACGGAGCTTTCGTAGTATTGCGAAGCGGCGTAGGGATGAGACGGCAGCGATAGGCTTCATGTTATCGACGTACTCTTAGTTCCGTTTATAGATTGACCATTATTTTGGTAAACTTAGTATCAGTAGATACTACGTTTTCCTTTAGTGATGGTTGCTGATGTCATTACACACATTGTTAGTATTGCTACTATAATAATAACTGGACAAGTTGTATAGCTTAGGGTTTTGTGCGTAAATATTTAGGTCAGGTATTTTGCTTGAATATTTTGAAATGAATCTAACCTATTTTGTTCTGTTTTTTTAAGCAACGAGACCGATTTTAAGAAAACTCTAGTAGATTTAAAGATGTGTCTTGCGCTACCGAAACTTGACAGTAGAACAAAATAATGTACGACAGGTGCGTAGAACACATCTTTACCTACATGTATTGCAGTCTATAAAATTGCACTTGTTTAAGATAAATAATAAATAAATAAATATTGGTGGACTTCACACACAACACCATCTGACCCCAAACTAAGCAAAGCTTGTGTGATGGCGGCCAGATAGCTGACATAATACTTATATAGTTTTAAATACATACTTATTATACACAGAAACACCCAGACACAGTGCAAACATTTGAATTCATCACACAAATATTTGCACTGGGTGGGGATCGAACCTACGTCCCTCGGCTTCGCAGGCAGAGCTAATTAGCTAAGAAACTTACCTAGTCAGTTTAATTTCATCTTGGAGGCAACTCTTCTAGAATTATTTGAACCATCCTAAGACTCAAGCTAGTCTTGCTAAATATGTAGAAAAAATGGCTTTATGGTCTCAAATTATTTATCCATACTACAATACATAGATTAGTAGGTACTCAAAAATAATATTTTTTTGTAAAAATATTTATTCTTATCAACAACAAATAAATAACTTACAAAAATCACTAGCTAAGTAGGACTTTTGCAATCTTTAACATAAATGCAAAAAACCTAATCTTACATAATTTTAAAGTCGATGTTAGAAAAATAAATACAACTAAAATCTATACAATAAAAGAGACATACAAGGGTTTATCAAAACAAAAGAATGGCACTTATATAGACAATAAATAATATGTTTCAATCATTGAAACTAAACGGTCTAACCACAGTGATATGGACGGAAATCGCTTGAACATTTCTGAAAAAGTTTGTAGGTATAAGTGAAATGGTTATTATAATAATTAAAATTTAACAAATTATCAAATATCCAATCAGTTCCACCGTTTGTGACAGATTCGATCACAATCAATTCAAAGCAGATACGCACAGCACCTTTAAAATTACAAACTATGCTGTGACATGTATTCTATCACTTCTATCACTTGTTGCAAATCCCCGTTAATGTCATTGCAGCACCTAACTCCGAATTTGTTTAAACAAGACTGAAACGATGGCAATCAAACAAATGACGCAACTACAAATTTGAGACATTGGTAAGTAGTAGTGTAGTTATATCACATAGCTACATTACTTTTATGTTTTATTTTTATGATTGAAGAGTACCTACCTACGCGATGGCTCTGGGAAAATTTTAATCGATTCCTTTGATTATTTATTTTCTGTTTGATACATCTTATTCCAGAAGTACCTACCTACACCTATAGGTACATTTTATGGATATCGATTTAGTTGTCAACCGAAACCGAAAATTTGCATATATCGATGATATTTTCGTTTCCTCCGAAACCTCGCTGTCTCATTACGAGTAGAACAGATTGTTTAGTTGGCTTAAAAAAAATCATGAAATTTAGTCGAGTGTGTGAGTTTAGTTTTATTTTAAATTGAAGTCGGTGTTTCTTCTTTTCGGAGAAAATTAAATTGTTCCATCAGCTGTTTGACATTTTGTAAATATTAAAAAAAATGCATAAATTAAAATTGTTGGTTTTAAATTTGTTAACGTGCAATTACTATTAATTTAGTGACACATAGGTACAGAGAGTATGCATATGAGCTAGAATACTCGTAGTTTTGTATGAGAAATGTGCAGGCCATTCCGTCCATAAACATGTGTAACCCTAATTTACTACAAACTTTGGTCGGAAACTACCTCTACATTTGGGATTATAATTTTTCTATCCCTTTCCAAATCGATGGAAAGAGTCGTCACTAGATTTGTTCTACATTGCGTGTACGTCGTTTATTTTGTTCTCGTCTTCAGTGTCTTGCTCGTGTCGTCTGTGGAGATCTTCCGCTTCTTTACTGTAAGTAAACAAATAAATGTTTAAGAAACACACGTGAGTAAATTTTTGGTAAACTTGTTATTCTACCGCCAAGCTGTAGTGTGCAAACATAGTGGTGGAGGAACAGTGGTTCCTGTTTGAAGGACAACGTTTACAGAGAAATTGCAGGGTAAAGAGTTAATTTGTCGTATATCTCCGGGTGACAAGCGCAGTGCAATAGTCCGGACCATTGTACTGTGAGCATTGCATTGGGCTGTGAATTAAAACTTCACGTTCATTGAAAAAATAGCTGCATGACACTGTACCTACTGTTATAGTGGGCAGGGATTGCTTACAATCAAGTGCGATTCGATGTAATAAAAAAAATTCAACAAAGCAATGTTATGTTTGGAGCGCACCTTGAAATACGAGATTTTTTAAAGGCTTATTTGTTTCATCCAATTCAATCTACTTTAGTATTCAATCATAATGATATACTGTGACTTACGAAACAACACATACATATACGAGATGTATTCTACTCTTCGAGTACGGCAATTGAGTATGCTAAGTATACTCTTTCAGTATGCTTCATGAATGCTTTCAGGCCTACTCTACGGATGTACGGAAGATAAATATACTCGTACTAGTAAGCGAAGGTTAGTAGAGCTTTGCGCCCTCCGCTCTAGATATCAAAGTTTAATAGGCAGTAGAGGCTATCAGTGGCCAACTACCATGGGTTCCAAATAAACATAATGGCTGACTGCCATAGGTTTGTACTTTGCATCAAAAAAGTGTGTGTACCTACTTAAGTATGTACACACACAAGAAGCTGTATTCTTTGTCTAAGTCTAACTTCAACCATGGAATAGATACTATCTTCAACGTTAGAACTATTAGCCTGATGTTAGTTACGTTACTAACGTTTACTAAAATATTGAGTAGCTAACTTCAGGGTATCGGTTTTTCACGACGATGCCGGCGCGCATCGTAAAAAATACTCTAATAATTTATCCATTACGCGCCAAAAGAAATATCTGCAAAGAAAAAAAAAAAAAAAAATTGGCAGTCATAGGAACTGCCGATAGAAGTGAAAACATGCTGTTGCCCTGGTACTGGTACCTAGGGGCAAACGCAACTCTTTTATATTTCTGTTGTCCTGGTATCTGGAGATAAACGCTGGGCTGTTGGAGGTAGGTAATCGAAACTCTTTACTGTTTCTGTTGCCCTGGTACCTACCTGGCCGTTTTTACCGAGTTTACCCGAAGATTTCATATCCGATCCGATCCATTATCATATCCAAGCGTGACGATTGATGAATCCATTTCACAGCCCACGAAAATTCTGTCTATAGCGCGCCTAAAGAAGTTTTCACTTCAAAAATATTTTAACTTACGTGTACTTATTAGGTGAGGAAGGTTGGAATATGCTCTTAGGACACAGCCTGTAGTAGGGCCAGCATTCGCCGCCGGATTCGCCCGCTTTTTGCGCCTCCACGTACTCCGATAGAAGGTTCGCATACGGCGATTTACTAGGCCTGAAATGTAATTGGGATGATAACTAGGCAAAAAATATATCATTCTAATTAGTCCGTCAAGATTATGGAAACATATGGACACGTATTTTTTGTTTCTAGAGTTTACAGAGATATAGATCATCAAACTTTGGGAGTGGCTGTTGTGACGTCACGTCTTCGTAATGAAGTGACGTCACTCAAAACTTTTAAGTGCTGTTGTACCTACGTAATTTTTGTTTGTGGAACGAAGAAAAAATGTCCCGCGGCTTTACCCGCGCAGTTCCCGTTCATGTTATTTTCCCGAGGTAAAAAGTAGTATTATGTTGTATTCCAAGCTATAATAATACTATGTGTTTCAAATTTCAACCCAGTTTGTACATTCCGACGTGATTGAGCAACAAGCATCCAAAATTTCGCATTTACAATAATAGAGGAATTTGAACATTGCGAGGAAACCGACATCTTTCATGTTGCGACATCCGTCAACTCGCACTTAACCAGCGTAGGTAATCCACCCTAGCTTCGGCTCTGGATCTTGTAAGAAAAGGCCTCAGTCCTAGCGGTGGAAAGAAAAAGTGAGCTACCTATCCTACTAATATTATAAAAGTTTGGATGTTTGGTGCTCAATCACGACGTGGCTTCTTAACTTTTTATCCCGAAAAAATAACAGGAACTACGCGGGTAAAACCGCGGGGCGCTGCTAGTACGATGTAAACTTTTTTCGTAGGTCCTTACTATTCTTATTTTCAGAGAAAAACAATATTTTTTCCCTACAACAAGAAATCTGAGAAGACCATTATTATGTTATAGCTTTATAGCATTATAGCTCTCATGGTATCGTGTTATTGTGATGGGAAAAAATGTTTCATGTTATAATTATGTCGCAACAAACACAAGATGGGGTTATAAGTAAGTGTAGGTAACAACAATAATACTGATTACTTTTACTTACGCTTGTCTCGTCACTATGTACTTAAAAAAAACTTAATGGATGACTCAAATTTTATATAACCTTATGATTATTTAAACGATACCATCATTCGTAGTGGTAGAACTTTTTGTAGAGTCCGCCTGACGAAGTACTTATAACACTTTTGCCAGTTATTCTACCGCCAAATTTTGTGTGCTAACATCACTATGTTCCGATTTAAAGGGCAATGTTTCCAGAAAACATAGATATGAAGATAAATTATCTTGCATATCAGAGTGACGAGCGCATTGCAGTGGTAGGGGATGTTATGCTGACACTGCTGTTATGCAGGCGTGTTGCTTACCACCAAGCAAATGCCCTGCTCGTCCCGGCCCTTTAAACTGTATAAAAAAATATAAAACTCACGTAAAGAATAATTTCATGACTTCCCCAATGAAGCCGAAGTTCTTCAAGGGATGCGCCTGAATCTCACAGATAGCCCTCAAAAGGCATTCTTTGCCTTCCAGTCCAAAATTCGCTAACATGTCTTCTGCTACGGTGTACATTAGTGCTCTGAAACGAAGATAGATTTCCTTTAATCAATTTTCAAAGACCAGTTAAATACATGGTTACTCTGAATTCATGTATTATCACAAATATTAGGAATACGAAACATCATTTGAGATGATAGATACAGTTTACTATTTTATACCTATAAGTACCTAATTTATACTACCATACAATTTTTTTATTGTTATTACGTATCAACGAATAAAACGTTCCATCGTAGACGACATCGTCGCTAAACATCAGTCGAAATGGCGGTCAAGAGTAAGTTAAATAACTTTGAATAGGAAATTAGAGTTTTTTGAAGTGAAAACTTCTTTAGGCGCGCCTAGACAGATATTTCGTGGGCTGTGAATTGGATTCTAGCGTCACGCTCGGATATGATAAGAAAACTTCGGGTAAACTCGGGACCATGGCTATTGGCCATTTAGAAATGCGTCAGCCAATGGGAAATGCTGAAAGGGCGTGGCCTCGGCATCATGCCATGGCCATCTAGAAATGCATCAGCCAATAGGAAATGCTGACACATTTCGAGATGGCCATGCCATGATGCCCAGGCCACGCCTTCCGGTTACACCCGTGTAGTTTCCAAAGTAAGCTATCAAATTCTGAGTTATAAGTTTTCGCTTCTATCGGCAGTTCCTATGACTGCCAATTATTTTTTTTTCATACTAATGTCATACTAATTAAAATTTAGGTAATTGCCACACTGCCTTTGTAGCACTGAAAAAATGCTCTTTTTCTTTCGACATGAAAACCATCTGTTCTGGTTTGCGCGAACATTCCTGACTACTGCTGAAACGTGGCAGCCCCAACCAAATCTAAAACTGTTTAGTGTATAATGTATATATACAAGAATACATTTGAAAACCTAAAGCTGTTGTTGTACCGAAAAAGCAGATTGCTGTGAGCCTGTTGTGTAAAGGACACTGCTGGAGTAGGTCTTAAAATAGTTGCTAATAGCATTGATGAGTTTGAAGTGACAAAAGTTAAACACTTTGAACGCGAGACGTAGGTAAAACCTAGTTTCGGTGTAAAAAGTTATTATTGTGTAATCTCAGTGTGTAATAGGTCAAAATTAGAGAAATGAAAATTACTGGGTGTTGTCAGTGGGGTATTGTGAAAAGTCAATGAATGAAAATGTAGGCTTTAATCGGAAACATCAACACTCCTAAACTTCATCGTCGATATGACACTTGACACTTAAATTTAAAAAAAGACAAGAAACCCTTAAATTAAACAATTGGCGACTCTATCGCTGAGAGCGATTTCTTCCAGGAAACCAATGGGGTCGAAAAGATTGGAAGTCATAGCAATCTTCCCGCTCCCTGAGATCGAGTCATGACTTTTCAAATTAAAAGATAAATACTGGTTATATTTATCAATTGTCATTATATGTATTTGTGATTCTAAATTCTAGATTGTAAATTCTACGGAGTCGCTAAAAGTATTATCTTCCCACCGTATTTCAAATATTTACGCAAGCCTTACGCGAAACAAAACCTGTAAAATGTTTGACCAAAGTCCAATTGAAATACAAATTTGCGACATTAAACGTACTCAAAAAGACAAAATATCGGTATTTTTTGTAAAATCGTTAGAGTAGGTAGGTAAAGTCTAGTAATTCTGAAGCAATCTTAAATGATCTAATCACCAAAAAGGTTAAAACGGTATCTAACCTTCTGGCAACGTTGATTGACGACGGCCAAACTCGTAAATATTTTAGTAGCCCGTAAAATATTTGCGTCATATTTTCATGACTGACCGACAGTCTGTAGAAAATTGGCTATTATTATTAGTTTCAGTGCCTATTCCGAAAACAATATCTATTCAAACTATTCATACCATATGTGTTAGTATATTTTCTATAAAGAATTTGTTGGTAAGTGTGCTAAACGGAATTTCTGTAATGTTTTCTTGCTGCCAGAAATACTAATTTAGAATAACAATTGTAGAACGAATATCAGCCTCTTCATTACCATGGCATAATCACTAGCAAATGCTTTGAAAATAAGTGTCAGTATAGATTTGGACTTCTTCGAACGATACGTTCAGTAGGTGACTATTAGATTATTTTGTAGAAGGCAGTAGGTAAGACTGCAGAACTTTCAGTAACACACATTTGTCTGTTATTCTGGCGTTGGAATTTTTCTTTGTTTTATAATACTGAGTTACGGTAGCAAGCCAATTACCTACTCTGCAATTGTTTTTGCCTTTCATTGTCATATCTAATGTTAAGATGTATTTGTAAACGTAATAAAGCGTTATAACTTATTATAGTAAGGCCCAGCAGTGGCGCAGTTCGTGTTCCCGTTATTTTTCAGAGATAATAACCTTGGAACAGAGTATAATTCTGGAGTAGCACATGTTACTCCAGAGTTTAATATGTGTTCCAAATTTCAACCAGATCTGTTCAGACAAACCGGCGTGATTGAGCAACAAACATCTAAACATCCAAAAATTCGCAGTTAAAATATTAGTAGGATTAGTAACAGGTATTGAAACAACTATCTGACCTCCATAGTACAAGCTTTGCTTAGATGGTGTTGTGTGGAAAATGCCGATCAATGTGTACCTGTAGGTATTCACCTACCTATGCCTATAACATAATGTCTGATAAATCTCCAGATGCAGGGTTGAAAGTACGGCCTGGAATAGTTTTGTTCTGGATAGCCGTACGTGTACCATCAGATAATTCCGGCTTTTGTCTTTAAAAATAAATTAAGTGTGCCATTGACATAACACCGTACTGTACTGTTCTATTCAGGCCTACAGTTATATAATGGGCGCCGGATTTCCAATCGCACTTAGCATCCAAATCATCTATGCCGACTTCCTTCGTCCACTGCCAATTGTTTTTCGTGAATGGAATTCCTGATGACTTATCGTCGAAGGTGAAAGTGGTATTTAGCCTGACTGGGGCACGGGGAAGGAATGGACGTGTCAGTAATGTCTGTGTGGTCGGTACAAATTGGATTTTATGACTGTTCCCGTTTGGGATCCTCTTCTTGTTGGGTTTATATGGTATTGTGTTTTTACTTCCTCATGTTTATGTGACAGGGGCTCGTGTTTCAGCGCTGTTTAGTGTAACTGCCTAGTTTATCTTATTTGATGGTTGCTGGATAGTCTAACCTAGTGACACTGTTTGTGGTTGATAAGTATTCTCTTGTGCGTTGCGTGTCAACGTGTCTTCCGTTTTCGTTTTGATTGTTGGTTGTTTGTGATTTTTGAAGTCAAAACTTCTTTAGGCGCGCCTAGACAAATTTTTCGTGTGGTGTAAATTAGATTCTACCGTCACGCTCGGGTATGATAAGAAATCTTCGGGTAAACTCGGGACCTTGGCGATTGGGCATCTAGAAATGCGTCAGCTAATGGGAAATTCTGACGCATTTCTAGATGGCCATGCCATGATGGCGAGGCCACGTCCTCCGGTTACACTCGTGTAGTTTCCAAGGTAAGCTAGTCGTGTAGTTTTTAGTAGTGGTAGGACTCTTAGCAGAGTCCGCCTGGGGAAGTACCACACCTTTGCCAAATATTCTACCGCCAAGCTATATATATAAGCTATATACTCTATGATATAAAAATAAAAAAAAAAAGCTATCAAATGCTGAGTTATAAGTTTTCACTTCTATCGGCAGTTCCTATGACTGCCAATTTTTTTTAACTAAAGTTAAGCACGGGTAAGGTTAGCACGCCCCATCGTAGATCGCATCGTCACGCAACTTCAGACGAGATGGCGGTCAAGTATAAAGCTATATGTAATAGGTTTACACTTGAGTTACAAAAAAACATTTACTACTTATAGCCCTTACCGCCATCGCGTCTGATGTAAAGTGACGATGCGGTCTAACATATAACTCTATGAAAAACCGAATCAATTTTGATTTGCAAACACTTTGATTGTATCCATTGTGAAAGATCCACTATCCAAGCATCCAGTGCTTTGTTGGTCCGAGTCATCGGAACGTCGAACATATGCCGGCGTCACTTTTTCGAGTTTCGAAATATCCAATCCTATCATCCTACTAATTATATACCTTTAAACGAACAATTCTTGTATATAAATATGTACCTAAACATATATATTTATATAAATATAATCTGAATCTCGGAAACGGCTAGAACGATTTTCATGAAATTATGTATGCAGGGGGTTTCGGGGACGATAAATCGATCTAGCAAGATAGCATCGTAAAAAAATGTCATTTTATGTGCTTTTTCAGACAATGAAAAACTCTTAAAATGTCATTAGAATACGATAGCTAATTTCGCCACTGACTTTTATGTCTAAGTAGCTCGAGCGGTAACACGGCGCCATCGGTATCAACAGACCCCGGTTCGGATCCTGATGGTTACTACTCATGTCTTTTTTTATGTAGCTACTAGCTGACCCCGCAAACGTTGTTTTGCCTTAGTGAACAACCCTCGTTACTTAGGGGTATGAAAAATAGCTAGTAGCCGATTCTCATACCTACAGAATATGCATATAAAATTTGGTTAAAATCAGTAAAGCCGTTTCGGAGGAGTAAGGAAACAAACACTGTGACACGAGAATTTTATATATAAGATGTAAGCTTAGATCTTTAAATCTACGTTATGGATTTTAATGCTTTTTTTTTAAATCGTATCTGCCTAAATATAATTTCAAAAAAACCGAGCAAGGCTCGGTCAACCAGGTACTATTATACTTAAATGCGTAAGTTTGGATCGGATCGGAATAAAGGAAGATTAAATTTAGTACGTAGATACATATTACGAGTAGTCTAGAATAACACATACGCTACTTTTTATCTCGGGGAAATAATGGGATCTGGAAATACGCGAGCAAAACCGCGGGATGCTACTACTTAGTAGAAAAATAAAATATTTTTGGACGTTACAACATGAACAAAATAAGGCTTGTTTTATGGTAGGTACAAGCTTGTGTTGTGATATAACACTAAACTAATTTTCAACACACTTGCTCATAAAGTGGCTCTGATTGCACCGCAATCAGGCATGTAATGACACTTATAATCAAACCGTGACTTTTTCGTTCCTCTTACCTGTTACTTACAAGTGAGTTATAGAATATTTTTAATGATTGAGTTACTTTGTTCTTAAAAAAAGGTTCGATACAAAAAGATCGTGTTCAATAGAACAAAATAGTACAAATGTATTAATGTAGTTATTGCTTGCTCACTTCATGCAACTTCGTCTTAAATTAATAATTTGAACATGCATGTGTTATAAAATAAAACATTCACTCAAATATAATTTTTGGTTGTTTGTAATAAAGAAAATATTTAATTCCACTTTAAGTTTATGACAACGGATTATTTTTGCCCGTCAAAACGAGAAAAATTATTAGCTCTTTTTCACTGTTGAACTGATTTTTTATTCACAAGTATGTCGAAAAACGTCGAAATGATACACGCGTGTATTGATGATTACCGTCTTCGGGTCTCTTTTAATGGCGCCTCAGCGGTAATAACCAACATTGTACACTTGTAGCATAATCTACTATTATCTGTAAACACATATGTAGATAAATATTACACACCTATAGGCAGAACAAATATTTGAATTTATCATAAAAATCCTAGCCCAGGGTGAAAATCGAACCCACGACTTCCATTCAGCGGGCACGCTTAGCTATATAAGTAGGTACTAACCTAACAACTTAGCCATCATGATATCACTTTAACTTAAGATGTGTAGCGCCTACTACTGGTCTTCTTGTCACCATTATTACTATGAGGTATGTTAATTCGACGTAATGCTGACGCATACGATGTATTCGGAATAAATTTACTATCGTGTATTGTTTCACCGTAGAAAATATGTGACCATTATGTTTTTACCTGTATGTGGAAATTAAGAAAGTTATGTCCCAGTGTAGATATGTACCTACTCGTAATAATTCAGTTGGATGAACCAAGAAACTTACATAAAGTTCCATGATTTTTTACATTTATTATTATATTTATTATACATTTATTTTATTATTATACATTTGTATAACGTATCTTTACACGAACAACAAAGTTTCTGTCTGTGAGTTAATAAGAGTCACAGGAGTTGATAAAACACGAAATTGAGAGTTACTCACAGCACATGTTAGTGGTGAAAAACAAAAAATGTCACAGAAAAGGTGCTCTTTTTACTCATTATTAGTGTTGCTAAGTCTACGTACCGTTCGCCACCATGTAATCGATCCAGCATCGCTCCTTCAACCTCCGGTGGGAGAGGCGCAGATCGCTTCCCTCGTCTCCGGTCCAAGTAATGTCCTACATACTCCGCCATCATCGAAGCAGCTGTACTCCCCATCGATCTAGCCAGAAACGACGGGAAGTCCCCATACGGATTCTCATTATCCGTTAAACCAAGCTTGTCAAAATCAACTGAAAAATTGCAAAATAGTATTTTTAAAACTCACTCTTCAATAGCCAACACGACACAGATTAGGTCTCAGCTAAAAATTTGAAACTTCTCAGAAAACATCGGTGTCAAACGATGTAAAGAGTTGTTGTACTGGTTCAAAATGTGTGTCGTGTATTCGCTTTTTGTTTCAAATGAGGTCTACTGAACTACTTCTAATAATTATGGATTAATTCTAGAATAAGACGTAAGACACTCGCACGTGTCATTTCAAAATCTATAAACACTAATTGCGCCAATCACTAATCTAAATACATAAATTATTTATCAGATCTACTTTCAATAAATATTATAACCCACCTGTGACTACACTATGTTCTTTCTAGAGTTAGTATAGTCTACTACTATGCAAATCAACTAAGTCTAATGTTATTCCTTCGTTGGATTCATTGAGAAGTAATCAGTTAATATTGTATACTACTTCTACTGTCTTAATTGAAACCTCAGTACTGACTTTTCACTTCCACTTCGTATTTCAGAGTATCTGTAAATGAGTAGGTATGAGTATCTAGTGTCTTTTCTACTTAATAATAATAGTCTGAAAAAAAGCTGAAAAAACAATTCTAAGTCTAACATTGTTTTAATCTTCGTTGTTCATTACATTAGCATTATTATTAATTACGGAATATTTATTTGTTTCATTTGTATTATTGTATGTTTTAGGTATATTAAGTAACGCTGCATACAAGACGCGTTTTTCACAATTGGTAAGTTCTTTCTTATTCTATGGAAAGGTTGTCTGAAAGGGATGAATTTGCGCGTTCTTTGCTCTACAAATCATTTAATCACATATAAAATGATATATTGGGAAATTGTAAAAGTAATACATAATTACATTATTAAATACCGGCCCACCCTGGGTCGCCCGTTGTACAAAATACTTATACTTGTAGCCTATAGCACTCAGGGATCACGTATACCGGCATACGAGTATCTAACGGTGAAACGATTTTTGAAATCAGTCCAGTAGTTCCTGAGAAGGCGTTCAAACAACAAATCTCTTCGGCTTTATAATATCAGTTCAGGTATAATATACAGGTAGGGAATCCCAGGTGTTTCGATACAGTTTTATGCACCGTGTACATGTGCTCCATCCATTGACTCATTTATTACTGCGTATGTCCTTATGATTTTTTTGGCTCCATCACATTACCATGGTAAATAAATATCCCTTAATTAATAATACTACTGTAATTTAAATCTATCACATTGGAGATCATTGGAGATTCAACCTCTGCTATCTCAATCGCTCTAAAACACTCGATTTAAATATTTTTGAAATGTTCTTCTATCCCTATTATTAGCCTGTGTATCTTCTTCGTCTGCAATAATCGATATTAACACCAAATTCCAATTTACCATTTAAAACCGAGGCACGTCAACACTCGATCAAACCCAACTGCAGATGCAGACTAAATGTCTCTCGGCAAATAGTTCGAAATCGTGATAGGTGTATTTGCCTCATAAAAACATATCATTATTTATCAAACAGATCTATAAACAAATACATACATAACATAAACAGCCCACTAAATGTTCCCACTGCTGGGACTCGGGGGTCTTCTCTCGCAAGGAGAGAGTCAAAGCCATAATCCACCACGCTGGCCCAGTGCGGGTTGGTGAATGACACATGACCTCGGAAGATTCTAGGTATATATTGGTTTCCTGTCGACATTTTCCTTCACCGTTTTAAGTTAGCGGCATTAGGCACATGACATCGAAAAGAGTGGGTGGTGTGGTGTGGGTGGGATTTGAACTCGGGGTCTCCGGATCGGCAGTCGGCGTTTTGCGCGACTAGACCAGCCGTAACTTATAGGTACTTTATTTACAAGCAAACGAATAAAAATACTTAAATGTTGGATTTAAATACTTACTTGTAAAAGGAAAACTGATCGTCACATTAGACAAGAAACCTTTCGGCGGGTGCCTCACAAATGGCATAGACAAAGAAGGTGTTATGGTCATGGACGTCCCCGGCGGCAACGCAAGCCTGCCGTCGTTGGTGATCCATAATATCCTCTTCTGTCGTGAGTGAGGGACGTCTTCTTTCGCCAGGCCATCTTGGTTCGGAGATGCCATCGGCAGTAACGCTGCCAGTGCTATGCTAATTAACACGCGAGGAATCGACGTATCCATCGCCAACCTAGAATTAAGAAAATTATGGTTAAAAAAAACGAAAATAAATTCCAAAGGTTTTTTGATTTTAGATACTTTGTTTTTTTGGTTTATTCCCCACGGCACTACTGGTAGTATCGTGGGGATTTTTTTCCCTTCTGCACTACTGGCCAGTAGTGCCGTGGGGAATTTTTAAATTCTACACTACTGGCTACAAAAACGTTTTACCGTGCGGTAGGGAATATTTTTTTTGGATGCTTAGGTACTAATATTATTAAAAAAAAATGTTTGTCTGTAAAGTCGGTTAACTGACGATAGAACGTGACAACGTCTTAAGAAAATACTGATGGAATGGTAGCATTTTTCAAAAGAAAATTTTAATTTCCTTTGTTTAATAGATTTGTATGTAAAAAGTAATCAGTAGAATTTAGTCATTTTAAATCAAAACAATGCAAAAAAGCTTTTAGATGCCGGGGATCGAACCCGGGGCATTTCACATGCAAAGCGAACGCTCTACCACTGAGCTACATCCCCGCTTGAACTACTGGTCGAAATAATTAATACAACTGTAACAAACATGCGGCGAGGTAACGACCAACGGTAACGCGGTAACGGTACATGACGTCATGTTTTGTGGGCGTGCAGCCGGTTTCATCGAATTATAAGACGTTATCACGTCAAAATCTATTTTTCATGTTAGTTGTTGAATCGCGATTCATTGGGTAGGATTGGATTTCAATTGCGAATACTGTTAGATTATAGTTTGGTATTCCAACATTATATCTGGCATCATATTTGGCACATGCGCTATTTTTTATCACGCGAAAATCACGGGTAATACTGCTCTCAGACAAACTATTCTCAAAGAGTACTGCTAGTGAGACGAACTTCTTAGCATTCCATGGATTCACCGTGTGGGTGCCGGGTCCATCGTGTGGCAGCGAGAGAAATCCCGAGTAGATCCCGAGACTTGTGACACGGGTGTAGGTTTAAGGGGCCCAAACTAAATAAATAAATAAAATTTATTTAATAATTAGGGTTCCGTAAAACGTAAAAACAGAACCCGTATAGATTCGTCATGTCTGTCTGTCTGTCTGTCTGTCCGTCCGTATGTCACAGGCACTTTTTGCCAAAACTATGAGAACTACACTGATAACACAACTACAATGAGAACTATACTGTGAACCGCTTTAAGATTTTTACAAAAAAATTAAAAAAAAAAGAAAAATTAGAGTTGCCCCCCATACCACACCCCGGACACTCGGCCTAAAATCTATACAGACGGTGCAGTTGACATACCTACACTCACACAACTACGCATATGTCGTTCGAACACATTTACGCATGTGTGCGTGTCATCTAGGGTTACTAAATTATTTTAGTAAGTTAATGTGTGCGTGTCATCTAGGGTTACTAAATTATTTTAGTAAGTTAATGTGTGCGTGTCATCTAGGGTTACTAAATTATTTTAGTAAGTTAAGTATACTTACCCAAAGAGAAAACTTTATTCTGACAATATATTAATTAATCACTCCACATATTTTGCGTATTTCATTATAGACTAGTCACAGAACATTAGATTAGCTATAACTACGTTCATAAGATGCATTAAAAAGCGGTATCACAGTTTACTATATCAGAGTATTATACACTGCACAAACTACTTATTAATTATTAACACATCATGTCAGCGACCAGTAAAGAGAAAGCACATGATTTTTCAACTCAAAACTCCAAATTAAATGTTGTAAACAAACATTACGAATTGTTATCAACTATGGCCGATAATGTTGCTAGTTCCGGATTTAATTTATTACTAATGCTTAAAAGAATATTACTTTTGTATGTTGATAAATAGTGATTTATTTATTCGCATTATAGTAAGGATCGCATAAAACTTTAAATATTGTGATTTTGCGCCGAATAAACAAAAATCGGTTTCAATTTTAAATTAAATTCAGAAACTTACTTGACCAAATTTCAACGACGATCATAAAAACTTGAACAAAAATAAACGAAAGTAATTTTTAGTTTTGTTTTCATATTTCAAAACTATGATCTACCAAAAAAAAAAGAAACATCATAGAAGACATGGCCCAAATCGTACCCTGACCTCGGCACAAAATAATTGTATCTAATCTCAAAAAAATCTAATAATTGTATGCAATATTTTAGGAAAAAAAATTACACCACTCCCATAACCCAAATTAGTGGCTAACATGTTTTTTTATCAGTGTAGTTTTATAGGCGTTTTTTTTAAAGTTCACCAATACTGTTTGCAATCCGATGTAATCATCATCATCATAACATCTTAGCATATACCTCTCTTCAAGTACGCCTCATATCCCAGGCCTATGCTAGTGCTGTGCTTGTGCTAGTACTTGTCCAGATTTGACCCGCGATGTAAGCATACTGATAATTGAATACAAAGTCCAAAGTACATTACCAAAAATAAGCGTATTATCATGAATTATTTTACTTACACTCGTTAAATTTGAATTCAATTCCAAGGCCACCCATCGCGAAAAGAACCTAAGCATATTCGTGCATTGTTTGATATATATCTTTATGACTCAGCCGGTATATATTATTTTTATATCATTAACACCAAATTATACAATATATTTTGTTCCATAAAACGAGCTTTTGACACGAACTTCTACAGGCAAAAAAACGCAGGTTAGCCACTCAAACGGATGATGATGATAGTTTAGAATATTATTACTAATAACTTAAAATCCGAGGTACATCACAAAACCCAGGTGTGGCACCTGGGTTTTTTCAATGTGATTTGGGCTTATGTCCTTTGTTTCACAATAAATGGAGCTATCACGTAACAAACATATAAACGAATTGAGATCCGTCTCCTTTTTTGAAGTTGGTTAAAAATGAAACTAAATCGTAGTAGTACCGGTAGTACTAGAACCGGTAAAGTTTATAAGTCAATGTCAAAGCCGTTAATTACTAAATAAGTTTTAGTTTAAAAATATCGTTAATTTTTTTTTGGAACTATCCATTCCAATAGTGAATGTACTCGTATCCTCTTACTGCTTTTAATGAACGGTTGTTGCGAAATCTTAAATAAGCATACTACTAGATGAAATTCTATATTCATTGTTCACTACTAACCGACATAATATATACATGGACGCACATAAGTACAGATAGTCTAATATAGAACCTCTTTCTTTTATTTGAGTCGGTTGAATGCTAAGAAATAATCACTTACCAATAAATCTGAATAGTAGATATCTTAGTAAAAAAATCCACTAAATTGGCAACACTAGTGACTTCGTAAATTCCGCGCCATCACTCGTTACCATACGTTATTGGCGCCACTGACGTATTTCACAACGATTAACGAAAGCCGCAGTTTAAAAACAACGAGTTTAATAATTTCGTCACAGGACTTCAGTGTTGGCGCGTACTTCTAACCAGAATAGCTTAACACAGTTTATAAAAATGATTCAATCTTTGTAATAATTCTTATGAAATGAAAAATCTCTTATTCTTGTTTCATATAATAGACGAAAAATTTGGTACCATTTTGTTAAATAATACAGCATCATGGTCGTATTCTCATAGAAAATTATCGTCCGATATAACCCTTCGTTGAATCCGCCTCGCGTCCGCGAGGGGGAGGAAGCTTGAAATTGGCGGGGGGTGGGGAGTGTCCGTTCTATCTGTATTATCTATTCTATGCCCATACTGAGAACTAAAACTCAAATATTTTTTTCGTCAAGCCTACACGTGTGGGGTGTCTATCGATAGGTCTTCAAAAATGATGTTGAGGTTTCTAAAATAATTTTTGTCTATACTGAATAATTTGCGCGAGTAACTTCACACACTGGTACACTTACAAAGTGGTAAAATGTGTCCCCCCCCTTCTAACTTCTAAAGTAAGAGAATGAAAAAACAAAAAAATATATATGATGTACATTACCATGCAAACTACCAACGAAAATTGGTTTGAACTCGATCCGATGAGTAGTTTTTTTTAGTACGTCATAAATACACTATTCGATCAAAGTTACAACGAACTACAAGAACTATGTGTACTATGTTTATTATGTTACTTGCTGCAACTGAACCCTTCATGGGCGAGTCCAACTCGCACTTGGCCACTTTATTTTTAATGAATGTAACTTTCAATGTTTTGAAGTCATGTTTTAAAACAAAAGTTTAAAAAAATGTGGATAGATGAAATTATTATAAACAGCCCACTTTAGGTTCCCACTGCTGGAACTCGGGGCGTTCTCGTACAAGTAGAGAGTCATAACCATAATGCACCACGCTGGCCACATGGGGGTTGGCAGATAACACAATCATGTCTTCGAAAAATGTCTTTTGGAACGATTTTTTCAACTTTTTTCAGATTCCTCACGATGTTTTCTTTCACCGTTAGAGCTACTGATGGTGTGGAACTCGTACATCTGTCTTTGAATATTTATAGCTAAATGCTAAATACTCAAAGACTTGCTTTGAAAGATCCGAACTTTATTGAACCACCGCGGTTTTTTACAATATGACAAATATTTCAATGTCGTCATTTTGACAACCGTTTGTACCTAGTCTGTGCTTGTACTGTACTGAAGTGCTTGTAAATAAAGTTTTTTGTTATTTATACGTATTTTATTGTAAATCAAGCCATAGTAATTATAATCAATATCATGGTATCCCAATGCAACCATTTCCGCATTAGAGATAGCAATGAATACGGATTCGACGTAGAAGAATATATAATATCTATTGAAAAACAGTTTAAAATGGACATCAGGAATCATCCTCAGTGGAAAAAAATAGTGCAGCGTTTGCATGTAGCTACCACCGATTGCAAGAGAAAAAAATTAGCATCAGACTTTAGGAAGAAATATATAATAGATAAGCTTTATATGCAGTCATCAAGATTATCACCCTTTCAACTTAACGATATGATGGCTCGCACCAGTAAGAAGTGGAAGACTATGAATGCTAAGAAACCTAAATTACAAAAGTTACCAAAATATGACGAAATACCCGAAGAATTAGAAAGAATATCTACTATTCATCCCAACACGGAAATTCTAGTCACACCCTCAGCTATTATTTCTGAAGGTTTAACTGAACCTATTATGGAACCAATAATTATAACATCGCGAGTTGAAAGTGAAACCGAAAATGATTTTGGTTCAAATCGACCACTTTTGCCTAGGTTCCTTCGAACAAATCAACATAAACTTGTGTCTCCTCTAGAAACTCATGATAGCCTTATCAGTTACGGTTCAAAACCAAGTGACGTTCAGACGAGGCGTGAAAGCGAAATCGACGAATTGTTATCGTTAAAACAGACGACGATAGTTAAATGTATTCCTGACCAAATCGTAATTACTAACAATATATTGGAAGAACAGTGCTTAAAATTTTCAATAATCAATTGTACCACCGAATATTTAAATCTAAGATTTAAATATGTAACTGATAAAACGAATTTTAAATGGCTGAGAATTCAACCTGAAACTCCAACTAAATTGTATCCAGGTCTAAGAGTGTCATTTAAAGTTTATTTCAAACTAATCACTAGTGAAAATACCGAAAATTTTAGATCAAGTTTGCTTTTCAAAGTTGGACTCAACACAACTGCTGAGATGGAAACGCAGGCGTACTTAGTGCCGATAGTAACAAATTTTTTCGACAAAAGATCATTTACAGTTTCAGAAACTGTTATTTTTTCTCCGACATATTCATGGCATGTAAATGAAAAATGTGGATACCCAAGAGGCCTAGTCAATGTGTCCGTGAAAGATGGCAGGCTCTACAACATTCGTGTGGTCAAACGACATATAAATCATATACCAGAATCACTAAGATCTATATCTGGCGTAGCTGTGTCCCCAAATACTTTAAGTTTAATGGCGAGAACAGACTTAGATGAATCTAGTTTTGCAGGCACTGAGTTTTGTTCGTCAGCGGAATTGCCAAAACAAATTGTAGACGTGGAATCAGTCCAAACCTTGGATTTTATGTTTCTCATCATACAAAACATCGTAGATCTTGCATTGGAACCATTTATGTTTGAACAAACTTATTTTACCTTACATCCGCAATGTACAAAAAAGTATGTTTACTTTATCAAAGCAGAGCACATTGGCTACCATCAAGCTTACTATGATTTTCACTTGTGCGATTCTGAAACTGATGAGGTATTAGAAACTAAACGTGTTGTATTACTCGCGGAAGTATTACCGCATCCCATTGAGCTGGTTCCTGACCTGTTGGATATGTCAAACTCACCTATAACTCACGGATTTTGCATTGACTATATTGAAATGATTAACACACATAAATTTTATAATGTTGTGGCTAAATTCAAAGTAACCACTAAAATGAAAAAACTGTTCCACATAAGTCCTATGGAAGCACTTATAAAACCAAAGACAAAGGCAAAATTTTCTGTCCGCCTGTGTTCTACTGAACTTAAATCTTGCGAAAAGCCTGATGACCTTGTACACTTTACGTTCAAAATAATATTTGACGGTCATAAAAACGTGTATTTTAACATACCACGTGTTTTTTACGAGATCATTGCGCCGTGTGCTTCTGAATTCAAGAAAATTTACAATGAAAAATATTTTAAAGAAAAAATTACCCCCAGAACTTCCATAGCTGTTAGTGATAATACACATGTAGTAGATGCTCATAATCAAGGAAATTCTAGAAAAAAAACATTCGTTGATTTAACGGTTTAATGGCATTGATGCTAATACTAAATCTAGAAAAACAATTATTTGGTTCGTTTGCCGTTGCCGAAGCTTCACCTCAATCGACAACCACGTTTTATCCCGAAAAAAAAAACGCAAGACCAACAGTGACCAGACAACGAATCTACGAAAACCCTGATATACTTAAACGTGAAATACACCAGATTTAAATGAAATCCAAATCAAATAATTACCCATTGCTGATGATAAATTTCCAAGGAATGTCGTAGAGACAAGGAGCAAACCTGTCGATTTGACCCACTTTAATGTGTTACAGGTCAGGCGAGCTGATTGCCTGAACCCGCATAATATCCCAGGCAGGTTATACGAGAACCGGTTACATGGGACAATCGATGATAAATCAAATGCACTCTGAAATAAAGTAGATCACCGAGTTTGCAGTTTACGAGCTCTCAATAACAAACTTCAGACCCCAATTGTTGTTGAAAATTGTCCAATAAAATCTCATCTTTAGAGAGCAGTACTGTCATTAAAATTATGATTAAAACTCTGACGGAGTATTTAAAGCTTATTTAGAAAATTAATATTACTATGGTTATAATTTTCTATGGCCTCCCACAGTCGAACATATGCCTCTATTCCTAGTAATTCTTAGTAAACGTATACGCAAAGAATTTTAACTTCGAGCTAAGTGTTTTCCTTATTATAACGAATGAGGTCTTTAGACAAATCGATCACTTACACGGAACCCAATTCGAGACCATGCGTTTTGAAGCCAGTTTCAGGTTCCTTATAAGAAGAACCGGTTAAGTGAATTTCATTACCTTTATGTGGGACTCGTGGCATCATTTTGATTTTATTTTTATACTCTCCGTAAAACTTAAAATAATGTTTTAATTGATCTATTTTATAATAAACATTTGTACTAACTGTTTTCTTTTCTCTGATTTTATTGATAACAAACCGAGGACTAGTAGTAAATATAATTAAATAAAAACAAACATAAAATAGTTCTGATAAAATTGTTATTTTATTAATAATCCATTGTAATCACTACTAATATTATACATATATATGCTGAGGTAAGTCTGTTACGTTTACGTCACGCCTGAACCGATATACTCAAATAAAATTTGGTACAGAGATAATGTAAGGATAGCGAAAGGACATAGGCTATTTTTAATACGAAAAAATGGTTCAAATGGGATATAAAGTTTACATGAAAGTTACGTCTTTTCGAAGCTAGAAGTTTAAAACTTACTTTTAAGGTATTGATTAGATGTACCTAAATAAATAAACATGATAAGTTTGTAAAACAATAACGAACAATGGAATCGCAAGTACTTGGGGAAAATAAATTATCGTAAAAAACTGGTAACTAAGCCATAATGGTAAGCCGTAATGGCCACAGCTGGTAATAAAAACTGTACCTAGTTACAACGTCCCTATCTTAATTTATTAATTACTAGCGGTCCGCCCTTGCTTCGCTCGTAGTAGGTACATAAATAACCCACTAGCAGCGCACCCGTGTCGTTCACGATTCCGTTATTTTATCGGGATAAAAAGTGACCTATATGTTATTCCAGACCATTATCTATCTATATACAAAATTTCATCCAGATCCTTTCAGTAGTTTTTAGGTGAAAGTGCAACAAACATCCATACTTACAAACATTGGTGTTTATGAACACGAACGAAGAGATTTGACTCTACTTTTGTGATAAGAACGTCTAGGCTGTGGAATACGTTGCCTGAGTAGGTTAAAATCTTTGTTTCAAATCAAGAGTGAATCTCAGTGATTTTATTCTAGGTAAGCTCGCTCCATCGTAGATAGCATCATCGCTTAACATCAGGTGAGATGGCGGTCAAGTGTAAACCTATAAAATATAGAAATAAATAAATAATAATATTAGTACGATCTCAGCGACCACGTACCTACATATCCAACACTGAAATAATTTTTGAAATCGGTTCAGTAGTTCCTGAGATTAATGCGTTCAAACAAATAAACTGTTCTGTTTTATAATATCAATAGCCTACTAAGTAGCAGCCCGACCAACTTCGTCGGGGTTCAGGAATACTAGTAGTGTCGTCATCTAACTAATATCACAGTCTATTAAATCATACAGTCGTTCGACAAAGCCGTCTAGACGGGGAAATCGTGCGGGGCGTGCGGGGTGAGACGCGGGAAGTGCGCTCATGCATTGCCTACATTACAATTTTACGGTGCTATTCCGTATGTTTTTGTAAAATATTTTAATAAGCATTTTTGTTTGCGACAACCCTACCCGTGTCTAGACATATCGGCGTTTCTCCCAAGATCAAAGGCGATGAACTACTGGTAGTATTTCTTTATACTGCGCTTATGTTATAAATGCGACTGTTTGGATGTTTGTTGCTCAATCACTGTAAGAACAGAATATTAAATTTGAATGAAATTCAGTCTGAAATTTGAAGCTAAGCCTGAAATAGCACATAATATGCCATTTATGATCAGAAAAATATTACTTGGAGAATACTTAGACTAGATTTTTTGCAAATTCGAGTGTGTTCGATTCTAGGCAAGTAGTGATTTGGATTCTTCAAATTCAAATCCTGACACTGTGTTGGTAGACATGTTTCTTGCCATCAGATGGATGCCATGTTCATCCCGACACTGTATTATAATTATTTAATTTTATCTGAAAAAAAAACAAATCCCACTTCAATTTAAAATTAAAATCAGACACTCAACAAAATTTCATATTTTTTGTTGTATCTACTACTACTATCAAGTAATCCAGATATAATATAGCAAATTTTAGTTTTTTGTTCATATATCAAAAACCATCGCACCGATTCCGATAAAATTTATCTGTTATTTTTAACCTCTGAACTCTGAAATGCAATGCAAACTATGTACTTTAAGTAAATACCTAAACTAAATACCGAACTATTATTAACCACATTTGAAATATTCATAGACCGATAGACCGATAAAGGTCTAGAGGTAATCTAGATTATCAAGTGTACCACCAGTTGGAAGCGTGCCCAGCATGCTGGCGGCATGAGATTGAATTGAATTAAAATCGACTTCCATATTTGACGCATCGATACTTTTTATCACTCGCTCACGATATTTTTATTCCGAGTTCGTACAATCGCCTGAGACTACTCAGTGAGTCGATAGAATCGATAGTGTTTTGATTTGTCGATAAATCAGTATTCGAGACGGGTTACCACTTTCTGTAAGCTCTCACTGTAAAAAAAGACCGGATCTTTTTATAGAGACGAGTGAATTTTGTTTGGAAGATAATGCTTCCGAGGTAGTCCAAAAAACTAAAAAAAATGTTTGTCTGTAAAGTCGGTTTACTGACGATAGAACGTGACAACGTCTTAAGAAAATACTGATGGAATGGTAGCATTTTTCAAAAGAAAATTTTAATTTCATTTGTTTAATAGATTTGTATGTAAAAAGCTAAAAAGTAATCAGTAGAATTTAGTCATTTTCAATCAAAACAATGCAAAAAAGCTTTTAGATGCCGGGGATCGAACCCGGGGCATTTCACATGGAAAGCAAACGCTCTACCACTGAGCTACATCCCCGCTTGAACTACTGGTCGAAATAATTAATACAACTGTAACAAACATGCGGCGAGGTAACGACCGACGGTAACGGTACATGACGTCATGTTTTGTGGGCGAGCAGCCGGCTTCATCGAATTATAAGACGTTATCACGTCAAAAATTAAGTTTATCCAGTGTCTGAACTTAATTTTAAAATAAAGTCGGTTTTTGTGTTTTCGGAGAAAATTAAGTTATTCTAGGAAAATTTTGATGGAACCAACATATGATACCTACACCTTTTAGCCCACAGCTGGGTTTGGGTCTCAGTAATAGAATAACGCCATAGATATCTGACCTAGAATGTCTCTATGACCTGATTTTTTGGATAAGTGAACTTTACCTGTCTTAGAACAGTTGACTGATTCTCAGGCCCATATTTAGGGGAGGGCAATAAGCAGGGCCGGATTTAGAGGTGTGGAGCAGTGGAGGCCCCGGGGCGGAGCTTCGTTGGGTGACGTTGAAATACAAGGTTAAGATTCTCTTCTCACCCGGACTACAAATGGTTTAAAGTTAACGTAACAGATGTTTACTGTCGATATTTGTTTTTTTTTCTCGAAGTGTCTATTGTGGAGGCCCTGGGGCATATGCCTCGTTTGCCCTCCCCTTAATCTGGCCCTGGCAATAAGGACAACCAGGACAAGATGCGTGAAAACCCCGGATTTTAAAGCTCAGAATCCGAACATTTCAACAGGTTTTTAAAAAAATATACTTACTTAAAAAAAACAGACCTTAAAATTAAATGAATCATATGTTAACATAATTTGATAGTAATTTAGTGAGTCGGACTGTCCGTTTATCGCCGCGTGCGAGCACAGTGCGTGTGTCGCGATCAGCCTAAGACTCTAATTTTTAAAACCCGTACTACAAAAGATACCCCACTCGCACGCTCCCCGGACCTTCTAAACTAGGACAAATCTGGGGAAATCCGCACTGATGGCAACCCTACACACGTAGGATCTTGTCCGTCTTTGGTCTTCCCAACGGTAATTATTATCTATCTCACTATGCTTCTCCGTGTTGATCGCATTTCAAAAACACACATGGAAAACTGTATGGCTGTTTGTATGACATCTCATGATGTAGGTGATCGACCCTTGAATGATAATCTTACTAATATCATTATCGTCAAAGTTTGTATGTTTTCTGCTCAATAACGTCGAAACGGCTCGGGTAGACATTTTCAAAATTTCATTTAATCCCGGGAAAATAAAGAGAACAATAACTACGCGGGTAAAACCGCCAGTTAATAATATATGTTAATAAGTTAATAATATATGCAGTATGTTAGTATTGAGTAGTAGGTATTAAGAGTTGAGTAGGTATTATAGTTTAATTATGTATTATAATAGTATAGTTAATTTTCCAAATTATATAATTATAAGTATCTTTCACTCATTATTTGTACTTCCTCGTATTCTTATTCTTCTTTTCCATACTGCGGTTGCCTGGAAGAGATAGCTCTTAGCGATAAGGTCGCCAATTGCTACTTTGTTTTTAAGTTTTTGTTTAATTTTGTTGTTTTGTTTTCTAAATAACTGCTATAAAGAGTTTATCTATCTATCTATCTATCTATTTTGGCCTCATTTGACCTCTACTTCCTAGCTAACTGTGGGCTAATGTAGAAGAAGCTTGGCTGGATTCTGGGTCACATTGCCAGTTTATTTGGAAAATATTTTTTGAAGAGCTCTTGAACTCTAGATATTGTTCATGAACTCATACAAATATTTTTCTCTACGAGATATTTAGAATATTTACTATATCATTTATTGTAATACAATTCAACACTAATTGTGGTTTTAGATCATTTTATTTAATGGCGGGTTATTCGTGTCTGATATGGTCCAGACACAAACATCATGACACTGAATTTTTAAATATTGTCAAGGGTATCATAAATAATAATTAATACTGGCAGCCCGCTCCGACTCGGTCTACAGTTGAAAAACAAACAACCTGCTTTCTGCGTATTTCTCAACAGCGAACCCTAATTGGAGCGGTTCGTCGTGTGAATATGGTACCTGCTCAACGCAGGTTTTTTTTTGTTTAAGAAAGCGCACAACACAAACTATTCGAATTCAAAATATAGGTTTCTACCGTCTAACTTAATCGGCTTTGGCTTTGCTATTGCTGTCTCTATAATTTCAAGCAGGAAGAAAAGAGAGAGCATCGTCAAAGCTAAGATAGTTTTAGTTAGTAGGACCCTCGGGTCTTATTTATCTAAGCTGCTATACGTCAAAGCACACACTTAGGTACATCCCAATCGCTTACCTCTACTCCGATACCGCGATGTCTAACGATCTTGAACTCATATCACCTCACCGCCACTGGCACGACTACGTCGGTAATGACTTTGATAAGCCCCTCTTATGTGACGTTAGATCATATCGCATAATACACGGGTGCGGGAACCTAATGGCACCAAGAACATGATAAAAAGCCTGCCATAATCTAATACAGGGATTCACAAAAATGGGTACGCCTTACGGTACACCGGTTAGTTACATAGGCTACATGAGGAAATTTACGCAAAAATACATCTATCTGACTAAAAACATCATCAAAACAGTGAATCCGTTTATTTCGAACTCATTACTCTAAAATGTTGATATGGGAAGAGTGGGATTTCCTAATTAATACAGTCTCGGTGTCTTTAGATAGGTTTCTTCTAGGTAAGCGCGCTCCATCGTAGAAATTTAAACTTACTCTAATACTTTTCTAAATGCGTGATGCTGAAATAAATCTGTCCGCCCAAAAATTGAAACTCGAAACGTTCAAAAACGTTCAATGAAAAAAGACAAGGATTTGCTGAACGCAGAGTGCGTTCAGTTTCTTAAGACAAGTGAAATTCGTGAATAGTGATGTCCACTATTTGGTATGTAAAGCACAGCTTTGACTTCAAATTTCGCAAGGTCAGGTCAAAGCCATTACCTCAAGGATCATTGTTATTCTTGTAGATAAATCGTCCGTAGGCAGGTTTTGTGGCTTTATGGCGTGATTTTTATGTTTTTATTAACTTTATCGTCTTATACCAGAAGCCGTAAAGCATAGGTACTTTTAAATCCCTGGTAGAGTTGACTTGCTATCGTTCAACCAGCCTCCTTTTTAGTGTTACCAGGCAGCGTTATGAATTAAACGGTATGTTACTGCAATGCTAATAGTAGGAGATCCCGCTATACAACGACCTTCACCGAGATGTTTATTTGATGAAACGTATTTTATATGTAATTTAATAGGTCAATAAATATATTGCATATGGGTTGCCTAACAAATTTTAGTCCAGAGTATGATTAATTAATAAATTAAAAAAAATTGCATCGATACTGCATTTTGCAACGGTATGATTATTGAATTGAAATTAAATAAAATGAAAGATTATTTTATCATGAACACGGTGGTATAGGGTTGCCTGCGAAAAATCAGTCCGGAACGCCGCCGCCGGTTGCCTAATTTTAAAAAGTAAAATATTGCTGCAACCTTGGCCAATATCTCGGAAACTATAAACTTTAGGGCAAACTTTATTGAGGTCGTTATTGTAGAAAATACAATTTTGCATCTTTTGTGGCATGCCCACTTTTCTGTAACATGTACCGTTTACGATTTAATAAAAAAAAAACATTTATTAATTAATCTTACTCTGGACTAAAATTTCTTAGGCAACCCTTATGCAATATATTTATTGACATATTAAACTACATATAAAATACGTTTAATCATATAAACATCTCGGTGAAGGTCGTTGTATAGCGGGATCTTAGACCATAACTTTATTTGGATTTTTCGTAGGTATAATCTAGAATTGTAGAAAAACCAGTTAATTGTTTACTGATAATGCAATAAAATTATGTGTGAATTCCTTCATGTCCGTTGTAAGTACAGAACACTACCGATCGAGCTAAGTAGTTTACTTTGAAAGAGGTCGTCAGTAAGTTCACAGCAAAAGAGCCAATGAGGATTCTTAATAAAACCGTCCCACTGCCTACTCAAATATTGAGGTCCAACATCTAAACGACCTCCGGGCCAACTTAGACGAAGGGATTGTGACGAACTGCAATGGCACTATAAAGACTGGTCCGTAAATTAGAGTCTATCTAGAAGTACAAAAGACAGGAATCTACTTTGCCCAGTTGTGGGATAATTTAAGTAATTATTTGTATAGATATCATGATTATAATAATGTGTGAGAATCGATATTTAAGAAAAGGACGAGGAAGTTTGATGTGTCTGTGTATATCTTGGGCATTGTAGCTCTTAAACGAACAGGTCGTCGATTCTGTAATGCTGGAACTCACTACCCCAGAAGAAACCTTTTCACCCTAGGCTTGAAGATTCCCAGATCATATTTATCAAGGTATTTCCTGCCTCACGCAACATATTCCTGGACGTCTACTCTCATTCTACGAAAACGTAATTTCGAAATAAACTCGCGACTTTCCTACTCCGATCCGTCGTTTCGTCTGTTTAAGTGTTAATTAAAAGCCAAAAAGCTAAGCCTACTTTCATTAGAGTAGGCTTACAACATTTAAACGTCAAACAAATCGAGCGAAACGAAGTATAACCGGAGTAGGAAAGTCGCGAGTTTATTTCGTTTTCGTAGAAAGAGAGTAGACGTCCAGGACGTTCCTGATTGCGAAACTGAGGACGAAATTCTTCGTTGGAGTCTTTGAAACATCAACCACGAATACCTATCATAACTTTATCGCGCTGTTTTATATAAAATACTCGGGTAACTCACGTTCGTAGTCAGTTGGACTGGTTGGACTGGCCTACTTAAGTTTCGTTCGCGTCCGTGCGACCCTTTTCAAGGAGAGTGTATTCATTTAAAATGTGTAATAACCACGTTAGTTTTCAGACTAAAAATGATCTCGATGTGTTATTGTTTTAACTCTTGCTCCGCTTTAGAGCCGGCCCGCTAGTTTATGGCATCGTACGGCCTTATTTGCCGCGTGCGGTTTACCATCGCCTCGTGCTACATACGCTTCGATTTTGATGTGGAAATTCATGGCCTTAGATAGACATGCTTAAATTTTGCCCAGGGGATATCGGTGAAAGTGTCACGTCTTACTTGCCTACAGAAACCATAAATATATTACCTACCAAAAATATTTTTGGCAGAAATATTAAAATAGATTCATGGTCTAAATCTTTGTTTGTCGTTTTTGAAGTGCATTTGTGTTTTACAGGTAAACACTGTATTTCAGATGGTTAGTCAACCCACTAAAGATTATACAAATGTGCCATATATACAAATCAGTCTAGTCTGTAGTGCGAACCACGTGTGAAAAATAATAATAAAATAACTAAATGGCTAACACTTTTTTACACAACACTATCTAGCAGTAAAATATTTGTAAAGTAGTCAAGCCCCAAGAGGCCAAATTTGGGCAAAACCGGTTTTGAGACTTTAAAACCTTATTTTTTCATGATAAACATACTCGATTATTAGTTTATTTTGATGCCTAAGAGATAGGTGATAATATTTATTAGTACATTGTCGTTTACAGACACACAAAATTTGGTTTCATTTTTTAGTTATGATTTTTTGTGTGACGTCACGACGCCGGCCGCGTCGCGAGTCGGGTTTAAATAAATAAACTATGCAAAGCTTGTAGGTGTACTATAGATAGCTGATATCTGTACATATAAATAAAATTTAAGTGTCTGTTTGCAATTATAACTTAACAGCTTGTCCCTAAATGCATATGAAGGTAAACACGGTAATGAAAACACTAATTAAAATGTATGTCTGTCTGTTTGTTCCGGCTAACGCACACACTCACGCATGCATTCTCTCACAAAGACACGTCCAACTTATAACACTCCGTCGTTTTTGCATCGGGGATTAAAAAAAGAAAAGGAAAAACAGTGCGACATGTTCCTGGTAGTTCCGGTTTGAAGGGCAATGTTTCCAGAGAAATTACAGGGCTTAGAGATATAACAACTTAGATCTCTGGGTGACGAGCGCAGTGCAGTGCTAGGTAATGATTTGGACTCTTCATATTCCAATAGCTGCGTGTCACTCTGCTGTTATGTGGCAGGCATGTTGGTTACCATCAGGCACATGTCCTGCTCGTCTCGTCACGCTTTATTAAAAAAAAAGTTCGCAAGTAATTTATTTATTCCGAAAAAAAAAACGAAAACTGACTTAAATTTAAGATTAAAAAACGCTCTACAGACGAATCCTTTTATCAGAGGAAGTTGCGAAGAAATGACGTAAAAGTGGGCGGGACCTGATAAAAAAGTGGGTGGAACCTGATAAATTTATCAGGTCCCACCCACTTTTACTCAATTCCCTGTCTCCAAAAAATGAGACCGAATAATTGCCAACAGTATGATTTAAATCGTATTTCTACGACTTTTTGGCTATCGTACGATATACGATCGAGTAATCGAAATTGTACACAAAATATTATTTTAATTACCCGACTGAATGAAGGGTTATGGTTTCTTATATGTTTGTAAATTTCTTTACCCCCACCTATCTTCCAAACGGCTGGATGACAATTAAGGTATCGTTAGATTTGTCTCAATCACTCAAGTGTCTCCTTAGATAGTACATTGTATTAAATAATGTTTTTAAAGCTGTTTTTGTTCAGTCGGGTTTTTAAAATTATAGTTATTTATTTATCTTGAAATGAATAAACAATTTTTTGTCATTAAACAATAATTAACAACATGGAGAAGACCTGAATGAGTATAATTTTATTGTAAATACGTGTTGGTGTGTTTTGTTCCATTTGGGTTTCATTAAGGAGTATGGTAGGTAGCACGGCAGGAGGTATCTTTTTGTGTTAAGAAGATAGTGGTAAGACTTTTTGGGGAAGTACCTTCGTCGGTTATTCTACCGCTAAGCAGTAATGTGCAAACATTACTATGTTGCGGTTTGTAGGGCAATGTTTCCAGTAAAATTACCGGGCATAGAGATAAAACATCTCATATCTCTGGGTGCAGTAGGTACTAGGTTTTTTTGGATTTTGACTCTTCATGTAGGTACCAATAGCTGTGTGTCACTGTGTTATTATGTGGCAGTCATGTGCTTACATGTCTTTCTCTTATTGTAACCCAATTCTGTAATAAAGGCGTAGGTATGTTTTATTTTTAATCGTTGAAATTTATTTAAGTTAGGTCTATTTTATTGTAAAAATTAAATCAAACCAGAGCGTACCGATTCTAAACTCTCCGACACGGAATCTCACATCTCGTTCTTTGTTTTATCTGTTTAGAATGACAAAGGCAAGGATTATGCGCCGTTCGGATTGCGTTTAAATCACTACCCAGTACTACTTTTATCTGCAATATAAATTCGAGATCCATCACCATCGATGAATATCGATCATCCCTTATCCAGACTGTACTTAGTTCATCTTTATATTTCCTTCATTTCATTTACATTCACAGCCCATGAAAATGCTGTGCACGTGCGCTATAAGAAGTTTTCACTTCAAAAAACATCTCAAATGATTTCGTATGTAAATTAATTAATTATATCTTCAACCTTTTCTCAGAAGTAAGTCCCATGGCAACACCTATGTTTTTTGTTCTGAGTAGGGCGTAACTAGGGTATGTAATATCGGAAGATTATCAATTCCGGAACTGAGTCACGATTCTAAATATCCAATATCGGAATTCCGGAACAGCTCCGAAACTGGAAAAATATTTGGATAGTACAGAAAAGTAAAATTGGTTATCTTATACCATTAAACGAGCAATTCTTGTATATATATACAATAATATATATATATATATAGAATCTGAATCTCGGAAACGGCTCGAACGATTTTCATGAAATTATGTATGCAGGGGGTTTCGGGGACGATAAATCGATCTAACTAGGTTTCATTTAAAAAAACGCATATTATGCGCGTTTTTAGACAATGAAAAACCGTCACATTAGACATTAGAATGCGAAGGTAAATTTCGCCGCGTGACGCGACAGCATAATTGGCTCAGACGGGAAGTCGGGCGTTCGTGGCGGTCTCGAATTAATAGCTGCGGGTACGAATCCAGACGGCTTCTCTTTTTTTTCCAGTATTCTTTTTTTAAGAAAATCTTAGAGTATCTAAGTATTTTTAGTATTTATACCGAGCAAAGCTCGGTGACCCAGGTACTTATCTATTTATATACATTTATACTTTTTATTTTTAAAATTAATAAAACAGTCTAAAGTTCTACAACAGTGGGCGGCAAATCATTACCTAGCACTGCACTGCGCTCGTCACTTTCAAGCCAAATGAATTACTCCACTGATTGATTTATTTATTGAATCTTTAATAACTTATTGTGTGTATGTATATCTGTACATCATGGCTGTGATTAGAAAAAAGTTAGTGGTCAAAATACCGACATTGGAGTAACGATATTAAAGTGTTTCAATTTCGAAATTGAGATTTCGAAAAAGTTTCTCCAAGATTTCGGAATTCCGGAATACATGCCCTAGTTTTGAAAGTTTTTAGTCTATTGAAACTGAAACTTACCAGTACTTAAATAAATGTATGAAATTTACCAGGTCCATGTCTTCTATCTCTTTCAATAATCTGTTAGGTTGGTACTCGTCTTGTTTTCACGAAGATAACAGTTTCCACAAAGTCGTTGCCATATGGTTGGTATTGAACAGACATGTTAACTGCTCTTGTTAGTTTGTACTGAGTGCCGACTTCTACCTAGTAATTATATTCTCTTTGCTCTGATCAACGACTGCTCCGTTGCACGGTCGGAATCGTACTGACCGATTTGTACGTGTGTAGAGTAATGCTGATTTCTATTCCCTACCGCTTCTACGTCACTTCCTTCTGATATAGGGTACGTGTGTGGTCGTTTTTAGTCCAGGCACTCTGCTAAATTTAATAAGAAGCTACTACGTGGCGTCGTCCAGATAAATGTAAGCAAATTAATTTTTTTGTTAATTAAAATATAATAAATTATTTTTTTTGTTTGAAAATTAATTACTTAATATGATATCACTTCATCATTCATTAAATTTATTTTCATTAAAATAAATTAACAAGATAAAATTGTAAATGCTCTATTTATAAGCTATTAATAAAGTGGCCAAGTGCAAGTTGGACTCGCCCATAAAGGGTTCCGTTGCAGCAAGTAACATAATATACATAGTACACATAGTTCTTGTAGTTCCTTGTAACTTTGATCGAAGTTTCAATAATAGTGTATTTATGACGTACTAAAAAAACTACTCATCAGATCGAGTTCAAACCAATTTTCGTTGATAGTTTACATGGTAATGTACATCATATTTTTTTTTTAGATTTTTCATTTTCTTACTTTAGAAGTTAGAGGGGGGGGGGCGACACACATTTTACCACTTTGGAAGTGTCTCTCGCGCAAATTATTCAATGTAGACGAAAATGATTTTAGAAACCTCAATATCATTTTTAAAGACCTATCGATAGACACCCCACACGTGTAGGTATGATGAAAAAAAATTTTTTGAGTTTCAGTTCTCAGTATACCCTAATTTATCTTTTTTTTTAATTTTTTTGTTCAAATCATAATGCGGTTTACAGAATACATCTACTTACCAAGTTTCAACAGTGTAGTTCTTATAGTTTCCCCAAAAAGTGGCTGTGACATACGGACGGACAGACAGACAGACAGACATGACGAATCTATAAGGGTTCCGTTTTTACGTTTTACGGAACCCTAAAAATGTAGCATAGGCATAAAGGCATAAACTGCCCACTAAATGTTCCCACTGCTGGAACTCGGGGCCTTCTCTCGCAAGGAGAGAGTTGCGGGTTGGTGGATGACGCATGACTTCGAAAGATTCTCGGTACATGTCGGTTTCCTCACGATGTTTTCCTTCACCTTTGTTAGTGCGTGTGGTTTTGAACGCGGGGTCTCCGGATCGGCGGTCGCCGTTCTCCCGCATAGACCAGCCGTAACTGATTAAAAATTTAATACTCGTAGCTTATAATTAGAGCATTATACTAATTATTGTAAGGAGATAATTTTATCATTAAATGAGTATTTAATAACTTTTTTTACATATAAAATGTAATGTATGTAAATCCATATGGAAATATCCACTGTAGCAACGAATTCCAAAGTTTTAATGGTCTTATTATGAAGACCCCCTTCGAGTATTGACTCCAGTATAGTCTTTGAAACATCAACCATGAAACGATATCTAGAGCCACGGGCCGACTTCTTTTAACCGACTTCAAAAAAGGAGGAGGTTCTCAATTCGGTTGTATGTTTTTTGGTCTATTTAGCACTGTGTTAATTCAAATTTGCTAAATTTCAATTTCCTTTTTTTCTCACGCGTGTTCGTCTGTTCGTGTTAATATAATTTTTGCGATACGGTGCCATGATCCTACATAATATTCTAAGTCATTATAAGTATGTAGGTCGATAATAATAGTATTACGTTTATAATCTAGTTTTCATCTTATTCCACACAATTCTTTATCTCATCGTAGGTAATTGTTACAGGGGTAGTGAAATATGAATGAATGAATATGAGGAGTGAAGAGATGCGTCCACTACTTTTTAAATATTATATTATACTCTCTCCAAATAAAAGGGACAAATAGAGCTAGACGGCTGCCTTAAACCAAATCCTGAACTTCGCATTGCATTTTACAAAATGCAAATTGTGACGGCACTAGTCTTAAGCTCTGAAAGGTTTTGTTCCATTCCTATTTCATATGCGTCATATATTAGTTTGAAATCACTTGAATCACAAATCACTAATTGAATTATGAAAGACCCATCAACGTGGGCGTATTGGCAAAAAGTTAAATTGTTTTTACTGCAATATCACTTGGAAACACATCAAGAAGTCCCATCGCAAAATCAATTTTGCCGTAAACGTTCGCGACAGCAGTAAAACCGGAGGTAAGAGCCAATAGAATTTAAATTCCGCTTCGAAGACAAAGATACAAGGAAATTGAGAGATGTGAGAACCAGCTTCAAAGCGACACTTTAATAAATGCAAATATATGCAATCCAGGCTAAGCGACGAAGCTAACTAGATCCGAGAACATGTATCGAGGACACATTTTAATGACACAGCGTATTAAACAAGAATTATTTGCCGCAAAAAATTACTCACCTCAGCAGATATCACAATTATTAGGAATGATACGGTCATCCAGCACCAAAACAAGTGAAATGTCCTTGCAGAACAATCTGCCACCATCAATCACAAAGGACGAAGTTCCCGACGAGCGATCATCGCAAGATGTACTGTCTGATTGCAGGATACCGGGTCAACAGAACACGCACGGCTTGCCAAAATTTCGCTTTCTGGCAACGCTTGCGCATAGCAAACACAAAACACTGTAATCTTTCAAATTGTTGTGGAGTTATGTCGTCCGCGTCGTCGCGTTCGTCCTCGAGTCCTTATACTAATTTGTTTGACAGTCGCGATGTCGAAGACAACTTTGTATTCACGCGTCGCCGAAACTCTCTTCGGTGATTGTAATGCAGTGCGCGTGCGGCGCGGGCACTTTCCGCATTGTATGACAATGGATCGCACCCGAGGGTGAGAGGGTAGGGCTCATCGTTCGCACTCGCTGGAAGCCGAGGCCCGGCGGTGTGATGAGTGTAGCTGCGCGCCGATACCGGTACGGAATGGAGGCGGCCGGGTATGATCGCGCGACGTCGCCTCGCCAGTTGGCCACTGGGTTAGCGGTGCTCCTTTTCCTGCTTTGCTTCTTTCTTTAATAGGTAACACACATTAAGTGAATCTGCTCGGAACCTGTTCGTTTTAAACCTGAGAATAAACATACTTGTCAGTTACCACTTCTAGGCTAACGATGCGATAATTATTAGTCATGTTGGTGTACTTATCCATATGCAAATTCTTAATTGATTTATGCTTCCTAATAATACCTACAAGTTTAGGTTATGTTTGAAAAGATAATTGAATATTTAAATATATCAGTTTACTCAATCCTCAGTATAGCAAAGTTCTGATTTATATTTGTTTATTTCACGCGAAAAAGTATCTGAATAAAATATAAATAGGTAGTAAATAAATAAATATTGGTGGACAATTCACACAACACCATCTGACCCCAAACTAAGCAAAGCTTGTACTATAGCGGCCAGATAGCTGATGTAATACTTATATAGTTTTAAATAGATACCTATAGATATAGACAGATAGAAACACTTTATTGTTGACACAAATTTACTTATTAACTAGTGCCACAAGTGGCGGCCTTATTGCTGAGAGCAATCTCTTCCAGGCAACCAGCACAAAGGAAAACAGCCTACTTATACTCGTAGGCGGGGGAAGCGACTTATTATAAATAGAAACAAAATTCCAAACAACATAAGCAATTTTGAATTCTAAACATAATTTGTCGTTAAAATAATTGCAATCGAAATTAAAATTGCATGCTCTATTAAAAAAACTAACAAAGCTACGTTAACTGAGCAGCATTTCCTTCATCTAATCCGCATTGTGGAGCACGTTTAAACACAGGAAAGCGTTATAAATCTATCTCAGTGTTCGTTTAATTAGTTTTGTTTTAAATTAATGCAATATCTATAACGAAAGTGAAAAACAGTACCGGTTGCGTGACGCTGTAGATCTTTTGCAAGAGTAGAAGTTGAGATATTCTTAATTCTTTAAAGTGTATTTTTCGGATTGTGTTATAGAACTGGGTTGGAACAGTCGTGAGGGTTATGTATTATATCAGTTTCTTAACTGGCACTGTAATCATACAATGGCACAAACGTTAATTAGGCGAGCTCTCAGCCGTAAAGATCGGAGATTTGTTCGCCTTACTTTGACATCATTTCAATTCTTACGTGCAATTTACTATGACTTCAGATCTTATTAATTGCAAAAGTGATTCCTTGCGAACTGATGTTGCTAATAACTTCATTGTAGCTTTGTAGCATTTAATATATTAGAGCAAGTTTAAATCTTAATATATATATTAATCTCCTGTCACGATGTTTGTCCGCGATGGATTCCTAAACTACTTAATCGATTTTAAATTAAATTGGCACACCGCGAGCAGTCTGGTCCAACTTGAGAGATAGGATAGTTTTTATTTCGATTAATAGTCTTTAAATGACAATATCCGAGCGCAGCCGGAATGGGCCGCTAGTAATTTATAGTTTCTGGTGTAACCTTTTCAACCGTCGGATTTCCAAGTGTATTTGAACTAACGGCTGTAGCATCCTATAAGTATTATAAATGTTTGTTTATTTGTTTTGTTTGTTGGTGAATCACGTTGGAAGGACTGAACGGATTGGATTAAAATTTGGAACACGGTCAGGATGTAGTCTGAAATAGCTTCCTTTTATTGCGGGAAAACAATGGGAACGGGAACTACGCGGGTGAAACAGCGTAACGCTGCTAATTGTATACACAATTTTGAAGAAGGTAGGTATGTTTTATTTTTCTATTCCTATGGATTCGCATAAAATATGGTACGTACCTACTGAGTGTAAACATATGTACTTACTTGCTAATATTTTAGTAGGTGTGCTATACCTACGGCTATCATAGGCTACGTTTACACAACGAAAATGTGTATTTCGGTTAATAACAACAACTATATCAAGATATCAAAAAGCATAGAATAAGTTTTCTCTAAAAATAATCCAATAAGCTGCTGTCCAAGCACTGGTCGGCGGATGTCATGTCCTCGAATTATGTCTTTTTTAAACACAACGGTTTCCTCACAATGTTTTCTTCCACCGTTTAAGGTGATGACAAAATTGTACCTACCTATTACACTTGGAAAATACTTATTCGGAGGTGCATCCCGGATTATATTTTTTATTTAGAGTTTATAAAAAATGATTATAGTATAATTTACATTAGAATTATAGTTATTTTGGCTGCTATAACTAAAAGAGCTCAAATTCCTTTTAGATCTTGATTACCAGCCGCTATGGCTATAACCTACAACCATTCTTTGTGAAATCGGACGTCCTGTCACTAGGCCACCACGGCTGTATTAATTTGTATTCTGTAATCTAATGAGGCATTTCAAGATGTAAATTAACCTGTCAAAAACAGTTCCCAACTCTGCCATAGGTGGCGCAATGTTATGTTTTGTAAGATACATTTTAGCACGGTCGGGGCAGACATTGAAACCGAAGTTGAAGAAAATAAAATTCCACCCCTTACGATTTTTTTGATAAACTTGATAGTATAACTCTGCAAATATTGATCCTAGCGTAAAAACTATATGAAGCAAACTTGTGAGAAATTAAATTTCCAACAATTTTGGTAACCATCATTTTTGCTCTAAAGTTGAAAATGAACGAGTTATTTCACAAAAACTTTAAAACAAGATGGCGGCGAACCCTCTACCGGGATAAGTTAGAAAATCGAGATTTATACTTCCAACAACCCTCCCCGACGTTTCATAAAAAAAAATCGCTCCCCGGAATTTTTTCTATTTCAGGCTAGTTTTATGTCTACCTCGACTGTACTATTTTACAAAATGAACCTATGGCGTCACGTTTGGCCAAATTTAGAACTGTCTTTGATAGGTCTATTTGCGTCTTGATAACGCCTCATTGCTTTGGCCATATCCTTTTTTTAACTCCTGACACAAGCCAGTATTCTGTCGTCAAACATCGTCAAATATTTTCTTAGACAACCGTCACAGTATTGAAGTAACGGATTTGTAATATTGCAAGGATATTCTATGAACATTGTAGGTATTGCTGTACAACTTGTAGTGGTAGGACTCTTAGCAGAGTCCGCCTGGGGAAGTACCACACCTTTGCCAGTTATTCTACCGCCAAGCAGTAATGTGCAAACATTACTGTGTTCCGGTTTGAAGGGCAATGTTTCCAGAGAAATTACAGGGGTTAGAGATACAACATCTTAGATCTCTGGGTGACGAGCGCAGTGCAGTGCTAGGTAATAATTTGGACTCTTCATGTTCCAATAGCTGCATGTCGCTGTGCTGTTATGTGGCAGGCATGTTGCTTACCATCAGGCACATGACGTGCTCGTCTCGTCACTATTTATTTAAAAAAAATCAACTGTAGGTACTACTACAAGCTTGAATATCCATGAATATCAAATAATGTTTCAATCCACATATAACTAATTTACAAACATTATTTGCTATCTACAAATTATTGTACCTAAGTATTGGTGAACTTTCGAGGCACTCACATTTAATTTAATTTTTGCAGTGAACTCTTTGCTGAGTCCACGCCTTTTGAACCTTTGCCAGTTATTCTACTGCCAGCAGTAATGTGCCAAACTTTACTGATTTGTAGGGTATTGATTCACAGCTAAGGGATTTATCACCATTGATTTAAAATCTTCAGGTCCAAACAGCTGTAAGCGTGTTGTTTAGGTACCATCAAGCGCACGTATTCCTCGTCTCATCACTCTACATTGTATTTGCTGTATTACTATTTAGGTACTTGTTTTTCTGCTTTGGTCCTGCTGTTAATGGTTGCTTGGTAGAGATCGCTATTAGAGATTGTGCCGCCATTTATGACACTAGAGATAAATTATTGTTTGTACTGTTTAATTTTGTTCTTTTTCTGGTGTGCATAACAAAGTGTTTTAATCTGTCTATGTTTGTCTTTTGTAAAAAATTGCGTAAATAAATATACTGAAGTAGCTACATTCTATCAATAAAACAGTAGCACCTACAGTTTGAATTCTTCTTCCCACTTGTATTGAAATAAGATCCGTTTGACTTAGATTAGCACCTCTTGACAGGAAAAGCTATCCATCATAGTAGCTGAAATTAACATAAGCGTCGTTAATGTAAACAAATGTAAGTAGAAACTGACGCCCGTATAAATAATGTATTTTACTGGCGCATTGTTATGGTAATTAATTTGGCACACATTCCGTGTCCAGGGTGAAACTTCAGCGCGCGTGACCTGAACGTTTTGAATGACGCTTTTGGCAATAATACGTGTTTAAATATGTGTGTACAGGGAAAAGAGATAAATCATTTAAATCCTCACAGCTCCAGATGATAATCGTAGGAGCGTAGCGCGGAGCTAGGTAGGTAGTGATTTGGACACTTCTTGATTAAATAGACAGTTGTACTGTTATGCCGGCGTGTGGTTCGCCATCAGGCTTATTTCTTAGTTCCGCTAACTTAAAACGGAGAAATAAAATATCATGAGGAAACCGACATGTACCTAGAATGTAGTGGTAGGACTCTTGGCAGAGTCCACCTGGGGAAGTACTACACTTATGTCAGTTATTCTACCGCCAAGCAGTAACGTACAAATATTACTGTGTTTCGGTTTGAAGCATTGCCCTTCAAACCGAAACACAGTGAAATTTAAAACAGGCTTAAAGATATAATATATTATCTTAGATCTCTGGGTGGCGAACGCAGTGCAGTGCTAGGCAATGATTTGTACTTTCAAGTTCCAAGAGCTGCGTGTCACTGTGCTGGTATGTGACAGGCATGTTGCTTACCATCAGGCACATGCCCTGCTCGTCTCGTCGCTCTGTGGTATAAAAAAATCGGAGTAATGTGTCATCCACCAACTAGCACTGGGCCAGTTTGGTGGATTAAGTTGACTTGTTTGTCAACTTAATCCACATCCTTGACTTTGTTCATGCGAGAGAGGGATTCGAGTCCCAGTAGTGCGAACATTTAATGGCTGTTTATTTATGCGTGACTTGCTCGTCCCATCATCCATATTTTAATACGTGAAGCAAAAATTTACGTACCTTTTCACTAAAATGGCGTAGACGAAGACATAAACATAAGAAATAGATACACAAGTTTAGAAACAGAAGGAGTGCAGAATACTTACTAACGTTATTTTTAGATTAGGCGTACAAAATACATTTAAAAAATTACTTGAATTATTTACATGTATTGGACACACACGCATATATTTATGTATACTCTTTTGTTGATACTGTGCTCATATTGAGAATAGATTAATATTGCGTTATGGTCAAAATTCGACCACATAGCGACCGCTACTAGGTAATATGTAATGACACATAGCAGTAGCCAAAACGTATTCGTATTCAATCGTAGTAGAAAAATTTGTAGATCATAAAACGAAATCAAATTGGTGTTTATTTTCTATTCCAAAAGTATGACAAAGTGCTAAACCATCAGCATATTTGAGAGTTGTTTGTGACTAGAAATGTCTTTCACGAGTTACGCGAATTTTAATAACAAGGGGTTACCGTTGAAATGTCCGTTCAGTTAGAAATCTATTGTTAGCTGAGTGTAGAGGAGTTTCTGCAAACATACCTTTTGAATCGCTGTTCGACTATACATTGAGTTCGGTAAGTGTAGTAGATAGTAAACGTGTTAAATGAGATCTGAGATGATGATCTGAGCTGGTTCTAATACACAGAGATCAAAGTATGACTCGTTGAGTCACCAAGTGAGGCTCAAATGTAATACAAGCAGCTCACGGCTCAGATCCAACTCAAGAACGGTCTGTAGCTTTATGTAGGAAAGTAATATTTAAACACAGACTCAACAGGTCATATACCGCCAAGCAGTAATAGGCAAACATTACTGTGTTCCGGTTTGAAGGGCAATGTTTCCAGAGAAATTACAGGGCTTAGAGATATAACAACTTAGATCTCTGGGTGACGAGCGCAGTGCGGTGCTAGGTAATGATTTTGGCTCTTCATGTTCCAATAGCTGCGTATCACTGTGCTGTTATGTGGCAGGCATGTTGCTTACCATCAGGCACATGTCCTGCTCGTCTCGTCACTCTTTATTTAAAAAAAAAAAAAAATGTGGGATAATTATGAATTCGAAAAAACTGTTGAATCTGTTCTGTCATCAATACAGCGTAATCGATGGAAGGTTTTATTTACGCTTCGAATTACATTACCTACTTGAAATAAGTTTAAAAAAAATCTTCTCTTTGTTTCATATTCGAAGCTTACTTACAAGTTTTTATTTATTCTTTTTACTTTTAGCGAGAAAAAAATGTTTAATCAACAGCAATTTTTCTTTACTTATATGTTATTGCGAAAGTAAAAATCTTTTCCAAATTAAAATGCCAAGTCGTAGGCGTAATCTGTCTTTGTCTGCGAATGTCGTGAGAAATTTCTCACGACATTCGCAGACGTGGCATCGTAAAATTGAGCTCATCTACTATATTTGAGGCCTTCTTCATATTTTATTATTTAGAAGAAAGAACAGCTTTTATCGAATAATATTTTTTCGTACAAAGAAAATGCTTTCAATTACTTACATAGAAAACTGAGCTTATCTCTGTTTTTTGGTTCAATTTCAGATCGAGTTTTTGTAACATCTACGCCAACATCTACGGCGTGGTTTTGGCTGAGTAGAAACTTAATACCCATATTTATTTAGTAATAGCATGTGTGATCTATTGATTTTATTAAAATGTTTGTAAAGTTAGAAATATAAGCGTGCCTCATCCTAGGCCGCAATATAGTTTAACATCGGCTAATTATGGCCCAATGCAAGACTCGCATTAAATAATGACTGAAAATAAAAAAAATATGTCTTGAAAATAATTTTAAACCAGTTTGTTCGTGAAGTCCGATGCCTATCCTACTAATATTATAAATGTGAATGTTTCGATGTTTGGCTATTTTTTTTAAATATATTGGTGGACAATTTTCACACACAACACCATCTGACCCCAAACTAAGCAAAATTGGGCGTTTGTTGCTTGCACGTCATAACGTATGAACGGATCGGTTTGAAATTTAGAACACAGTTAGATTATAAGTTGAAATAACACTTATCCCGGAAAAATAACGGGAACGTGAACTACGCGGGTAAAACTGCGGGGTGTTGCTAGTATAATGGCCTCAATTGACCTCTAGTTCCTAGCTAACTGTCGGCTAACGTAAGAAGAAGCGTTAGTTGATTGTTCCTTCGTTCGACACTTTTAGGTAAGAATAATTTGTCTGAGTTACACACATAATGTGGTCGTCAATAGTTCCATCAAATGTGCTGTAGATTTTTTTCTGACTCTCTCTCTCTTGTTCTTCCTCCCTATCTTGTAGGAGATATAAGAGGCCAGGACCCGGCCTCGAGGCGAACCTTATTGCCTGGTCGGGGTCCTGGCCACACTGTCCCTAGGCTAATTTGGGCTCTATAATTGAGGCCCCCATCGTCCTTGATGCGGTGGCAGTGCCTTGGCTTTGTGGTTTCTTCTTCGTTGTTGGGCCTTATTATCGCCTTCGTCACTCGCCTGGTCGGCCCAGAGAAGATCTCTAAGGAGGGCTTGCCAGGTACACACGTCAGAAGGACGTGTGTGAAGAGGTGATTTTTGAAGTGAAAACTTTTTTGGCGCTCCACACAGATTTTTTCGTGGGCTGTGAATGATGCTTGTCGTTACGTTTGCACATGGAAGATTCGTTCGGGTGAACGCGGGACCGCAGAGTCTGCCTGTGATTGCCTATACGCCTAAAGCACGGATCACGTTTGTATACAACGGTTTAAAGATTTTTTTAAATCGGTCCAGCAGTAGTCCAGTAGTAGTATACAATACAATACATTAGTATAAATTTTTATTGAAACTTGTTTTGGGGCACCACTCGTGTATTTTGTATTTTTCATATTTTTTTGTCCATGTAGCCATGCATCCATTTCAGCCGCATCTGTCACTGTCGTGTCGGTGTCGCTGTCTATACTCAAGCATTCTTATTTTTAATTATTAAAATAATAGTTATTTCAATAGCTTTTAATAGTTATCTCGTACGCACACTCATTTTTTTTCTGTAATCGAACTTAATTTAAACGAAATTTTTCAGCCAACTTCATCATCATCGCACATCATCGTCGATGTGCGTGCGCATCGTTAAAAATTCACTCTCATTATTTCATTTTTCGTGTTCGCAAAAACAAGTATTTAAGTAATTTCAAAAACGACTGGCGACTGCCTGGTTTTGTCTTACTTTTAAACCGTGTCTTCAGAATAGTGACCAAAATTAGTTTTGATGTTAGGTTGAGTTTTCATTACAATAAAAGTTTTATCATTTGTACCAAATAAACTTTACTTTTCTTTTCGATGTCAGTTAAACATATTAATAGAAGCTTCTTTTTAAAGTAAAAAAACAAAGAATTATTTTAATCGCAACACAAGTACATAAAATTAAGTTGTATCACGTACAAGGATAAAGAGATGACACATCAGATCTGGTCAACTGCCATTTGAAGAAAATAATCGCTTTCTATTTTCAGGAAAAAATAGTTTAAACCTAGTTACTAAACATATAAAAAGTGGTTACTAGCGTAATTAGCGTTTCCGTAGTTTTGGAATTCGAAACGTCTTTAAAAATAGCTATCGAGTGAATAAAATAAACACCTATGATATCGTGTTACATTTACGCAAACCATTTTTTCAGCAATAACAGGTTTGTACTTGGACTTGGTCTAATAATGCAGTGCAATTAAGGAAATAAATAAACATTAAATTATGTAGTTTGGGGACTATAAAGGATCGATAGGGGGGTGCATTCTGAGCATATATTCCAATTTGAGGGATTCTGGCATGGTCAGCTCAAGGTCATTTCGATGAAAACGCGTTTAACTCGATATTTCGAGAACTGTTAGTGTTAGGCAAAAAATTGTGGAGACCTTTTCTCTTCTACATTAAATTTACTAACTTTTATAGTAACCACTTTTCTTTCTTTCATCAATATTTTTCAAGTTATTGCTTCCGAAAGGCAAAAATTTTACTTTTTTTCCTCCCTTTTGCCATTTCCTCCCCAACCGTTCAATTTTATGCAACTTTACCAATAATCAAAAGTGTAAATCTTTTAATAATGAACAACTTTGTCCTTGCACTTTTTTCAGTAATGGCAATACCTTCAGAGTTATGTTACTTTACCGAGCGAAATCCGCGCCACTGCGACACCTCCGCGACACTGCGATAAATCCGCGACACCTGCCGACTTAGGGCTGAACCCAAATTTCATTGTTTGTTTGTGTCGGTGGGTTTCTTCTACACAAGCTTATGTGGGACAACCACGTCACCTACTCCGATATATGCCAGAAATACACTATCAGACATAGAGGTGAAGCGAGCCGTAGAGGATGCGGATGGTCTGATTATCAGTACGGCTAAGAGAATTTTGCCGGACTCTACGGCTTGCTCCACCTCTATGTCTGATTTGATGAGAAAAGTTTTCAGTAGTTAGATGAATCTGGTCTTATTGCTCTCGTTGCCTAAAAACTTATCTTGACTTGTGGTGACGGTCATATTGTAGATGAAAATGATATCCGCACATGGCTTCAGCTGGGATCGGCGCAGCCGTTTGGCAGAATTGGTGCCAAAGTTGGAAATACCTTTGGGATAGCCATCGAATACAATTACCACGTCTGTACCGTAGTGTTTTTTATGTATGTTACGTATTTCTGGCATATGTCGAAGTAGGTAACGTTGTTGTCCCACATAACCCTGTGTAGAAGAAACCCACCGACACAATCCAACAATGAATTTTGGGTTCAGCCCTAAGACCGGAGGTGTCGCGGATTTTTTGCAGTGGCGCGGATTTCGCTCGGTAAAGTAACATAACTCTGAAGGTATTGTCATTACAGAAAAAAGTTCAAGGAAAAAGTTGTTTATTATTAAAAGATGTACACTTTTGATTATCGGTAAAGTTTCATAAAATTGAACGGTTGGGGAGGAAATGGCGAAAGAGAGGAAAAAAAGTTTAATTTTTGCCTTTCGGAAGCAATAACTTGAAAAGTATTGATGAAAAAAAGAAAAGTTGTGGGTGTAAAAGTTAGTAAATTTAATTTAGAAGAGAAAAGGTATTAACAATTTTTTGCCTAACACTAACAGTTCTCGAGATATCGAATTAAACGCGTTTTCATCGAAATGACCTTGAGCTGACCATGCCAGAATCCCTCAAATTGGAATATAAGCTCAGAATGCACCCCTCTATCGATCCTTTATAGTCCCCAAACTACATAGTTTAATGTTTTTTTATTCCATATTTTTGCCTAATTTCATTGGGTTATAAGATAAATCGCTTATCTGGAAGAAACCGATTCAAAATCACCTTGAAAAAACCCAGACATACATATACATATTTATATTTTAAGGAGTCCCCACTCAAACAAGGGAGCATGTCTATGTCTATGTACTATATATATATGTCTGCCTATAGCTATAGCATGCCTCACGCTTTGTGACTGTTTCTTCATATGTACAAAAAAGGCTAGAGTTTGACTACGAATTGCCTGTTGTTAAAGAATACCTTGAGCAAATTTAGAGCACACTTCTTGCCAAGAAGATATTTTACAAGATAATAATCTGGATACAATGCACTCATAGTGAAATATAGACACAGGTTCCATAGTTTTAGAGTACAAATGACAAAATCCAATTTATGCAGAATTTGGATGCGCGAACAATGCCTATAATTTGGTGTATTTACATATTTTCAGAACTGGGCTAACGACGAGGTCTAGTCAGCAAGACTGTCGAAAAATATGGGTCATGATTTAATTTTCAAATTATCAAAAATCGACCAAGATCATCAAACAAAATGATCAAACTTCCGGAGTTAGGGGATGTGACGTCACGTTTTGTAAAAATAGTACAATGAAGTGACGTCACTCGAAACTTCTAAGCGCTGTACCTTCGTAATTTTTTGTTTGCAAATAAAAGAATAAAAACACGCACAATATATTTTAATTAGCTAACTGACGATGACGGTCTAATTAGTTTTTTTTAGTCATCATGCATATTTAAATTATTATTGATCAACCTGTGATTCTTACATTTTAGTAAGTCTGTATGCCCGTATCAGGACGTATTAACCAGTCTCATGACGTCTGTGAGTGTAATTGGCAGACTGGCAGTAGTAATTAAGAACCGATACCGGATAGGCTTCATTTTGACCCGGTTTCCTATACGTCCCTCTGGCCACTATCAGTTATAATATCTTGTCTTCAAAATAAAACATTTCTACTGGTCGCAAGAACAAATAGCAGCATAAGCTGCCCACTTTATGTTCCCACAGTTGGGAATCTGGGCCGTTTATCAAAAAGAGAGCCAAGACCATGATCGGTTACGCTAGCCCAATGAAGATCGACGGATGACACATTTCCTCTAAATATGTTTATCTTGGTACACGCTAATTTCTTCACAATGGTGTTCTTCGCCGTTACAGCCATTGATGATGATAAAAACTTGTACCTGGATAAATACTCAAGCGGGATTTGATCCAGCGACCTCACGATTGTAATCTCGTCAGCACAGATTAGATTAAAAAGCAGTAAATTGTCATAACTTTTTGTCGTAAGGTCTGTAAACATTCAAGGTAGAGTGTTATAGGTTACTTTCTAAGCGAAGAGTAGGACGATGCGTGCCGTAAAGCTAGCTCTTTAGTACGTAACTTAATTAAACGGCTTATGTGTACCTATGTGCAATTTCTTATCTGTTAAGCCTAGTGCAGACGATTAGTAATCAGCACAAGTAACGTGATTTTTATTATTAAGTATTTAATATTATGATTTTGAGTAGTGACAGGACTATTTGTACAGTTGAGACTGAGGCTACAACTTTGAGAGTTATTCTAATGCCAAGCAGTAAAGTTCAAATACCATTATGTTCCAGTCTGAAGGGCAACGTTTCCACATAAGTCACAGGTATTAGAGATAAGTATATCACTTTACGAAGTGTCCCGTTAAGGCTTGGGTTGGATATTGTCATATATTAATCGAAATAAAAACTATCCTGCCCTTCAAGTTGGATCAAAATGCACACAGTGTGCAAATTTTATTAAAATCGGTTTAGTAGTTTATGAGTCCATTGCGGACAAACAACGTGACGCGTAATTTATTTATAATATATCTGAGTGTCCTGGTCATCCCGTCACTACATTACAAAAAACATTAAAATCATTATCACAATGGAGCGTCTCTGATAACTCGTCTGCATTAACCCTTAGACTATTCCAATGGTATGCGCCTAACTTAATACAAGAAGCTAAGACCGGTCGCTGAGATCAAAAACGAGATAAGGAACTCGTAAAAATAGAAAACAATTTCGCTCAAGATAAACGTGCCGATTCGCGAAATTCGGCGCAGGAGCGTTTGTATGTGTATGTATATCGCTCGTATGTCGTACAACCGTACATTTACATCACCTGGCTTTACCGTTACTGCATCGGCCTCCCCTAAAATATGGCAACCTCAAATCCTACATTTATTAAGATAACTTTCTCACAAACAAGTGGGACTTGAAGAGGATCAATGGGCCTTAATAATACTTTTAAGGTCTTCAAATTTTTACTGCCGCTTTCGCTTTCAAGCCGCCGTGATTTAATGTATTTCAAGACTTTTTACAATGCAAAGAGGACTAATATATGCACTTATCGGATATTAAAATATCTTATCGCAGATTTAGAATTCAATCATAAGGACTGTAATCGGATACTGTTAGATAACAAGGTAATTATTGTTTTCCAATAACTTGATAATAAGATTAACAGATACCAGTCTGTGGACATTCGTCGCTTTGTTTGGACAAAATGACGGAGAATAAGAAAAAGCCGTTTTTTACGTTGAAACGGTGGAATAGTCAGAAGAAGTTGGTTAGTGATGATGTGTTGAGTTTGAGGACGCCTCCACCGCCAGCGAGCCCTAGGAGTCAGGATCCTCAGTTCTTCAGATCTCATGCTGCTACAGTTGCGACTAGGGCAGCTAATTCTATTGCGGATTCTAAACCTCGAAAGTAAGTTCCTGAAGAACAATTCCAATTATAGAAGCAAAATACTTGTAGTTACATTTATAGTGCTATCGTGGGATTAGAACACAAACTAATAATTGTGTTGTGGTTTTATTGTCATTAGATTGAATTTACGTCTTGACCGACTTTAATAAAATTGATATTTTAATTGATAAATAATTTGGCTGTTGGAGATTTTTCGCAGGTTTATCGATAATTTTGCGATGGTAACAATGTTTCAACGTTAATTGGTCTAATTTCTCAACTAAATTTACAAATCAGCTAATTTGTGTTTTAAAGCTAAGTTATATCGAGAACAAGTAATATAATTTTTGATGTCCATTGTGAAGAGAAATATTGTGAATGTTGTGTAAATTGGCTCGTGGCTTAGCAGTGCAGTAAGTTATATTCTCACCTAGGAAGGACATTATTTCTTGTACCTATGTAAATGACTTTCCGTTTATGAGCGACGGTTAAATTTGGATCTAGTTCATATACAGATAATGAAATTGCGTCCAAAATAAAGAGTGGAAGTAGAAGGGTGGATAAATACTTTGTAACCTTTTCTCCGGCATACAAAAACACAAAAAACTGATAAAAATCGTAAGAAATATAATTATCGCGAGTTTTTAATATAATAGTAAACTAAATAATAGTAAAAAAAACAAATGAATAGCATAAATAGTAAACTAATTAATAGTAAAAAAAACAAATGAATAGCATAAAGTAAAGTACAAGGTCTTGTATAAAGAAAGTATTTAGTCAAGCTAACTGTATCGATATCGGTTAATTTGTATATGTACCTAACTATATCAAAACTTGCAGTGGAATAAAGTTATAGTTTCCAGCGTTTTTCAAAGTATGTTGACCGTCTTATGGTTCCAATTGGGAAATTTCGTCAGACCGAAACACATTACTATTGTAATAAATCAGACGTTATGTCTTCGAGGCATCTTTGTCTGGTACCTACTGAGAATCTGGATCAACAGCCTCGACAACTTCAACGGGGCTACACAGAAATGCTGAACTCTTTCCAACTGAATGCGTCATTATAAACTATCTACGAGTAATATAACTGTGTGTTAAATTTTAACCCGATCCCTTTAGCCGTTCCAACGTGATTGTAAAACCAACAAACAAACTTTGACATCTATAAAATTAGTAGAATTCCGAAGTTTGTACTGTATGGCCACCACTAATATATACAATACATACTAGCAGCGCCCTACGGTTTTATCCATGCAGTTCCGGTTCCCGTTTCTTTCCTGTGATAAAAAGTAGTAGCCTATGTAGTAAGTACTATTCCAGACTAATCGTGTTCCAAATTTCAACCCAATCCGTTCAGATGATCCGATGTGATGGAGCAACCAACATCCGCATTAATAATATTTGTAAGGTTAAATCAGAATATCAGGAGTGTGTTAGAATTTAGATAGGTACCTAGTATAGTTGTAATCCTTTTTTATTTGAGAAAAAAAGTGCAAAAATGCATTTGTGGTCAGGCTCAAATTGGGAATTCAGAAAGTTTGTAGCGAGGAAGGAAGTAGGAGAAGGGGCAGAGGAGGTGGGAGGAATAAAACATAGGCTTGTTAATTATGAAATACTAGCTGACCCCGAAAATATTATTCTAACATATTATGACAAATTATTATTATCAAGCGATTATAATGTCAAGATGACGCGTCATCTTCACGTCATCGAAAAATGATTAAATCATTTGCCTTAAACAAAAACAATGTGGTTACATTGAATAATATCTACCAAATGTTCATAAAAATCGTTAAATCGGTCGAGCCATTTAGGACGACAAACGTGACACGAGATTTTAAAAACGTAAGATTTAACATGAAAGGGCCAATCAAAGGAAAAAAAGTTATGGTCGAGTTTAACCGCCGTGTAATAAAATTGACTTAAGCTCAACTCTTTCTCTTTTGAGTTCATTTATGTGCGACCTGGATCCCACAACACAAGTTGCCCTAGTGTGGGCTTTAGGGTAACCCGACTGAACGTAGTCAGTCACCAGCCATCCGATCGCCTAACAAAAACTCTTATTCTATTGCCTATTGCTTTTGATTGAAGAAAGAGCAGTATCACACTAAAGACGATTTTAATTAGTACTTGGGCGAGGACGTTTGACACGGCAATAACTGGTGCACTGAACAACCATCTCGGAATTGATACGTTATTCATCATTGGCCTACCTTTATCCCACTTTATGTGGGGTCGGTACATCATGTCCGTTTCCTCCATTCGTAAAATGTATTAGATTACTCCTTTTCTACTCATGTCCTCTTTCACACAATCCATCCTGACTTTGTGGTCGCCCTCTGCCACAGCATCCATCAACATTCACATTTAAAACGATATTGCTTGGATATTGTGTGAGTTGATACATGGTACGTTCTTATTTATGGATCCTACGATAATATAATGCATTGTTACTTGAAAAATCAATTTCGACAAAATAAAACTATCTAAAATTTGCTTACATCGATGATATTTTCGTATAGTCTGTAACTTCGTTGTTTTTATGTACCTAACAGTGTGTTTAGCTAGTTTCACCAAATTTAAGTTTATTCGAATAAAGTCTGAGATTAATTTTTAGGGTTCCGTAGTCAAATGGCAAAAACGGGACCTTATAGATTCGTCATGTCTGTTTATCCGTATGTCACAGCCACTTTTTCCGAAACCATAAGAATTATACTGTTAAAACTTGGTAAGTAGGTGTATTTTGTGAACCGCATTAAGATTTTCACACAAAAATTGAAAAAAAAACAACACGATAGAACCAACGCAATAAAAAAAATTTCATCAAAACCTTACGTATGTCTATGGATAGGTCTTTAAAAAATATGTTGAGGTTTGTAATTTTTTTTATAAACTGAATAGTTTGCTCGAGAGACTCTTCCAAAGTGGTAAAATGTATGTGTGTGTCCCCACCCCTGTAACTACTAAAATAAGAGAATGAAAAAACTACAAAAAAATATGATATACCTACATTGTACATTACCATGCAAACTTCCACCGAAAATTGGTCTGAACAAGATCAAGTAAGCAGTTTTTTGTAGTCATCATAGATCCAAACAATATTAAAACATCGATCAAAGTTATAACGAGCTACAGGAATTTTTATTTTATGCCACTTGCTGTTTTTTAACCCTTCATGGGCGAGTACAACTCGCACTTGACCACTTTTATTAATTGAAGTCGATATTCGTTTTTTCAGGCAAATTTAAATTGTTTATTTTCCATTTGCCATCATAAACGTAGAAACTTTCTAATAATACGACTACCTACTTGTATAGTGAGAATACCTGCCAATAAACTAATCGCCAACGGATTACTTCTTTGAGGAAAACCACACGATTTCAAATATGTATCTATTTAAAGGTTTAGCTTATCTGTTATTATCATATATTGTTTCGAATAGCGTCTCTGATTTCGAAGAATTCGAAGACGAACTAGGTATGTAGTATGTAAGTAAACTAGCGTCACTGTAAAGGCCTGTTCAAACCTAAGCGGTATTCGCTGCCGCCTGCGGTATAGAAAACCGTTAGAAAAAAGGTTAGCGGTAATATTACTGTTCACACCAAAGCGGATTTCGCCACCTGCGATAGCAGAACGTTTTGCCAAACCAGCATAAAACCGCCTACCCAGTACGTGCCGCTTTCGCTCTAGCCGCGATACTTCATAAAAAAAATGTTTGTCTGTAAAGTCGGTATACTGACGATAGAACGTGACAACGTCTTAAGAAAATACTGATGGAATGGTAGCATTTTTCAAAAGATAATTTTAATTTCATTTGTTTAATAGATTTGTATGTAAAAAGTAATCAGTAGAATTTAGTCATTTTCAATTAAAACAATGCAAAAAAGCTTTTAGATGCCGGGGATCGAACCCGAGGCATTTCCCATGCAAAGCGAACGCTCTACCACTGAGCCACATCCCCGCTTGAACTACTGGTCGAAATAATTAATACAACTGTAACAAACATGCGGCGAGGTAACGACCGACGGTAACGCGGTAACGGTACATGACGTCATGTTTTGTGGGCGTGCAGCCGGCTTCATCGAATTATAAGACGTTATCACGTCAAAAATACCGCGCCGGTTCTACCCACAGCGGTAGCGAATACCGCTCCGGTGTGGACAGGCCTTTACAGGACAGAATCGCTATTAAAGAAGCTTTTATTATAAAGGGACTTTTAGCAGTTGGCCTCAGTTGGTCTGCACTGTTTACCGAGAAAAGTAAATCTATCACTATTTAAAGGCATTCCCCACGTTCAATGTTCATATTTCCATCCTTCGGTTACCTGAATAGCTCTTTTGGTGACACGTTCGCCAATTGCTTTTTTATGTTTTTTCGATACGTGAATTCTGATGTTTATTTAAAATATAGGACAATTAAGAAAGTTTTACGTGTAACCTACATTTGTAAGCGTTTTAGCGAAACGTAAAGGAAACTGTTAGTATAGGTACGTAAATCTAGGCTGGTTGCCGGGATGAGATTAGTATAATATTATATACAGTATAACATATACGTATAGGTTTTGCATTTTTAGTTAAGCGGTCGAAGCTCAGATCACTAGAAGCCCGATAAAACTATAAAACCACACCGGTTCGCGAGTTCCATAAATTTGAAACAAGCTGGTTGATTGGCTCCAATTTTGTTGCATGAACAGCTAAACTATTAAGTGTCTTATGTGTAAAAATTAAACGAAAACACTTTTAAGTAAAGCGTAAAAGACCATATCTAAATTGAACGAAATCTAAAAGACTAACATCTGTATCGTTAATTTCATGTACCTATAAAACTATACAAAAAGAGCAGCATCTATTTCATATAGCGCCATGTAAAAATTAAAACCAAAATCTCAAAGACCAACACGTATTTGGTATAACGTCATGTACAAATTATAGAAAAACAAAGTATATACTTTCCGTACCTATTCATGTTTATAAATTGGACTAAAACAAAAACATTTACACTTTTGCAGTGAAAACTTCTTTCGGCGTGCCACTGAGAGATTTTTCGTGGGCAGTGAATTGAATTCTAGTGTCACACTCGGGAATGATGAGAAATCTTCGGGTAAACTCTGGACCACATCCATTTACCATCTAGAACTGCGTCAGCATTTTCCATTGGCTCTCTCATTTCCCTTCCCATTTCCATTTCACATTGGTCATCTACACATTTCTAGATGCATTTCTATCTTAGAAATGCATATGCATTTCTAAATGACCATGCTAATGACCACGCCCTCCGGTTTCACCCGCGTAGTTTCCAAAGTAAGCTATCAAATTTTGAGTTATAAGTTTTCACTTCTATCGGTAATTCCTATGACTGCCATTTTTTTCCATTGTACTTTGCCATAAAAACCAACACCTTTTCCAAACGGAAAATAACAAATTAAACCAAAACTAAAGACCAACACATTTTACGAATATCGCCATATCCAAAATTGACTAACGCAAAAAGACCAATACCTTTTCTGAGTAGCCCCATTACAAATTGCTAGATGCAAAAACTAGAGCTAAAATGCGATGATTAATACCGTCAAAAAATATAATCGCCATCTGATTATCGTAAAAAAGAGACAACGCTTGTATTGATTAGCATTGAATTAGCTCACATCTTTGGTATTTCGCTGAATATTTAAATAGATAACAAAAAAAGATGACAAATTATGATTATGTTAGTACTCTATAGTTGCAAATGTTGAATAAATTTGTTAACGAAGTAAGCCTGAACCTTTTTCGTCCACTTCAAACATCTTTTGAAGTGGTTGAGTTTATTAAAATACCAAAAAAATCACACTTATTTTGTTTGCTAGTCAGACCCAAACATACCTTTTACCAAAAATACATGTTTTACTGATTTTAAGCCAATTGAGAAGCTTTTATACTTCTGACTTTTGGCAAAGATTTCTTGCTCTAAGTCAAAACGTGATATATTTATTTTTCTTCAAAATAGCTTATTTAGGGTTCGATAATTTTTATACCTTTTTTAACCGACATCAAAACATAAAAAGGTCTCAATTCCGTTGTGTGTTATTTGTATGTATTCTGTGTAACGGGATAGCTCCGTCAATAATTGTAAATGAATTTTGATGAATCTTTTTTTTAAGTAGTAAACCTCAGAGGTGGTCCGGTGGTCCCATATTATAGATGAAAGTAAGTACCTCTACATTTTAACCAAACCTGGTTAACAAATACAAAAAAAATCTAAAATGTATTATTGTTATTAGGCCTCTTTACAGCCGCTTAATGATAAATATTGTCTCTGTTGTTTATGTATTGTAACTGTTTTATTATTATTTTTTATAATTGACGTTACCAAGTTTTCTTTGTAAAATAATGGTTCGAAGAAATAAATTGAATTGAATTGAAGTCAGTCTGTTTAACAAGTTTTATGAAATTTTGTGACTGAGTTTAATTTTAAATTGGAACCGATCATTATTTTTTCGGAAACAATTAAATTATTTGTTTCGAGTAGTTTGTCTTTCTGATCTCAATCGTTGCTTTACATTGACTGGCCTCGTGGCTCGTGGCTTAGTTGGTAGTAGCTCTGCCTGCGAAGCCGAGGGTCGTGGGTTCGATTCTCACCCAGTGCAAATATTTGTGTGATGAATTCAAATGTTTGCACTGTGTCTGGGTGTTTCTATATATAATAAGTATGTATTTAAAACTATATAAGTATTACATCAGCTATCTGCCCGCCATCATACAAGCTTTGCTTAGTTTGGGCCGTTTGGGGTCAGATGGTGTTGTGTGTGAATTGTCCACCAATATTTAATAATCTTACTTATGAGTAAGTTTTTAGACACTATGCATAAGCAAAGGCCGCCTTTTTTATTCCCACAGCTGGGACTTGAGACTCGAACACGAACATCTACGCTAGAAATAATTATTTTTTAAATTATTTCTAGCGTAGATGTTCGTGTTTGTGATCACTATGGACTAGAATTATATCTTTTGAGCATTTGAGCCTTGACTGTCTTTTTGTGAGAGAGTCTCAAGTCCCAGCTGTGGGAATAAAAAGTGGGCGGCCTTTGCTCCTAAAAAAAAAGAAAAAACTCGAAAACTACTAAAACTAAAAAACTGACTAAAATTCAAAATTTTTGTGAAATCCACTTAACATGCTGTTACAATAAGAGAAATTTATATTTATTTTATTTATTTCGCACGGTAAGACGAATTTATCATTGAGTTAAGCAAATTTTAGGCATAAATATACCTATTGATATCAAAAACCACACTTATTTCGATAAAACTCCTATTGTACCTATATTTCAGAAAAATAATCATCAAAAAATCCACTATTGCCTAAGCTAACGGATTTGAGAACCTAATTTTTGTAAAGTCGGTTAAAATTACTCACGAGGTGCAGTTGTGGTTCGAACTTCACCATTGTAAATCCTGACGTCTTAACCACTAAGACACCACGGATTTTTTTAGATAATATAATATAATTATGAGAGCTATGTGACATGTTTTCAACTTGCCTCATTTAACCAGATTATGAGTTTATTATAAATTTTGAAAGTTGTGGCTTAGAGTCGAGAAAAAAGTGCTGCATGTTCTGGCTTTTCGCTTTCTTTTGCAACACAGTTTTCGCACTAACTTATTGCGTCATTTCGTGCCAATGGCAGAGCAATTTTTTTAATTTTTAACTTTCCAAAGCTCAGACAGTGCCTAACTTTTGACCTCACCGTCCATTACTGTCGTGAGAGTTGGAGACAGTGATGGGACGAGCAGCCGTGTGCCTGATGGTATGTAACACGGCTGCCGAAAGCTGTACAATGCTACGCATCTATTTGAAAAAGTTGAAATAACACGTGTTAGGGAGTCATTTCGAATGTTTAACTAGATTTAATTTTTAGATATTTTAGTTACTACTTATATTATAATCCTACTAAAATTATAAATATTTAATTATAATCCTACTAATATTATAAATATTAGTAGGATTGGAAGTTTGTTACTCAATCACGTCGTAACGTATGAACGGGTCGGGCTGAAATTTGGAATACAGGTAGATTACAGTCTGGAAAATGATACTTTTTATCCCGGTAAAATAACGAGAACGGGAACTAAGCGGGTAACACCGCGGGGCGGTGCTAGTGATTTACAAAAATAAGATTATGTACGTATCTCTTTGCTCTATATTTTATGTGGAAACACTATCTTTCAAACCACATAACATATTGTTTACACTTTGATAGATAGATAGATACACAGGGTATAATGTAGCATATCTATCCATTATATCCCATTGTAATACTAAATAAATAAGTAAATATAAATATACTCCCCATGCAGTTTCTGTAATTATTAAATATGGGCAATAAAAAATTGCTTATTTGATTTTGAAAATTAATTATGTTCATGTGTCTGAGCTCTTGGAATTGTGGTAAAGAAAATATCTCACTTTTAGTTATAAGGTCGTAATTTTCTGCCATATTTTAAGATGTTATTTATTTATTTATCTACTTAATCTGTTAATAGGTTGTCGGCTGGAGGTATAAAGGAGCTGGTGCAATGTGCGCTATGTTTGGAAGTACTTCACAATCCAAAGATGCTGCCGTGCCAACATACGTTCTGTATGGCCTGCTTAGCAGTTTACATCGCAGGTGTGTAGTTTTTTATAGTACACTAGCGGCTGCCCTCGGATATTGTCATTTAAAGACTATTAATCGAAATAAAAACTATCCTATCTCTCAAGTTGGACCAGACTGCTCACGGTGTGCCAATTTAATTTAAAATCGGTTAAGTAGTTTAGGAATCCATCGCGGACAAACATCGTGACAGGAGATTTATATATATTATTATTCAGTCATTTAATCCTTGTTCTTAAATTTAGGTTTTTACAATATCAGTAAATGCATCAAAAAACAACATAAAAACATTATAAAAACCTAAACCTAGATAGCCGCCAGCAGCGGGGCAGGGCCCAAGCTACCGGTGGTTAGGGCTGCAGAGTGAGGAACCTCCTGACGATGCGCGCTGTGTCAAGGATGACTGCCTTCTGCATGTGGCCCTTAACCCAACCGTCTAGCGAAAGTCTCTTTAGATGTTGGTCGAGACTTTTCGCTACAAGGCCGTTTGCCGACACAACTATTGGGACTATGATCGTCGAATCAACATCCCACATGGCGGTAACCTCATGAGCCAAGTCAAGGTACTTGCTTAGCTTGTCCTTCTCGGCTTTCACGAGGTTCTCGTCATGTGGTACGGTGATATCGACGATCACAGCCCGGCGCTGAAACCGGTCTACCAGCACGATATCAGGCTTATTGGCGACAATAGTCCTGTCCATGATGATAGAGCGGTCCCAGTAGAGCAATATTATTATTATTATTAAGATGTAGAGTGATGGTACGAGCAGGACATGTAAGTGACGCTGATAGTAAGTAACGGGCCTGCCCGTAATAGTGGTGTCACGCAGCTATTAGAATATGAAGAGTCCAAATCAATACCTACCATTGCGCCGTCACCCAGAGATATAAGATGATTTATATATATCTATGCACACTGCACTCGTCACTCACACATACATATAAGGTAAGTTATCTTTATGCCCTGTTATTTCTCTGGAAACATTGCCCTACAAACCGGCACACAATGAAACTGAATAAATATTTGCACATTATTACTACTTGACAATAGAATACCTGGCAAATATTTGGTAATTGACCAGATACTCGTAGACTCTGCAAAGAGTTCTACCCCTACTCAAACTGACAAGTATCTGTTACCAGTTAAATAATCTGGTATAAATTACTCCAAGATCTACAACCTACAATCATTTAAGGAAATTTACATAGAAATATTATTATAAATTTAATACGTAAAGAGCTTGTGTAAGGGCTACTCAAGTCTGATAAGTCGTTTCTTAGAAGTTATCGATTCCCGACGCGTGGTATTATATAAGTATCACTTGTAAGGAATATTATCAAAAAGTGTTACAATCATGTCAAGTTCTAGGTGGTTATACTGTATTTAACCTATATACTCTACTAGCGGTCTGCATATAATAGCACTCAGTGATAACGTAATATACCTACAGGGTTATTGGTATATTGGTAATCACCCTGCATCCTTTCAAGGGGATGTTTAGTACCCACATATAACATGTGTAGATAGGTGCATCTATAAATTAAAGTGTTGGTATGTAGTTTTAAATCGATGACGTTTCACAAAATGCATTTAAAAGTACTATATGAGTGCTACTTACAAAAACAAATAATTTGTTTTAATTAAAAAATAAATCTTTATTTGTCTGTCTGTTTGTTCCGGCTAATGGCTGAAACGGTTACTTCACTGAACTGATTTTAACGTCAATCACGCTGTCAGACGCATATTTTAACAAATTAATTTTTTATTATGTCTTGGTTATGCTTAGCTTTGCTTTTCATTCTTTATTTATTTATTATTTATATATACACAAAAACACATCATGGCAAAAAAAAACATGGTCCCAAACGTATTAACTAAAATACAGTTATTACTTAGGCCACTATTCTTTTAGGAGTACCTATTTCAGACAAATCGATACAATATTTTCATTTTTTCAGACCAGCCAATCATGGAATGCCCGATCTGCCGAACACGAATACAAGTCCACGGCCCCAATTTCCTGGAAGAGTTGCCTTCGAACCTGTACATCGACTCCCTCCTCCAACTAGTCGGAGTGCCTAAGAAACCTGAGACTCCACCCACAACTCCCGGCACTGGAATGCAGAGTGTGGACCTATTTGCGGCTTCACCTGGGTCCAGATGTTCACAGTGCAAAACCATGTGCGAAAATTCGGAAGTCCATTCTTGTGAACATTGTAAACAAGTAAGTGCTATTATAAACCTATGTACTAACTATGTAACTTATAACTGAAGGAGCCATAGGAAGTGGGACAGCTGAAACAATTTTTCATGTCTTAAAAGTAAAAAAATTAAATAAACATATATTTATATTTACAGGGCATAGATACAAATCATCTTATATTTCTGGGTGATGAGCGCAGTGCAGGGTTAGATATTGATTTGGACTCTTCATATTCTAATAGCTACTTGACACTGTGCTGCTTTGGGCAGGCGTGTTGCTTACTATCAGGCACAAGTCTTGATTGTCTATGTTATAAAAAAAATTAAGGTACTTCTAAAGAATATGGCGTACCCTAAACCACAGTAAATACATAATGTGCCTAAACTCTGCACTATGTAATGCATGTGTTAAACAATATATACTTACCGCTTATCTAGAAAAACTTTCTCAAGCTAATTTTTGTCTTCTTTATAGTTCGTTTGAGGTCACAAATATCAAAAAAATCTCTATTGATTTGACTTTATCGTAACATTTTACACGGTAAGGATAGTAAAAGTTTTATATGGTAGTTATTTTTTGATACTAAAAAAGCATGTACATGTATTGCAATGTGTATGCAATTAATGATGGACCGCGAAATTTCCGAAAGAGGTAGAGTTTGCGTTTCAGCTTGGTTCTAATACAGAGAGAAGATGTTTTTGTAAAAAGATGCGAACAATTGGAAAGCATGAGAATTTGATCATCACTATTGGAAACATAATTCTATTTACATTTTGTTTTAAGTGACTGCAAGTTTCCAGATAAAAAATTAAGAGAGCCTGATAATAAACCACATTGTCGCGACGCGGGTGCTTTGAAAGGTGCAATCTTGCAGGCATTCATCTGGAAAGACCATATGTAAATTGCTGTTATCAGAGGAAGTTACGTAGAAGTGGTGGGTTGGACCCTCAACGTTTCATAAATTGCCTTAATTCACTGTCTCCAAAAAATCGGGCTGAATAATTGCCAACCGTACGATTTAAATCGTATTTCTACGACTTTTTGGCTATGGTATAAAGATTACTTTATGGCGTCAAACAAATGCCATTTAGCGATCTTGAATGATTTTTCCGCCTGGGGAAGTACTACACAATTGCTAGTTATTCTACCGCCAAGCAGTAATGTGCAAACATCACAGTGTGCCGATTTGAAGGATAATCTTTACAAAAAATACAGAGCACAGAGATAAATCATCTTCAATCTCCAGGTGACGAGCACAGTGCAGTGATTGGCTATGATTTAGTGTTTTAGACTCTGTGCGTGATTCTGTACTGTTATGGGCAGGCATGTTGCTTACTATCAGGCGAATGTCAGAATATCAGAATTTTTATATTTAAATTGTTTTGTTTATAAGTGTTGTAATATGTTCGCTGTTGGTGTCTCTAAATAAATAAATAAATGTCCTGATCGTCTCGTCACTCTTTACAGAAATAAATCTATAACTCTATCTTTTCGGTTGAAATGGAAAAGAGAACAGTAATATAACCATAAATGTTTTAGATAGGCGATCAAAGGGCTGATCCAGAATGTCCAAGTATTTGTATATGTTCCGGTGCATCCTCAATACGGGGAATTCTTAAAGAAAGATAATAAAGATATGGATGAATGATATAAATTTAATTTAGATTCAAACAAATTTATGATCGCAAGGTTTGATTAAAGTAATTTAAATCGATTTTTGAACGATATCGATATAAAACACTAGGTACTTACCGAGCTACTTATCAATAAAACTTCTGAACGCATGTTATCTCCGTTTATAAGTAACATCACGTTTTCTACAATTTTATTGCATCTACAATAATTCTGTTTTAGGTATTTTAACTTTAAACCTTAACTACTATCAACTTGTATTCAAATCACGTCATGTCGTTTATCTAATCGCAGTAATTTCGCTTGTTTGTTTTCAGAAATTCTGCAAAGTATGCTGGTCTCAGCATCTGGACGACATGAGAATTCAAATAGGCTCTATTTTGAAGCAACTAGACTCTGCGTCAAGCCGACTTGAACATAAGATAGAACATTATAAGGTAAATACGTAAACATACAAGATTTATCTCTACATAACTGGACGTCTACTATCTTTCTACGAAAAACGTAATTTCGAAATAGATTCGCGACTTTTCTACTCTTTGGACGTCTACTCTCTTTCTCCGAAAAACGTAATTTCGAAATAAACTTGCGATTTTCCTACTCTGGTTCTACTTCCTTTCGTCCGATAGAATATTGTTTGACGTTTAAATACTTTCATTAGAGTAGAATTAGAACATTTAAACGTCAAACAATGTTCGATCGGACGAAACGAAGCAAAACCGGAGTGGGAAAGTTGCGAGTTTATTTCGAAATTGCGTTTTTCGTAGAAAGAGAGTAGATGTTCAGTTCTACTTCGATCTGTCGCTTCGTTCTAAAAACGTAATTTCGAAATAGATTCGCGACTTTTCTACTCCATGACGTCTACTCTCTTTCTCCGAAAAACGTAATTCGAAATAAACTCGCGATTTTCCTACTCTGGCTCTACTTCCTTTCGTCCGATAGAATATTGTTTGACGTTTAAATACTTTCATTAGAGTAGAATTAGAACATTTAAACGTCAAACAATGTTCGATCGGATGACACGAAGTAGAACCGTAGTGGGAAAGTCGCGAGTTTATTTCGAAATTACGTTTTTCGTAGAAAGACAGTAGTAGATGTCCTGTTTTTAATTCACGATGCTAAAATGACGTCGGTGTCTGATGTGTGTCAGGGTGTATGTGAGTGTGTGTGGTGTGTTGTACATTACATCTGTTCTTGAGATAATACTCAGAGGCGCAGATGGGATTCGTATCTACGATCTCGCGATTATTAAATCGAACGTTCTCGTCACTAGGCCACTTTGGCTTTGTAGGCCACCACTGCGACTACCAGAGCTAATTCCTTAATCGTGAAAATAATTAATCTGTTCCAAATATCATCAAACTTTATGCGATATTCCAGTCCGGATATGTATGTTTACCTTTGCCAAATATTATACTGTCCAGCAGTAATGTGCAAGCAATACTGTGTTCGGGTTTGAAGTGTAATGTTTCCCAAAAAATTACAAGGCAATAAGATGCTTCAAATTATATCTCTGGGTGACGATCGCAGTGCAGTGCAAGGAAGTGATTTGGATTCTTCGTGTTCATAGCTGGCAAAGTTCAAAGTTATTTTTTGTAAGTGACTTCAAAATTTACACGTCATATGGTGCTGTTGTGTATAGTGTAGTGGTATGTTGCTTACTACCAAGCGCACGTCTTTCTCGTACTATCACTTTATCTTATAAAAAATCCTAAAAAATAGGTAGGTAATTATTCCTTTTTTTTCGTCATTAGTCTACTAGATACTAATTTAACCCACCTAATTACTTAACATTAATGTATCTCAGGACCGATGCGAACGCATATCAGAACAAATTACGGTAGCCGCAGAGGAGAGGATAAATGTAATAATCACAGCCAAAAAAGAGATGTTGAAAGAAGCGTCAGACTTGCAGAGATCCGGGGATATGAACGCTCTGGCGCTACAGAATTCGTTGCAGGAAGCGAAAACAGTGGCGAATAAGACCATGACAGTTACGAATGACCTTCCTGATGACCAAAGGGTATGTATAATTTGTTCATATTGTATGGAATCCAAGTCTCCAAAAGTTATACTCACAAGTCAGGTACATCTACAACGATTGGGTTCGTTTGTTTACAAGTTTAGATAGGTGTATAATATTGTTAGGTATATTCTTTTTTTCAACCATTATTGCATTGTGTCAGGTTTACACTTACCCGCTATCTCATCTGATGTTATACGACGATGCGGTCTACAACGGCACGAGTTTGCCTAGAAGAAACCAATTCTCTCTCGATTTGAAGACACAAAGGTTGTAATCATCGGGAAAAACTCAGCCACGCAACGCATTCCACAGCCTAGACGTTCTTATCACAAATGTAGAGTAATAAAGTTAATTCTTTCCTTAGTAAAAAAACTAAGTAATTCACACCGAAACTATTATTTTACCAAAAAAACTAAAACACGGACTTTTTATATCTTTTTTTTATCCCATTCAATATCGTAATAAAGTCAAGTAGGTACAATGTCATTATGTCACGGAAGCAGTTAGTTTGTGGGTAAAAATATAAGTCACGCGGTCGGTGTCGTTTTAATTTTATGTCCATAATATCTGAACTACCAAACAAACGAAACCTCGAAAATCGGCAGAACAGTATTCGATATATGTTCCAACATAAAAGGAAACAAAGTTAGACTATACGATAGTGAGTTACCACCGAATATACATAGATACATTTCAACTTTCGCCCTCTCTCGCAATTTGACGAATCGCATGGAAAACCGTGACGAATTTGAGGATAAAAAACTATTCTAAGACCTACCTCGAAGTATAAACTCAAGTCATGCCAATGCGTTTCGTTTAAATGGGATCTTTGAAAGAAAAAAAGTTAAATGCAGTTTTGACATCTGTATCGGTTTAATTAATTATTATAGAGTTCCCTCGAAATATCTTCAATGTACTTACAGAATTCGACCCGTTAAGGTTCTATTATAAGTATTTATAGATTTATCAATAACGTGTAAGGGCACTCCCTTTATCGCTACTCATAGGAAATTACGCATTTTTATCAAAACAAGTGTATCGTTCGATGCTGTTTTATTGCAGTTAACATAAATAAATAAACACATTGAGATTATCCAAGCCCTGATTAAAGTTTTAAATTTATACCTATTTTCTGGTAAATCGGAATGTCTTATCACTTCTTTCTTTTAATCCTCAAACATTCTAGACTGTAACTTTCGTCCAATCATACATATATACATATTTAAAATTGATTTTATTATCGATTGTTTGCATTTTAAAAATAGCCTATTCTTAATTTATAACTATCAATATATATTAATACTAATACCCAAAATAAACCCTGTTTTATTGGAACGAGGTTCCTGACGACAGTCTTGGAGGAGAAAGAGATTTAGCTGAGCGACCAAACTAAAAAAAATGTCTAATAGCGCAAAAAAAATATGTAAAGAAAGTAACACGTAAAAACTGCCCGTGACCACAGTGTTGCCAATAATCATTGGAATAGCGGTATCTCCTAGTGATTCCATAATTTTAGTAGTGGTAGGACTCTTGCCAGAGTCCGCCTCGGGAAGTACCACATCTTTGCCAGTTATTCTACCGCCAAGCAGTAATGTGCAAACACTACTGTGTTCCGGTTTGAAGGGCAATGTTTCCAGAGAAATTACAGGACTTAGCAATAGAACATCTTAGATCTCTGGGTGGACGAGCGCAGTGCAGTACTAGGTAATGATTTGGACTCTTCGTGTTCAAATAGCTGAGTGTCACTGTGCTGTTATGTGGCAGGCATGTTGCTTACCATCATAGACAGGCCCGTGAACAAAATTTACGTAGTAAATGAACCACCAGGAGATCTATGTAGGATGATAGAAGGGTAGGTATAAAGTAATAAGATTCAGCGCTATGCTGTCACTTGTAAGCTGTCCAACTGAGTACAGTGGAAGAGAGGGGGTTGCAACCCTCGATAATTTCTCCTTGTCGCATGATTTTTGTACGTCATTGCGAAATAATGGGTTAGGAGAGGTATTGCAACTGTATGGAACCAATGCCGTATATAATCAAATGCCCAAATTTAATCTGTAAATCGTCGGAAAGTCACGAATTTTTCGACAAACTAATAATTAAAATCTTAAAATATTTATTTTTTATAGTTTCAATACCTCTTCTAATCTATTATTCTGCAACGCCGTACAAAAATCATGCAACAAGGAGAAATGATCGAGGGTTGTGTTGTAACCCCCCTCTTCGGCTGTAGGTACTCAGTTGGACAGCTTACAAGTGACGGCATAGGGCTGAATCTTATTACTTTTTAACCTTCTATCATCCTACATACGAGTAGGTCTCCTGGTGGTTTATTTACTACGTAATTTTTGTTCACGGGCCTGTAGTCTATCAGGCACATGTCCTGCCCGTCTCGTCACTCTATACTATAAAAAAAAGGGATTTAGCTGAGCGACCAAACTGAAAAAAATGTCTAATAGCGCAAGAAAAATATGTAACGAAAGTGGCGCGTAAAAATTGCCCATGACCAGTGTTGCCAATGAGCATTGGAATAGCGGTATCTCCTAGTGTTTTCATTGGTCAGATAATGCCCACAAAAATTGAGTCACCAGATAATTAGCGTTGGAACACACATGACGTAAGAGGCACACCTGATTGTAATTTGGGTGTAACCATAGACTTGTATTGTTGGATATTCGTCACATGAGTAACAAGCTCTGCTAATCTGATACTGCACATTATACAATCTTGACTGTTACGATTTTTAATTGACTTCAGAAAAGGAGGAGGTATTCGGTTGTATGTTTTTTATGTGTATGTCAATTTTGATGGTTATTTTTTTGTTTGGTAGATCATAGTTTAGAGATGGTCCCATGTAAATATTGAATCTGTGTGATGTTTTTTGGGAAATTAACAAAAAACTAAAATATATTTTCACATACCTCGACAAGAATAAGCTGATTATCATGATAATGATAGAGGTCTGGCAGCCATATCATATACATTTTGTAGTGGTAGGACTCTTGGCAGAGTCCGCCTGGGGAAGTACCACACCTTTGCCAGTTATTCTACCGCCAAGCAGTAATGTGCAAACATTACTGTGTTCCGGTTTGAAGGGCAATGTTTCCAGAGAAATTACAGGGCTTAGAGATTTAACAACTTAGATCTCTGGGCGACGAGCGCAGTGCAGTGCTAGGTAATTATTTGGACTCTTCATGTTCCAATAGCTGCGTGTCACTGTGCCGTTATGTGGCAGGCATGTTGCTTACCATCAGGCACATGTCTTGCCCGTCTCGTCACTCTTTATATAAAAAAAAAATATTCCTGTACAGGAATGAGCTGATTATCACGATAATTTGACAATTTGACAATTTTGATAATTTGACTGGCCTTGTGGCTTAGTGGTTAGTAGCTCTGCCTGCGAAGCCGAGGGTCGTGGGTTCGATTCCCACCCAGTGCAAATATTTGTGTGATGAATTCAAATGTTTGCACTGTGTCTGGGTGTTTCTATGTATAATAAGTATGTATTTAAAACTATATAAGTATTATATCAGCTATCTGGCCGCCATCATACAAGCTTTGCTTAGTTTGGGGTCAGATGGTGTTGTGTGTGAATTGTCCACTAATATTTAATATTTTTAATTATAGGTCTGGCAGCCATATCGTCGTAGGTAATTGTCAAGTCAAAAACGAATCTTTTCTAAATTTCAGGTGACTACATTCATAAACCTCCACCAGAACGCGATCCAACTCCTATCCGACGTTTCCAAATGGGACTCGGACCGTTTCGTGTTCGATAAAGAAAATTTCCGAATCGAAATGGATTCAGCAACGCCGATCGATGCGGAATCGGACGAACCCGTGCCAGAAGGAGCCAAGCAGAATAATCCTCTTGAGAGCGAGGAGAGCCTAGTGCTCCATTACAGGTAGGTTGCTAAACAAACCTAGTACCCACTATGGAAACCATCGATATAAACCGTTGGATGTGCCATCCCAAACTTCAGGCACACGGAATTATGTCATCGTTGGGAAGAGTGAGCTCACTCTTTCCGTTCTAGTCGGTTGCAGGAAGCAGTGAACGTCGGACGGTTTTACTTACCTCTCAATATTCGTTGTCAACAACCAAAATAAGTAGAACCACAGCATACCTCGCCGCTAGCGATTCTAGGGGTGTCAAGTAGATTAGTTGTGTGTAAACCTCTTACGCTACACACACAGACGCAGTTTATTAGTGTGCTCAGGGCACATATAATGGTTTATATCGATGATGGAAACCAGTTTGCTGATAAAGAGGTATACAATATCTACATATAAATAAAATTGAAGAGTCTGTTTGTTATTTCAAATTAACAGCTTATCACTACATCTTATACCTTTAAACGAGCAATTCTTGTACCTATATATGTATATTTATATATATAGAATCTGAATCTCGGAAACGGCTCGAACGATTTTCATGAAATTTTGTATGCAGGGGGTTTCGGGGACGATAAATCGATCTAGCTAGGTTTTATTCAAGGAAAACGTCAATTTAGAGGCTTTTTGAGGCAATGAAAAACTCATACAATGTCATTAGAATACGATAACAAATTTCGGCAATTTGCACGTCGCGTCGTCTGTTTAGCGCAAATGGGAAACGGTCGCTTTAGAAATTACGAGGCCTCGGCACAGATCAGAAAATAGTTACTTCGTAACAGATGCATCACTTCCATACAAAAGTGCAAATACCTACACGATAATAACCTAAACTGTCGTATACTACTTACCTACTGTTACTTGTAAGCAAAAACACACCTTAACACACCCACGCAGAGTTGTAAATGCCGTGCGCACCGTGTGACTTGTCGTCTGCTTACGTCATTGACCAAACGTGCTAGGGTTGTACGAAATGGTGGTAGGTGGTAGTAGTGGTAGGACTCTTGGCAGAGTCCGCCTGGGGAAGGACCACACCTTTGCCAGTTATTCTACCGCGAAGCAGTAATGTGCAAACGTTACTGTGTTTTTTTTAAATAAAGAGTGACGAGACGAGCAGGACATGTGCCTGATGGTAAGAAACATGCCTGTCACATAACAGCACAGTGACACGCAGCTATTGGAACATGAAGAGTCCAAATCATTACCTGGCACTACACTGCGCTCGTCACCCAGAGATCTAAGATGTTATATCTCTAAGCCCTGTAATTTCACTGGAAACATTGCCCTTCAAACCGGAACACAGTAATGTTTGCACATTACTGCCTGGCGGTAGAAGAACTGACAAAGATGTGGTACTTCCTCAGGCGGACCCTGCTATTAGTCCTACCACTACAGTACTCCATTAGAGAAGCCCATTCATTTGATACCCATATAGAGGTAGGTTGTGAAGAAATATTTTGTCCGCGATTTTGTGGAGGGGGGCATTTTGAATCGATATTAACCAAACATAGCTAAGAACCACCGCACAAAAATAAACCTTTTTAAAAAAATCGACGTCAAACTTATAGCACCCTTTTTTAGTCGGGGGTTAAAAAATGGTTCACAATTAGCTGAGCTATCGCGAAACATACTTACATCCATTAAAAATTAAGCCCAGAACCGCCTCCTTCTTTGAATTCGGTTAAAAATTCTATAGCTTTTTTTTAAGTAGTTACGTTTTATAGTCAATTGATACTGAAGTTTATTTTGGTTATACAATGTAGGTAGTTGTAAGTTGTTTTCATACCGTCGAATAAATGAACAAATTAGTATCATTCATTATGTACAATTGTACATGAATATTAAAAAAAAGTATCTCATCAACATTTTTATTAAACTTAATGAGACATAATAAAGATGGGGTAAAAGGTATTTCAGACAAAATAATGTGTATGCATAATCTCTACTGTATCTTGTTATCACCTCTATTTTGTTTACCGTGTATTTCACTATAGTATTATATTTAATACTGGGATTTGAGTTTATATATGTGTCATTTAGTGTAGAGGGCGCCGGTGGGATACCATTCACTTCTACCCGCCATCTCAAAAGAGTTTTAGAGAGGTTGGCGCTATAAGTAGATGGAGCTAAGCCGTTGAAGGGCATTCCTTTGTGAAATTTTGTATGGGAAAGATCGAACAGTTGTCAATATAAATTCTTACATTTATTCAATTGGTTTACTTTTACTCAATTGATAATAATCTATTCAAAATAAATACTATACATATTACACACTACTGTTTCTATATTCTGTTCGATTGAAATTTGAAACCTACCAAAATTTAGCTCAAAAATAAATATTAACAATAAAAACACTTCCCTTGCTTCCTGTTTCGGCAATTTAAAATAAGATAAATTACTTCTACATTTTAGTTACTTGCTATTGCAGATTGCAGCCATTCACAATACAATAACGCCGCGACATTATTTATGAGCGCACTCAGCGTTCGTTCGCACGTCAACTCGGGCAAACGGCCGGCGGCCTTGTCATTTTAGAACACCCGGGAGGACCCGAACGAGTAGGTACTTAGCTCGCGCCGTTTAGCCAGTGACGAGGGTGTGGCCTCGGTTCGAATCCTGATGGCTGTTACCTCTCTCATTCTTCATTTTGTGTTTTTATTTTTGAGAAAAACTATTATAAAAAGGGCTCCCTCTTTATCAACGTCTTAATATCGTTGTATTTAATTTGTAGCTAAGTATTTTCTAACAAAAAACCGAAAAAAAATCCTATTGGCGAATTATCTGCACAAACTGACTGTTGTATTTAACTATAGATGGCGTTGCACTACTAAGCCTATGAGTATTTGGTTTGAGGCTAGACCAATAATAATAATCAATTATTCGCTTACGTGACAAAATTTTTATCTTTTTAACCGACTTTAAAATAGGGGAGGTTCTCAATTCCGTTGTATATTCTGGTACGTATCTTGCGCGATAGCTCCGCTATCTTCATTTTTTTGGTACAAAATACTTGAGAGGTGACCTCATATAAATTTTATGGAAATTGGTGTGGCGGTTTCCTAATAGTCCACGTAGTCATTCATAGCTTCTTATAAAATTTAGTCGTGTCTGAATTTTATTTTAAATTGAAGTCGCTTATGTTTTCTTCATAGAAAATCCTATTATTTGTAAACCTTTAAACGAGCAATTCCTGGATGTATGTTTATATGTATTTAGTATACAGAATCTGAATCTCGGAAACGGCTTCAACGATTTTGATGAAATTTAGTCTCTATGCAGGGGGTTTCGGAGGCGATAAATCGATTTAGCTAGGATTTAGGTAGGGTCAAAACGGCGTTTTAAGCGCATTTTGAAGCAATTAAGAATTGCTACAATATCATTAGAATACGAATGCGTATTTCGTACATGATTGTGTTTAGTGTCGTTATATCACAACCGAGAAATTGGGCGGTTTCAAATACAGAAGTGCGCGGTTCGAAACCAGATCAAACCATTTTTTTCAAATTCCTCATTTACTGTGAGTCCTTCTAATGTAATAGAATCTAAAAAAACACGAACAAATTTTATCCAAGTATTGACGTTTTTTTTAACTTTAATAGGTTTACACTTGACCGCCATCTCGCCTGATGTTAAACGACGATGCGGTCTACGATGGAGCGTGCTTACCTAGAAAAAAACCGATTCACTCTAGATTTGAAGACACAAAAGTTGTAGCCAACGGGAAAAGCCCACTCAGGCAACGTATTTCCATAGCCTAGACGTTCTTATCACAAAAGTAGAGTCAAATCTCTTTGTTCGTGTCTTTGGAAAATCAACCATGAAACGATGTCGCTTTATCGAGCTACGAGCATTCCGATGTAAAAAGGACAATGTGGGATAAGATCATGGAAATCAGTCGCACTCTCGCCGAAATGTATACGATAAAAAACCGATTGGCTAGCAACTTTTCGGCGATGTTCAAGACTTTGAAGTCTTTTTCGCACAAGAGTGTCGTTGCCTATGAGCTTTTTGGCGCGTCTCTCGATCGATTCCAAAGCCTTCAGGTGATACTTAGCCGATCCATGCCAAAGGTGCGAGCAGTACTCACTCCATACAGGAGCGAATCTGTGCTTGATAAATGTAAGTTACAATACAATACTTGTAACTTAATGTTCCTATACAAACTAACTGATACAGCAACAGTATAACAGTATAATAGATGGCGCTGTTAAGCAAGACTCGAAGATGCTTTATTGAAAAAATATCCCGTTAAATTTTTTTTATGTTATTCCGGCAAGATTAAAAAAAGAAAATTATTCACTAGCGACCCGCTCCGGCTTTGCACGAGTGCAATGCTGGTAAAAATGTCCCATTGCATTGCATATTAAATCGGTAATATCCTCGAAAGCATTAATTTAAATTACATGATGTGCCTAAGGCCTATATTGATCTATATGAAATGCACAATGAACCTATTTAAGTTAAGAACTCAATTGAATATTGTTTTAAATCGCTTCGTCAATAATACCTTATTTACAAAGCGATTTTAAGCAATATTAAGCCGTTAAAGATAGATATATACAACAACGGACTTTTTTGTAATCCTTTTTATGTACCTATGTATGCTTAGGGGACCTATTTAAAATACATCAAATCCTTTGCGTGGTTTGAAAGATCTAAATATATATGTGGTATGTAGGGAGAGAAGGACAGCGGGAAGCGTTTTATACTAGGTATGTAGTGATATTTCATCAGTACGTAATTCGTATCTTCCTAAACATAATTTTACGAAAAAAAAACCGAGCAAAGCTCGGTCAACCAGGTACTGCATTTAAAACTTGGAAAGCTGTGAAACATGCTTTACCTTTTACTGGCAGATTGATGAAGTTATGTGGAGCAACTTAGGATACCTACTTCTATTTTAGAAAAGAAAATAGAGTTTCGCGAAAATAAAATAAATGCAATAAATAGTTTTAATAAACCTAATTACCCTATACAAATGTAATTATAAATATTTACTAATAATAGGTAGGTATATAGAAACACTCGCATACAAACAATCCGTATTGGTCACACTAATGTTTGTCTTGGCTGGGAATCGCATCCACGTCCTACGGCTGAGTTAGCAGACTCAACTGACTGAGGCCATGAAATTGTATTTGAAGATTTTTAACAAACCATCTATAGATGCTCTAAAGATGGAGATTTTTAGACCCTCAGAAGAAAACATACCTGGCGTCCTTCTTGGAGTAACATCACAATCCCTTCTTCAACATAGTTACTTCTGAACACTTTAACACAGTATTTGAAGACCACAATAAGTACTAGACTAATTTTGTCAAATTCTTCAGTCGACTGAAGTAAATCTGCTCAGAAAATGTGCAAAATCGCGTGTAAGTAGAAAGGAAAAGCATTCGGAGTCTGCAGTTTTGTCGCTGCAAATTCTGAACGACCTACCTTTGTATTTTCTGCTGAAATCTCACTATAGCTTATTGCGACATGGTATTTGATAGATACAAAAGTCTGTTAAATTGCACGATGGAATGTGTCAGTAGGTAAGTATGTTCTCAGCATTCTTTAGTTAAATTTTATACAAGTTTGATTCATTGTTGGTAAATTAGGAGATTTACACGTCTGTTGAACTTTAATCTAGGATTTCCAGACAACGCACATTATTAACTTGACGACTTAGTGGAAACGATAAATTTTGTACATATTAGAGTTTCATATATATAGGCTCAGGTAAGTAGATATAGTAGTAAGTTTAGACTTGTAAATCCATTCTGTGCTATCTCTAAGTTACGTCGGTAGTAGAGGCAGTTTTACAAGTTGCAGAAATTAGTTATGCTTATTCACAATACACTCTTTTTCTACAAAAAATTCAACCGACTTCAAAACAACAAATAGGCACTCAAAAGTGAAAAATAAGTTTGTATTATAATTATAATATAAACGCTACTCACTCATCTATTTGAAGCCAGTGTCAGTCAAGTCAAAAAGCTAGTATAGATAGATAGAGATACTATGTACCTACGTAGTAAGTAGACATAGGGAAGTAGTATCTATCTACTACCTGTTACTGTTGTTACTTGTTACACTTATGTAGGTAATAATTAGTTTACGGCAGGTCTACCGACTAAGAGACGATTCACACGGCGCGGCTGCCAACCGCGCCCGCGCGCGGGCGCGGCAGATTTCCATATAAAATTGAATTCAATTCACACGACGCGGTTTACGGCCGCGGCGGCTGCGGCAGCCTCACGGCGCCCGCGTGGCTGCGCGCGATTCTTGCGCAGTGGCTTTCCGGAGCAGAAACCGCGAAAACCTGCGGTCTCGTGAGTATTGAAACAAAACCGTCGCGCGGCGCGGCGCCGCGCCCACGCGCGGGCGCGGTTATCAGCCGCGCCGTGTGAACCGGGCCTAACTCTCCTGCTTTCTGCTATGCTTTGATTTGTGATGTCATCGGCCAATTCGGTAACGCCCACAGAAATCTAAATAATAAGGTACTAGAAGTCGCATGACCGCGTGACATTGTCGCCGCACAGGTGACTTGTAGGCCACCAGTGCTCGAATTGTAGTTTAGTCTTGTTCGAACCGGCAGGCGTGAATCATCTTTAAAAACTTGTGTTATGCAGCATAAACAACTGTGGGACTTCTTCCACAACTTGCAATTATACCAATAATGAGATTACATTTCACTGATAGGTATTTTATTTTATTTTAATTGTATTTTTTAATAAAATAAACGGAGCCCAATGATTCACTATGATAGTTATAAATTTTTGGTGTGATCGTCATTTTGCATACCATTGCTGCATACATTAATTAAAATCAAAAGTGGTACAAGCATAAACAGCAATGTAATGTAAAATTAAAGATATCGTCATAACCTCTAATCTTCCATGGTACAACCGCAGGTAGCGATTGTGAGTTAGTGCTGTGACGGTCCAATTTTACTTTCCCAAAAATAAACGATGAAAATTTTATTTTAAATTTTACATAGTTTTATCGATAAAGTAACATAATAAATCGATAAAAAAAATTGTACGCAATTAACATTACACCCGTACGTACAATCTTTTAATTCGCGGTAAACATTACTTCATAATTCATTAATTATTAACAAAAGTATATACATACTGGCTATAACGCGCGATTGTTCGTCCGTGCAAAATAAATATTAAGATAACTGAGGCAGTATTTATCTATTGTAAGCTTTTATTTTTAAGACTTTATTAGTTTTCATACAAAATCAGCGAGCAACACGGAAGGGAGTAGGCATACACAGCGTTTCCCCTCTGTCAAAGTACAAGTCCGCGTGGACCATGGAGTTTGATAATATACTGTGGCGTGGAATACACTGAGGGCGGGGCTAGATTTGTGAATGGTGCTTTATTTTTTATGTGTTAGTGATTTGGCTGTGTGAGTATGGTCGGCAATGGATCGGTACAGGTATGTTTTGTATGTAATAGTGCGGCTTTACGCTAGTGTGCAACTTTCCCCTCCCGCAAGAAATGACAGAAAGATTTGAACAATATTTTTTAGCAAAGGCTACTTCCCTTCCGTGCTTGCGCGGAAGATCGAGTTGCTCGATGTACAAAATATACAACAACCTTTGTTCTTCAACTATACCTAAGCCCATGTGGTGTCAGAATTACATAGTTCAGTTTTCGAAACAATAGTATTCCCCATGTGACTCACTTATTTTATAGGTAGGCATATTGACTTTGTTGTAGTGTAATACACCTAATTAATGAAATCAATAATAACCTTTATCGAATGTTAAAATTGGACCGTACTTTGAAATATCGATATGTTTTAGTTTTTGTCAAGCACTAGCGTATATGTGAAAAATTGTTAATTTTTCAATGTATTAGTAGGTTCACTGATAAGCGTTTATGGATGTGTGTGGTGCAATCACAGACCCAGGTTGATAATGTGCAGCTATTGGTGTGTGAGTGGAGCTCTATTTGAATACTACGCGCATGTAGTAGTGATCGCGGGGGTAGGGGAAATGTGGCGACAAGCGTTTTGCAAGTAATTTGAGAGTTATGCCATTTCTATTACCTTATTATTTAGATTTCTGTGGTAACGCCGATGTAAGCAGACAAAAACATCTGCTTTCCATATTATGCAGCGGAACTGAAAACAGATGTAGTTGTCTGCTTTCATCGGCGTTATCAAATTGGCCGATGACATCAAAAATCAAAACATAGCAGAAAGCAGTAGTCCCTACTACTGTTTTCGGCTATGCTATGGAAGACCTCCCGTAAACTAATTAAATACCTACATAAGTATGTGTAACAAGTAACAATCACGTTAGTTTTCAAACTAAGTCTGTGATAATATTATTAAAGGTCCCGCAACTTCGTTCCTCACTACATATGGCGGAAGACGTCTCGCCCCTGCGGCATCGGCCTCAGTCCCTGGGACAACCATCTCTACATCTGCGGCATGGACAGCCACAGCGTCATAGTGGTGGAGAGGACGCAAGCCAAGATTGTTACGCGGTTCTCCTGCGAAGAGATGCTTTGCCCCGTGCATATTGCGTTTATGAAAGCATTAGGAGAAGTTTACGTGACGGGTGAGTAATAATAATACATTCAGCGTTATGTAATAGTGAGAAAGAAAAGCAATGTTTTAAATTGTCGCAAAAAGGCGTTGAATCGAATCAAGCTTTAGTACAAGGCACGCCTAAAAGAAATTATAGTCATAGGGGCTGCTACATAGAAGTGAAAACATATATGACTTAGTATTTTCGTATTCATTAGCACTAACGTTGCTTAATACGTCACCAGTTTAGTTGCAGCTTTTTACATTGCTATTAGGTATGTTGGTGGCGTGAACTTACAAGGTTATGTTAGAAAGAATGAGTTGAAGGGATTGCTTATTTCTGGTTTCACAGTAGTTTTAACATACCGCAGCCCCACACTACAATAATGTGTAGGTACTACCTATAATAAAACCCTGAAATTAAAATATTAGTATGCAAAGATAGAATGATAGAAGCCAATGAAAAATAGAAGCAAAGATAATTAATTTAAACAAATGATCTGAGAGCATTGCTGCCTACAAACTGCTGTGCAGTTTGGCAGAGTTGTATTTTGAAAAATGTGTTTGATATTTTTGTGGATTAAATGAAAAAAATAAACATATTTCGCCCACCCAAAAAGCGTGTACGCGCTCGTTTCGCTCCGCGGCCCCACCGCGCCATTTACAAGTTGCTGGCGTGAACCCATAATGTTTTCCCTAACAAGAAGGTATAATTTTAAAAAAATTTGTATTTTACCAGATAAATGGCGTCACTGTGTCCACGTGTTCACCAAGGACGGCACGTATCTGCGATCCATCGGTCAGAAGGGCAGCCGAGTTGGCATGTTCCGGTCCCCAGAGGGCATCGCCACAGACAACGCGAACCAGCATATCTACGTCGTGGATACAGGGAACGATCGAGTACAGGTAAAGTGAAGGTTTATAATGAAATTACGCTCTCTATAACCAGTTGAAAGACCTTGGCTTGTCCAGAAGTGCAGTAAGTTCTATACTAGAACGAGTATCTAAAGCTGCACAAGTAGGATCATATCGGATTTGGTCGGGCAGGGAGAGAAATACGAGTAGTGAAGGTGAGTGTTGATCTGTTGATGTACGTCAAAAAGCCTTAAACCTTAAACCTACGCCCGAGTCACAAGTCTTGGGGTCTACTCGGGATTTCTCTCTCTGCCACATGATAGCCCCGGCACCCGCACGGTGAATCCATGGAATGCTAGGAAGTTCGTCTCTTATCCGAAAAAACAAAACCGACTTCAGTTTGATAATATGAGGAAGGCTTGCATCAACATTGCTCTCAATCTTTCCTCACCTAAAAATAGGATTCTGCTCTGATTAGTTGCTTTTTTATTTGTTTGTTTATTGATTTTACATAATCACTTTTAATTTTGCTTATTTGGTTTTCATTTCATAAATAAAAAAAAGCTTCAACGTTTAAATTAAATTCAGAAACTCGACCCAATTTCATAAGCTATTATCCATATAAATGAAAACGAATTTTAGTTATCGTTGATGTTTCAAAAACAGCTTAACCGATTTCGATAGAATCTATATGGGACCTCAGAACTATGAATTACAATAAAAAACAAACATCAAAATTGATTTCCAATTGGCGGAGCTATAGCATAACATAAGTACCTACTACAAAGAAAATATAAAACCTCATTCCTTTTCAAATAGTAAAAAAAAACATTCCGTTTTCAAATTGACACTATTATAATAACATTGAATTAAGCGTATTATTGAAACTTTTCTCCACTTGTGGTGCGATTAAGAACTATTTTTGGTAATATCATTTATTTTAACTCTCCTCAGATCCTTCAACCGGACGGCAAATTCGTGGACCAAATCGGTGTGACAACGCGTCTCCAACCCAACCCAACCACCCCCAGCGTTTGGGACGCTTCGGAGATCACGTGCACAGAACTGAACGCCCCAACAAGCGTGGCCTTAACCTCCGACCGAGTAATCATTTTAGACAGCGGCAACCGACGAGTCAAAGTCTACAGCAAACAAGACAAAGGCAAAATTCTTGAATTTGGATCATTGGGGCAAAGAAAAGGACAATTCAGACAACCAGAAGTGTTAGCAGTTGACCCGATGGGTAACATCTTGGTTGGAGACTCGGGTAATTGCCGTGTTCAAATCTTCAAACCTAACGGACATTTGGTTCGGGTGTTCGGAGGGTTGGGGAGTAATCCCGGGAAGTTTGGCTGGATATCTGGCATACATGTGACGAAGCAATTGGACATCATTATAAGCGATACGAAGAATCACATTGTTAATTTCTTTTAGTTAGTTCATGAGCATTTATGTAGACATGTAGGTAGACTATGCAATATTCACTGTTGCTCTATCAAGATTTTCTGATACGGAGGGAATTGGGACTGTACCTACGATATTTCGAAAAGAAACGGGTTTTTATAAGGTTGTGAACTTACAAGTATAAAGGTTATTTCACGTTATGGAAAACTAATCAGATGTATACATTACTAAATACAAAAAATTAAGGACTTAAGGCCGGTTTGCATTTTGATTAGGTAGTGCGAGTGAGTAATCGCGACTGATTACTATGCACTCGCAATAATCAACCGGTGTCCACACGTGCTTGCTACTAATCACTCAACACATGCACTACTCACTCGCACTAATCAAAATGAAAACAGGCCTTTAGGTATCTTAAAGGATAAATAAAATAGCTAGGTTATTCTGTAGAGCGGAGATGGTGGTAAGCGAAAAATTGAGCTTTCCAGAGTCAGGTGGAGCTTCCGACAGCAAATCTTTCACGTAGATGTAACATGTTAAATTAATTAAAACAACAATATAAATGTAACAACATTTTTATTTCGAGCCTGGAAATACTTCCAAAAATTCATTTAATATACTTAAAATTATACATTACATATAGCACTGATGTCGAGTGAATAAAATAATTAAAAAAACAATCACGTGTTTCATTCATACAATCAAAATATAGAAAATAAATTTACAGTATCACAATTGTATTAGATCTTCGTATTAAAAATAAATGTATGATACGAATTACAGGACAGATTATAATTTAATATTAGTCTAATAATTCTACTTATAATCATAATATTATGCATTCATGATAAGTATTGAGTATCTATGATAGACATTTTAGAAATATACTTCATGTTAAATTAAAATCATAATGATATCGAATGTTCCAACTCTCCCTTACAAACTCATAATATAAATTTTAATGGATAAGTGCCTCTCTAACATTGCATTTCGATACGTTAAAATTTAAAATGATATGGAAACAATTATCTTCCGCCAAACAAACGTGTGTTTATGAATTGACGCTACCAATCAGCATATAAAGCTAATGGAGGACCCACTAATGAGAGAACGCTACGAGTATTACGTCAAACTAACATGCTGTGATTGGTAGATAGTTATATTTCGGCTTTGCGTAGTGGTAAATACGGTTGTAAATACAGCTTTCGGAGTAGTGGGTATATATTTGGATTTAATATAAGTCGGGCTTTGGTTGGTTTGGCACTGACTGCCATAAATCAATGATAGATAAATCAAACATTTGAAAGGTATTTTTAAGTAAATCTCTGTATAGTTGTGATATCAACAATAAGGCTCAAACCCCAACGACGATCATTGGTAAAATTAATTTTGTAAATATTTATACTTACTATGTATTACGTTACAGATGAATTGACTACATAATATGTTATATTTGATTGATTCTGATGAATCAACTCGTCTTCATGATATTTAAAATCTAAATAAATACCATGATCTTAACATTTAGACCGATTCATAAAGCAGTAGATTCAAAATTATAAATACTTACATCTAAATCAATCGAAGAATTGAATTCCATTGTCAGGAGAGAGTACACTCGTGTGCAAAAACCTACATTTTCCATTAAGTAGGTACTGCTTGGCAAAAATAATAAAAAAATAAATTTTGTAAGTGAGACAAATAATGAGGCATTTTTAAAATGACAGATGGTTGAAAACTTATGTCAAATTATTAACATTGACATATACATATTTCTTTAATAAAAGGAAAGTTAAGTAAAGTTAAATCGTTATTTCATTGTTATCTTTATACTGGTGAATAAATATTTGTATTTCAACGTTTGCTTTAAGTGTTTCTTTTATTGTGGTTTAACCAATTTCGCCATATATTTGTATTTATTCCACTTACACAATATAGTTCCTTTGAAAGTTTAAGTTTGACATTGACAGATTAAACTGTCAGTTCCACACTTCTTAGCCAAGCAGTAAATTTGATTTCATCTAAGCGCTACTAATTTCACTTAAGTATCATGACAAAAATGCCAATTAAATATTTACCTAATTACTGGACGTCACGTCTACAATTCCAAATGAATTAATATTTAATTGTAAATAGATCTATATGAGTACATTTACTTGGGTTGCACCACGGCATTTTCTTTTCGATTCAATATATTTATTCGATTGGGACATTACTAAGAAAGATGTTACTTAATCAAGATTAGACGAATGATGCTTCCTTCCATTATGCGAATGAATGAATATAGGAAGCAAGCGTGTCAACTATCCCTAACCTATGTGGAACAACGGTAGATCAATGAAGGTATTTATCTGAGGTTTTATGCACCTATACAAATAAATTTAAAACTGATCTGTTAGTTGATTTTTTAACACCTTTTTATAACCTTTTTTTTTAACCTCATTATAGATTTGTCTGTCGATCGCATAGGTAAAAACAACCAAATTTGTGTGTTGTTTATACCTATGCTTAACAAACAACCCTTTGGGAGTCAGGGCCTTCTCTCACAAGGCGAAAGTCAAAGCCATGAATGGTCCTTTACATGCGGCTATAAATAATTCAGTTTATTAAAAGGTTAGGGACTCTATTCATACGGAATATGGAGCCGTTTATAAATTTAATTTACGAAACAGTCATTTCTGGGTTCTTCGATAATGAACCATTATTATCTTAAGGGAATATATTATTAGGATAATATATTATCTAGAAATGACAGTGTGTGGTAATTGGAGCGAGTTCCCGATATCAATATCCTGTGATTTATGATGTTAGTGTGATAGACAATCGATAACTTAGAGCAATATTCGCAATAAACAAACGAGTCGTGTTAGGGCGAACTCTTTATGTAGGACTCGTATGGTATATTATTCTTCGTTACATACATTTGTTATACTATAAATAAACTATGATATAATAATGTATAACTAAGAATTATACACTTAAAAATTAGGTATATCTTGAGTTACTACTCTTTCTACACATATACATTCTCAATCATTAATGATTTTGTGGATGAAGTCATTAAAAACTCAGGTAGTATATTTATGAAAATAATAATTCAAGTAATACTACAGTACTCAATTAATTTAAGATTATTAAAAGATTAGAGGTCTGTAGTGGTTTCCTAGTGTTTTTTTTCTGTGCTGTGTACACAAATACCTACTAGGAAATAACATTTTGTGTTGTCAATAGGCGGTTGAAAGGCAGGTCTTAACGCGTGCAGAGTTTGGGTCATCGTTCTAGTCTCCTGGCGAAAATAATTCGATAATAACGCCACATGAAAACGGAAAAGAATAAGAACTCTGAAGTGCTGCGAGATGAAACCCTTCTCCCCACTCTTAAACTCGTCATTTACTCCCCAATAGTCCTATTGCGACACACTAACATAATTCCGACAAAAATTACGACGTACATACATTTATACAGATATACATCAATTGCTTGTTTATTAACGGCAATAGTGCAGTCTCGCTTGATCATTACGGATGTGTAATATGTGTAAGCGAGATAACACGATTACAAAACGTCATGTGACCTTCATCATAGCTTAAAATTGACTGTAAAAGCGCAAAACACAAGGTAGGGTATATGACTGTTTCTAAAATACCTAAATCTGTAATCTATTATTGGATAGTAGTGTTGGGTAGGCCATAACTTGAAAAAGATTTTGTAACTAAGTTGTTTTGTAGCTAAGCCAGTACAATGTCCCACTTCAAATGAGATAAGGCGTTCGCTAGAGCCACGTTCTTTCTAGCTCTTCCCTATAGTTTATTGAGGTAGAGTAACGCGACTCCGCGACATGTAATATTAAGTGTAACACTTTTTAATGGTGAGCCCCTCTTACATTTTGACGTCTTGTACAGTAAAAATGTAATATTTATTAGGTGTATATGTACTACTCAACACTATAAGCGCTTAGATTCTTTACCTAATTAAAATAACTCGCTCGCTTTTTCGGAAGTCATATCAAAATTATTGCCCATTGCAAATTGCAACAGCACAATCGTGATTTTGACTACCAAGATTATTATTTATTACTTATTATATTACCAAGATTACAAAATTAAGAACGTACAAAAGAAAGAGCAGGCTACGAATAAAAGCGAACAACATTCACAGTTGAATGTATTTTTAGTTTGAAAGGAAAAAGGGACGCTGCGGAATTTGTATGTCCCCTTTTCCTTTACATTGTAATTTAATTAATTGTGTGTGTGTTTGCGCTAAATATAAAGAAATCTCTGGCGTGAGTTACATTCAATACTAATCATATGGCTTAGGGAACGACCGCGCTCCGACGCGGAAACTGATTGAACCAATCGAAAAAACCTTTTATGGTCATACAATAAAAGCGATTTCTTTGAAAAAGGTACAAAATCTGTTTCTGCGAATGAATATGGAAAAAGGTACAAAGTATTGAGCTTTTTCAGATGAATATGAACTGTGTGTCTTAAATTCGAGAGATAATGGTGGTAAAGATCAAGTCAATTATTGACAATAAAGTACATTTAAAGAGTGATGTTCTCTTTTTGTAGATTTTGGGGATTGATAAATAATCTATTGCAAACCAATGCCCAAATATATAATATCATACACAGCTATGGACGATATGGTTACACCGTCATTCGCAATTTCAAAAAAGCCATATACAGATAGTGCAATCCACGAAGACGCGCCCCACTATTCTTCCTAACCGTTTATAGTATATGTGCGCAAGCTTCCGTCAATGTTTGAGTGTTATCGGTACACGTAATTATCTATGAATGCACACGCACACTACAATGACTGGTGAATGGTTCGCGACTGACGCTCGGAGTGGGGCGCGTCTTCGTGGATTGCACTATCTATACTCGTAACAAGACGATGACGCAGTAACGAACTAAACGTCTTGTTAGTGTTACTATTGAATTAATTCAACAGCAGTCATAAACAGCCTATTTCATGTTCCCACAGCTGGGATACGAACCTTTCTCTCACAAGGAGAGATAAGGCCAAAATAAACCACGCAGGCCAAGTGCGGGTTGGTAGATGACACACGTGCTCATATGTGACACATTTTTAAAGTGTCGAGTTTTCAAAGTTTCTATCGTAAATGCCCAATTCGATATTCTCTTGAGGTAGCGATTAACTGGAGCAGCTCTCTAGCACACTCTCCAAAGTGTAGGCGACTAAAAATATGACACAAATATATCGGTCTTTCAACAAACTATATCATTAATTAATGATATTTTCGATTGGTTCAAACTCATTACGCGTCGCAAGTGTGACCCCTCCCTTATCAGTCAGTCTCGATTAGGTGGTAAGAATTAAATATCTCTACGAATATATTTACAAACGAAACTGATCTTAAACATCTAATTAAAATTAATTATAAGGATTAAAACTTAAAGCCATAGTTAGTTTACGATACAGAAACAATCCGTGTAAATAGTTTTATCAGATATAATTATACTTAAATGTTTGTTTACCGGAGAGAAATGACAAGAATTGGCGGACTAGTAAGCTAATCATAACAATTCAGAGCTCTTTAGGAGTCACTCCTTCGATTGGTTTCGTATAATCACCCTGACAAAAACTCCACCATCGTTGATTATACAACTAGATAGTGGCAAGAGAAGCACATAGAAGTTCGACGCCATTTTTATGTCATTTATGCCCGAAAACAAAAACATAGTCTATATATGATACTTATTGCCCTTGTTTTAGTTTCATGAAGAAAATACAAAGATACAATGCTATAACTACTCCTAACATTCCATATTTAATTGTGTAAATAAAAATTATAAGGTAAGTAAGTAGGTATTATTATTAAATTGTATTTTAGTTTTGTTAATAAAGGCACTGGCCCTAATAAAAAAAATGTAGGTATATTCGCCAAATCACATCATTTCCGATACGATTTCTAAGAGCAAAATCAATTGTCTAGAAAACGATTGAGAGATACAAGAGATGTTGCAATTAACCACCTTATTGATTGTTACACTTGAGTAGTTCTACTGAAAAGGCGAATCTAATGCATGAATGCACTTCAAATACTTATTGGTCAATACTTATTGCTTGACCTGAAGGCACGATTTTCATTTGTTTTGTTAGAAGTGTCCTAGGACACCCTAAAGAGACTCAAGACCACAAAGCAAATGTAATCGTAAAATCTAGAAAATATGATTGGTTTTTGGTGAAATGACTTTATTTGGCCATCGAACTGTGATTCGTTTTATTATAAAACTATAGTTTTATGATCGCTACGATGCGTCGTAAAGAATAATTATTGTGACTACCAGCACCAAACGGAAAAAAAACTAAGCTATAAAATCGATACTTTGTCCTCTTTGATATTGAACTCTGCATCCAGGTGATAAACAACAGTTTTGCATGTCTGCTAGTAAAAATACATTCACGCGACTAGTCCATTACGCAAGTGAATAATGTGCTTATGGATAGCAATATATCGAAGTGTATCTATTAGTATACTTTACAATGAGTACTAACAAAGTTATGTCCAATAACTTAGAACGAATAATAGTGGTATATATTCCTGTAGGTATACCTACATAACAGTGCATTCAATGAGTAGGGGCTTGCTACTCACAATTTTTAGCATTTTACTTTAAAACCAGCTCTGATATAAAAAAAAAACACTCCAATGGATTGCAGGCGATCTTCGATGTTAAATGAAAATGTAGAGAGTATTGGCAAAGCGTTAACCATTTAAGTTAGGCGGTAGAGGCGCAAGTACCTACCTATGCTATTAATCGTGGCCTTTCATTAGAACAAAATTGATTCTTCATTTGAAATGTCTTAGAAACGGCATTAACGATTTGATACGGCTTCTTATTCTTAAGATTTTGCTTGTCAAGTTTTTATCTTCATCTTTAGTGCTTTTATGAAAAAAAAACGCATTTTAGTCAAGAAAAAACAAGCTAATATTGTACACCCAGGTACCGATAATGTTGACATCGCAACAGATCATTGTGAGATTCAACTTTTGTCATAAACCCCAGAAATAAAATACACAACATAAATATACAGTAACGAAGTTAAAAAATGTTAAGTCTATTCATCCTTACCTGACATTAAAGATTAACAAACATGGCGCCGAAATACAAATCAGATCGCTTTTGAAGAAACCTTTACAAGAGGACTAAATGTTTCTAAGTAGGTACACCACTTTTGTTGCAATTTTGAAGTAATTCTAAAAATACGACTTCTTTGTTTGTAAGTTCGCCATATTTGTTGATACTTTATGCTAGGTACGAAAAAACATTACACAACAGTTCTTGAATTTTTTTAAACTCCGATTACGAAGTTAATGAATTCAAATCTGTCAAGTCCATACCTTGTCTTAAAGGTAAAGATACGAGTGTGCAATGTGTGTTCTCATTATACTTTGGTATGGATGATGGCACCTATGAGGAACGGCAAGGTTGACAGCGACCGACAGAGTGACTCTCCCCCAAGACCACAGCATCAGGGTCTGCTGGTGGACCTTCGCTGCTGTCGTGTTGTCTCTGGAATCAGAAATAACCACATTTAAGCAGTGATTGAAATGAAATGGAAAGAAATTTAGTTAAAAAACATTAGAACAAGTTAGTACCAACCTAATTCACAGTCACAAAAGTATCTAAACAAATGCACACTGGTACCAAAATTAGGAATCCTTCAACATAAGCGACCGATATCCTACTAATAGGTATTATAAATGAGTAAGTTTAGATATTTGTTGATCAATCACATCGGAGCAGCTGAACGTATCGTGTTGAAATTTGGAATACAGTCACATTATATACTAAAACTAGAACAGGAGAATAACGGGAACGGGCACTACGTGGATAAAACAACACTGGACGCTGCTACGTGTACAATACCGGTATTTCGGCGCAGGTTACACGTCATGTTTACGCGTAGTGTTTACATGTGCATAAGCAGTCCATTTTACGTTATCATTGCTTCATTGCTGGGATTAGACACTTTCTTTGACAAGAAGACAGAGAGATATAGATAGATAGAGAGAGGAGAGTCAAGGCTATCCACCTTTACTTTACGGCATTTTGCCTGTGAATACACAGGTATTGAAAATAATCGTTTGTTTGTCCAGTACGGCTTCGTGTATGACACGTGACCTCGAAAGATTATAGGGTATGCCAGTTTCCTCACGATGTTTTCCTTTGCTGTTTTAACTCAGCGGCATTCGAAGCACATGACTTTGAAACAAACGAACAAAGACAGAGCTCTGCGTTGGATTTGAACCAGGGGCTTTGGATAGGGAGTTGTTGTTCTCCCGACTAGTCGTAACTCGAATAAGCTTTTCACAATTTTCAATGTACGTTATTGTACGGTATTATTTATTCATTGGACAAATCATAGAAATTCCCATAATACATAATTATTTCTTTTTTAATAATAATCTACAATTTGCACTTGACCATTGACCATCCTGTCGCTTGATGTTATGAACGACGTTATGCGGTCTACGATGGAGGGTGGTTGCCTAGAATAAAAATAATCAATCCATTTGGGAATAATCACGCACGCAAAGTGTTCTATAGTTTAGGCCATTCTCTATGACACTTGGCCATGGCATAACTTAAAAACCTTACTGATTAAATGCATCTGGTGAGTAATATGTCAGCCTGTTACAACACAGCTCTATGCGATTTTATAACTGTCTTACTCATCCCATCACCCTACATTATATAAAAAAACTAGCGATCCGATTTGGCTAGATTCAGGTAATGTCATGTAAAGACTAACTATATTCTCAATTTGGACCAAAACACACATAAACTCCAACTTTGGTGAACATCAGTTGACATCATGAAGAGTTAATTGGGAATAAACACATAACACGGTATTTTTTGTAAGATGTAACAAACCACTCTTACCTTCAGCTCTGTAGCTAAACTACGGAATGTGTCTTCGACATTAGTGTTGTCCTTAGCCGAGGTCTCCATAACAAACATTATTTCTGGTACGTAACGACAGAAGCTCTGTGGCTCGTCCGGTTCCACTTCTCTCTGGTCTGTCAAGTCACACTTGTTACCGATGAGGGACACGATGACGTTTGATGATGTGTATCTTCTCACTTCCTCTATCCACTTTTGTAGGGACAAAAATGTTGATCTCTTTGTGATGTCGTACACTGAAAAGTATTAACCTTGCTTACATTTTATAAGGTTAGATTGATTAGATAGTGTTATGGTACGAAGGTTATCATGGTTACATTTTATAATCATATGGAATTATAATGGTAGGTTTTATACTGGTCTGGTGGCTATGTTATGTGTAAAGATACTTTGGAATCTTATACCTTTAAACGAGCAATTCTTGTATGTATATATATATTATATATCGAATCTGAATCTCGGAAACGGCTGGAACGATTTTCATGAAATCATGTATTCAAGGGGTTTTGGGGACAATAAATCGATCTAGCTAGATTGTATAATTAAAAAATGACATTTTATGTGCTTTTTCAGACAATGAAAAACTCCTATAATATCATTTGAATACAATAGCAAATTTCGCCATTAATGTCATGGGCTGAATAGGTCAAGCGGTAGAGGGCCGCCCTCGGTGGCGAGAGATCCTGGTGCGAATGCTGATGATTACTTTCTCGGTTTTTTTTTAAACTCCAACATTTCATTTGCATAAATGGTTAAGTTGAAATTCTGTTTTAGTTGAAAGTTATTATCAGGGACAAAAGTACAGAGAAAAGTAGATACCAATTTTGTATCTATTGTTTTGTATCATCATCATCAGCCGCAAGACGTCCATTGCTGAACAAAGGCCTCCCCCCTAGATTTCCACAACGAACGGTCCCGCGCAACCTGCAACCAGCGGTTTCCAGCGACCTTTGTGAGGTCATCTGTCCATCTAGTGGGAGGCCGTCCAACACTGCGTCTTCCGGTTCGTGGTCGCCACTCGAGAACCTTTCTTCCCCATCGGTTGTCAGTTGTTTTGTATATTGCATTGCATATATCTTGTAACTAACCATTGTGTAGCCACCAAATTAATTATCCTTAAAGTTCCCACAATATTTCAGTCATGTATTCTATCACACACCACTAAGGCTATACATTTGACAATCATAAACGAATATGTTTATGATTGTCAAATGTATAGTTTTAGAACTCAGCTTGTGGTGATTATGGGTTTCATATCAAAAAAAAAAAATTTAAAAAAATAAGCATGCAAATGATACAAAATGAAGTAGCATATGCAATTAGTTTTTTTAGGAAATAAATACATTATTTATCTTTCTGTGACACAAAAAGTCAATAAACAGTCATAACAAGACAAGATGATTCATAGAACTTATCATTATTCAAGTATATTGCTATACACTGGTAAAGATATATTGACTTCCTATTTATATGTGAATGTGTTTAATATACTTGTATGTAGGTGTAATATTTATGTAAATGGTGCAGAGAGAAATTACACGACAAAGGGACAAAATCATCCCAACACACTATATTAAATATGAAAATAAATCTCGAGACTAATATGAAAAAGTCTTTATTATTCTCAAATTGGTCAAATGAAAATAGCATAAAAATTAGTTTGGTTAATAGTTAGGCTAACAAGTAGTGAGTTACATGATTTTTCATAGAAAAAAATTTTAAATAATATTTTATAATAGATTCAAAATTATTAATTGTTTTTAGGGCTATGTTAGTGTATAATAAAGGCTATGGTAGTGTATAATAAAGATATAAGTCAAACTATTTCTTTATGTTTCCAAAACCTGATGATTAAATTTTAGTCTAAACAATGAATCATCATCCTCATTGTGGGCGGATATATGTCTGTATGTTTGATGTCAAGAATTTTTTTCATACCTATGATTACTCCATTGGCTGACCGATAGTAGCTCTGTGTGATTGTTCTAAACCTTTCCTGACCGGCAGTGTCCCAAATCTGAAGCTGAATTAATTTCAATTTAGTACACAATGTAGGTAAACACATTTCATACATTTCATTTAATTAGTAACATGTGTTATAAATAGCTTATGGATTACACATTTTACATATCTGAATAATAGTGCAGCAAAAGGGCTAAGAATCCGGCCACAAAAGTGAAAATTTGAAAGAAAACCACTTCAATTTGATACGCTTTCGCACATGCGTAAGGAACAAGTTTTACTTGCTTGCACTGTTAGAAAAAACGATAGAATGCACTTATTAAAATAATATTATATAATTAGACCAACCTTGACTTTTTTCCCATCTACTATTAGCGTTTTCATTGAAAAGTCTACGCCTATAGTATTTCCGTGTCTTTCTATAAAATTCCCTGATTTCAATCGCTGGACAATGCATGTTTTGCCGGTGCCACAGTCACCAATTAGAACTATTTTAAACAGGTAGTCGAATTGTTCATCGGGAACACTCATTAAAGTGTTTGGATTACGGCTACTCATTTTAATTTTAATTTAATTTACCGAAAGAGAAATTTTGCACCCACTGTTTACGTTGTTTACTTGACATTTGTTTGACATTTCATGGTAGAATCCTAGAATCTTAGAATTTAGCAGTTTGTAATATTGACATTGAAATTAGTGAAGTTATAACATCTTCTCCTATTTTTTTTTGTATGGCGCTCAACGCATTTAGCTTTTTAATGGTCTATCGTATCACAATTAATTATTACATACTTATTTCACAAACAAGTTATCCAGATACGATAATGAACAAAAGTTGTCTAAGACATAATAAAATACATAAATCACTTTGTTCACCATGATTTATTAAACAAAAAATGTAAAAAAGATTAAAATAATTTATTTAGACTTGAAGAACAAGACATGGCAAAATTGACAGAATGCGATGTTGCTATTTTTGTCAGAAAATGAGAAAGAAAAGAAGAAACAAAAAACAAAACAAGTCGGAGGAAAACTCAAGTAGTTTTCGTATTTGTGAGAAAAAAATATTTAAATAATAAAAGTGGCTAGTGATAATATATAGAAACATGATAGCGCCTAGTGTTCTAAATTGCCTCTCACTACTTTTAATTTTTAGTGTTTCATGTATAAATGGAATAGAGGTGATAAAAATGTTATCTGAAATCAAATGGATTTCATTATCGCAACCTTATATTCCTAGCGTGATTTTTATTCCTTATTACATTGCAGATCCCAGAAGAATTCCAAAAGTCGAATCATACGAACAACTGGGCAGTTTTAGTGGACACTTCTCGGTTTTGGTTCAATTATCGTCATGTAGCCAATGTGTTGTCGATTTACCGCAGTGTGAAGCGGTTGGGTATACCGGACAGTCAGATAATCCTGATGATTTCTGATGATATGGCGTGTAATCCGCGGAATCCAAGGCCGGCGACTATATTCAACAATGCACATGAACAGATCAATGTTTATGGAGATGATGTCGAAGTTGACTACAGAGGATATGAGGTTAGTTTATACAATTCTGTTTAATCTATTTGAAATAAAAAAAAATACTCAGTTCCCACTTCTGGGTATCTTGGTTCTCCTAGGATCAAATTAAGGCTGTAACCCACCACTTTGACTAAGAGCAACAAATCAAATCAAGACATTAATCAACCCAGGTTGATTTCATATATACTATAAACATGTTATTGAAATTAGTCTGAATCCTGTCTACATATTACCTATGTTGCATTATTATAGTTAGTTTAGAATAATGTGCCTTCTTTGCTAGTCTAAAGTTTGGTAGACAGTAGAAGTCCCATCCTCATTGCCAATTATTATGTATGTAGGTAGGACCGGAGCACTAGCTCCGTCAATCAGTTTGCATTTAACCACCATTGTTGTCACTATACCTCATTCCAAATCTCTGTGAATAAAAGGTAAACAAATCGATGTCACTCAAAATATGACAGACCAGCATTTCTCAACCATTGTTTTACAAGATAGTTTGTAGTACCTTTCATTGCTTGCCCTTTTAAATTTTCGCCGCATAAAAAGGCTAAATATATATGTATGCATATCATAAACACCCAAATAAATGTTCCCACTGCTGCTGGGACTTGGAACAATCAACACATTGCCGCTGTAAAAAATCGTCAGGCACAAGAATCTGCAATTGCTGAACATTTGATTGATGCTAAAACTGGTCATTGGATCGAGATCCACGACCCGAAGGTTCTATCTACCGAATGTCATTACTACGCAAGAATGGTTCGGGAAGCATTGGAAAATAAAAAACATAGGTATAATATATTTCAACTACGACGCGATGACCACGATGTCAATAACCGAAAACTAACCAGTTTACGGTTATCGGCGTCGCGAAATCCTCTAATAAATAAATGTGTGCATAGCGCACTTAGTTTGGAGAAACCTGGTGATATGGTTAGTCTTGTGTGTAGTGTTAGTCACCGTGCAATTTTTGAAGCCCAAATGAGGGTCGATGGAGATTTCCTCTATATCTATTGCTAGCTTATCGGTTTTTTATCGGATACACTTCTGAGAGTGTGCGACTGATTTGCACGATCTGATACCACCTTGCCCTTTTTTCTATCGGAATGCTCGCAGCTCGAAAAAGCGACATCGTTTCATGGTTGATGTTCCAAAAACACGAACGAAGAGATTTGACTCAACTTTTGTGATAAGAACGTCAAGACTGTGGAATACGTTGCCTGAGTGGGTATTTCCCGTTAATTATAATCTTTGTTTCTTCAAATCGAGAGTGAATCGGTTTTTTCTAGGTAAACACGCTCCATCGTAGACCGCATCGTCGCTTAACATCAGGTGAGATGGCGGTCAAGTGTAAACCTATAAAAGTTAAAAAAAAAAAAAAAAAAATTCTTAATGAGAATATGGCGGGCATACGTACATTTATTTCCCCCACGTAAAAAAAGGAAAGGCAAAGCATTTGAGTTCGGAGAAGAATGTAACACTAGAAGAAAAGTAATTTAGATGTTTCCTTATGTGAAAACGTTCCTTTTATTTTTAACAATAATTAAATAAGACTGGCCTCGTGGCTTAGTTGGTAGTAGCTCTACCTGCGAAGCCGAGGGTCGTGGGTTCGATTCCCACCCAGTGCAAATATTTGTGTGATGAATTCAAATGTTTGCACTGTGTCTGGGTGTTTCTATGTATAATAAAAATGTATTTCAAACTATATAAGTATTATATCAGCTATCTGGCCGCCATCACACAAGCTTTGCTTAGTTTGGGGTCAGATGGTATTGTGTGTAAATTGTCCACCAGTATTTATTTATAAAAAAAATATCTCGTTCGAATTGTCCTCGTACTACCCAAAACTGATCATTACACTATGACGTAATATTCTGTAAACACATACAAAAGTTTCGATCAAAATAACACAAAATGTATGTCATTTTAGAGTGAAAACTATACATGCTTTTGATAGTAAACAGCGTAATGTGGAACACGTATTTAGAGGTTTGCGATTTTCTCTCAACTCGTTACGACACAAGAAACCTTTTTCTCGGAGTTCTTTAGTCATACTCTTACTCTTTTATTGGTAACGAGTAGTTGCATGTCATATTCAAGGTATTCAAATATTACCAATACAAGTCAATAATTTTAAAAAAAGTAGACGTCAATTTAAAATCCCATTACAATAAAAATCAAATAATACATTATATTAAAATCAAATTACATTATAATTAAAAATTCTAAATTAATGACAAAAATAAATAGAGTAAAATTAATCCATACTGGAATATAATGGAAATGGGCATTTTCACAATATGGGCATGATGGGCAATATGGGTATGTTAGAAAAATAGGCGCGTACTTAATAAGAATAATTTGATGAAAAGAAGTATAAATGTCTTGAATGCAACATTGAGAGTTTGAGAAACACAGATCAAATTGCTAGTACTTAAAATCATATTTCTATCATCCTACCATTACTTTATATAACTTTTAAAATAAGATAGTATAGAATTATTTGATCAATACAAATCTAAGTATATGGTATTTAAGATCGCAATAAAGTCGAATTCTATTTGTGAAAAATATTTTAAGGCTATTTCATAAAAATACTAAGATTAAACGATGTTTATGTTATGGTATCACCTTTGTTTTGGTTTGTTTTGGTTTTCTACACAGCTTATTGGAATGCACTATAGACAACAATGGTGATTAAATGCACACTGATTTATTCTGGTAAGTAAGTAGCAGTCACAGCTGCCACCACACATATATAACTATGTACCTACATATATTGTGTATGCTTATACAACACCTGCTAAGGTCAACTGTCGTACATCCCTTAAATAAATAGTTCAAAAATAATTTTATAAGTGGCTATGTTCACTAGTCTCTAACAGAACACAGAACTCTACATACTGTATATTATCCAATAAGGAACTCCCAGGAAAGATTGGACAGTGAAATCACCTCAAAATTGGAATACATACCTAGTAAAGTTAATAAAATCATCAAAAGGATGTGATATTTCCAATAAGGAAATATTTTTTTTATCCACGAGGTTGTTGTATACAAATAATACATTCTTTTGTAGCTAACCTTGTAAGTAAATTATTTCCAGAGAAACTACATGGCATAAAAATAAAACATCCTATATCTCTGGGTGACGAGTGCAGTGCAGTGCTATGTAATGATTTGGGGTCTTGCATGTTCCAATTGCTGTGTGACACATTGCTGTTGTGGACAGTGTGCTGTTTACTATTAGGCACATGTCTTGCTTGCCTTGTCAATTCTTACTATAAACCAGAAATTATATCAGTATGAAAACTAATGTGGTTATTACAAATTTTAAAATCAATACGTGTGTAACTCTCATTTGATATAGTGAAACTTAAGTCTGACTGGACTGACCATATGAAATGTGAGTTACCTGTGTATTAATTTTAAAATGAGAAATTATATCTCCAGGTTTCAGTAGAAAACTTCATTCGGCTGCTGACTGGTCGAGTGCCTCCGGACACCCCACGGTCCAAGCGTCTCCTTACAGATGAAGGCAGCAATATTCTGATTTACTTGACTGGCCATGGTGGTGATGGTTTCTTGAAGTTCCAAGACTCTGAAGAGGTCACCAGCCAGGAGCTGGCAGATGCTATGGAGCAGATGTGGCAGAAGAGGAGGTAGGATGAAATTGATTATATAAAGCCCAATAAGGTAGCAATCATGTGGTGAACCAGGGTCATTGTTTATGAACTTTTTGGCATATCTCAATCGATTACTTGCTGGTACTTAGATCCATCCCAAAGGTGGGAAGAGTACACCATCCAAGAGCAAGCCTGTGCTTGGTATAACATGAGGAACTGTATGGACTTGAAACACCTTCACTTCTATCAGAGGATACCTAGTTTTGGCTGTTAATTTGGGTTTAGATTAAATGAAAAAGCAAAGATTAGCATAGATGTCAAAGTAACACCCGAAAGCTAGAAATGGTTGGTAGCTGGCACATATACATTTTCTTTGGTCCTTTTTTATGGATCACCTATTGTAGATGATACCTTAATGCTGCTTTTTTGGAACCCTGATTGACTGAAATCTTTGACCATACCAAATTCTATAGCCTAAGCCCAAAATAAATACAAACAAATTATAACTTCTTTAAACTTCCATATTTAATTTTCACCAAAGTAAATTTTTGTTTTCAGATACAATGAAATATTCTTCATAATAGATACATGCCAAGCTTCTTCTATGTATGAGAAATTCTACTCTCCCAACATTTTAGCCACTGCAAGCAGTTTAGTTGGTGAAGATTCTCTTTCGGTAAGTTAATTTTATCCTCTTAATATTTAAAGCAAAATGGGTATTTTACATTTTAATTTTACTTGCAAACAAACTATTTCGTGCAAAGTTTGTCCATCTCTATTCAGCCACATACCTAACTAACTACTCACACGAAGCACACCTGAATTATCCATAGACCAATGAAGGTCTGCAGATAATCAAGATGTTCAAGCCCACTACCAATTAGTTTTTGACGTGATAACGTCTTATAATTCGATGAAGCCGGCTGCACGCCCGCAAAACATGACGTCATGTGCCGTTACCGCCGTTACCTCGCCTTATTACTTTTCGCACCATCTAGTGAGTGAAATGTGTATTACGTTCAAGGAGTCTGCCCATGTTTTAGAAAAGCGACGATATGAAGTTAAGAACTTGTGCTAGTACAATGATGTACCCAGAGATGGCGCTTTGAACAGCTTTTCAAAAAGCTTCAGAATGTTTTACCTAGATGGCGCTTAACACAAATACTAGTCAGTACCATTCCATCAGTATTTTCTTAAGACGTTGTCATGTTCAACTATCGTCAGTAAACCGACTTTACAGACAACAATTTTTAATTGTGTATTTGACTTATGTAATGTTAATATTTTTAACAAAAATTTGACACACAAACTACTGGAGGTTTCACTCCACTTTCATCATATGTTAGCTTTCTTTCCAAGTATAATAAAAATCTTATTATTTCCAGCATCACGTAGACTCGGCGATCGGCGTGTACATCATAGACAGATACACTTACTACGTCCTGGAGTTTTTGGAGAATGTTCACCCTGACAGCAAGAGGACCATGTCGGAATTCGTAAGTGACATCTTTCTCTTGTAGCCTTAGTCGCCTAGTTGCGAAAATATCCCACTTTTCGAGTGTGAGGTTGGAGGTTCGACTCGCGTCTGCAGCGCTAAGTATCTTCCCTAGTACATATTTATGCAAAAGTTTATTATCACCACTGGCTTTAAAGGTGAACGTAAAACATCGTGACTAGTACAAAAAAAATTGGCAGTCATAGGAACTGGAGAGAGAAGTGAAAACTTATAACTCAGAATTTGACAGTTTACTTTGGAAACTACGCGGAGGGCTTGGCCATGACCATGAGCAATGCTGACGCGTTTCAACATGGCCAATGGGAAATGCTGATGCATTTTTAGATGGCCAATGCCCATGGTCCCGAGTTGACCCGAAGATTTCTTATCATTCCCGAGCGTGACGCTTGAATGCTATTCACCCCGAGCAGTGGACATTTTAACTGGGCTGCTTATGCTACTCTGAATATGCAATTTTTTCATTAATTTTAAGAAGCATTTTAAATTGAACACAATCTTTTAGATAAGAACAGCAGTAATTTAATTTGGTTTTACCTAAACTTTACGCAACTGTTAAAATCTTTGCAACCTTTTTCGAGCTAGAGAGTCAATGCTTGCGAGTCTTTTGGTACGCCTCTCGATCAAATCCGAAACCTTCAACAGGTACTTACATTTCAATGGTTTATTTATGTATTCATTTGTTTTTTTTTTTTTGATTTCAGTTGGCAGTGTGTCCAAAAAGCGCTTGCCTGTCAACTGTGGGCGTCCGCCAAGATCTCTTCAAACGCGACCCGAGTAAAGTCCCGATAACAGACTTCTTCGGCTCAGTGCGAGAAGTGATCCTAACCAAGGAACCCGTCAACATATTGGATGTGCCAAAGAGGAAGAGAAAACCAGAGTAAGTTACAGAGTCAAGAAATATTCAAGTTGACTAAAAACAACTAATCAGTCAGTTAGATTATTAAAAAATGTTGTACACGTATTTTTTCTTTTGTTTCACAAACGAAAAATGACGAAGTTGCAGAGCTGAGAAGTTTCGAATGACGTCTCTTCATTGTACGATTTTTACGAAGACGTGACGTCACAACTCCCCACTCCAGGTGTTTGATGATCTAAAAATCTAAATCATTGTCGATTTTTAATTATTTGATGAAACAAAAAAAACGATACCTTCTATTTTTTTTAATCTAGTTGATGGACTAATTAATTGGAATGGTATATTTTTAACCAAGTAATTTTACCTACTCTAGTATTTGTGCTACTTGGTAAGGCATCCGTTAATTATCCGTAATTACGTGAGGTGATTGTGTCGATTTTTCGATACATTTTGCGATGTCTTGGTGAGATTTTGTCAATTGGCTCAGTGAAATTCACATTATGTAAACAGTGTGAATTTGTTCTATGCTGGATATTTTCTTTGTTTAATAATGCGTTTAAAATTTATGTAAGGCTTATGCTTATTTTTATGTGTAGGCACCCATAGTAAAAGCTTTGCTTAGTTTGAGGCTAGACGTTGTGTGAGAAATATCCACCAATATTTATTTAACCAGTGTCCTCCATAAATACAAATGTTTTGTAAATTTCGTATTGTTAGATTTAAAAACTACGCAAATCTTGTTTCAGAAACAAAACCAAAGCAACAGAAAAGCGGGAATACGTACCACAATTTCCGATGCATCTAGTCCAAAGTACATGAACAAAATAAGGTATTATTAATATGTAAGGTAATAAATAATTCCATTTTACTTTCAGTTTTATTTCATGCCAGGACTTTAGTATCCTTAATTAACCTAGCAAGGTCCGCCTGGGGAAGAACACAACTGTGCCAGTCTACCGCCAGGCGGTAATGTGCAAAGACGGAAAGAGTGAGCTCACTCTTTCCGTTCTAGTAGGTTGCAGGAAGCGGATCGCGCCGCTAGCGATTCTAGGGGTCAAGTAGATTGGTTGTTTGTATACCACTTAAGATACACACAGAGTTTCAGTTTATTACTAATTTCAAGCTGCTCAGCAGCTGCTCCATTGGTTTATATCGATGTTATGAACCCAATATAAGCGGTGGCAACAGATGAACAGGTGGCGAAAAGCAGACAATCTACCTGATGATCATCAGGCGGATTGTCTGCTTTTTGACGCTCTTTGGAAGTAAAAAAAATGGATATATCAGAATTTGATAGCTCACTTTGGAAACTACGCGGGTGAAACCGGAGGGCGTGGTCATGACCCATGGCTATCTAGAAATCTAGACCATCCGAAGATTTCTTTCCTTTACGAACGTGACGCTTGAGGTCAATTCACAGCCCACGGAAAATCTGTATTTGGTGCGCCAAAAGAAGTTTTCACTTCAAAAAGATCTGAGATTTTTATTTTGAGGTGAATAAGTAAAACAACAAGTCATAATTACTCTCAATTTATTTCACTAACGTACTATGAATATGATTCAACATGACACAACCGGCACTCGTCGTTGGTTCTATCATAATGCGCGTTCTACACTCGCGTCTCTAAACACCACGAACCTACAGCCACATTTATTACGAATAAAAAAATAGTTCCATACTACGTGTAATAGTTTTTAAATCACGAAGCGACTCGAGTCTTACTTGTGGTGACCAAATGTCAAAACAGGCTAAGTATGTGTGCGTGAAAAATACTTTCGCCCGCGTCTCGGACGGTAGTGAATAATGCGCCCGCTGTGACGCACACATTCACAGCGTGTTTGTAACGTCGTTTTGCCACAAGTAAAGCTCGCGTTGCTTTGAGTTAAAAGTACTATTCTAGATGGCGGAAGTGGATTTTTTTAAATACTACATTGACACAACCAGTATTTGCTTATTTGTACATTTCATGTGAGCAACAGATTGCTCCTTTACTTATGTAGATGTTCACATTTAAATGTGAATGCGTAAAAGTAAAAGTAGGAATCAAAAATATCAGTTTTACGATATTTATTTTCCTTTTCATAGTAAGTATGTATTGATCAGCCACATGATGAACCTAAGATTTGGACAAAATATTGAACATACTTATTTTATTAGTCAATTTTAGGGTCAGATAGCTGCCATCTGCCATATTTCCATGCAAAATGGTGGTTAGCCCACTAAATTTAAATTTAAATAATGTCTTAATTTGTGGCTGGAAAAAAGGCTTATAACAAATGGCTAAATTTAGTCGACTGAGTTCAGTGAAGTGTAATAATAAATTAATAGTATTCAGTAACCTAGCATACTAAATTCAGAAGCGAGGATTGCTTACTTCTAAACTTGCTTCTGAATTCAGTCAACTAACCTAGATTCTAAATTCAATCAACTCAATTTAGCAAAGTGTAACAAACCTTTAAAGTGAGAAGTTTTTTTTTATTTCGTAAACTGGCTGGTGTAGTTTTCGCGGGCTTTTGAGGCGGGAGTTTCGAACGCGCCTCTCATCTCACTGATACGAGATCGAGATCTAGTTTCTAGGATATAGCACCATTACAATTACTTTCATAGGCCATTATACTTTTGGTCTAAGGGCGCGGTCACATTTCGTAACTTTTAAGGCGTAAACGCAATTTTTGTGGCATAAAACTGCATTAGTAAATATGTCAAATGGTTTATACATATAACAACTACATAGGTTTTGTTATATTTGTTAGAGGGTTGATTGAAAATCTTTTTTTTTTGTTGCTTTTAAAGCAAAGTGGCTGAACTGTTTTGTCACGTGCCACCAATATCTATCACAAAAATTAACATTTTGTCCTTAAACGTTACAAATAAATGTGAAATCGCCATAAAGCTACAGAATCACCTGCGTCTTTGTGAGTGGTTTACACAGCTATAGCTTAACAATTTTAAAAAGGGTTTTTACGGACACAACTACTTACTTTAGATATTTATAGATGGCGCCGAATCAATGGGTTCTATTACGGGCCGTTTTCAGAATGACATAATATCCGAATGAATGACAGATAGGTGAAAAAATGGTCATACAATAATTATTATTGACGTAGGTATACTTATCAAATTTCTCTAACATAATGAAATGTCATCGTCACGTCACGTCGTTATTAATGTGACATTTTGAAAACTCTACATCAACAGCATTTTACATTTTTTTTGTATTGATTTTGACACTTGTTCTTTTTTTAGCGTCATCTATCGTAACATTATGTCAGCGTATGCTGTTTCTTGTTGTTGTTTTCTCATTAAAATTGGGTCATTAAACCTTCTGAAAGATGATGTATTTTCCCTCATGCTCAAGAGGGAAGTAAATAATAATCATCTCTCAAAACAAATGTCGAATAGTTCTTAGACGCAGATGGTTCCGATATAAATCATTCTATTAATCTACAAAATCGGTATTTTCTCATTTTTACATATCTAAATGTTTTAACATAGATAATATTTGACTTTACTTGATCATAAGTTAGAAATTCTGCTACGGTCTAATATTTATGATTTTAGATACAATTTTAGTAGTAACATTTCTACTTATTTTGGTTTATCATTTGCGTCAAAAAGGGCAAAACTGCTGTTGAATCTCACTGTCCAACCAAGTAGAGGAAATAGTGAGAAAAAAAGATACAAGGAATAAATTAAGTCACAACTATGTACCGTTTTAAGATCACCTGATGACTCTGTCAAAATGAAGCAGTGAAGTTTCACTTCAATGACTACTGTTGTAATAAAGTTAAAACTTTTAGTGGAGGTGAAAATATAAATAGCGGACCGTTGTAATTCCAACCTTTATGTCTATACTAGCTGGATTACACCGTGGCTTAATAACCATACACTTTAGCGGGATAAAGAATTGCCTATGTGTTTATCGGGGTAATTTACAACGTATTTAATTTCTTTAAAATTCTTTAAAAACCGTTCCAGATTTACAAATGATCAAACTTAGGGACACACTTAGAAACTCAAAAACGTGAACTTTAATATTACAAGTCCCAAAGTTTGGATGTTTGTTGCTCAATCACGTCGGAACGTTAGAACGGATCGGGGTAAAATTTGGATCACAAGGTAATTATATAAATTACGGTTTAGATTAACACATATGCTTCTGTTCACCGCGGATTTTTTTACTAAAAATACTTTTGTGGTTTACTTTGGTACATGATCCATTAAACAAATCATTTTAATTCGCTCTTTTTAGATACCCTATTGCTTTTTCTTTCTTTTTAAATTATAAGCCAATTATTATTAAATATTTCGCAGCTTATTTAAATATTTTATTATATTCTCCTCTCGTTGGTTTCAATGGATGTGAATGGTTGATATAATTATTATTGTACATTTTCTTTCAATCATTAACTAGACTTATAAGTCAAAGTTTGAACTATATCTCAAGAAAATTACCGCTCTACCGTCTTTTGACGCTTTTTTTTTAAACTTTTTTTCTACCCTAAATATTTTCAATAAACTATTTAAATGCGAAATAGTTTCTAAGCTCAAATAACTACTAGCTATTAAGACTAGTTTATACTATTATATCTGATTTTTTTAATGAATATATACAAACGTAACATAGTTCATGTGTGCGCGTTTTATTATTTTCTTAAGCTAATATTCTTAAATACTTAGGTACAGGCCGTTTTTCGGATGAACTCTGAAGTTGGTTGTCAAAACTACGCATGTATAATCGGTACCTTGTTACGAAAATCGTTTACTGTGCAGTCGTTTTCTCACCATTCGCAAGTTGTTCCTTAAACGGCTATACTATATTAAATAATGTATAACATGACTGATCTTTGAACATTAGTAAATAAGTATGTAATATAAACTGAATTCGTAACTATTGTTTCAAAATATGGCGTTTATAGAATGACAGATATTAGTGACAGATGGGTGAAAACATAATTATGTCAAAGCATTGACGTATGCTTTTAATTTTTTTTTAACAAAATTAAACATTAACGCCACCTACGGCGCATTTTTTGACTGTCTTCTGCATTCTGAAAGCCTAGTTAGAAAATGTATTATAATTTCTATTAATATAAATATTAATCGCCACTTTATTATAACAACCTATTCGGAGCTTCGGAGTGATATTTCAATAAGTTTTCGGATTTTATAATCAACCTTCAGAATAGATAATATGTGTTTTTAATTAAATAACAATAAACCTTAATAAAAATGGCAATTTATCTTGTCACGATGAATATGACAATGTTTTTAACATTTTTATTGAACGATACATTGTGTCCACTTAACGTTTCAGCAAGAAGGTACAGTCCGCGAGGTATAAGCTGAGCTTTGCATTAGTGTGAGCATAGAATAGATAATACAGGTGTGAGTGATCACCAAAAGTACAGTCAGACGCAGGACGCTGTGACCATGTTCTCTTAATAAGGTGTCAATTTTATATTCAATAAATCGTTGTTTATTATGCAGTATCAATTGTATATTGGTATAAACGATAGGCCTGCCCTGAATACGGTATTCGGAAATTTTAAATAAATAAGTTATACGTAGGTGACGGATCTCATGCTTTTCCATTAAAATTTTTCTGTTATTCTCTGTCCTTGACCATTTGAATCCTAAAAGAGATACTTCTTTTCGCAATGACCATATTGATCCTGGATAGTTAATGTCAGCTTGTTGTTTAAGAGTTTGTTGTCTGACTGTACTTTTGGTAATAGATGCGTATGCATGTGATCACTCACACTAATGCAAAGCTCAGCTTATACCTCGCGGACTGTAAGTAGGTAAGTACCCTACTTTTATAGATCCATCACAATTAACTGGACAGCTGTATCGTAAAATACATAATTATTCTACGGCTGTATACAACTTTGTATTTACTTTAATATTATAACTGATGTTTTAAATGCGAAAGTAATAGTTGTTTGTTGGTCAGTCCCGTCGGAACGTCTGAACGGATCGAATTGAAATTTGGAATACAGGTAGTTTATTGTCTGGAATAACATATAGGCTACATACTTATCAAGGTTTCAAGGCTATTTCTTCATCTTGACTGTGTTTTACTTTACAGAATCGAGAGATTACCTAATTAAGAAACTAGATCGATGCAGCAGCGAATGCGAAGTACTTCGTATAATACCTACTTATACTTCACTAGATCATAATTGTAAGTATTATTCATTACGGGATATTTAACGTGATTTTATGTCGAAACGCGTTCCCGATATTTCAGTGTAGTTTTAAGCACCATCACGGGTATAACTTGAAGTATCGGTAACTCCCTCCACCATTTAACCACTAAAAATACCGTAATTAAATCCTACTAAAATTGTATTATAAACGCATTAGTTTGTAAGAATGTATAGATGTACTTATGTTTGGTACTCTTTCACGCAAAATTATCGAAGGGATTTGGATACAGTTTGATACATAGATAATGTTCTGGAATAATAAATAGGCTATTTATTACCACTGGAAATTAACCGGATCGGGAACTACGCGGGTGACACCCATGCGCGGTCCGAAGGGTCACAGGGGACATGACCCCCCCAAAATCGTATAAGTTCAATTTAAAACCTACAAAAAATCTAAATATCTAATAGGTAGTACCTATATAGACTATTTTTTAACGCGGGAAAACAACTGGAACGACAACTACGCGGGTAAAATCGTGGGGCGCTAATAGCAGTCTTTTTTACTAGATTTATTGTATTTCTACTCTTGACCCCCCCCAAAATCGGAGGCTGTGTACTGGTGACCCCCTCCAAATTTCGAGGCTGGGACCGCGCCTGGTGAGACCGCGAAGCGCTGCAAGTACATTCTAATAATAAGTGTAGTGAATAACAATTAAAACAATATTTATACTTAGGTACAATAAACTGTTTTCATACTTAGTTTGCACAAAACTTTAAAAACTGGCGTCAACTAACAACCACAACTCGTGCGTACCTACCTACATTTTTTAGTTTAATTTAATTTTTATATCGTAAACACGAGTCGTGATTGTTCGCCGATCCAGAAATGTTGTTCATAATTTGAGATATTTTATCTAAGCTAGATACTTAATTATCATTAATAATAATGAACAACAGAATAATATTTTAAAACAAAACATAATAGCTTTGCATCATATCACAAAGTACAGTCTATCACATGCACATTGCCGTGCAAATGTACCTACTTACATCAAAATGTAACAATGCGTAGGTACTTACCTAAATGTACCTATGTTATTCTACTTATTTACAACAATAATAATTAGCTATGATCTTTGTGGATTATTGTTTAGAGTTCGGATTACTCTAACCGCTGTATTCCAAATATTTACTCTTACAGGCTAACAACATAAGCCAAAAAGATATCTAAAATTGTTCAAGTCTCGGTTTAAAAATTGACGACTTTTGTGACGCTAAAATAAAAAATATATGCTGAGTAAACTTTTGGAATACAGATGCAATAGCTCAGAAACTGATCTATGCAAATCGACTTACTAAACAATAATAGGTAACAAACTATTATTCACCTCAAAAAAAACTTTAAAAAAATATAACACAACAATTTTTTACTATATAAAAACCTCATTGACTAATTCAGGCCGATGATGTACTTTTTAAAATTTGAATTGACACAATGAAGCTAATTATAGATTTACACCATTATCTAATCTGCTGAATAAAAAAACACGCCTTGTTCATTGGCTAATAACAGTAGGTACGAGTATTACATAGTTTTTTTACAATTGTTTTTTTTACTTTCACGTAGGTATACTGAAGTATCATACAGGATTGAATAGCGATCTAAATCTTTTAAAATTACCTCAAGATGCTTTGGGCGCCATCTCGCGATACAACAGCCGTGGTCATGAGAGGACCAGACCAAGGCTGTAATGCGATCGAAACGTAGGGTTACTACCTATTTACCCTAAAAGTATGTAGATTAATATTATGAATGCCTGAATTATGTTTTCGATACAACAGTGTTCTAGTAGGTAATAAGTCATGTTGTATGTACTTTCTAATATTTTGTAAAAAATCAGACGAATAGTCAAATTTGCCACCTTAGTTCTGAGATAATATTTTTGATTTTATCTTATGGCTCCTAACCACAGAAAATAATTATTTCTATAGCAGTTAGCTATTGAAATTTATATTTTGTTCACCATTTGATCTTCAGCGATTCTGATGATGATGAGACTCTTGAAGTCTAGTACAGTTCATCCGTCCCTGGTCTTCTTCACGATCTCGTAATAGTGGTCTATCGTATAGTTGAAGAGCTGGAAGTCATTTCTGAAAATAACATTACATAGTAATTAATTTTAATAACACGAAAGGCAATAGGAAATAAGTAAAATCGGTACACATTTCTTACGCAACACTATCAAGCCCGACACTAAGCAAAGTTTGTATTAAGTATCTATATGGCTGTAAATACATACTATCATACATACTCGTATTAAAAGAATCAGCCAGACACAAAATGAATATTTGTGTTCATCACACAAATATTTGCACTGGGCGGTATCGAACCCATGATCTTTGGTTTTGCAGGTAGACTTGCTATTCTCGCCGCTAAATGTGTGTACGTTGTACGCTCATAACTTTTGAGTGACTGTGTCAAAATGGATGATTCGTTATTGTCAGGACAAGGTCCGTGTAAAAGGAAATTTAGAAAATGTTGACGAAAAAAAAAATTGGCAGTCATAGGGACTGCCGATAGAAGTGAAAATTTAAAACTCAGAATTTGATAGCTCACTTTGGAAACTACGCGGGTGAAACCTGAGGACGTGACCATGGTCCCGAGTTTCCATTCGCTTAGGAACGCGTGACGCTTGAGTTCAATTCACAGCACACGAAAAATATGTCTGTAGTGCGCTAAAATAAGTTTTCTCCGGGTCAATCTATTGGTAACTTCTAAAAAACGTACTTAAAGAGTTTGTAGAGGCCGTCGAGCTGCGCCTTCGTGAGCCTCGAGTAGAGATGGTTGATGTTGTGCAGGGTGTTGGTTCCCTTGCCCGTGTTGCGCCATTCCGGTTTCACCACGTCCTGCAACCGCGCCAGCCGGATCAGATACCGCTGGTCTTCCTGAAAAATGAAGGGGAAAATTATTACAATTCGTTCTTTGGTTAAAAATACACTACGTATAATTTTCTCATCTACTTTATATTTATATAGGTTACACTAGCAACGCCCCGCACAGTTCCCGTTACCGTTATTTTCGCGGGATAAAAAGTGGCCTATGTTACTTCTAATACCTCTAAAAATATGTGCATAAAGATTCATCACAAAGCGTATTCATCACACAAATATTTGCACTGGGTGGGAATCGAACCCACGACCCTCGGCTTCGCAGGCAGGCTTACTACCAAAGCTACGAGGACAGTCGCCGAGATAGATATTTGAAATAACACTTACTATTTTAAATTCACACGGAATCATCTAAACACAGAACAAACATCCGTATTCATCACATGAATGTTTCTCCTCAGTGGGAATCGAACTGGCGAAGTTTTCGGCTCACTGAGCAGACTCACTACCGACAGAGGTACGAGCCCAGTCATATATACGAGCGCACCGATTCAATTACAAGGCCATTTCGGTCCGGGGGAAAAATAACAAGGTCCATAGGGGAAACACATTCCTTACGAGAAAAATAACACTCTTGTACCCAGAGCCGGATTTAGAGGTGTGTGAGACCCGGCGCCAGAATTTCGCGTTGGGGACGTTGACATAATACACCCCGCCCCTTCCAGGTTAAGATTTCTCAAGCGAAACCCTAGACTACAAATGGTTTAAAGTTGACGTAAAAGATGTTTACTAGTCGGAATTTGTTTTTTTTTCGTAGTCTCTGTTGTGGAGGCCCCGGGGCATAATGCCCCGGTCGCCCTCCCCTAAATCCGGCCCTCCTTGTACCTAAGCATCGTATAACTCTATAACACCATAGTCTCACTGCATAAGCTACGAGACTGAGAAGACTTTTGAAGCTAACCAGTGCAGTGGGTTGGTTCGTATGTTGAACTTTCACACCGGTTTATATTGTTGGTCTAAGTAAAGAATGTTTGTTCGGTGTAGTTACAATCCTAAGTCAAAGTCAAAGTACTTTATTCATAAATGTACAATTTACACGTCAATTAATAAAAACATAAAAACAAAAGAAAGAGCATACAAATTGTAGGTATACATTTTCAAAGTTTAAAATGACTACTTTACTGTATTACTAGCTGACCCCGCAAACGTTGTTTTGCCTTAGTGAACAACCCTTGTCACTTAGGGGTATGAAAAATAGCTAGTAGCCGATTCTCATACCTACAGAATATGCATCTAAAATTTGGTTAAAATCAGTAAAGCCGTTTCGGAGGAGTAAGGAAACAAACACTGTGACACGAGAATTTTATATATAAGATAATAATTATTGTACAGAAAACTGTCAAGCATTATATGAGTATAATATGTTCCATGTCAAATGTTTGCATTCATTTTTATAGGACTTTGCCATCACTCTCTAAAAATTCTAAAAATCCTACTAACATTATAAATGAGAAGGTTTGCAGTTAGGATGTTTTTTGCCCAATCACGTTGGAACGTCCAAACGGATCAGGTTGAAATTCGGAATACGGTTAGATTAAACTCTGAAACAGCACATATTTCTAGGTGTTTTATCACGGGAAATTAATGGAAACAGGACGTCTACTCTCTTTCTACGAAAACGTAATTTCGAAATAAACTCGCGCCTTTCCAACTCTGATTTTACTTCGATCCGTCGTTTTGTCTGTTTAAATGTTCTAAGCATACTCGAATTAGAGTAGGCTTAGAACATTTAAACGTCAAACAATGTTGTATCGTACAAAACGAAGTAGAACGAGAGTAGGAAAGTCGCGAGTTTATTTCGCAATTACGTTTTAGTAGAAAGAGAGTAGACGTCCAGAACCTGCGCGGACAAAACCGCGGGACGCTAGGTAAGTGGGTACCTACCTACTAGTTAATTATATAAGTGTCGAAGCAGCCATCAGGCTTCCATGGAATAAGCTTTGCTTAATTTAGGCCTAGACGTGTGAAAAAACGTTGGTCAATAATTTAAGTATAGTATTTTATTACGCATGACTCACGCTCCTGGTCGTTCCTGGAGCAAAGGTTGGCCATTGCTATTCAACGTGGAAACGCGGCGAGCGTTGCTCATGCGCACCTTTGCGCCGGAAGCAGTTCGGGGTAGCACCGTTGTTCGGGGATATAAGTAAGTACCTATATTACGAGTAGAGGTAGGTATATCCTTCCTACTAATATTATAAATGTGAATGTATGGATGTTTGGATGTTTGTTGCTCAATCACGTCCTAACGTATGAACGGATCGGGCTGAAATTTGGAACACAGATAGATTATAGTCTGGAATAACACATAGGCCGGAAAAACAACGGGAACAACGGGAACGGGAACTTCGCGGGTAACACCGCGGGGCGCTGCTAGTTAGATAATATTTGTCAAAACCAATCTCTTAAAAATAATTAAATGGTGCATAATCAGAAGGCCCATTTTTATATTCTGTCTGCTGAACCCAGTACACAAGACATCATTACCCATAACTAACCGCAACGGAATCTCTCGCAGGCCTACATACTCCGGTCGTTTGTATCGTATTAGTGAAATCAGAACATTGCTTCGTAGATTCCACTATTGGAAATAAATGCTACTAGTATTATCAGTGCGAAAGTTGGGATGTTTGTTGCTCATTCATATCGGGACAGTCTAGTCTACATAAAAACCGGATACATCTCGACGTGACATCAGTCGAAACTTGTAAGCACTAATATCTTCGTTATTTTGTGTTTTTGGAACAATATCTTATACCTTTAAACGAGCAATTCTTGTACCTAAATATGTATATATATATAGCATCTGAATCTCGGAAACGGCTGAAACGATTGTCATGAAATTTTGTATGCAGGGGGTTTCGGGGACGATAAATCGATCTAGCTAGGTTTTGTTTAAAGAAAACGTCATTTAAGGGGTCTTTTCAGGCAAATAAAAACTCATATAATGTCATTAGAATACGATAACAAATTTCGCCGCTCTGAACAACGTCCGATTAGCGCAAACGGCAAGAGGTCGCCTTTGGAATTAGGAGGCCCCGGTTCAAATCCTGATATCAGTTTTATTTTCATTCCACTTTTTGTTATTTTTTGCTAAGAAAAACTATTATAAAAGGGCTCCTTCTTTATCAACGTCTTAATATCGTCGTATTTAATTTGTAGCAAAGTATTTTCTAACAAAAAAACGAAAAAAAAACCTATTGACAATTTATCTGCACAGACTGACTGATGCACTTTACAATAGATGGCGTTGCACAACTAAGCCTATGAATATTTGGTTTGAGTTTAGACCAACAATAATTATTATTATCAATTATTCGCTTATGTGACAAAATATTTATCTTTTTAACCGACTTTAAAATAGTAGGAGGTTCTCAATTCCGTTGTACATTCTGGTAGGTATGTATCTTACGTATGTACGCGATAGCTCCGCTATTTTCATTTTTTGGTACAAATCAGTGTGGCGGTTTCCTAATAATAGTCTACGTAGTCATTCATAGCTTCTTATAAAATTTAATTGTCTGAATTTAATTTTAAATTAAAGTCGGTTTTGTTTTCTTCGTAAAAAATCATATCCTTTTATTTGTAAACCTTTAAACGAGCAATTCCTGGATGTATGTTTATATGTATTTAGCATATAGAATCTGAATCTCGGAAACGGCTTCGACGATTTTGATGAAATTGATTATTTAAACAGGGGGTGTCGGGGGCGATATATAGATCTAGCTAGGTTTTATTTAAAAAAGAAACGGCGTTTTAAGCGCATTTTCAAGCAATGAAGAATTGCTACAATATGATTAGAATGCAAATGCATATTTCGTACATGTGTTCAGTGTCGTTATATCAGAATCAGAAAGTGCCCGTCGAACCCAGTTCATACTGAAAACCTTTTACTGAGAGCCCTTTCCCAACGTAAGTATCTAATTTAATGGAATATAAAATAACACGAACAAATTTAATCTAAGTATTGGCATTTTTTTAACTGTAACCTACGTAAACCTATTATTACATTTGACCGCCATCTCGCCTGATGTTAAGCGATGATGCGGTCTACGATGGACCGTGTTTACTAAGAAATAAAGTGGCCAAGTGCGAGTTGGACTCGCCCATGAAGGGTTCCGTTGCAGAAAGTAACATAATATACATAGTACACATAGTTCTTGTAGTTCGTTGTAACTTTGATCGAAGTTTTAATAATAGTGTAGGTATTTATGACGTACTAAAAAAAACTACTCATCAGATCGAGTTCAAACTAATTTTCGTTGGTAGTTTACATGGTAATGTACATCATATATTTTTTTTAGATTTTTATTTCTCTTACTTTAGAAGTTAGAGGGGGGGGGGGGGGGACACACATTTTACCACTTTGGAAGTGTCTCTCGCGCAAGTTATTCAGTTTAGACAAAAACTGTATTAGAAACCTTAACATCATTTTTAAAGATCTATCGATAGACACCCCACACGTGTAGGTTTGATGAAAAAAAATTTTTTGAGTTTCAGTTCTTAGTATGACGGGCAACCCTAATTTTTATTTTTTTTATTTTTTTTGTAAAAATCTTAATGCGGTTTACAGAATACATCTACATACCAAGTTTCAACAGTGTAGTCCTCATAGTTTCGGCAAAAAGTGGCTGTGACATACGGACGGACAGACAGACAGACAGACAGACATGACGAATCTATAAGGGTTCCGTTTTTACGTTTTACGTTCCCTAAAAAACTGATTCACTCTTGATTTGAAAACACAAAGATTGTACCTAACCATCGGGGAAAACCCACACAGGCAACGTATTCCACAGCCTAGACGTTCTTATCATAAAAGTAGAGTCAAATCTCTTCGTTTGTGTCTTTGGAACATCAACCATGAAACGATGTCGATATATCGAGCTACGAGCATTCCGATAGAAAAAAGGACAATTTGGGATAAGATCATTCAAATCTCTCGCACTCTCACCGAAGTGTACCTATCCGATAAAAAACCGATAGGCTAGCAATTTTTCGGCGATGTTCAAGACTTTGAAGTCTTTTTCGCACAAGAGTGTCGTTCCTATGAGCTTTTTGGCACGTTTCTCGATCGATTCCAAAGCCTCCAGCTGATACTTAGCCGATCCATCCCAAAGGTGCGAACAGTATTCCATACAGGAGCGAATCTGTGCTTGATAAATGTACGAGTAAGTTACAATACTTGTAACTAAATGTTTCTACACAAACTAACTGATACAGCAACAATATAGCTGCTTAACAATAGAAGACGCTGTTAAGCAAGACTCGAAGATACCCCGTTCAATTATTTTTTTATATTTTGCCGGCAAGATTAAATAAAAAAAATTATTCACTAGCGACCCGCTCCGGCTTTGCACGGATGCAATGCTGGTAAATATGTCCCATTGCATTGCGTATTAAATCTGTTATATTCTCGAAAGCATTCATTTAAATTACATGATGTACCTAAGGCCTGTATTAATCTATATGAAATGCACAATGAACCTATTGAAGGTACTTAATAGAATATGGCTTTAAATCGCTTCGTCAAAAATACCTTATTTACGAAGCAATTTTAAGCAATATTAAATCGTTAAAGATAGATACATACCTGCCACAACGGACTTTTTTGTAAACCTTTTTATGTGCCTATGTATGCTTAGGGCACCTATTAACAAATGCATCAAATTAGTTGCGTGGTTTGAAAGAAGAAGCATATATTTATGTAGGGAGAGAAAGACAGCGGGAAGCGACTTAGTTTTATATTATGTTGAGATATTTCATCAGTAATTCGTATCTGCTTAAATAATTTCACAAAAAAAAACCGAGCAAAGCTCGGTCAACCAGGTACTTTATTGTGATATGACCTAGGCATTTGACTATGTCAATCATGATATTCTTCTGAGTAAATTTGAAGCCTATGGGGTTAGAGGTAATGTGCTTGACTTAGTAAAATCTTACCTAACAGACAGAAGGCAAGTAACTAAAATTACGAAGATTAATACTAAAACTAAACAGGAGGAAATATTCACCTCTAAAGAAAGAACTGTCAAATTTGGTGTGCCGCAGGGAAGTGTGTGGGGACCGTTTCAATTTATTGTCTACATAAATGATTTTCCTAAAGTAATTGAGCATCCAATGTCACTATTTGCAGATGACAGCACAATAACAATAGCATGTCAAGATAAAGCTAATTATGAGGAAGATATCAATGCCGCACTAAATTCATCTATCCATTGGTTAAACATTAATAACTTAAAAATTAATTTAAACAAAACCAATTTCATGCAATTTACTCAAACAAAAAATTACTTGAGTAACATAAACATAAATTATCAAAATAAAAAAATTGCAGAAGTCACTACAACAAAATTTTTGGGCCTAACAATAGACATGAAATTGAATTGGAAGGCACATGTTGAGATTCTCTGCAAGAAGCTGGGTAGCTCGGCATATGCTCTGCATAGGCTTGCTCCAGTGGTAAAGAAAGAGGCTCTTCTTACATCTTACCATGGATTGGTGGCATCAGTCTTGAGATATGGGATCATTTTTTGGGGGAACTCAACTGATACAGCCTCAGTTTTCAAAGCACAAAAACGATGCATTCGTGCTATGTTCGGGATGCAAGTTACAGATAGCTGTCGACAAGTATTCATAGACAACCAAATATTAACCCTGCCATGCCTGTACATATTTGAAGTTATGTGTTTTGTAAGGAATAACCCTCATTATTTTCCTCTATTGAGTGACAAAGTAAAACGTAACCGGCGTGATAAGTGTAGACTGCTCATAGACAAACGCAAAAAAAAGATTCTGAGTGACAGCATTTTTTGTATGGCTCCTCTTTTATATAATAAGCTGCCAAATGCCATAAAAGAACTTAACATAACAATGTTCAAAAGTAAACTAAAAAAAATGCTTATACACAAATGCTATTATACTGTAACTGAATTTTTAAATGATAAGGAAATTAATTGGAATACTAATATTTTAGACATTGTTTAACATGACATTTTTACAATCTTTAAACCTTATTCCATTAATATCTCAATAGATATTATTATTCCATTATGAAATTTGACATTCAACTGACATAAGACCAAATAATGATATATTGTATCATGATGAATTAGTTTGTACTGTATTACATTTTGACATTCTTTGAGTATTTACATGAATATTATAATTAACGACATTTTTGATTTTTTGATTATATACATTTATTGCACTTTATACATTCTTTGACATTCCTCACATGGATGAACTGCAATATCTACTAATGCAAGACCTTAGACCCTGGATGGACATATTGATCAAACTCAAAAACACAAGACAATATCCTGATGAAACACAAGACGTTGGCGAAATTGTGCTCACCAAACATTTATCTCACACAAATATATATCACCAAATAGAAGCCAGAAATGAATCGAAGATGAAGAATCAGATGACATAAATAAAAACCAGAAATTAATAGAAGATGAGGAAGAAGAAGACTTTAATCAGCTGACTATTATTTAAAAAAAAATTTTATTGTTTTTATTTAAAAATTAAGACTAACAAATTGTCTTGCCAGACATATTGCATGCCTCTCGCAGAGGCCAGTTTGTATGGGGCAACTTTTAAAATGTTTTGTATTATCTTATCTTACCTACAAACAGCAATAAAGATTTTTGTATTTGTATTTGAATAGAAAAAATACGTGTATATACTGACAATATTTTTTTAATAATTTAACTGACCGACTACTTAATTCGTTTTTTTTAGTCGCCATGCCTATTATTATTGTGGCACTGAGTCCTATTTAATTAATTTTCTTACTTCTTCAATGTGTTGGTGTACCTACACAATATTAGTGGACTAAATATAATAAATAAATATTGGTGGACAATTCACACACAACACCATTATCTGACCCCAAACTAAGCAAAGCTTGTGTGATGGCGGCCAGATAGCTGATATAATACTTATATAGTTTTAAATACATACTTATTATACATAGATAAGATTAATAGTTAATATAGATTAATAGTTAATTTATCTATCTAAGATCTAAGTAGCTACATTTGAAATCTCAGAAGCTTTTTCACTGTGTAATATCGAAGAGATTTGTTCCCTTTAACGGTAGCAGTGTGGTTGACCACAAAGCTATTGTCTGTAATGACGCACCTTGTCTGTTCTAAATAAAAACGCGACTACGCTGTCTTGGGAACTAAAATATTTCCTGTTAGGTACCATTAATTTTTTGAACTGAAAACTTCTTTTGGCGCAGACAATTTTTTCGTGGGCTGAATTGAATTCTAGCGGCGTGACGCTAGAATTCAATTCACAGCCTATCAGAAAAGGTTCGGGAATGATCAGAAACCTTCGGGTAAACTCGGGAGCATCGCCATTGGCCATCTAGAAATGCGTCAGCGTTTTCCATTGGCTAACTAGAAATGCGTCAGTATTTCTAGATGGGCATGCTCGCGCCCTCCGGTTTCACCCGCGTAGTTTCCAAAGCAAGCATTCAATTTCTGAGTTATAAGTTTTCACTTCTATCGGCAGTTCCTATGACTGCCAATTTTATTCATTTTACATGATATCTTAATTTATAAAACCCCAGTGCCATGATGACCCAGTGAACTCTTTACCAAGTTAACTGATATAGTAAAATTATAATGAAATGTAATAATGTAAAATGATAACGAAATGTAATAATGTAAAATGACAACGATATTCACGAAAGTTGGCATTTAAGTCAATTAGTTGATTATTGATTAATTATAGTTTTTTTAAAAATGACTTTGGTGTTCAAACTAACTATCTACCTAAGTTGTGACACAGTCGGGATTTTCAAGCACATCCTACTAATATTATAAATGTCAAAGTATGGATATTTGGATATTTGGATGTTTGTTGCTCAATCACGCCGTAACGTATGAACGTATCAGGCTGAAATTTGGAATACAGTTAGATTATAGTCAGGAAGAACACATAGGCTACTTTTTATCCCGGGAAAATAACGGGAACGACGGAAACGGGAAGTACGCGGGTAAATCCGCGGGGCACTGCTAGTAGGGTATGATCCTCAAAAAAACTAAGTAGCCCGTTAGTTAGATTGCCAAAAAATATTGTACACGTATTTTTTCTTTTGTTTCACAAACAAAAAAATACGAAGATACAGCGCTTCGAAGTTTCGTGTGACGTCACTTGTGAGTACGATTTTTACTCGCGAGTGACGTCGCGACCCCCCTCTCGAAGTTTGATGGTCTATATCTTTGACGATTTTTAATATTATGAAAAAAATGATAAATGGTATCAACTATAGTAATCCCACATAAATGTCAAAGTATGTATATTTGGATGATTTGGATATGTTGCTCAATCACGTCGTAACGTAGGTATGAACGGATCGGGCTAAAATTTGGAGCACAGATAGATTATAGTCTAGAAGAACACATAGGCTACTTTTTATCCCGGAAAACAATGGGAATGGGAACTACGCGGGTAACATCGCGGGGCGCTGCTAGTAATACATAGCTGTGAAAGTTTGTATGTTTTTTGCTCAACCACGTCTGAATGGATTCGATTAAAATTTGAAGCAAAAATTAAAAGCCTGGAATAGTAGACTATTGTTTATTGCAAGAAAATAAAGGGGATGGTAATTACGCGAGTAAACCCGGGGGCGCTGCTAGTACCTATATCATAAATAGGTACCTACTATGTATTTACGTTTACGAATAGGAATATTAATAGGTACCTACTATACAAGCGTTGCTTCGTTTGAGGCTAGATGACGTTGTGTGAAAAATTACCACCGATATTTATTTATTGATAGAGACTTGAATTTTGGGAGCATGGATGTATCCATTCTTCTCTACCAGTAGGGATAGATCAGTAGGGATATGTGGAACTGCCGGATGTTTGTTTGGTGTAGATTTGAAGATTGTAGATTTGAATAATCTTCGAAAAATCGATCTCTCACTCATTGGCTACGAGCGAAGTATCTATAAGCTCACAACACATTTTTGTAGTGGTGGCAACTCTTGGCAGAGTCCGCCTGGGGAAGTACCACACCTATGCCAGTTATTCTACCGCCAAGCAGTGATGTGCAAACATTACTGTGTTCCGGTTTGAAGGGTAATGTTTCCAGAGAAATTACTGGGCTTAGACTGGTTAACCATAGGTGAGTTTTGTATCCCATTAGCTCTAAAGTGGCGCATCTTGCTATATGACTGGTCTCCTGCCTTATTAAAATTTTATCTAAATGCTTTCCAAATGACCCTTCCTGACCAGAGTAACTTGGTAAGGTGGGGAAAAGCCTCTGAAAAATGTTGCTATACTTGTGGTGAGGCGATATGTACAGCAAGGCACATATTGGTGGGATGCAAGGTGCTCCTTAACAGGGTTCATTACTCACAGCGCCATGAGCCATGACAGAGTACTTGAAATCATACGTGAAGCCGTAAGCCTTTCGGTAGCTAGAGCCCAAAAGGGATTGACGACAAACAAAAGACAAGTTAACTTTGTAAGAGAGGGTTCAACTTCAAACTCCAAGAACAAGCCTTACTCAATCCTGGGTTCAGCACCTGATTGGACTATTTTAATGGACACGTATGAAAAGCACTATAAAATCCCAGAGGATGTGGGTGTTTCGTCATCCAGACCGGACGTTTTCCTTTTTTCTAGGGCTATGAAACGCATAGTTCTAGTAGAACTTACCGTACCGTGGGAAACTAATATACCTAAAGACCACGCGATGAAACAAAATAAGTATTACGATCTTCAAAACGAATTAACAAAAAATGGCTATGTAGTTAATTTATACGCTGTACAAGTAGGAGCGAGAGGTATACCTGCAAAATCTCTCTATAACCTGCTTAAAGACCTTGGATTGTCCAGAAGTGCAGTAAGTTCTATACTAGAACGAGTATCTAAAGCTGCACTAGTAGGATCATATCGGATTTGGCTGGGCAGGGAGAGAAATACGAGTAGTGAAGGTGAGTGTTGACGTACGTCAATAAAAGGGGCCCCTTTTAAACCTACGCCCGAGTCACAAGTCTTGGGGTCTATTCGAGATTTCTCTCTCTGCCACACGATGGTCCCGGCACCCGCACAGTGAATCCATGGAATGCTAAGAAGTACGTCTCTATAACAACTTAGATCTCTGGGTGACGAGCGCAGTGCAGTGCTAGGTAATGATTTGGACTCTTCATGTTCCAATAGCTGCGTGTCACTGTGCTGTTATGTGGCAGGCATGTTGTTTACCATCAGGCACATATCCTGCTCGTCTCGTCACTCTTTATTTAAAAAAAAACATAGACGTGTCATTAAAGATATTTCATCAGAGCAATTGAAGTTAAACTTGTTTATTGTCAACAATAGGCTCTGAAACGAGGTCGCTGGGTCGTTGTAGCTCGTTTCGATACAAACGTGTTCCGCCACAGACCTTGTCAATGTATTCTATCGCTTGGACCTTACCTACACCAAATGAAAATCTAATCCAAATTTGAGTAGGTACCTAAATAAAAATGATAGTCATAGGAATTGCCGATAGAAGTGAAACCTTATACTCAGAATTTGATCGCTCACTTTGGAAACTAGGTACACGGGTGAAACCGGAGGGCGTGTCTATAACCGTGGTCATCTAGAAATGCTGACGCATTTCTACATACCTAGTCAATGGGAAATACTGACGCATTTCTAGATGGCCAATGGCTTTGGTCTTGAGTTCACCCGAAAATTTCCTATCATTCCCGAGCGTGACGCTAGAATTCAATTCACAGCCTACGAAAAATCTGTCTGTGATGCGCCAAAATAAGTTTTCACTTTAAAAATCCAGTGTCATGACGTTTAAGTACTCCCAGTGAACTCTTCAACAAGTCAACCGATATTCACGAAAATTGTCATTAATGTGTAATTTGGTTCAACTTGTGAGATACGATAGTTTTTATTTCCACTAATGGCCTTTACATGACAATATACGAGCGAATCGGAAACTGGCCACTAGTATACCTAGTATAAAATTATAGATCGGTATTGTTGTGAACTATCACGATTGTACCACACTTTCATCGGTAATTTTACCGGCAAGCAGTACCAACCTACTGCAATCACTACCTATATTGTGTGGAAACATTGCCCTTCAAACCGAAACACAGTAATAGGTAAAATATTAGAAATTAAAAATCAAACAAGGCAGTAATTTCGATTCTTCATACTCGAATAACTACTTGGCACTGTACTGTTATGAGCACTGCGCAGGCGTGTTGGTTACTATCTGGCGGACGACTTGATTGTCCCGTTTCTCTATGTTATAAGAAAGTAAGGTCTAGGTATCAGTGAACACTGAATAGAGGGCATTTATAGAAGACAGAACGAAAAGAAAACTTAGATGTCGGACTGCCGATAGAAGTGAAAACTTATAACCGAGAATTTAAGTACCACTCATGTTGCACAATAATAATACGTCACATGTCCTATCTCATGGCAGCAAAAGGCTCAAGACAGAGTTGAGAGGTGTCCACGCCACCTCAGAAATCGATATAAATTTAGAATTCTGTGATAGCGTCTTTTGGCGTCAGACGCCAGGACCCAGTTTAGGTCGTACCTACCAAAGAGTGTTCAACAAGACTAAAAAAGTTTTCACTTCAAAAAAAACTTACGTCCAGTGTCTCAAACTTCAATATAACATCGAAGTCGAATCTGCAAGGCGTGCAGAAGTCAGAGTATGGCGTCCAGTGCATATCCAGCGAACGCTTGGCCCTCGCCTCGTCGAGGACATACGACACGAACTCTTCAAATACTGGATACCGCTCCGTCGCTGCTGCTGAAGGCGACGATGGCTGGAAACAAAAGACAAATCATATTGAGTTTTATTGGCGAAAAGATGAGCTTAACATCCACAAACAGGGATTTGCACACAATGGCTTCGGTAGAGACCATTGGAGGGAAAGCGAGGATTTTGTTCAAGTTTGGGACCAGAAAGGCAAGGACATACCTATATATTATTTTAGATAAATCATTTTCTATAATTGTCTATTGTCTTGAAAATTTAGCTGCTACACGGCCGCCAATATTAGACAGTTTGGTTGTCTATACTAATATTATAAAGAGGAAATATTTGTTTGTTTGTAATGAATAGGCTCCGAAACTACTGGACCGATTTCAAAAATTCTTTCACCTTTGGAAAGCTACATTATTCCCGAGTAACATAGGCTACGGCAGATGGCGCTGCAGTTGATATCTAGGTTATTATTCGAGCGAAGCCGGAGCGGGCCGCTAGTACCTAATAGTTCTAACGCTTCTTTTGTATTCTCTCAGACATCCGCACATATCCATACCTACATAAAAAACATCCAGACGTCCAAACATCCCGACATTTAAACATACGAAAATACAGACATTTAAACATATATAAATCCAAGCGAGCTAACATCTTATGACCTTTACTTTAATTTTATATAATTAGGTATCTGCAAACAACTTGAGGACACGATTTACATACCACGACCCATCCGACTCTAGCGCACCACTCACTCTGTCTAAGTCATCCTTCGCTATTCTTAAATTCCATTACTGATATAATTTAATTTCCTAAGTAAAAAATATTTTTAACTAACCCTTAACTGGTATCATAAATTTTATAGTGGGGGCCGCGCGGACCCCAACTCGCATATCTGCGTCCTGGTAACAACGCGCATATCTGCGTCCTGGTAAAAGATGCAGCGACGAAAGTCAGGCACCGGCCACGACAGGTGACGTAATGAGAATACTCAAAATATTGGATGCACACGATGCTTAGTTTGGTAGAAAATTACGAAAATGTCATGCGTGGGGACCGCGCAGCCCCCACGATACCAATTAAGGGTTAAGTATTGTTTACAGTAATTGCTTTGCTGAGCGAAAAGATTGCATTTTACATCATTGCATCTATAACCGTACATGCACAATTCGTACCATAAACCCCAAAATAAAAAAATTGCCAACAAAAAAATAACCATCCTGATAAATGTTTAAAGATACTAGAAGCGCCCCGCGGTTTCATCCAAGTAGTTCTCGATCCTGTTATATTCTTATTCATATTGATATGATATATCAATCAATATGATATATTGATTATAGTGATATTGGTTTGATTTACGAGTGTATCCCTATTCATTTAATGTTTAAGGTGCCCCGAAAACTGAAAACTTTTTATTCAGACGTGGGTCCTAATATGGAAACAAAATTGTTAAATTTATCCAACAAAATGAAACATTGGCGCCACTTTTGGCGACATTGAAAACTATCCTTCATAGATAAAAAATGTATTTAACGTAACGCCTCTTTGAATCCATCGTCCAAAATAAAAGTTAACACTCTGTAGGTCTTAAAAATCTTACCAACCTTTCTGTACTTCTTAATGATCAAGTGCCCCATCTTGTCATGGAAAGATTTCGGCCACGCATGCACTATCTTATCATTATACGCAGAAGCCAGCCGTTCCAGAGGATGCCTTACAATCAGGAATGATATGGAGTCAGCGTGGGCTTTCCTGATCATCTCCACGGTTGGCCTGGCGTATTTCTTCCTCGCTAACACTAGCGGAACTTCCTTGGTCTTGTCCAGGAATGCTGAGGTGTAGTTCGCCATAAGGTTGAAGTTGTACATCCACGATGTTGAAGCAGCTTTGAATATGTTACACCTGTGAAAGATATCTGTGTGTAAATAAATGGATTCCTGTAAGTTTTTGGGGATATTTCAGAAACTACACAAATTTCAATAAAATGTAAATTGGCCCAATATACCTACGTTTATTCGTACGTACCAACATTTTATCGAAATTTGTAGAACTTAAAACAAAAGTGAAATAATGTAACTACCAAATAAAAAAAATCATCAAAATCGAGTCACAACTGGCGGAACTATCGCGTAACGTAAAAACAAACAAACGACCGAAATCGGAACCTCCTCCTTTTTGAGGTCGGTTACAATAACTTTTCTTAACTACTACAAAGTACAAATTCGACTTTTTGTGTTGAAATCCCAGTAAATTGTACAGACTACGCAATCCTGATCGCTGTAGAAGATTGGGTTATTTTAAATTCCAGTTGTAGCAACTCACCATATGACGTGGTACTGTCGGTTTATGAGGTACTCCCAGGCATTGGCCTTGTGACTGCTGCTGTCAAGGCCTAGCCGGGAGCACTCGCTCCGCAAGTAATCCCTCCGAGTGTTCATTCTCGAATTAACTTCTGTAAATTTCTCCCGAGTGATGAGGGCGTCGTCGTGGGTGTCATTGTCGTAGAGAAACTGAAACAAAACGTGGAAATTCAATTCAATTTATTTCTTCAAACCATTATTTTACAAAGAAAACTTGGTAACGTCAATTACAAAAAAATAATAATAAACCAGTTTAAATACATAAACAACAGTGACAATGTTTAACAGTAAGCGCCTGTAAAGAAGCCTTGTCCAATGGATTCAGCTATAAAAAGGCTTTGTCAAACAGCAATAAAAATATTTGAAATACATCATTTTAAATTATCATGTTGTTGTACTTTTAATTAATTGGTAGTTACAGTCAGTGACACAGTTTTACGCCATTCATTTTTGTTTTTAACGAAATCATCAACATAAGCTTTATTCATTAAATGTGCCTTTACAATATTTTGAACCTCATTTCACTGAGACCGGCCAACTGATCTGGTATGATATTATAGAAGCGAACACTGTTTCTACAAAATGATTATTACTATTAGAAAATTACGTGTTTTTTGTAGTTTAATATATTAAATTTATTAATAACTATTACAACCTTTAGTAAGCATACAATAATGAAGCCAGTTTTTTTTTTTTTTTTTTTTAAATAAAGAGTGACGAGACGAGCAGGACATGTGCCTGATGGTAAGCAACATGCCTGCCACATAACAGCACAGTGACACCCAGCTATTGGAACATGAAGAGTCCAAATCATTACCTAGCATTGCACTGCGCTCGTCACCCAGTGAGATAATATTATTGATGTGCAGTGCATTACTCGGTGGCGCGGGAATAGCTTTTCGACGCGTACCTACACAAGGCATTATTGCCACAGAAATCTAAAAAGTACCTTATTATTTAGATTTCTGTGCATTATTGCACACGTTGCGTCGTACAGACTTTAAATGTTTGTCTAAGTTAATATGGTATTTGGTATTGTATGTTACGTAGTCACTTAAAAAATACTCTACAATGAACGCCAAAATTCGATTTGTCCGTGTACAATTTTTTACAATTCCACCTACCTAATAGGTAAAATTACAATCATTAAATCATCTCTTGTCGTTGGACTCATTCCGAAAGTTATTGAAATTATTTTATTATTAATATATGAAATTTTTGATAAATAAAACAGAAAATTACAGCACAGCCACTCAAATACTTTTGTAAAATGTTATAAAAATCTGAATAAAAGTAATTAATATTTTGCTATCTTGTAGGGGATCATTACGTCACATTATTATTTCTCAACTTTGATATTTTAAACTGGTAGTTCTTTAAAGTGCTATAGACTTAGATGGCCATGCCATGATGGGCAGACCACGCCCTTTTAGCATTTCTCATTGGATGACGCGTTTCTAGATAGCCAATGGCTAAGGTCCCGAGTTTACCCGAAGATTTCTTATCATATCCGAGCGTGACGATAGAATTCATTTCACAGCCCACGAAAGATCTGTGTAGGCGCGCCAAAAGAAGTTTTCACTTCAAAACCTGTTAGTTTCATTTGTACTTATTTTTGCCAAGATTTAAGGGTCGTCCCTTAAATCTTCGTTTAATACTTATGTGGTTAGTGACACTGAGTTTGAATTGGAATTGCCAGGTTCCTTTGCAAAGTCAAAATCTTAATTGAATATATCTAAAAACCCATTTAACCCCTTCATAAGTCCCGAGTGGTTTGCTAACTGCGGAAACAGCCACATTACCATAGAATAGATAATACAGATAGAACGGACACTCCCCACCCCCCGCCAGTTTCAAGCTTCCTACCCCGCAAGGACGCGAGAAACACTCAACGAAGGGTTATATCGGACAACAATTTTCTATGAGAATACGACCATGACGCTGTGTTGCTGTGTTATTTAAATTTAGGTACCAATTTTTTCATCTGTTCAACGAAACAAGAATAACAGATTTTTAATTTCATAAGAATTTCTATAATATACTAGGATTGAATCGTTTTTCTACTGTGTTTTGATAAGTTCACAATTTTAAGTTAAGAATAAGAGATTTTTGATTTCATAAGGATTTCTACAAAGATTGAATCATTTTTATAAACTGTGTTAAGCTATTCTGCGTAGCGATTCTGAAACCATTCGGGTCGGGCTGATCCACGGAAACTGGCCTCTACCGACTGGGTCGGGCAATTTGCGATTCTCAACGCCAATTCCGATTACTTTTGACGTTTGCAACCGACTACCAGCTGTTTTCTAATCGGATGGGATTCGGACAGCTTTTTTGTCGTGGATAGCTAAATACGATTTTCAGATTATTGTATTTACTTGATTTTTCTCTGTTTTTCTCAATATTTCTGTAAGATTATGGACAGTAAACGAATTTTTATTAACTTTAGTGTGTAATAGTTTTTGGAATTTTGGGTTATGAAATTTTCAAAGTTGGCAGTTTGTGCTCAAAAGAATTGCTAGAAATAGATTATTGCCACATTTGATTTGTTGATATTGTTTATTTTTTGAGATGAAAATATGAAACATGTTTGTTGTTTGAGCAAAAAGCCAAGAAACATTGGAGATACGAGACATCACGTCAAACAACGATATAACAGCAAGAGCGGAAACAACTTTGGCCCCAGTGGTCAGTGGTGGTCACAAACATAGTCGGAGCTAACTAAGTAAGAAGACCGTGTGATAAGTGCGTGCGTCTATAATATTACTTAGTGCCAGCCCAAAAGGGGTGACCCACGAACCCCTCTGGTCCTTGTATAACAAACAGTATTTTCGTACCTATCTGTTCGACTTTAGTTCTATCTATAGATGAAGGAAAGGTTACTTAAATGTACTTCTGCCAGAACTTACTGGTCCCCAATCCCTATAATGACAACGCAGACCCCGTAGGTGTATATAAAAGTAGCACCTTGCCGGTGTACGGCATGTGATTTAACACACATTAAACTTACTTAGATATAGCTAGATATGTGGGACAAAATCCCCAAAGTTATAGGTACTATGACAGGTAGGTAGGAGTCTTGGTTCAGATGACCGATCCACTTCAGGTAGTCTTCAGTTTGATGACAGACTTCTGGCATATGTGCAGTGAAGATGTAGGATTATTGATTCAGATGATCGGTGGAGTGTAGATACTTTTGTTAGTGGTTACTTTTAGATATGTTATATATAACTGTAATGGACAAACACTATGAAGCTATTACTTTTTGTTGTTATTTGGTTATTTCCAAACAAAACAAACAATAGTTCCGTTGACTTTGACAACATCAACAGATTGACAAATTGAAGGTAAAACGAAAAATGTAAACTATGATTTATTGTGTTGCAGATGCAAATTTCCAGAGGTTATTGTTCGATTTACTCGTTTATTATACAAATTCTATGTAAAAAAAGTCATTCAAAACCACAAAATAAACCCGAAATACAGTTATTTGACGATTTGTATATTCCTACCATGAGTTAACTTTTCTACCAAATTTGTATCTGTATTCGAAAACTAGGTGGGATAGCTTGTCTTTGGTCTGGCCAAAAGACATTCCTACGCCAATCCGATTGGCGTTGTGAATCGCAGATTCCGAACCATTCGTTAGCGGGACCGCTATCGTATGAGTCGGTTCGGGTGCAACCGACTGGTTTCAGCATAAGCAAACTGATTGTTGATGAAAGTTATATTTACCTACATTAAAGATCGAACACTAACTAGGTAAGATTATAGGACACTTAATACAGGCAGGTGAACTCACGGGTCATAGCTATTCCATAAAATAATTTAGTAACCCTAGATGACACGCACACATGCGTAAATGTGTTCGAACGACATATGCGTAGTTGTGTGAGTGTAGGTATGTCAACTGCACCGTCTGTATAGATTTTAGGCCGAGTGTCCGGGGTGTGACATTACCTTAATGTAAGGTCGAATTACGAAACGGATTAATAATTTTAGCTCATTAATTACTTGCCCGTAATTAATTTAGTTGTGCTCGACGTTTATTTAATTAGCACTTAAATTCATAACATGAATGTTATCTACGTAACTGATTGTGATACTAAATCCGAAATAGATTGGGTGTAGATTTACAATTCATATTTTCGTTTTGCACGCAACGTTTTATCCATAGTTTTTGAGGGCCAATGAGTTTAAAAAGGTTGTTTCAAATAGACATTCTAACAATAAATCTTTTAACAAGTTCATTTTAGGTCAACTTGTATTCTTTACAATTATTGTGAATTATATGCAAACTCACAGACGGGTGGATCAAGGGTCTGATGCTGAACCCTTGACACAGTGCTTATCATCAGATTCCCAACTCTGAAATCTTAGCCACCGATAGCTTTTAGGTCGTTCGGCGTAGTTCTAGGGTTAGTTTTCTGTAGTGTGTTTTTTATAGTAAAAAGTAAATAGACGAGCAGGACATGTGCCTGATGGTAAGCAACATGCCTGCCCATAACACCACGGTGACACGTAGCGATTGGAACATGAAGAAAGTCCAAATCATTACCTAGCACTGCACTGAGCTCGGCGCCCAGTGATATACGATGTTTTATCTCTATGCCTAGTTATTTCACTGGTGTCTATATAGTCCTATCGAAATACCTATGGTATTCCAAAAATTGGTATAAGTTACATGTGATCACAATAATTATATCACAAATTGAAATGAATACAAATTTATAAACTCACTTTTGTCTTCAAAAACCAGAATGTTGTACATAATTGATAATAAATATATTTATGCGATCTGTTACAAAGCTAGAAATATTATTTTTTCATTAAAATTAAAGACGAATAAAAGTGACGACACTTTGACTTTAGGTAACACAATAAATTCGAAAAAGACAGAGTTGTAACATTATTTTTAACCAACTTAAAAAAAGGAAGATGTTGTCAATTTGACAACCATATGGTTAGGGTTCCGTAAATCGTAATATAAACCGGCCAAGTGCGAGTGGGACTCGCGACGAATGGTTCCGTACCATTAGCAAATAAACGGCGAAAACCTCGTTGGCTTTACTCCGAATTCCGTATACATAGACTATCGCAGTTTCCAGAGATAGGCTTTTATCCAAAAAGTTTCACAAACATTTTCATTTTACCTTATGATTCTAACGACGAAGTCTATAGTGCGTTTTTTTCTATTAGTACCATATTATAGTTTGCTTGGGCCGGATTAATCGAGCAAGAAACGGTAAAAAATTTGTTTGTTGTATGGGAGCCCCCCTTAAGTATTTATTTAATTTTTAGTATTTGTTGAAATAGCGCCAAAATAAATACATTATCTGTGAACATTTCAACTGTCTAGCTATCACCGTTCTTGAGATACAGCCTGGTGACAGACGGACGGACGGACGGACAGCTAAGTAACCGGCTCCTAGAGCCGGTTTTCACGGCGCGGTTGCCAACAACGGCAGTTTTGTATGTAAAATTGAATTCAAAACTCACGACGCGGTTTATGGCCGCGGCGGCTGCGCGCGGTTCTTGCGCATAAGCTTTCCGCAGCAGAAACCGCGAAAACCTGCGGTCTCGTGAGTATTGAAACAAAACCGTCGCGCGTGAAAATTGGGCCTAATAGGGTCCCGTTTTTACCCTTTGGGTACGGAACCCTAAAAACGGAAGCCTTATAGATTGGTTATGTCTGTCTGTCTGTCCGTCCGTATGTCACAGCCACTTTTTTCGGAAACTAAAAGACCTACACTGTTGAAACTTGGTAAGAAAATGTATTCTGTAAACCGCATTAAGATTTTTACACAAAAATATTTAAAAAAAACATTGTGGGGGTGTCCCATACAACTGAAACTCAATTTTTTTTTCATCAAACCCATACGAGTGGATTGTCATGCAAACTTCAACGAAAGTTGGCTTGAACTCGATCTAGTAAGTAGTATGTTTTTAGTACGTCATAAATACACAATTATTGAAATATAGATCAAAGTTACAACGAACTACAAGAACTTATGTAGTACGTTACTTGCTACTACGGAACCTTTCATGGGCGAGTCCGACTTGCACTTGGCTGCTATTATTTCTATCTATGTACGAGCATATTTACCGATTTCTCCAGAACGTCCGAACCTATTTTGATATTTTTTTCTTGTTCGAAAGGGTTCTTCTCGAATAATTTCTGAGACATTTTGATCGAAGTTCGTTTACTTTAAAGTTAAGAGTTAATCAGTAGGTAAACTTGAAGTGTAATTTTTAAATTGTAGAAGAAAAACACTTATTATTTTCGATAAACCGATGACATTAAGCCACACATTCTTGATTCGTGATCTGCGACCTTTAGTGGGACTGCATAGCTTTAGGTATAAGTTCCAATATCAAAGACCTGGTAGGTTACTAAACTGACCTTTAGAACTAAACCGCATTCCTTCGTAACAGTAATACTACCTATAGCAACTATCGTAAAGCTTAGAAAGATTGAACAATTTTAACTCGTTATTGAAAGCTTATATTTAAGCTTATATTAAGACAAATCCTATTCATTAATTTCATTAATTCATAGATTTTGTTTTGTTGAAAAATTATTAGTTGATAAATCTTCACTTTTGATTTGTTTTGTCAAAACTAACCTCAACATTTTTGAGGGTAGTTTTTTTTACATGATGAGTTTATCCGGCACTGAACCCATATGGGTACTGTGCCGCTTGACAGGTAGGGTCTATCTATATTATCTATTTATTTATTTATTGCTATTAATACATTATTTTACTAAAAACTAGGTTTTAGGTTACAATAATGCATTAGCCCTGTATTGAGGGCGTTGCAATTTTAGGATGTGCGTGTTTGACGCCAACCTTTGGCATTCAAAACACACACACGCGTACACCCATATCATAATAGAAACAAATTTACTTATAACATCAGAAATTAGATTTTTTTTATAAAGTTTACAGAAATACAAAAATATGAAATAAATATGAATAATGATAGTAGGTAATTGCAAGGAGCAAGTTTTTAAGAAAATATACATATAAATAATGTTAAAGCATTACATACAGTACCTGGTTGACCGAGCATTGCTCGGTTTTTTTGAAATATTAAAAATTTAAAAGTCGAATACGTTTTTAAAGTACGAGTTTTAAAGATCTAAGCATCCAAAGGTACATAAAAAAGAACAAAAAAGAGATGAAATGTAATCATCAGGATTCGAACCGGAGTCTCTTGAAACTGAAGGCGCCGCTTTACCGCCTGAGCTACTTAGTTTTTGAGGAAGTGCTTTCGTTTCGAAATTTGCTTTCGTATTCTAATGATATTCTAAGAGTTTTTCATTGCCTGAAAAAGCATACATAATAAATATAGCATAGATTCTATATATACACGCAAGATTTGCTCGTTTAAAGGTATTAGATAGATGTTTTTTTTTTTAAAGAAGTTCCATCGTTTTGTTAATGTCACACCTTTGTTGATTTTTTAGGTTTTAAAAATCGGAATTACACAACACAGAACATATTTTATGTACCAAGTGGGATTTATTTCATATTTTTGATAATAAAAAAAAATAGAGAGAAGTCAATGTCAACTTCCAAGGGCTTATCAATCATGCAATAGAATTTGCAAACAATTTTGTGGAGTGTTTTGCTAAATTATGTAGCTGGAATCGCGTGCAGGATATCGCGTCCGTCATCGAACGAACGACGAGGAAGCTAGAGCTCGTTTTATGATATAAGCTAGTTCTTTTTTTAAATAGAGAGTGACGAGACGAGCAGATAACATATGCCCACTAGTAGCTCCCCACGGTTTTTCAAACGTACTCGTTGGGAAGTTTTTCCCGTTCCCGTAATTTTCCCGTGGTGAAAAATAGATTCATTGTTATTCCAGCCTATAAACTATCTGTGTTCTAATTTAAATTCGATCTGTTCGCCCGTTTGTAGGTAGGTACGGTATTGTCTCAGATGTTGGATCAGGAGAAAAAGGAAAAATATACATATGTTGAGTACTTCTCTTACTCTACAGAGTGCTTATATATCTCTACATAGTCTGTGTTCTACAGAAGCAAAATATGGGTGCTAATTTTCTACAAGTTCCATATTAAAGGGGTGTTCCGAAAATATACTTTTTTATTTAGTTGCAAATAATATTTGCCTTTAGTAATGCTCTTTTACTCAAACAAATATCTCATTTTATGTTTAAGGCAAGGCAAGTTTACGTCATCGGCAGATTTTTAACCACAAAAGTGCATGAGTAGTCTCCTTTCCCTCGGTCGGAACGAAATACTTACACGGCTGTAAGTATAGCAAGAACTATCGGAACAAAGTCTTATTAGGAACACTTTTGTCGGTCTAGTTCCCATACGATTAGAGCGTATAAAGCGAGATAAGGAACTGCGTTCTAAAAAATCTCAGAATCCTTTACGGACTTTTACTGAGCATGTTTTCGTAGTGCTTCGACCTCTAATCAAATGTCAGAGGCATCCCTAGGGAAACGAGTGTCTTTTACAAAGGTAACGCGAAAGAAAATGTCAAACGTGCGCTGCAATTTCTTTATCGGCGCTAATATAAATACCAACGTCGCTAACAGTACTTTCATAGATATAAGTGTATGATTCGTGAATGTTTCATGAATGCGTTTAGGCAGGCCTTTTTAGAGTTCCGTAAAACGTAAAAACGGAACCCTTATAAATTCGTCATGTCTATCTGTCTGTCTGTCCGTCCGTATGTCACAGCCACTTTTTGCCGAAACTATGAGAACTACACTGATGAAACTTGGTAAGTCGATGTATTCTGTGAACCGCATTAAGATTTTTACAAAAAAATAATAAAAAGAAAAATAAAATAATGTTTGTCTACACTGAATAATTTGCCCGAGAGACACTTCCAAAGTGGTAAAATGTGTCCCCCCCCTCTAACTTCTAAAGTAAGAGAATGAAAAATCTAAAATAAATATATGATGTACATTACCATGCAAACTACCAACGAAAATTGGTTTGAACTCGATCTGATGAGTAGTGTTTTTTAGTACGTCATAAATACACTATTATTAAAACTTCAATCAAAGTTACAACGAACTACAAGAACTATGTGTACTATCTATGTTATGTTACTTGCTGCAACGGAACCCTTCATAGGCGAGTCCAACTCGCACTTGCCCACTTTTTTATTTGTCAATTGTTTCTTGGGGGCACGCTATTCTAGAATGTTGTAAATCTATAATTTATCGGAGGACTCGGTATACTACAGGTGCGCATTTGGAGGCACCGCGTACCCCCACAAAAACCCTTATTTTAGGTATACTCTACATACGAGTATGTGCGTAAGTGTAATTACTTACTTATTATGGCTGGCCTCGTGGATTAGCTCTGCCTTCGAAGCCAAGGGTCGTTTTCGATTCCCACCCAGTGCAAATATTTATAAATAAATAAATAAATAAATATTGGTGCACTATTCACACACAACACCATCTGACCCCAAACTAAGCAAAGCTTGTATGATGGCGGCCAAATAGCTGATATAATACTTGTATAGTTTTAAATACATACTTATTATACATAGAAACACCCAGACACAGTGCAAACATTTGAATTCATCACACAAATATTTGCACTGGGTGGGGATCGAACCCACGGCCCTCGGCTTCGCAGGCAGAGCTACTACCCACTAAGCCACGAGGGCAGTCGATTTGTGTGATGAACTCAAATGTTTGCACTGTGTCTGGGTGTTTCTATGTATAAGAAGTATGTATTTAAAACAATTTAAGTATTATAGCAGCTATCTGGCCGCCATAGTACAAGCTTTGCTTAGTTTAGGGTCAGATGATGTTGTGTGTGGATTTTCCTCCGATATTTATTTATTAATTACTTTGAAATAAGACTTACTTAGTTATTACTTACTTAGTTACGTACAGAGTTCAACCCCTGGGCCCGCTGCGCTGGTTTAAAGTTAGGGTACGGTAGGTAAGGTAGGCAGTAGTAAAAGGGTAGGGGTCATCTAAGTATAATTACCATAAGTCTATTTAAAAAGTGTGTTTGTAAAAAAGGCTGCTTTATTTTTACTTTCATGTATCAAAATAATTAGGTATAACTTTAAAATAAATGTCTAACATACAGAAAAAAAAAATTGGCAGCCATAGGAACTGCCGATAGAAGTGAAAACTTATAACTCAGAATTTGATAGCTTACTTTGGAAACTACACGTTTGTAATCGATAGGCGTGGGCATGACCATCTAGAAATGCACCAGCATTTCCCATTGGCTCACGCATTTCTAGATGGCTATGCCATGATAGCCAGGCCACGCCCTTTCAGCATTTTCCATTGGCTGATGTATTTCTAGATGATCAATGGCCATGGTTTACCCGAAGATTTCTTATCATACCCGAGCGTGACGATAGAATTCAATTCACACCCCACGAAAAATCTGTCTAGGCACGCCAAAAGAAGTTTTCACTTCAAAAAACTGTTATTTAATATTTTCGTTTTGACGTCATAAGTAGGTACCTACTACACCTGAATAACTCACTACAAGTTGTCTCTTTGAGTATTAGTAGGTAATGACGTCACAACTTACAACTAATTGTTTTAAAAATTTGCTCAATAGTTTGACAGGTTTGCGGGTCGCATGTTTGAATACGTTAGAAACCAGTTTAAATAAAATAAGTAAAAACCTCTACATTTCCGTGTTATCTCCAGAGCAGGTTGTTTGATATAGGTAGTACGTAGCGTAGGTCTTACGCATAAGTACTAAACTTTCACTTGGACTTTCCAAACACTTGAAAACTCTCGCTTGGCCGCGATTCTCTCAGGCAATGTTGCAATAATTGCATTGTTAAGGCAATCGATGTAGCTATGTGTGGGTGCAAACTTCGTTGCAGCAATTTATGCGGGGCTCTGTCACAGCACACAGTTTATCTTTAAGAGATATACAATATTTATTAGGTCGAAATGAGAAACCTCCTCCTTTTGTGAAGTGGGTTAAAAAGTTCGTCTATGATTTTGTCTTTAGGAAACCACCTGATCAAACCAACATGTGCCAAGAAAAATACTTTGCCCTATGACTTACATATTATTCTACTAATAATATTTTCAATGCATAAGTTTGTTTGTAAGTCACTATATAGCTGAACCGATAGGGTTGAAATTTGGAACATAGCATATCTATAGGTAGTCGGGAAGAGCACATAGGCTACTTTTAATTGCAGGAAAATTACAGAATCGGATAAAACCACTAGGAACTGCTAGTCAAGTTCTAAAATGTTTTTTTGAAATAAAGAGTGACGAGACGAGCAGGACATGCGCCTGATGGTAAGCAACATGCCTGCCACATGACAGCACACTGACACGCAGCTATAGGAACATGAAGAGTCCAAATCATCACCTAGCACTGCACTGCGCTCGTCACCCAGAGATCTAAGATGTTATATCTATAAGCCCTGTAATTTCTCTGGAAACATTGCCCTTCAAACCGGAACACAGTAATGCTTGTACATTACTGCTAGGCGGTAGAATAACTGGCAAAGGTGTAGTACTTCCCCAGGCGGACTCTGCCAAGAGTCCTACCACTGCACTAGACTAGATTTATTAACATAACTACTGTAAGATGCATTGGTGAGTATTTTTACTTGATGGTAAATTTTACCTGGTTATTCTATTGGGGAACCTACCACTACATCTATGTGAATTGGTGTTTTATCGTACTGTGTATTGTCCCGTGTCATATGACCAGCAGAAGCGGTGATAGGAATAACAGATATTTATTTTTTTCAAATTATACGTTGTGGTCTTGTAGTTTAGATTCCCACGTAGAAATATAGTTATTTGTTGTACAAGAGTGCAAAGTAGCTTTTTAACCGCATGCTCAATTTTGATGACCGAGCAAGCGAAGGATTCTAAAGTTGAATCACGAGCGTAGCGAGGGATTCAAAAATTAGAATCCTGAGCGTAGCAAGGGAATCAAAAGAGCACAAGGTGAAAAATCTTTGCACTCGAGTGCAACACGTAATTTTTCATCCCTTACCTTAGCGAGGAAATTACTAAACGCTTTGCGCATTTTCAGTTTCAGTCAATTCTGTTGGCGTCAAATAAACTTCTTGGTCGCTAGAATTACTTATTATTATGGTATTTTGGTTTTTCACTTGTATTCAATTTTACTGTTTTTAACCTAAGTTTTAAACTTTAACTTTATTTAGCCATGGTTTAAACAATAACAATACGACGTGAAAATACGGAGAGTTGACCGATTGAGGTAAGGAGTTTCATATGTGTACATGAAAAAGTGTCCGCCCAAATGCATTAAATTATAGTAGCGCTAAATTTGTGTCATGGTACATTTTAAAGGAAATAAATAAACGTACTATTCAGAATTCATGAAAAATAAAATTGACAGTCATAGGCACTGCCGATAGAAGTGGTAACTTATAACTCAGAATTTGATTGCTTACTTTGGAAACTAGGCGTGTGAAACCGGACGGCGTGGCTATGAGCATGGCCATCTAGAAATGCTGACGCATTTTTAAATGGCCAATGGGAAAGACTGAGGCATTTCTAGATGACCAATGCCTATGGTCCCGAGTTTATCGAGTTCACCGAGATTTCTTATCATTCCCGAGCGTGACGCTAGAATTCAAAAAATTCTCAAAATAGTAATTATTTATTTGATGTTATATTTACTACATTATTTTGTACTGCACAAGTAGTTGAAATTATCTATTAGTTACTATTTTAGTAGTCAATAATATTTAATTATTTAACTCGGCAACTCGGCATACTTCAATTCGATTACAATTGATTAATTCATAGCATTTTAAAATGTTCTGTCATTTGAAATAACATTCTTTACCTCTATCCTCCATACGTGAAAAGAAAATTGCGCGCAAAGCATTTTAAAAAAGTACACCAAGGAGGTTCCGAGTATGAGTTTTTAACAAATTAAAAATAAATGTATGATGAATTCGGCACCAAGGAGGTAGAAATGAATAGGTTAAATTACGTTTTGAATTCAAAACCTCAGTACACACGATGTTCTAAATTCGAATTTACTTTACCCTCTAGAGGGTAAAAACGACTTTTGCGCCCTGATATCGAGGAGCAAAAGTAGTCTTTCCGAGCTGGTGGGATGAAATAGTACATTGTTCACCGAGAGGAGAAAGTGACCGATTACCGTCGAGGGTGTCGTTTGAAGCCCGAGCCGTAGGCGAGGGCTTTAAAACACCCGAGACCGGGAATCGCACTTTCTCTCGAGTGATAAATAGTGCTTTATACTACACCTACGAGGAAAATAATAGTACTTTTCAACATTGAGTACAAAGACCATAACGTACTTGGTTTGTATTTTTGCGCTTTTTCACTGAAATAAGCTAGCAAAACAGTTTCAGAAAAAGACGCCGCATTTTTTTCACTTTTCCATTGCAAAAAATCGTCATAAGTTTTATTATATTTTTTAATTGATTTCTGTGGTAAAAGGTTATCATCAATCAGTATTTTTGCTGTTTCCTTCAACTGCGGCGGAGTTAAAAAATCTTCATCATCACTATCACTACTTATCATTTTGATAGTTTTATTTTACTTTTCTACGAAAACTGAATCCTCAAACAAAACACAAATTGAAAATGGCGCCAATGGCGTCTGCAATTTTCACATGTTCTTTTTTCAAATTGTTTGACACCATCCAACACACAGCTAGTGGCCAGTGTCATTTTGCGAACTTGGAGATAAAAACTCACTGTAAAAACTTTTTGGCTTTTGATGTGTATTTATGACCTACTAAAAAAAAACTACTAATCAGATCGAGTTCAAAATATTTTTCGTTGGTAGTTTACATGGTAGTGTACATCATATATTTTTTTTAGATTTTTCATTCTCTTACTTTAGAAGTTAGAGGGGGGGACACACATTTTACCACTTTGGAAGTGTCTCTCGCGCAAATTATTCAGTGTAGGCGAAAATGATTTTAGAAACCTCAACATCATTTTTGAAGACCTATCGATAGACACCCCACATGTGTAGGTTTGATGAAAAAACAATTTTTGAGTTTCAGTTCTCAGTATGGGGGGCAACCCTAATTTTTCTTATTTTAATTTTTTTTTGTTAAAATCTTAATGCGGTTCACAGAATACATCTACTTACCAAGTTTCAACAGTGTAGTGCTCATAGCTTCGGCAAAAAGCGGCTGTGACATACGGACGGACAAACAGACAAACAGACAGACAGACAGACATGACGAATCTATAAGGGTTCCGTTTTTACGTTTTACGGAACCCTAAAAACCACGTAAGAAATGGATTTTCATACACTTTTCTCTCCCGCTCAGATGCATTTTCTCGCCGCATATTTGTTCGATATGCAATGACGTACTTTCTACCGTAAATTTGATAAAGTATCAAGGTACTTTCCGAGCAGGTGTAGTATAATAGTACATTATTATATAAGTGCGGTAAGTTGATTATTACAGCCGAGGCTTTATTGCTAGCTCGAGCCGAAGGCGAGAGCTATAATTAGCAGAGGCTGTAATTATCAAAGCGCACGTATGTCATACGACGTTTTATAACATATTTGCGAGGAAATAAACAAAACTCTGACGACATTTTCAAATAAAAACAATACAGCGAAAAAAAACGCGCGGAATAATATTTACTTGATCACAGATCACAGCACAGAGTATAAGTAATCACTATGGATCACAGATTAGCAATGCGCGCGCATCGGCGCCTTTTTTTTTTAAGCAACGGCACAGAACCAGCCGGTATGCCATTAATAATAAAGTAAATTAATATTTTTGTGTTTTGTTACAGAAAAATTAAAGTAATTTATGGTCTAAATTAATTAAATTAACGAATTTAATAATTCTTTCTTATATTTTACCTCTCAAAGTTAATTTTATTCATAAAATGTTGACCACACTTTTCTGACATAAAAACTCTTTACTAAGATTTAAAAAGGTACCGTTCGTTTTAGACGTAGCATATCTCTCTACCTAGTCTGTGTATGGAACATTTTGAAACCGTGCGTTTTACATTACACATTACAGCACTAGTGCGTAATAAGATACATTACGATACAGAAATTGGTCCAATAAGAGACCCTTTACGAGCAAATATGTTATAATAGTACATTATGATATAAGTGCGGTAAGTTGATAATTACAGCCGAGGCTTTATTGCTAGCTCTCGCCTTCGGCTCGAGCTATAATTAGCAGAGGCTGTAATTATCAAAGCGCACGTATGTCATACGACGTTTTATAACATATTTGCGAGGAAATAAACAAAACTCTGACGACATTTTCAAATGAAAACAATACACCGAAAAAAAACGCGCGCAATAATATTTACTTGATCACAGATCACAGCACAGAGTAAATAATCACTATGGATCACAGATTAGCAATGCGCGCGCATCGGCGCCTTTTTTTTTTAAGCAACGGCACAGAACCAGCCGGTATGCCATTAATAATAAAGTAAATTAATATTTATGTGTTTTGTTACAGAAAAATAAAGTAATTTATGGTCTAAATTAATTAAATTATCGAATTTAATAATTCTTTATTATATTTTACCTCTCAAAGTTAATTTTATTCATAAAATGTTGACCACATTTTTCTGACATAAAAACTCTTTACTAAGATTTAAAAAGGTACCGTTCGTTTTAGACGGAGCATATCTCTCTACCTAGTCTGTGGACGGAGCATTTTGAAACCGTGCGTTTTACATTACACATTACAGCACTAGTGCGTAATAAGATACATTACGATACAGAAATTGGTCCAATAAGAGACCCTTTACGAGCAAATATGTTATAAAATATATTTTCACACCTAATAAACGTTTAAAAATCGTTTAATTCGTTGGAGCCGTTTCGGAAATATAGGTATGTAGGTACAAACATAAACACGGTGATACAAGATTTTTAGGTATCAGAAGTTGTGACTAAAACCAACCGGTTGATTCTCCAACCTGATGTAAAGGCGAGAAGTTGACAAACAGCTGGATATAGGGCATGTAATATCGGAAGGTTTTCAATTCCGGAACTGAGTTACGATACTCGATAGCTCGATGTTGGATTGGGTTGGGTCGATACCATCGACCCGAATATCGGAATTCTGGAACTGTTCTGATTCTGGAAAAATTATTGGGATTCTAGTATTAAGTAAATAGTTAAAATGTGTTTAGCAAACAAGTTTTATAAGTTTTAAGTTTTTTAACCGTTATGACCTATGGTGCTGAAACGTCAAATTGGTCCGTAAGGTCTAAGTCGCTCAGCGAGCTAGGGCTATGCTTGGGGTTTCTCTGAAGGATTACATCAGCCATGAAGTAATTCCTCAGAGAACTAAAGTCTTCGATATCGCTCAGCGTATTAGCAAACTGAAGTTAATTACCCAATAACCATTGCGGTAGACGGGTTCTGAAGTGGAGACTGCGAATCGGTAAACATAGTGTAGGACGCCCTGAGACTAGATGAAGTGACGATATTAGAAAGA